>OX451736.1:1300764173-1301451062 GCA_948472305.1 Vicia faba
TCCAAATTAAATATGTTATCTTCTAAAAAATAATTATTTTTAAATTTATCAATGTTGAATTACAAATAACTTCTGAATAAAATATCCGATAGATTCGTTGAAATTTCTGATAAATTTTTTGAAAAAAAAAATTTTTAAAACCGAAAATTTCTGGTATAATACTGCAAATTTCAAATACATTGAAATTTTCAATAGTGAATTTTTTTTTCTGAAAGATAACAGATTTTAAAAATATCCAATATTTTTTTCGGAAATTTCAGAAAAATCTGATTTTTTTTTTAAATTTCCAATTTTTTTAAAAAAGAAATTTTTTAAAAAAGTTATGAAATATAATAAAATTTTCGATATTGCATTGAAAATTTCGAAATTCTTTTTCAAAAATTTCAAAAACACTAAAATTTTCGATACATTCCTCAAATTTCTAATAATTTTTTTTTAATTTATAATTATTCACAAGAATGTAATAATAAAAATATATTCTTAAGAAGTGATATATATATAATTCAGAGGGATAACATATTAATTCCTCCACAAAAAGATGTTAATTCTTCTGCAAAGTGATATAAATATATATATAATTCAGAGGGATAACATGTTAATTCCTCCACAAAAAGATGTTAATTCATCTACAAAGTGATATATATATATATATATATATATATATATATATATATATATATAATATATATATATATATATATATATATATATATATATATATATATATATATATATATAATATATATATATATATATATATATATAATATATATATATAAAATTCAGAGAAATAACATATTAATTCCTCCACAAAAAGATGAGGAGTGTCATGACTCCTCTACCATGGTCACTATCATTACTCTTTTGATATGTTTTAGTTGTCTATAATAAAAGAATAAATATAAAATAAATAATATAACTGAAAGTTTAATTAAAAAGAAAGATGAATTTTGATGATCATGAAAAGTTTTTATTTAAAATATTTACTAAATTTAAGTCATCAATTGAGTCAGAGAAAGTGATACATTACACATTATACATTGTTGTTCCTTAGAGTCACACAACAATATTTCTAAATTTATAAATGGTTTCTCTAAACTCCTAAGAGCTAACAAAAGCCTTTTATTTGAAGTTAAAACATTATAAAATGGTTAATTTAACGTGGATAATTTTTGAAAATCATAAGTATATGAATGATACTTTGAATCAATCTCAAGGATAAAACCACTTTGTGTTTCAAGTTTAAGAACCATGGAAAATATTTTGTTCATAGAAGATAAGTGATCAATAAATAAAATATGAAACTTTACAACTCTAAATTATCATTCAATCCAATAAAAAACGAATAGCAAATGGTGATTATTCCTAACAATTCATGTAGTGCCACAAGAATATTTGACTTGAGAAGTGCAAACAATAATAAGCATGTAAATTTCTAATTCCTCACAAAGAACTTAAGTTCAAAATTGAAGTCAATTACTAATCAAGAATCCATATTGAATACATAAATTTTCTCTTGCAATTCAAAAACATGTATCAAATCTCTCTGTGCAAATCACTCTTTTAAATCTAGCCAAACATTTGCAACATTTTTCATGAATATGATGGATTGGCTAATTGAAGAATGAACAAAACTCATGGTCCAAGAGTAGATATAAGCATGTTATAGATATTCCAAGCATGATGAGAAGGACCGAATATAGGTGTAGCAATTTTTCTATTGAAGAGTTTAAAGTATCTCTGATAGCATGTTAAACTTCTGGTATCTCACGAGAAGAAAATAATTGAATAAAAAAATAGAAATTTTCATTGGACTATTGGATTACAGCTCTTATTTATAATAATAGCTGTGATTTGAATCATATACTCTAAACCTAATTGAAATAGGCGTAAAAAAACATAATAATAGAATTGAATGGTAAATTAATATTTTACTATCTCTTCTAGCAAACCATGTGTAGTGTATATTTCATCAATTACAATTATTAGACTTGAGCCTTTATATGTGGTTCTGATTTGCTTATCAGACTCCAACATAGTTATAAAATGTTTGTTAATCGGTGTAATATAAAAAATTTATATTAATTTTGATTTTATAATATTTAGGATAAAATCACCCTATTGTATTTTTAATTTTTAAATAAATAAATGAGATGCCAAAAAGTGATATTTATTAAAAAAAATTTTAAAAAATTATCATAAATCGTTTGTTGATGGTTAATTTCATTTTTAAGACGTGTCATCTACTCACGACAACACAAAAAGAGAAATTAACAAGTCACTCCAAATTAAATATGTTATCTTCTAAAAAATAATTATTTTAAATTTATCAATGTTGAATTACAAATAACTTCTGAATAAAATATCCGATAGATTCGTTGAAATTTCTGATAAATTTTTTGAAAAAAAAAATTTTTAAAACCGAAAATTTCTGGTATAATACTGCAAATTTCAAATACATTGAAATTTTCAATAGTGAATTTTTTTTCTGAAAGATAACAGATTTTTAAAAATATCCAATATTTTTTTCGGAAATTTCAGAAAAATCTGATTTTTTTTTTTTAAATTTCCAATTTTTTAAAAAAAGAAATTTTTTTAAAAAGTTATGAAATATAATAAAATTTTCGATATTGCATTGAAAATTCGAAATTCTTTTTCAAAAATTTCAAAAACACTAAAATTTTCGATACATTCCTCAAATTTCTAATAATTTTTTTTTAATTTATAATTATTCACAAGAATGTAATAATAAAAATATATTCTTAAGAAGTGATATATATAATTCAGAGGGATAACATATTAATTCCTCCACAAAAAGATGTTAATTCTTCTGCAAAGTGATATAAATATATATATAATTCAGAGGGATAACATGTTAATTTCCTCCACAAAAAAGATGTTAATTCATCTACAAAGTGATATATATATATATATATATATATATATATAATATATATAATATATATATATATATATATATATATATATATATATATATATATATATATATATATATATATATTATATATATATATATATTATATATATATATATATATATATAAAATTCAGAGAAATAAATAAATATAAAATAAATAATATAACTGAAAGTTTAATTAAAAAGAAAGATGAATTTGATGATCATGAAAAGTTTTTATTTAAAATATTTACTAAATTTTAAAGTCATCAATTGAGTCAGAGAAAGTGATACATTACACATTATACATTGTTGTTCCTTAGAGTCACACAACAATATTTCTAAATTTATAAATGGTTTTCTCTAAACTCCTAAGAGCTAACAAAAGCCTTTTATTTGAAGTTAAAACATTATAAAATGGTTAATTTAACGTGGATAATTTTTGAAATCATAAGTATATGAATGATACTTTGAATCAATCTCAAGGATAAAACCACTTTGTGTTTCAAGTTTAAGAACCATGGAAAATATTTTGTTCATAGAAGATAAGTGATCAATAAATAAAATATGAAACTTTACAACTCTAAAATTATCATTCAATCCAATAAAAAACGAATAGCAAATGGTGATTATTCCTAACAATTCATGTAGTGCCACAAGAATATTTGACTTGAGAAGTGCAAACAATAATAAGCATGTAAATTTCTAATTCCTCACAAAGAACTTAAGTTCAAAATTGAAGTCAATTACTAATCAAGAATCCATATTGAATACATAAATTTTCTCTTGCAATTCAAAAACATGTATCAAATCTCTCTGTGCAAATCACTCTTTTAAATCTAGCCAAACATTTGCAACATTTTTCATGAATATGATGGATTGGCTAATTGAAGAATGAACAAAACTCATGGTCCAAGAGTAGATATAAGGCATGTTATAGATATTCCAAGCATGATGAGAAGGACCGAATATAGGTGTAGCAATTTTTCTATTGAAGAGTTTAAAGTATCTCTGATAGCATGTTAAACTTCTGGTAATCTCACGAGAAGAAAATAATTGAATAAAAAAATAGAAATTTTCATTGGACTATTGGATTACAGCTCTTATTTATAATAATAGCTGTGATTTGAATCATATACTCTAAACCTAATTGAAATAGGCGTAAAAAAACATAATAATAGAATTTGAATGGTAAATTAATATTTTACTATCTCTTCTAGCAAACCATGTGTAGTGTATATTTCATCAATTACAATTATTAGACTTGAGCCTTTATATGTGGTTCTGATTTGCTTATCAGACTCCAACATAGTTATAAAATGTTTGTTAATCGGTGTAATATAAAAAATTTATATTAATTTTTGATTTTATAATATTTAGGATAAAATCACCCTATTGTATTTTTAATTTTTAAATAAATAAATGAGATGCCAAAAAGTGATATTTATTAAAAAAAAATTTAAAAAATTATCATAAATCGTTTGTTGATGGTTAATTTCATTTTTAAGACGTGTCATCTACTCACGACAACACAAAAAGAGAAATTAACAAGTCACTCCAAATTAAATATGTTATCTTCTAAAAAATAATTATTTTAAATTTATCAATGTTGAATTACAAATAACTTCTGAATAAATATCCGATAGATTCGTTGAAATTTCTGATAAATTTTTTGAAAAAAAAATTTTTAAAACCGAAAATTTCTGGTATAATACTGCAAATTTCAAATACATTGAAAATTTTCAATAGTGAATTTTTTTTCTGAAAGATAACAGATTTTTAAAAATATCCAATATTTTTTTCGGAAATTTCAGAAAAATCTGATTTTTTTTTTTAAATTTCCAATTTTTTTAAAAAAGAAATTTTTTAAAAAAGTTATGAAATATAATAAAATTTTCGATATTGCATTGAAAATTTCGAAATTCTTTTTCAAAAATTTCAAAAACACTAAAATTTTCGATACATTCCTCAAATTTCTAATAATTTTTTTTTTAATTTATAATTATTCACAAGAATGTAATAATAAAAATATATTCTTAAGAAGTGATATATATAATTCAGAGGGATAACATATTAATTCCTCCACAAAAAGATGTTAATTCTTCTGCAAAGTGATATAAATATATATATAATTCAGAGGGGATAACATGTTAATTCCTCCACAAAAAGATGTTAATCCATCTACAAAGTGATATATATATATATATATATATATATATTATATTATATATTTATATATATATATTATATATATATATATATATATATTATATATATATATATATATATATTATATATATATATATATATAATATATATTTATATATATATATATATATATATATATATATATATATATATATATATAATATATATATATATATATATATATATATATATATATATATATATATATATATATATATATATATATATATATATATATATATATATATATAAAATTCAGAGAAATAACATATTAATTCCTCCACAAAAAGATGAGGAGTGTCATGACTCCTCTACCATGGTCACTATCATTACTCTTTTGATATGTTTTAGTTGTCTATAATAAAAGAATAAATATAAAATAAATAATATAACTGAAAGTTTAATTAAAAAGAAAGATGAATTTGATGATCATGAAAAGTTTTTATTTAAAATATTTACTAAATTTATGTCATCAATTGAGTCAGAGAAAGTGATACATTACACATTATACATTGTTGTTCCTTAGAGTCACACAACAATATTTCTAAATTTATAAATGGTTTCTCTAAACTCCTAAGAGCTAACAAAAGCCTTTTATTTGAAGTTAAAACATTATAAAATGGTTAATTTAACGTGATAAAAAAAATATCAATTTATTAAATGCATAAAAGTATGGCTAGAATCCAAAATTTTGTTTATACTTTGATCACCTTTATTGTTCTATTTATCTTCAAAACCAGCGGAAGTAAGTATATTTTTACATCATGTTAATGCTTCAAATAATATTTCATATTCAATATTTTATCACCTTTTGATAACATTCATTTTATTTTTTACTTGACATGGCATATCGTATCCCATGCCACAATACCAGTGGTTGTACAAGATATTTAAGTTGTCTCCCTCCATTATTCCCTAAGTGTTATAATTTTTATTGTAAATGCAAATAAGTGTAATAATAAAATTTTAAAATAAAAATTTAATCGATATATATTGTTAGTGTAAAGTGTTTTTAGAATGTCATTTCATTATAAATGTTAGAATATTAAAAAAGTTTGATTTTATCATAATTATTATAATGTCACAAGCTCGAACGTTTATAATTGTGTTATTCAAGTGTGTCATCTTTATTCACTTATTAAAAATATGAAAAACAACATCATTGCATATTTACAATTAAATACTTCAATAAAGAAAGGCTACAAAAGATGGCGTAGCTGAATTATTTACTTAACTTCTAAACATAATATAAAATCGTTGATTTTCTTAACGAAAAATTTAATAAAATATATAAAATAAATAAAAAGATAGGCGATAGATAGACTTTGATAGACCTCTTATGTGAGATACCTCTTTCTTTTTTATTATTTTTAACAAGTTGAGTGGTTAAAGAATTCCATTATTTTAAAACATTAATGAAATATAGTAATTTAAAAAACTATTTAATATAACCTTCTATAAATTGTTAAAAAGTTAATAATTATAATAATAAAAATGAAAATGAAATAGCGGAGGTTCTTAACCCCGCTAAATGATTGAAAATAAAAAAATCGTAAAATTTTTGTTCTCGCAAGTGAAATATCTATTAAAGTCTCTCATAGTACTCTACTATTAAGTACAAGTAATAACACTATCGATTAACACAAGAAACATTGATATGATGCACACAATTTAAAAACACACTCAAGTAAATAAAATAAAATAGCAAAAGATAGAGAAGGGAACCCGAGTACAACTAAAAATATAGCGAAAAATTCCTCCACATACATGGAGACAAAAATTAGATTTCAACAAATTTGAACCACAATCAATTAAGAAATAGAGTCATCAAGAGAACAAAACAAAATCAAAGAGACTCAAAGCTCTATTGATTCAAACAAAAAATATGATTCTTCATCCAATAAAAAAAATACAAAAGTTAATCACAAACATACCAAATACTATTTCTAAGCAAATAAAATGTTATTCTCCCACATCCTTCACATTTTTCAAAATATTAAAAAAAATAAAATCATTTTAGGAACTTCATATTGACCACATAAAAAATGTCCAATCATATTAAAGACACCTCTAAAAATCTACCTACCACTTAGAGAGATAAAAATTAAAAAAGATCATCTATGATGGCTAAGAAGGACCACTACTCACTCTAACCATTTAAAAAACTTATACAACACACTTGAAGCTATCTCACAAGTAATGAAAAAGGTGAGAAATAGATTCTACTAACCCATACACACAAGACAAGAAACTTAATATGGATCAACTTGTGGATCTATATGCTTTAAGGTATGGAACTAAGGATCCTGATATTGTTGATTATCATACTGCTTTGATGACGACAACATTGATGATTGTTGAAGTTAGTGGTGATATCTTTCTAACTCTTTCATAATGGTGATTAACTTGAAGATATGTCAAGCCTCGTCAAGTAGAAGATTTAATGTTCTAGTAAAGTACTTATATGATCGATGTATCTGGCAAAGGATCTTGAAAACATCATAGTTATGATAGAGAGAAAGTGGGAAACTCGTCTAGTCGTGTCTATCTGAGTGACCAGAGTCTTGTAAAAGTAGAAGAGTAACTCCTTATATACTAAGGAAACTCACACACACAACTAAAATATTTTTAAAGGCACTCTTTATTTGATAAATTCACCTAAAAATATTTATGTGGCCTATCCAATTGATTAGGGGAATGTCTGGTTGATTGGAAGCCTTTTTCTAACTAGATAATCGATTATACCATTAATCTAGTCAATTATGTTTTGATTGGTTGAGTCTAAAATTGATTAGGAAAATTTCTTAATGATTGATAATATCTAATTATTAAAACTTTTCATTTGTGATGTTAACAATCAATTATTTAGGGTCTACATTCGATTAGCCTAATCGATTATCCCATTAACTTGGTTGATGTATTAGTTCCTTTGAAAAACATTTTCTCTTATATAAAGGATGCATTTCCTCATTCATAAACACAACACAACTCAGAGTTTCCCCATCTCTTAACATTTTATTACTCTTTTTCTCTGTCTTTAATACTTTTCTTTTACCAAAGTGTCTTAAAGTTTTGTAAGTGAACAACTACTTGTTAGGAAAGTATTGTAATGATATTGTGCCATTGTTTTATTTCAACAGTGTGATACTCTTGAAGGACCGAGTTTGGTTATTGATATTAACCATTGAAAATCTCTATTTTATTAAAGAACTTAGTATGGTAAAAAATTTCTTATTGTGATAAGACGATAAAATCTCTACTTGGTTCGCGAGCTTAGCCTATGTAAAAACTCTCTTTTGGTTATGGGAATAAACCACTGTAAAATCTCTCAATTCATTTGTATCAAAGGTTTGTGGGTATAACCTTCAAAAGCTCATGTTTTAGTGGAACTTTCAAGAAGATGTCTTGGGTTCAAGACTAGGCTAACGTTCGATCGAATCTGAATAAATATAGATTCCATCTCTCTAACCCTATCTTTTAAATTGTGTTATTTATTTTATTGCTTTATTTCTTTACGCTTTTGTTCTCTCGTATTTTCTCTCAATACTAATACAAATTGTCTTTAAGTAAGAAAAAATTTAAATTAATCACGAATATTAAATTTCACAATTCACCCCCTCTTGTACTTGAAGTCACTTATCCAACAAGTGAAATCAGAGTCTAACTCTTGTTAAATAATATTCTCCACAGGAGGAAATGACTTTGAGATAATCACTAAAAAAACCCTATCCTTTAATGGATAAGGGTATAGTTTATGGAAATATAAGATGAAGTTCTTCATCGAAAGGATGAACCGTGGTGTTTGGAAGATTGTGAAGGAATGTACATTTGTTCCAACACATGAAATTGATGGTGCTGTAAGAAACAAACCCGAAAAGGATTGAAAAAAAGTGAAGAAAATACCTCATACATTCTTACATTCTAAGAATGTGGAATGAAAGAGCATATTAGACCAAACTTCCATATAGGGAAAAAGGTAAATCATAAGAAATTCAAGAGACCTGTAACAAAGGGCAAGAAGGCTCACTTCATGTGGGAGGACAATGCCATGGAGTCCTTAGATGTAGAATAAGCCAAGCTCTTCCTCATGGTAAATCATCAAGTTGATGAAATAACCTCTTACTTTTTTATCGATATCTTTTCCGTATTTGTAAGAAGCTAACAAAAGAAACAAGTAAATTAGAATAAATTGTCTCTATCTCCAAGGATACTATTTATTCCCTTGAATATAAAAATAAAAACATGTTGAACGAAATAGAAAATCATAAGGAGAGAAAAATGATCTAGTCCAAAACTCTTCCCCTTCTAATGAAGAAATAGATGAACTTGTCAAATGCAATAAACGTGATACTTTGAAAAATGAAATTTGCGATATTCAAAAAACACTTGGCATGTTTACAAAAGAAAGAGACAACTTGAATCTTTTATTGGGAAACCAAATAGCTTCCTACAATAAAGGTTATCTTTGCTATGAATTGTTCCAGCAATATTTGAAAGAGTGTCACATACAAGTATACATGTTGTGATTGTAGCAGGTAATAAATATAAGAGTATCGTACTCACATAGAGTATATTTACTTAGATTTGATTTTTGTATAGAAACTATTATTTTGATATAAGCATGAGCAGAGAGAAATAATGTTTGGTGTTTATGAGTTCAAAGTTCACTTAATACATATGTCAAAAGTACTATGCAAAGGAGTGGAAATATATCAAAAGTGATTGAGTTGGGCTATGTTCCATTAATATTATTAGTGTCATCACGTGTTTATAACATGTGGTGTCGTGACAGGTGAGGTCAGAGTGATCTTGTGGTGTATCTCTACAACATCAAAGCATGTATAAAAAGGGCAAGGGAACAAATCTCTAAGCCTCAATGATATCCCTAATATGCGTCTATTAGTCTTATGAAATCCTCAATAGTTGTAGATTTTTATATCTAAATAAACTAAGCAAGTGAATATTTGTATCCTACTCATTCAACTATTTTTATTAAGAAAATCACTAGTTGTTGGATCTCTCACAACAAAAAGTTATCATCTACTCCTAAGTTGATCAAGCCAAGAAGTAAACTTATAAAAAATTAACATATAATAAAACGATTCACTTAACCACACACCATATAACATAAAAACACTTTAATATTAACTCCACATTGCTCAACTACAAAAGGTTTAGCTCATAGTGAACTGAGTACTAGCTATAAACATGGTTCTCAATAGGAACATCTCTTTAACAAAAAAGTAAAAAAGATATAAACCTAAGAGAGACTTGGAAAATGACTTGAGATGACTAGTCTTCAAGAGACGTCTCTAGTCACGCCACTGCTCATCAGCCGGTACTGGATTGGAAGAGGAGAGAAACTCTTTCACACTATTGGTGTTTTTATCTTGGAATAACTGAACTCTCTTTAATTTATCATTACAACTCTATTTATAGAACAAAGGTTAAGGTTTGTGTTGCTTTGGATAATGGGCCTAGTATGATAAAATCACATGAAGCCCATATAAAAAGTAGCACCAACATATAAAATCAGTTGCTTAGCAAATAAGAAATCTAGTACAAGGAGACCACAGTGGGAGACAAGGTGTAGTGTGGCATATTGCCATAACAGGTGTAGGTGATGCTCTATCCTTTTCGTAGTGTGCTATTGTGCCCAATTTTGTCTTCTAGCACCTACACCTTGTGCTTTGAATTTGAATGTTTTTCTTTCTCTTTTTCAGCACAACCAAGTTCCCCCCATTATATTCCTTCCGTGCTATCTTTATCAGCCAGCTGCTTGCAACAATTATTTTCCTTTGGACCGAGTCCTTCAACTCACGCCTCATACAGTAGACCACTGCAGTCTTACCTCAGCTTGACTTTGCTAACCTTTACTTACAAAAACGCACATTAATAATAAAAAGGGGAACACCTATTATGCTCTAAGCTAATCTAATAAAAAAAAATGAAAATGCAGGAAATTACAACTATTAAGCTAATAAAAAGACTAATTAATCAAAACTAAAGGCATGTATTAACTCACAAAATGTGGGTTAACACACCTCAAAACTTAAACCATTACATGTCCTCAAGTGATGTGACAGGAAAAGACACACAAAACATCTCCCAAGTATCCATCCCATCTCTTACAAGACCATCCCTTTTTCAAACTCAGAAATCTTCTCAAGGGACTTGTCTCAAAAATAGGTATAACTCAGTCTTGAAGCACATTCTTGCTTGCGTATGCTCTTTGGATCACTAATACTCCCTGTCACAGCAGAACTCTTCTATCAAGATATCCAGATTAATTTCAAACTTTGATTTCTTTTTCCTATTGTCCAACAACTTAGTTTCCAGCTCTAGTAGGGGGTTTTAACTTTTTGTTCTTGAAGTTACACCTAGGACCACACTTTCATTTATTCAAAATAAAAAAAATTGTTTATAGCTGCCCCCACTTTTTCACTAGACAGGATCTCACTTGTGATGATTCCAACTTGTTACTAATGGTAAGAAAAACTATTGTTCGTCCAGACACAGGCACATGAACTTATTGAAAATCTACTCTTCTAGTTTCAGGAACAAGAGTTATTCCTCCAGTTTCGGGCACATGAACTTATTGAAAAGTTCCTTTGTCAAATTTTATTGCACAATTTGGTGTGTTTATTCAAGCAAATGCAGTGTTCTCAGAGTGTTCCCATCCTTATAAAAAATGTATTAACCACCCTAACTAAACCTTACAACTAATTTCTATTCCATAATAAAAAACAATTCAACTTTATCAAGAGGTTGCCTACTTTCCATACTACTAGGGTCATGACAGGGGTTATCAGTAACATAAGATCAATGCAAAAGAAACTCCCCAAGTCTTTGTTCCTTGTATTGTTAAAGTCCCACTAGAATTTCCTCTAAGTTTTTCTAAGATAATCTGTTCTAAGGGGGATATCAACTCAGATTTTTTCTTCTGTTTTTATTCTATTTTTGTTCACTCTTTTTATAGCATTAAAAATGAAAAACTACTTAAAACAAAGAAAAAATTAATTCATTAATCAAAAGGCTAAAGCAGGCATTAAAAACAACAAAACAAAAGGGCTATGATAGCCAACATAAACATAAAAAAAAACTAGCAGTGAAAGAACATGATTGATTGATTGAGAGGGATTGAGAAGGGTGAACAGGGTCATGGAACTAGCTTCCACTTCCTCCATACTTAAAGTAAGAGTAGTGTCTTCATTGTTAGCGGGTGGAATGGGGCGTGCCAACGGTTGCCTTTTCTTACTAGCTAGGTTTTACGCTTGCTGATTTTTTGGATGAGGTCTTCTCTTGCTTTCTTTCTTGCCTCCTTCTTGGCAGGCTCGGGCTCAGATGCTTTCTTAGTAGTAGTAGGTGCAACATGGAAAACCACAGTCGTGGTTGTCGTAGGCACCTTTGATCATTTGGCAGGAACTTTCTTTGAGGGAGTCTTGGGTCTTGGCTTTGCAGGGGACTTGGATTTTATAGGGGAAAGGATCTTTTGTTGTATCCCTTAGAATGATATCCTACCAAATTTTAGAATATCACGTCAGCAAGTTAAGAAGATTTATGCTGGCTAAAGGAATGGAGTTGTAGATGCTTTGGGTGCTAAACAAATGTGTGTTGGTCACATATGTTTAGAACCTTCTCCTGAACTAGAAGAGGAGGCATCTTGGTTGTATGCTAAGCTCAAAACTTCTAGAGGAAAGTTATTTTCTCAACCCGGTTCTTCACATGTGGATGTCAAGTTCAAACATCGAGGACATTCTCTCTGACATCTGAGAGATTCTTCCAGTCAAGAGAAGTCAAATTTGTGTGATCTTGCTTGTAGCTATTCTGGTGGAATAGTTTCTGACTAAGTTGGAGAAGAGGACTTGAAGTAGCATCTGATCAAGATTGCTAGTAGTTGTTCCTCATAAAGAGGATGAAGATTGTTTACTCAACTTGATATTATTATCAAGTCTAAGAGAACATGTAACTCTTGTTCTATTATAGTGAAAAATACATCCAAGGGGTTGTATGCAATAGAAATATAACAACCAGAGTTAAGTTAATATTCTTTAGAGAGATTATCTTACAATTGGGTTAAAGTGTTGTTTTCACGTTTGGATTGTCATTCAAACTTCTTGGGATGAGTTTTCCAATATAGTGTCTTAAAGAATTGGAAGAAGAAAATATTTCTACTTGAGGTATGAAGGTCATTCAGTACCATGGTTGTTGTGTTTAGTCCTATTAGTTATCCTTTGAAGGGAATCTCCTATACTAATGCTTAAGGAGGACATATGACATCTCAAGGTCAGAAGGTTCTTAAAGTGTGCATGTACCTATGATCTGGTCCTAAAGGTTGTTTAGTTGTGGATGAATACAAGTGTGGTTCCCTTGTGGTTCTTTCATGAGTCATGTTTGGATTACTATGGGTGGTGTCTATAAAGCCACAGTAAATGATTAAATCCATTATGTTTGAATTGATGTTAGAACATCATTTCATTCTTTGCTTCTCCAGGCAAGGAAGTTTGTTTTGTTCGAGGAAGAGTGTAAAGTCAGAGTGGTCTGTGGGTTGTATTTATGTCATGGATGTTTGGCATGATGAAGAATCCACTTATGCTAAAGTGATGTGCAGAGGAAGGATGTCAGGCCAAATGTTCTACCTAGTGTGAGAAGGTAGTATTATTTATTGTCTGTATTTCTCATGGGGAACTATGAAGAAAGGAACGTGAGAAACTTTTCTCTAATGATGTTGTGCATTTAACTGATGAAAAATACTTTGACAAGAGTTGATTATTAGTTTGATGTGTGTGCAAGTCTATAATATGAACTCTTTGTTTCAAAAAGTATGCAAGAATTTATTCCTTTCGATGGTAATCAAGTGCTTGTGATGACTTGAATGAGCTGTACTGGATGTGTTTTATAAGGAGCTGATGTCATAAATGATATTGTGACATCATGCTTGTTGAATATACTTGGGATTGTGAATTAGAATGAGAATATTCTGATCCTGTCTATAGTAGTATGCTTGATGAATACATAACTACTATATTAAAGACTTCACTAGTATCAGTATTTGCTAGTGGAAGTAAGAGCAGACAAATGGTGTCTGACACCATGGTCTAAATCAGAGAGTTTTTGATGTTTGTGTTCAGCCTGAGGACTGTTTATCCATGACAGGGGGAGTCAAGTCTTTACAATGGGGAAGATTTCTTAAAGCTTGTGTACTGTTCAAGCGTGTGGAATACATATGTCTCTCTGGAAGACTGTGTTTCCCGGTTGATAAATGAGATATGACACACTTGTAATGTTGTGATATTTTGATTTGTGCTGGCCAAAAGAAGTATTTGTAGAACCTAGTGGAAAATGTTAGGATTATGCTACTGAATATTTGCATATTTCTGAGAATAATTCTTGGGTTTTTTTGGTTGAAGTAGTCTTGGTCTGAGTTGAGAATACAAGAACAAGTAGACAATATCTGACTGGATTTCAGAATTCTGTTTAGGACATGTTTTCTCTTTGAACCAAAGAAGGGAGTGTTATGGATGGTGTGATCTAGAACGGGTCAGAAAAGAGTGCAAAGTGTTTATTTGACTATGCATGTGCATGTATTGGTACTATCCGTTCAAAAGAAATAGTCCAGAGACAATAAAGGCAATCAAGACTGAATTGGTCGGTGCACATTTATTTTTGGTGGAGTTATCTTCCTGAAATAACATTTCTGTTTGACCATGAATTTGTCACAACCAAGGATAGTTAATTCCTAAGTAACTACTCAGCTATTTATAGAGGTCTTTCACTTCTCTTTCATCGTGAGAGTTTGATGCTTCCATAGTACTTATGGCCTTTGTTCGGGAATGGTGAGTACCTATTGGATATGTTTTGTGAGGGGTTTCTTTGTCAAGTTTTGGCTAAACAAGGGGAGAAGGGGTTTGTTAAATTGTTTAATCTGGATTCTTTTTTGCTAGATATGTTACAAAGATTTTGGATAGGATGTTCGATCCTATGTTGGGTTGGGTTTGTTTTGTGACTTGTGATCTGACTTATGAACACAGTTGTGACTTGTGTTCTGAGTTACTAGAAGTGGAGACTGATTTATTCTTAAGTTTCTTCTTATGCCACAAGTTGACTGGTGGGTGCCAATTATGGTTTCTGTGTTGAGAAGGAGTGCAAGCTATCTTCTTCCTCATGTGTACCAAATGAATTCAGGACTCTCTACTGTTTTATCCCGAGGTTGTTGTTCTTTGATATTGAATCTTTAAGGAGCTGATGTCGAACATGATGTCCTAACATCATTATGATGGTGAAGAGATGTCCCGCCATGTTTCTATGTCTAGTAGCTTCTTAAGACTGAAGACTAGAGCTGATGGTTGTAATTTTTTTTCATTACTGTAATCTGAGTTGTAATTGTTTATTTGTTTTAGCCAAAATTTGCCAAAGGGGGGAGATTGTTAGTTCTCTATTCTATGATTGACATTAATTTTAGTAAAACAAATATAGAAGCAATATGGTTAATAGGGTGTTCTAACATGTTGAACAAGAAGTCTTATTTTATGGAAAAAAACCTGTTGAGTTGAGATGTTTCATCATCTGGAGCAACATGTCGGATAAGATGTTATATACCGAGTCATTCGACATTGTGACTAGCTTGGGCTAGGCTGCTGGATCAGTTTTAGAATTAACAGGTGGAGAAATCCTGGAATATTATGTTATTCTATGTGGTGCTGGTTTTAAGGTCTAGAAGATTCAAGCTGAAATAAAGAAGAATATTGACTTTCTAATAATGGAGATAAATTAGGAAAGTCATGATTGAAGACATATCTTTATGCAGACGTTTCTGCAGATTTTTAGCAGCTGTTATGTTGTGATTTGAAGCCCAAAATCCAGTTGAGAAAGGGGTTACAAATAGAAGGTTAATAACCTTGAAAAGGCACCAACCAAAAATACAAAGTTTAAATTATTAGGGCTGAGTCTATAAGACACTCTCTAGGAGAGTTGGATTGTGTGACCCTCTTGAATATCATGTTGGTATGAGAGTAGAATTGATGTTATAGAGTTGTAATTCTCTATTGTTCGTTCTTAAGCTTCTAAGAACAAAATGTATATTGTTCTTGGATGAAGATTTGAAGCAAATCCAAGTGTATTGTTCTTAGTCAAGAGTCTTGGCTAGGTTGTGTCCATGACATATTGTTGGTGAAGTTTTATTTACAATTCATTTAAATTATGGGTGTGGGAGTTAGAAAGTGAGATGTTGATTTCTCATAGTTAGGATGTTCCTGGGTAGAAGTTGCATTGTGTGGGGATTAGGCGAGAAGTTGTAAACGGGGGAGTTTAGCTTTAAACTAATTCTGCTGATAATATACTTCCTTCCTGGATTGGTAGCCCCCAGAGTAGGTGTTGTTGTACACCAAACTAGGTTAACAATTATGCATGTTGTTTACTTACTGCACTAATTGTTTTTCTCTTGTTCGTTGTTTATGTCAGATGTTGATGTCTCGATATCTTATAGAACATTGTATATCTGATAGGCCAAAATTTCAACCTTGTCAGGTGCTTTTGCCCTAACACCCTTCTTGTATTTTCTTTCTTTCTTCAACATTTCATTTAAAGTATCTTTAGGTCTCTACTCATCAGTCTTCTCTTCAATTTGTTTGACAATTTTCTTGGAGATGTCCTTTGCAGGCACGCCTCCTTTCTTCTTTGGTGTATTCTTCTCACCCTTTCTCAATTTACTTTTGGGTTTTTCAGGGATTTCTTCCTTGGGTATGCTATAGGTTGACGCCTCAAAAACTCTAGTAGACACTTGACTTTTGTACTTCTTTCCTTTTCCTTTCTTATTTTTCTCCTTATTTTCCCCATTTTTCTCTTTATCCAACTCTCCTAATATATGACTAGGAAAGGTTGGAGCCGACTCATCATTGTCACCCAATTTGTTGACCTTCATTTCCCACTTAAACTTCTCTTTTTGAAATTTAAAGAACTTACTTTGGTTCATTTTCATTTGAAGCAACACCTTCCACATCAAATTGTTTGTCTCAAAGTTGATTTTAGCTCCCGCAGATTCCTGTCATGCCTCTGCTTGCCCCTTCCTTATTCTTGGCTTCATGAGGGAATGAATAGAAACCTTGTTAAAACTAGCTTAAGGGTTACAAACTTCATTTGTTTACCTAAGTGGCACATCATGCTTCTTACAGAGGGTAATGATTAAAAATGGGAAGTACAACATTCCATCTTTCTTTTTAGAACATGCTTGTATCTCTTACACAATGATCTTTCCAATATTAATGTCTTCTTTTGAAGTAATGCAGTGGAGCAGCACCAATATTTCCTTTTTCACTGTCTCAATGTGTGTTGTAGGCTTCAAAGATTGCTTAACGAACAGGCACAAAACCTTCATTTCAGGCTGCAAATCCATTCTCTTAACATTCTTCTCTCCCCCTGACTCAACCCACTTTGTGCCAAGGTTGCAGAGAGACTCCATGTAAACATCAAAATCATTATCATCTAAGGCATCCAATAGTTCTTGGTATTTATCTTCATTTCTCTTTAGATGGAAGTGCATGTTGATAGTTCCTTCAGCATATGACACTTTGACTCCTCGAACAACAATTTCATCCTTTTTGTTATTTGTGTCAACTAGGTTGGCATAAAACTCCTTCATAATCTTGGTGTTGAACGACACTGGTTGTTGACCATTTTTATCCCATTTCCTTGCTTTGATCAACATCCCAATATCTTCAGCAATCCCAAGGTTTTTGTCCCCTTTATCCATAATGAATCCATGTTCAGAGAACATGTTCATCCCAGAAAAATATTCAGAGAACCTTTGGCTAGCGTCAATGTTGATGAAGGTCTCATAATTAGAACCTTCATCATCTGAATAGGCAATGGTAGGTGTGGCATTCTTTCTTTCTCACTTCTTGTAACAGCCTTGGGAGTAACTTGCTTTCATGGTGAAAAGAAAATCAGGGTTTGAGAGGAAAGTGGATTTTTGGGGTGAAAATATTTTAAGAGAGAGAATGATGGAAGTTTGAGAAGTTAAGTTGGAGAGGTTTGAAAAAAATGAGAAGTGATGGGGGGAAGATTATGAAATAAGGTTAAGGAGTTGAGAAGTTAGAGGGACAAATAAGTGTAACATATAGAAAATGAAAACAAATTTGAAATGACCAAAAAGAGAGTGGACAGTTTAGTGTATGGCGAGGGTTGCTTAGTGAAATAATTCCCTACAAAAGCATGCAATCAACATTTAATGCTTTGTCCCTTTGATGACGCCATGCTTTTGAGCTACAGTCTACCTACACCTGTTTGGAACTCTCTCTCCACGAGATTTTTGATTTCTCATGTGCCTTCAAAACTTTTCCTTTTTCATGCTGCTCTTAAAGGTCTTAGCAACAATACTTGTTTTCCTTTCTTGTGCAAGACTGTTTTAGTTTTACAAGTCACGATAGGACTCATCACTGACCCTTCCTTCCCAACTTTATTACATCAATCACATTATCTGAAAATAATTAAACTAAAACTTAAAAGTTAAATTAGGCGGCCTCACAGTAGCGCTATTTTATAGTCTTATAGCCTGACTATAGAAAAATTCAAAAAGATTCAAGAAAATTCATAGTAACCCTTGTGTTGTCTAAGGATTCACCATAGTAGGTGTGATTGGTGGATCTGGAACTGACTGTTTAACGCTGGTTCACGAAATGTCGCGGAAGCAAGAGTCGCCACCGTCTTTTATTTTCTCCAAATGGAAAGGACAAAAGCACAGAAAAATTCCTTAAAGAGATTGCTCTCGGTTCGGGAGGTAGGTTATAGAAAGGGAAGGTGTTAGCACCCTTTCTATCCATGGTTATCCATGGGCTCTTAGATACTTGCTCATTGTGTTTTCAAAATGGTTTATTTGCTTTTCAACTGTGGGTTTTAAAAAAGTTTCTTTGAAAATTTCAGTTTGACTCTTGTATCGGTCCTCAAGAGTGTTTGAAAAATTGCTTTCGAAAGCTTTTTGAAAAGGTGTCGGTGTGAAAAGTATTTTTTGATTTGTTTTTGAAATTAGAGCAAGTATCTAGAGTCGTCTACCTACCCTAAGGAATTTGTCTGTGTAAATGTTCTTTAAAGTAGTGCCATCCCACCATTGAGAGGTAGGTAGCACCATCGTTGGAGGTGTTCAGGTCAATTCGAAGGTTCGGGACATGGTGATCACCGGAGCAATGGGAAGACACCTTAGAAGCTACACTCATGCCAGGTTCCTGGATCATGAGGACTTACTAAGACATCCTCTACTCGACGATCACCTTTCGAGGGGCAAGGCAACAGTGAAGCGTACCCTAGGGATGGTGTGTGATTCGTGTGTCATTTTCAGATATTTTTGTCTTGTTCATGTATTGGTGATCTACGCTTTTGTTTTATTTTGACATTCATTCTTGCATGCAAATTTATTAACAGTTAAAAAGTTGCGAGAAATATAAAGTTCCTAAACTATTACAAAGGCGCGGGTCCACATTGCCAAATTAAATCCAAGACCCGATTTGACATAAAATAAAGTAAAGTGCGAGAAATATAAATATCGAATTTACATGGCTTTGGGAGAATTACATAAAAGGAGGAAATAAAATAAACGCGCGAATTGGAATTACGATCGAATGCGAGGGCGTTGGACCCTTTTTAATGAAATTAAATTATGATTAACAAATTAAATTAAATTAAAGTAAAAAGAAAAGATTTTTGAGTTTTTGTATTTATGGATTTTTAATAAGAGAATTAAATGAAACTAAGAAATTAATTAACCCTAATTCTAACTATTTTTATTTATTAAGAAAAAATATTAAAATTGAACCTAAAATTAAACCTAATTAATTAATGCAATTTTATTTACAAGAAAATAATTAATAAATAATAACGATAAAAGAAAAGAAAAAGATAAAAGTAATTAAAACCTAATTCTACAAATTTTAAATTTATTAAGAAAATGTTAAAGTTAACCCTAGAAAAACTAATTAATTAATAAGACCTTTTTTACAAGAAATAACATGAAATGAAATATATTTTAATTTTTATGACTTTCTGATTTTTATTATTTTTTATGTTTTGAAAATATTGATTTAAAGAATTAAATTAAAATTAATTAAAACAAATAAAAGTAGAAAAAATACAAAAAAGGGATGAAAGAGCAAACCAATGGGGGGTTCTGTCCCCAAACTGGAGGTCTTTGGGCTAGCAATCAGGCCCATTTGTCTCAAGGCCTTGTTGACTTCAGGCAATTACATGTAGACTCGTTGACCAACGCCCATGGTGCTCTTCAAACATTGGCCTTTGGATTGCCCTCAGTGGCCATGTGGCACGTTTGGATTATGAGTTGCATGGTGGTCTTCAGGGAGCAAGCCGCATAGAATGCCATTAGAAAAAATAATATTGAAGGGATAGGGGACCTGGGAATCGAACCCAGGTCCCATCGCTTACCATACCATGTGCCTTGCCACTGAGCCGTTCACGCGTTTTGAATATTGTATAGAAAACAAATAACATAAAGCAAAACAAGGGTTAGTGGATGATTTTCGCGCGAATTTCAAATACACCAACCATCGCCTTACACCTCATCTTCTTCCCCACTTGCTTGCTGTACCTGAAACAAAAACAAACTGAATAGCGGGGGTTTTAAACCCCCACTAAATGGCAAGTACAAAAACAGCGATTAGAATATGGTGGCTCATAAATTGAGCGCGAATAGTGTGTTAAGATCGTCCAAGCTTCCTGAGTTTAATGGTCTAAGTCTCACGTTCCAATTTTTCCATAACTGAGAAACCCCAATTCAAGGTTTCTGAAACCCTAGGCATCGTTCATGGCAACTCTTCATATATGCAATAATTCTTCAATTAAATCATACTACTAGCTTCAGAATCAACTCATTAGTATAAATCAACAATAAAAATGCATGGATATGGCGTGTAGATTTGAATACGATTAAAGAAAAAATCAGGTACAGGGTAACTGCGTTCTACCGTTTCTTTGCGTTAGAAGCGGTGATTTTGATCCAGGAAGCTTCCTTGATGTCTCAGGAAGGCAATGGAATAATTATTTTGTCTTGAAACCCTTTGTAATCACGTTTTCAGTTTTGGAATTTTTCACAAAAAGTGCAATGTTCTTCTTCAGCTTTGGGCGCCGCTTAGAGGTCCCTTGCACTAGGTCTAGCATCTGGCTTATGTAAGGAATGAATTAGGGTTGAGTTTTCAATCAAAAGATCTTTGCATTGATGAGAACAATATTTGATTTTCATGGCATATTTTCAAATCTTTTTTCACATGTTTTTGATTCCAATCATGGAAAAACCTTCCAATTTTGATTATGCACGAATCTTGAGCCTTTAAGAAGAGTTTATCTTGCACAAAAAGATTTAAAAACTTTGGTTTAGTATTTTTCCATATTTTATTTAATTTAAATGAATTAATTGTAATTAAAAATTCAAATAAATAAATAAAAATGATGAATAAATCCCCTTTGGGCCAAATGGTCGTGCATATGCTTTGGATGATGAATCTTGGAAGAAAATGTGGCCCATTAGCAATTTTAAGACATTTGAAGCAAAGTTGACTTTTCAAAATATCCAAAAATTTCCCAACTTCCACAAGGCATATCTTGCTCAATTTCTAAGCTTTGATCATGTTCTTGGACATTTTGGAAAGGTCTTGAAGTCCTCTAACCAATGCCTTTGGTCCCATGTCATTTTGATTTACCAATCTCAAGTTATGGTCTTTGACTTAAAGTCCCTTTTTGTTGACTTTTGAAAATGACCTATAATGTTGAAATTGATAACTTTTTGTGAGAGCATTTCTTGGACTTGAAGTGTGAAGAGGAGTTGTAGGAAATGTCTTTCTCTTCAAAATGAGATTTGGATGGAATTTTTCTGATAAACCATGTGGAAGTTATTCCTTGGTCAAGTTACAGTTGACGTTTTCAACTGTCCAAATATGGAAACTTTTGCATCTTGAGACTTTTTGAGCCATGCCTTGAGAATCATGATCAAGAATTGATCAAATGATGTTATTAGCTTCAAAATGAGATGTTGACCAAAAATTTGAACTTTTGACTGTCAAATGACCATTTTGCCCCTATAGTTGACTGTGGGGCAATTAGGGTTTTTGACTGTGCAATTTTGTGCTGTAAGTCTTGAAACTTGGTATGATGATGCTTGACCATGTTTGTAGGCATGTGGGACTTGATTGGACCCTTGGAAACTTCCTTTTCTTTGTCAGGACCAAAACCCTAATTTTGACTGTTAGGAGGCCCTTGAACTGTGCAACCCTTGGGGGAGATTTTGAAGCTTGCTCTTTGCAAATCTTGAAGAATATGGGAGGGCAAATTTTGGGGTACAACAGTTGCCCCTGTTCAATCTTCTTAGACCTGAGGATGCAGATTGGCTGACGTGCCTTTCGTAATCCGAAGGTGGAAGATGATTGAACACTAGAGTGCCCAGAAATTTGCGCTCACATAGTAGCAGTGTGATGGTGGAATGGGCTTATAGATGCCATTTGGAGATTTATGGGTAGGATGATGGGCTTATAGATGCCATGCTAAGATGTGATGGATAGGTGGATGGGCTTATAGATGCCATCTGGGTGTTGATCGCGTAAGAGATTCCTTAGCGAGAGTTTGCGTACCTGAAAAAGAAAAATGATTACCTGACCTGTTACAGGAGCTGGTCTTCAAATTCCTTGTGTAGATGTGTCCTGACTGGTTACAGGAGCTGGATCTGGAGCTTCAAAAGGTGATGAATGAACCAGGGATGGTTACTACCTCAACAGGAACGGTGAGAGAACCTTGGATGATTACTACCTCAACAGGAACGTTGAGAGAACCTTGGATGATTACTACCTCAACAGTAACGCTGAGAGAATCTTGGGCGACTTCTACCTCAACAGTAACGCTGAGAGAATCTTGGGCGACTTCAACCTCAACAGTAACGCTGAGAGAATCTTGGATGTCTTCTACCGAGTCTTTATCAGGAAAATCTTTTAGGGATCGATTTAACTGGACTAGAGAAGGCCTTTGACTGGATAAGAAACAGGAAAATCTTAGGGTCGATTTAACTGAACCGGTCAAGGTCTTGAAATCTTCAACTGGATCAGAAACAGGGAGATCTTAGGGTCGATCTGACTGAACCAGAGAAGGCCTTTGACTGGATAAGAAACAGAAAAATCTTAGGGTCGATTTAACTGAACCGGTCAAGGTCTTGAAATCTTCAACTGGATAAGAAACAGGGAGATCTTAGGGTCGATCTGACTGAACCAGAGAAGGCCTTTGTCTGGATAAGAAACAGAAAAATCTTAGGGTCGATTTAACTGAACCAGGCTAGGTCTTGAAATCTTCAACTGGATAAGAAACAGGGAGATCTTAGGGTCGATCTGACTGAACCAGAGAAGGCCTTTGACTGGATAAGAAACAGGAAAATCTTAGGGTCGATTTAACTGAACCGGTCTAGGTCTTGAAATCTTCAACTGGATAAGAAACAGGGAGATCTTAGGGTCGATCTGACTGAACCAGAGAAGGCCTTTGTCTGGATAAGAAACAGAAAAATCTTAGGGTTGATTTAACTGAACCAGTCTAGGTCTTGAAATATAGTTGAGAACTTAACTGAATCTTTCCTGAAAGGTAAAGGTCAGTCATATGCAATGCATGATATGGATCAAGCAATGATGTTCTCAATATAAATGAGATTTGTGAGATATGATGCGTAGATGCATGCTATAATGTATGAAAATATGATGTTTATGAATGTATCTTTTTGTCTTTTAGGAAAATAAAATCCTTGACGGGTGCCGGGAAGTCACTCCTGGGCTGATGTTGAAGAATGGATTTTTGCCTCCGCTGGGGATGATAGTTGCAAGAATACCGGTAGGAGAAGATGACTCCGTTGGGGAATGAACTTGGCGAATGGATTACTCTGCGGGGAGAAAAGTACTCTAGCGATCTTGCTGGGAAGCAATACTCTGTGGGGAGAGAGGTACTTTGTTGAGTTGTTGATAATAACTTGCTGGGGATACCCTTGTTGTGTTGGCAGTGTTAATAAACTTTGCTGGGGATAAGAAGACTTCGTCGAGGACGCTCTTTCCGTAGCTTTTGGCTGAGGATAACCCAGTTATATCCTGGTAGGGAAATAACTCTTGAATAAAGCCGGGAGACGCGTTTGTGTTCTGCGAGGATAAGCTTCCAGAATCTACTGGGGATAAGCTTACTGCTTGGGGAGATGGATTCCAACTTTCCTGGGGAAACTGGGTTGGACTCTCCTGGGGAAATTTTGAACTTCAATTTTGGTAAGTTGAAAGAGGGAACCTATGTAGGGTTGCCTGATGATGAGCTCGTGTAAAGCCGCATCTTGGAAAGAAGGACACCTGTATAGAGTTACTAGGTGATGAGTCCGTGTAAAACTGCATCCTTAAAAATAGAGAACCTGTGTAGGGTTTCTGGGTGACGAGTCCGTGTAAAACTACATCTGGAGTTTTGAGAAGGAAACCTGTGTAAGGTTTACTGATGACGAGTCCGTGTGAAACTACGTCTGGAAAGAGATAACCTGTGTAGGGTCACTTCGGGATAAATTAGTGTAAAATTTCTGGAGGAATCAGGGTAAGATTACTGCAGGGTAAGTTCGTGTAAAACTTCTTGATGAACCGGGGTAAGGTTATCTTTGAGGTAAGTCCGTGTAAGACTTCTGGAGGAACCGGGGTAAGGTTACTGCAGGATAAGTTCGTGTGAAACTTCTTGATGAACCGGGGTAAGGTTATTTTGAGGTAAGTCCGTGTAAGACTTCTGGAGGAACCGGTGTAAGGTTGTTTGTGGAGGGTGAGTCCGTGTAAGACTTTGTCTGAAAATTGAGAAGGAACCGGTGTAGGGTTGCCTGTGGATGATCAAGTGGATGATTGTCCTGTTTAGTTTCGGATGTTAACCCACGATCTGGAATTTGTAAAGGTAGATGGTAATCATCTTTGTATTAACCTTTCCTTGGTACTTTGGTTGACAGAGCAACTGGATCCCCTGGACGACTCATTATTGCCCCTGTTTATGAGGTGAGAGAGGAAGACCTGTGAGGTGCTGATAGTTGTTGATGGACAAACCTTCTTCTGGTAGGCAGGTGACGAGATGCCGGGACATAGTCGTACGCTTAAATCCCTAACTTTTTCCTGGACCGCCCTTTCGGGTTTTCAGTCCATCGGGATACCCTTTTTTGCCCAAGCCGCCCTTTTAGGTTTTCGACTTGCCGGGTGTACAGATTTTTTCCATTTCATCCCTTATTTTGCCCGAACCCTTTTGGTTTGCCGGGAAGCCCTTATTTTTGCCTAGGTGTGTCAACCTAGCGGGTCTTTGGTTACGCGTAGTATTTTTTTTCGACCATGTCCACGCTCTCAGAATGTAGGGAGTTGCCCCTGTTAGAAGTGTTTTGTTACCATACCACCAGAAGATCTTTGATCTGGCAGGATTCGTTGCTGGAATGCCCCCAAGTGACTCAGGCGGAGATTTGCCCCAGGCTACTTGGCCTTTGAGAGATTCTCCGAATCTTGACTTAATTGCCCCAGATGGTGGATAATAGTCATATCATGCCCCTTGATTGGAAGTGCTTTTGTTCACTAGGTATTCATCGTGCGAATTTCCCTGTTGTTCAAACAAATAGGCATATGCAAACAATGTTATATCAAAAATGCAAAGCTTATGTCTATCTTGAAGATTTTGAAAATGCATTCTTTTTCATAAAACAAGTGAAAGTTTTTAAAACGTGATGTCAACTCCATATTTACCATAAGCCTTAAGGAGTCAGGATACCTTTCATAATAGTATGCTTTCGAACTAACCTGTGCTTCAGCTAGGACTTTTAAGGGTTATAACGTGGCCTGGTTCACGGTTTAAGAAACAAAGGATAAAGGCTCAAATTTTATTTGTACCCACCCGCTCTTCGTGATGTTCTCCAAACCTAAACTCAGCTGATCGTGCGTTAGACCTTGTTTGAGTCTTTGCTCTGAAATTCCAGTGATGGTTCAGATGTTGAACGTTTATTTGAATAGGCAGTCATCTCTTTTTTGCTGAGGGTTTGTAGGACCTCTTTTTTTTTGATATTGTTATCCCTGTTTTTTGCCTGAACTGTTTCCTTTTTTTGGAATTACAGTCAGCGGGATGCCCCTGTTTCGTAAGTCTTCTTCATAGGTTTTTTTGACTTATTGGGATTTTTTATTTTGAGAGATATAATGACTGCCTTTCTTTATTGATTATTCGGAACCATCACTGTCTTTCTTTGTTTTATAAGGACCTCTTTGGTGCCATTCGTTATGCACCTGGATCAACTGAGAGAACTACCCTGCCCCAGGTTATGATTAAGGGTTTTAAATTTCGAAAAGAAAAACTCATACTTCTTTGGCTCAGAGGGGTTGACGAGGGATTATCTTCCTTATAACTCCAGTGTTTAGGGATTGAAACAATGCCTGTACCTCATCAGCGGGGTCCGTTT
The DNA here is from genome assembly GCA_948472305.1 of Vicia faba. Classification (NCBI taxonomy): domain Eukaryota; kingdom Viridiplantae; phylum Streptophyta; class Magnoliopsida; order Fabales; family Fabaceae; genus Vicia; species Vicia faba. The sequence continues at coordinate 1,300,790,752 of OX451736.1, forward strand.
AAAAGCATACTGTATAGATCGTGGTATCGTTTTCGTCATCCTCCCTCAAGAGGCTTAGAACTTCTTAATCAAGAGTTGATCATCAGAAAAAATATGAAAATAGTTTGTATTTAGTGAACACGAATATATTGCTTCAAAACAGACATATGCGATGCATTAATGAAATAACAACGTTTAACATGAGTAAATGTTTGAACAAAATAAAATTACGACTTGGAAATCCTAATGAACAAAAGTCTTTTCATCTCAGGGCTTGTTACTTCAAATGGTGAGCCTTAGAGGGATGGTAGAAAAACTCAGCCTGACCATCTTGTGTGAACTCCAATTCCCCTTCATCAATCAGGTCCTGGATCTTGTTCTTCAGGGCCCAACACTCATTTGTATCATGTCCTGGACTGGCAGAGTGGTAGGCACACCTTTTATTGGGATCATAGATAGGAGATGCTGTGTTGGGGTTCCGGGGATGAGCCCTTAATGTGATCAGGTTCAACCTCAACAGGCGTTGTAAAGCTTGAAACAGCGACATGTTGAGCTGGGTGAATTGTCTCCTGGGCTTGTCTGGCTGAAACTGGTGAAGTTGCTGCTGAGTTTGTGACCCTGAAGCCATTTGAGGAGCTCTCCCCTTATCTCCTTGTCTCAAAGGTGGTTGATTGATGATTGGCCGTTCAACCTTAGATGTTTGCCCCAGTTGGTTACCCCGAAGCAGTTGGTTGACGAGAACCCCGAGCTCATCTTGTCTTTGAGCTAAGTCTTGGATGATAGTCACCTGCCCCAGCATCTGGGCTTTCAATGCATCCACTTCAGTTTGCAGATATTTCAGCCGTTCGCCCTCAGCACTGTTCCTGACCAGAGTCTCCATGAGAAGTGTTCTCAGCTCCTCCTGCCCCTTGGATAGATTCAGGAGGATTTCCCCGAACCGAATCTCTTGAGCAAGAAAGTCCTGGTTGTCTTATTGGGAAGCCATGGATGAAATAAACAGCGAGAAGGGTAAGTGACCTGCAACAAGAGTACCTGTCATGCAATGATATGTATGACATGCATGTAATGTTTTTAAGGACCTCGCGGGGTAAACAAGAAATTGGTTAGAATTTAGATTTGTAGCTTGATTGAAGGAAACCCGTGTTATTGAGAATTCTTCTTCAAGGGTCAAAGGCTCACCATATCCAGTGGGTCATAGCCCCTGACTTTAGTCATCATGTCTGGTTTTGGTTTCCAAACAACCTCAGTTAGGGGAACCTTCTTCAAGAGTCAGAGCTCACCATATCAAGTGGGTCATAGCCCCTGACAACTTTGGCTAGAGGAAGATAAATCCTCTTCGCCCCTCGCTAGATGTTTGATTCATCATGACCTGCATCACAAGCCCTTGAGATCCTCGAAATGGGTTAGGATGTATGCAATGGTATGATGGTATGGTATGCATGGAGTGACGTAGGTAAACCCTGTTATGAGTCCCCATTAAGGACTAAAACCTGCAAGAAAATCAGTACACTCTGTTATGAGTCCTAATTAAGGACTATAAACAAAACCTGCAAGAAACTTAGTAAACCCTGTTATGAGTCCCAATTAAGGACTGTAAACAAAACCTGCAAGTAGTTCATGTGTCAGATAACAAGCACGCAAGTAGTCAAGTACGAAGGCACACAAGTCACACAAGAGAAACCCTTAGAGTTTAGGCCAGCATGAGGTCTAGGTATTACCCTCTTGAAGTTGGTGGGCTCAACCTGTCCTATTAGAAGTAACCGGGTTCTAAGGGTCCCAATATCACTGAATTGCTTTCATTGTTCATCGTTTCGATTTAGCCACTGAACTGGCGACCGAAATATTCCAGGAAAGCAACCCTCAATTGAGTGTAGTATCGAGTATCAACCAACCTCGGACTGCACCAAAGTCAGTTATCTCACTACCCTAAAGAGGCCAAGATAGTTCAATTAAGGTTCCTAAGGTCAGTTGATGCTTCATGACACCACGCGGAGGCCCCGTACTTTCCTTGACTGAACTCAAGGGTTACCGATACACACCAAAGTGCCACATCAACGCAGCAGACTGTTTCAACCATGTCGGTATACCCCGCGCAGTTCCCTCACAGCCTTGTTGCTACTTTCTAAGAAGGTATCCCCATATCCGGGTTAGGATCTATAGAACTCCCAAGACAGTCCCACAATAATAAAGCAAGCAAGTCAATACAATTGAAAACACAGTTATGAACTATCCTAAGGTACACCTCACTTTAAGTTTAATTCCCCAGCAGAGTCGCCAGTTCTGTGATTGGTGGATCTGGAACTGACTGTTTAACGCTGGTTCGCGAAATGTCGCGGAAGCAAGAGTCGCCACCGTCTTTTATTTTCTCCAAATGGAAAGGACAAAAGCACAGAAAAATTCCTTAAAGAGATTGCTCTCGGTTCGGGAGGTAGGTTATAGAAAGGGAAGGTGTTAGCACCCTTTCTATCCATGGTTATCCATGGGCTCTTAGATACTTGCTCATTGTGTTTTCAAAATGGTTTGTTTGCTTTTCAACTGTGGGTTTTAAAAAAGTTTCTTTGAAAATTTCAGTTCGACTCTTGTATCGGTCCTCAAGAGTGTTTGAAAAATTGCTTTCGAAAGCTTTTTGAAAAGGTGTCGGTGTGAAAAGTATTTTTTGATTTGTTTTTGAAATTAGAGCAAGTATCTAGAGTCGTCTACCTACCCTAAGGAATTCGTCTGTGTAAATGTTCTTTAAAGTAGTGTCATCCCACCATTGAGAGGTAGGTAGCACCACCGTTGGAGGTGTTCGGGTCAATTCGAAGGTTCGGGACATGGTGATCACCGGAGCAATGGGAAGACACCTTAGAAGCTACCCTCATGCCAGGTTGCCGGATCATGAGGACTTACTAAGACATCCTCTACTCGACGATCACCTTCCGAGGGGCAAGGCAACAGTGAAGCGTACCCTAGGGGTGGTGTGTGATTCGTGTGTCATTTTCAGATATTTTTGTCTTGTTCATGTATTGGTGATCTACGCTTTTGTTTTATTTTGACATTCATTCTTGCATGCAAATTTATTAACAGTTAAAAAGTTGCGAGAAATATAAAGTTCCTAAACTATTACAAAGGCGCGGGTCCACATCGCCAAATTAAATCTAGGACCCGATTTGACATAAAATAAAGTAAAGTGCGAGAAATATAAATATCGAATTTACATGGCTTTGGGAGAATTACATAAAAGGAGGAAATAAAATAAACGCGCGAATTGGAATTACGATCGAATGCGAGGGCGTTGGACCCTTTTTAATGAAATTAAATTATGATTAACAAATTAAATTAAATTAAAGTAAAAAGAAAAGATTTTTGAGTTTTTGTATTTATGGATTTTTAATAAGAGAATTAAATGAAACTAAGAAATTAATTAACCCTAATTCTAACTATTTTTATTTATTAAGAAAAAAAATTAAAATTGAACCTAAAATTAAACCTAATTAATTAATGCAATTTTATTTACAAGAAAATAATTAATAAATAATAACGATAAAAGAAAAGAAAAAGATAAAAGTAATTAAAACCTAATTCTACAAAATTTAAATTTATTAAGAAAATGTTAAAGTTAACCCTAGAAAAACTAATTAATTAATAAGACCTTTTTTACAAAAAATAACATTAAATAAAATATATTTTAATTTTTATGACTTTCTGATTTTTATTATTTTTTATGTTTTGAAAATATTGATTTAAAGAATTAAATTAAAATTAATTAAAACAAATAAAAGTAGAAAAAATACAAAAAAGGGATGAAAGAGCAAACCAATGGGGGGTTCTGTCCCCAAACTGGAGGTCTTTGGGCTAGCAATCAGGCCCATTTGTCTCAAGGCCTTGTTGACTTCAGGAAATTACATGTAGACTCGTTGACCAACGCCCATGGTGCTCTTCAAACATTGGCCTTTGGATTGCCCTCAGTGGCCATGTGGCACGTTTGGATTATGAGTTGCATGGTGGTCTTCAGGGAGCAAGCTGCATAGAATGCCATTAGAAAAAATAATATTGAAGGGATAGGGGACCTGGGAATCGAACCCAGGTCCCATCGCTTACCATACCATGTGCCTTGCCACTGAGCCGTTCACGCGTTTTGAATATTGTATAGAAAACAAATAACATAAAGCAAAACAAGGGTAAGTGGATATTTTCGCGCGAATTTTAAATACACCAACCATCGCCTTACACCTCATCTTCTTCCCCACTTGCTTGCTGTACCTGAAACAAAAACAAACTGAATAGCGGGGGTTTTAAACCCCCACTAAATGGCAAGTACAAAAACAATGATTAGAATATGGTGGCTCATAAATTGAGCGCGAATAGTGTGTTAAGATCGTCCAAGCTTCCTGAGTTTAATGGTCTAAGTCTCACGTTCCAATTTTTCCATAACTGAGAAACCCCAATTCAAGGTTTCTGAAACCCTAGGCATCGTTCATGGCAACTCTTCATATATGCAATAATTCTTCAATTAAATCATACTACTAGCTTCAGAATCAACTCATTAGTATAAATCAACAATAAAAATGCATGGATATGGCGTGTAGATTTGAATACGATTAAAGAAAAAACAGGTACAGGGTAACTGCGTTCTACCGTTTCTTTGCGTTAGAAGCAGTGATTTTGATCCAGGAAGCTTCCTTGATGTCTCAGGAAGGCAATGGAATAATTATTTTGTCTTGAAACCCTTTGTAATCACGTTTTCAGTTTTGGAATTTTTCACAAAAAGTGCAATGTTCTTCTTCAGCTTTGGGCGCCGCTTAGAGGTCCCTTGCACTAGGTCTAGCATCTGGCTTATGTAAGGAATGAATTAGGGTTGAGTTTTCAATCAAAAGATCTTTGCATTGATGAGAACAATATTTGATTTTCATGGCATATTTTCAAATCTTTTTTCACATGTTTTTGATTCCAATCATGGCAAAACCTTCCAATTTTGATTATGCACGAATCTTGAGCCTTTAAGAAGAGTTTATCTTGCACAAAAAGATTTAAAAACTTTGGTTTAGTATTTTTCCATATTTTATTTAATTTAAATGAATTAATTGTAATTAAAAATTCAAATAAATAAATAAAAATGATGAATAAATCCCCTTTGGGCCAAATGGTCGTACATATGCTTTGGATGATGAATCTTGGAAGAAAATGTGGCCCATTAGCAATTTTAAGACATTTGAAGCAAAGTTGACTTTTCAAAATATCCAAAAATTTCCCAACTTCCACAAGGCATATCTTGCTTAATTTCTAAGCTTTGATCATGTTCTTTGACATTTTGGAAAGGTCTTGAAGTCCTCTAACCAATGCCTTTGGTCCCATGGCATTTTGATTTACCAATCTCAAGTTATGGTCTTTGACTTAAAGTCCCTTTTTGTTGACTTTTGAAAATGACCTATAATGTTGAAATTGATAACTTTTTGTGAGAGCATTTCTTGGACTTGAAGTGTGAAGAGTAGTTGTAGGAAATGTCTTTCTCTTCAAAATGTGCTTTGGATGGAATTTTTCTGATAAACCATGTGGAAGTTATGCCCTGGTCAAGTTATAGTTGACTTTTTCAACTGTCCAAATATGGAAACTTTTGCATCTTGAGACTTTTTGAGCCATGCCTTGAGAATCATGATCAAGAATTGATCAAATGATGTTAGTAGCTTCAAAATGAGATGTTGACCAAAAATTTGAACTTTTGACTGTCAAATGACCATTTTGCCCCTACAGTTGACTGTAGGGCAATTAGGGTTTTTGACTGTGCAATTTTGTGCTGTAAGTCTTGAAACTTGGTATGATGATGCTTGACCATGTTTGTAGGCATGTGGGACTTGATTGGACCCTTGGAAACTTCCTTTTCTTTGTCAGGACCAAAACCCTAATTTTGACTGTTAGGAGGCCCTTGAACTGTGCAACCCTTGGGGGAGATTTTGAAGCTTGCTCTTTGCAAATCTTGAAGAATATGGGAGGGAAAATTTTGGGGTACAACAGTAGGTTTTCACTTTTTGGCCATTCACTTTGAATGTTTCACATGTTTTTTAGTTTAACAAATCCACAACCCCATGAGGATAAATATTAATTAATTTGAAGGGGTCAGACCATCTAGACTTAAGTTTTCTAGGGAAAAGCTTTAATCTAGAATTGAACAAAAAATCAAGTTAACCTTCACTTAATTCCCTCTTCAGTCACTTTCTGGCGTGCCACCTCTTGGTATTTTGTTTATACAATTAGTATTTTCATAAGAGAACGTCCTATGCTCCCCCGACTTATTAAGTTGAATCATTCTATCTTGGCCATCCTTAAACAAATCAAAATTAAGAGTTTTGGCTGCCCAAAAATCCTTGTGCTCTAACTCAATTGGCAAGTGGAATTCCTTCCCATAGACAAGTCTGTAAGGAGACATGCCTAAGGGGGTCTTAATGGCTATTATATATGCCTACACAACATCATTCAAGTGCTTTGACCAGTCTTTTCTAGAGGAATTGACAAAATTTTCCAAAATCCTCTTTATTTCTCTATTAGAAATTTCAGCTTGCCCACTGCATTGTGGATGGTAGGACGTAGCAACCTTGTGTTTCATACCATACTTTTCCATTAAATTTTCAAAAAATGTATTGCAAAAATGGGTTCCTCCATCACTAAAAATCACTCTGGGGGTGCCATGTCTAGACAAAATATTTTTCACCAAAAATTTGGTCACCACCCTAGCCTCATTAGTTGGGGTTGCTACCGCCTCTATTCCCTTAGAAACATAATCCACAACTACCAATATGCAAAATTTGCCAAAATATTGAGGAAATGGCCCCATGAAGTCAGTGCCCCATACATAAAAAAATTCAATTTCTAGGATGTTGGTAAGAGGCATTTATTGCCTCATGGAGATATTTCCCACTCTTTGGCACCTAACACATTTTCTAACCAGTTCATGAGTATCTTTAAAAAGAGAGGGCCAACAATTACCTAATTGCATAACTTTGGAAGCACTCCCGGTTCCTCCAAAATGTCTTCCATAAGGAGACTCATGACACGCAGACAAGAGATGACGTGCCTTTGGTTTATCCACACATCTTCTTAGAGATTGATCAACACACTTTTTGTAAAGGAAAGGTTCATTCCAAAAGTAACTTCAGGTCATATGGAAGAACCTTTTCTTTTGTTGAGAATTGAATTCAGATGGAACAAACTTGTTGACCAGGTAGTTGACAATGTCAACATACCATGGAGTCATGCCTGCACTTATCACCAATAGCTTTTCATCAAGAAATTTCTCATGAATTGCTCCACCATATGTGGTTTCCAGTAGTCATAATTATTTCCATCCATAATGGGTGGTCTGTTCACAAATCCTCCTTCCTTGTCTATAGTACCAGAAAGTATCTTCCATGGATCTCACCCAGATAAAGAGTAGGATGCCTGCTTTGATACCAATTGAAATTCTGGTATCAAATATGTGATGTCAAATGAAATGTCACTACAAAAATATCTGAGGAACAAAGTAAAATGCAACAATAATAAAAGCAGTAAAAATACAAGGGATTTTTGCAAGTATCATAATTTGTTGGGTTATAATACTTCTCAATGTTTTCTTTTCAGGGATTTGATTCAGAAGGCTCTGAAAGATGGTCGGTTGAAATTTGGTGAAAAACCAAAAGCTCCATGAAGGTCGACTAAGACCCTTTACATGTTGTTGATGCACACTTTGTCGAGCCATTGTAAGTTCTAATGATTGAGGCTACTGATGGTATCAAAGGCGAACATGCCAACATTATCGAATCACTGGCAACAATGACAATCAAGACTACTGATTATTTTAAGGAAGAACAAGTTGTGAACAGTGATCCAATGGTAACTGCAGCAGTTGAGACTACTGAGGGTCTCAAAAGTGGCAAAGGCAATTTGTCTAAGCCACGAAAAGTGATGGTAGTTGATATTGCTGAAGAGCCTGAGGGTAATCAGGACGACAAGGAAAAAATGGATTGTGATACCAAGAATAAGAATTGTCTGAAGAAACAGTTGTCGAATTGATGAAGGTTGTGTTTCCCAAACCTAAAGAGGAATTGGTGGATTTCCTAAATAGATGCAAGTTGGGTAATTTCAGGTCTATGTTATGCCCAAATTGAAACATGGTCTATGATGAAAATGCTACAAAGAAAATTGAGGCGTTGAAGAAGAAACACCCTCAAGAGAGAAATCCAAAGGTGGCGTTCGACCATGCGAAGGGGCCATACAACGTCCAAGTGCCTTAAGGAAAACCTATGTTTCCGTATCGAAGGACCTTTGTGCCACCAACTGATGTTCCTAACAATAATCGGGTTCGTCCTTTCTATCCAAGGGGGGAATACCAAAATTGGAAGGTAGTGAAGAAAGGTTTCGGCTCGAGTCATAAGTCGGAAATGATGAAGAAGGGATCAAGTTCTTCCTAATTTGCTGAAGCTGGGATCACCTCAAAGAAGTATCATGTTCCTCTCACATACAAAGGTAAAAATCCTATGATGAAGACTCAGTGGAGAAGGTTTCAAAGAAACAAAAAAAACCACAAGAAAAGCATCATCAAAAGTAGCTCCATCAAAGGGTGAGAGCATTAAGAAGAAATACACTGTCGACCAACAAAAGAGAGGTTGTCGATGCTGGTTGTGAATACGCTGCCAACAAAAGTTGAAGATCCTGATGACAACATTGACCATGAACTATCTGACGACTTTAAAGATAACTCAAAAGATAGATTGATTATTCACTATAATATTGTGTCGGTCCTTTCCAATGAGTATGGTTTCACATGAGAAGCATCTAGGGATGAAGAAGAAGCCATGTGCAAAGAATCAACGGGCGAAAAACCTTTATGCTGCTATGTCATGAATAATGGGGTGGTGGAAGAATAACAGGCAATGTTTGAGAAGCCTACATATGATATGATGTATCATCTCAAGCCTTTGTTTAAAAGAGCTAAAGTTGATGGTTTCCTTGTGAACAAAGTCTTCGTTGATGGTGGTGCTACTATAAACTTGATGTCACATTCATTGCTGAAAAGGATTGGCAAGTTCGACACTAACCTAAAACCACATAATATGGTTTTCTCGAACTATGAAGGAAAAACAAGTTACATACTAGGTGTGATTCAAGTGAATTTGTCAGTTGGCTCGACTTCAAGGCCAACATTGTTTATGGTGATTGCATCTAAAGTGAACTATAATTTGTTGCTAGGACATGAGCGGATACATGGCATTGGGGCAGTGCCATCAACTCTGCATCAACGCTTATCCATATGGTGTCAAGATGGAATTGTGAAGAACATTGAGTCAGACCACAATTATTTTACTACTGATGTGAATGTGGTCAATAGGAAGAATTTCGACAAAGCATTAGCTACCATATTTCCGTGCGATCCTGAAGGCGTAATGTTCAAGTCACATCTAGATGCAATAAAGTTTCTAACCTTACACCCCACTCATGGTTTCATTTGGGACCAAGAAAAGCTGGATACATATCCAACTACAGAAGGAGAGTTTGAACCCACAGGGTGGGAAGAGCAAACTCAGGATGATGCCTGAGACGAAATCTCTGGCAAGGATTTTGGCCTATATGGCCGAAAACAGGATAAGCCTTAGAGGCTGGAAATGTTTCAAATATGGCGCCTGAACCCATTATGGTGGAAAAGCTTGCAGAACCAAGCCAAACAACAACTTCAGAAAGACAGAGGCTTGACTGCATATATGGAGAAGAGCCTTTGAGATTTTAAAAAGACCCAAGAGATAATATTTTAAAGATGCAAGCACAAGATCCATTAGAGGAAGTCGACTTGGGTGATGGCACGATTAAGCAAATTACATACAATAACACCAAGATCGAAAACAAGATGAGAGATCAAGTAATCGAATTGCTTAAAGAATTTAAAGACTGCTTTGCATGGGATTAAAACGAGATGCCTGATTTGAGTAGGGAGATGATAGAAATTAGACGACCCATAAATCCAGGCAAGCGACTAGTCAAACAAATGCCAAGGAGGTTCGCGCCAGAAGTGTTGTTCAAAATCAAAATAGAGATCGAAGGTTGTTGAAGAGCAGATTCATCAGGACAGCCAGAAGATTTTCTAGGTTTTGTAGTACACAAGAATGGTATAAAGATTAATCAGAACAAAACCAACGCAATTTTGAGTACAAAAGCACCAACAACGAAGAAAGAGCTCCAATTTTTATTGAGAAAAATTTCTTGAGATGATTCGTGTAAAAAATGAGCGGAAAACCTCTGGCATTTTCTCCTTTGTTAAACCTAGGCAAAGAGTCTGAGTTCAAGTGGGAAAAATGTGGCTACACGACCAACACGTGTCAGGTAGGTGGAGATTGATTGAAGAAGTTGGTGAGTTGAGGCCACGTTTATTCTAGGAAGTTGAAGCTAGAAAGTAGGGAAGTTGCTGTGTGATCGCAGATGTAACGTTTAAGGGAAAAGATCATGATTATGATGACGTCACTTCGCACTAAGAGAAAATGATTAAAATGTCTATTTCTGCTCTTTCAGTCGAAAAGAACATTTTGGGGGGAAATTTGTTGGCTAGGATTTTTCATAAAGATTAAAATCCAACCAAAAGCAAATAAGGTTCTTTGGCTACTTTGAATTATGAGAAGTCGACGACAGAAGCAGTCGACCGGGCGAGATTTCATAAGTAGTCATTGAGATTACGGACACAGTCGATCAAAAAGAGGCCTCATAAGGAATGGATTGGACCAAGGAACGTTAAAAAGCCCAAAGAGTGCATAACTAGAAAAACAAGGTGTTATGGATGGAGAACATGGATTCGATAGCATGAATGGAGAACGTGGGTTCATGGAGGGAAGTTACAAGACACACATGGAATACAAGGAAGCAAAACCCGCTAAGAAGTAGTTATTTTTGTGTATTATAAATAAAGCGCTTAGTGCATAATGTTAGGGCTTCAAATTTTCACATTCATATATGCTAGTCACTTAAAGTACCCAAGCGAACAAGCGAAATGAGTCAAGCTAGAGCAATGTACGTTTGAATCAATCTATTTTCAACTATTTTTTATGTTATGTCATTTATATTTATAGTTTAAAATGTCTTTTGTTTTATTTTACATGTCTTGTTTTATTGCTTATAAACTCGTTTGGCACTAGTCGAACGAATATTTCTGAACACACTTTATAAAAACACTCGAAAACTGAAGCCCTGTACTAAGATTCCCTGGTTGATCTCGCCAATAAACATTTTGTTAAGGGACTAGCGTTGTTTACCAAAACCAAAGGTAAAAAGTAACATTAATGAAATAAGATTTATTCCATTTGCAAATATGTATTTAAATCATATTTCTTGTAGCACATGTAAACAGTGTGACCATTACGGTTAAAATAACTGTACATGTGAGATTTGAAATCATAAGTATATGAATGATACTTTGAATCAATCTCAAGGATAAAACCACTTTGTGTTTCAAGTTTAAGAACCATGGAAAATATTTTGTTCATAGAAGATAAGTGATCAATAAATAAAATATGAGACTTTACAACTCTAAAATTATCATTCAATCCAATAAAAAACGAATAGCAAATGGTGATTATTCCTAACAATTCATGTAGTGCCACAAGAATATTTGACTTGAGAAGTGCAAACAATAATAAGCATGTAAATTTCTAATTCCTCACAAAGAACTTAAGTTCAAAATTGAAGTCAATTACTAATCAAGAATCCATATTGAATACATAAATTTTCTCTTGCAATTCAAAAACATGTATCAAATCTCTCTGTGCAAATCACTCTTTTAAATCTAGCCAAACATTTGCAACATTTTTCATGAATATGATGGATTGGCTAATTGAAGAATGAACAAAACTCATGGTCCAAGAGTAGATATAAGCATGTTATAGATATTCCAAGCATGATGAGAAGGACCGAATATAGGTGTAGCAATTTTTCTATTGAAGAGTTTAAAGTATCTCTGATAGCATGTTAAACTTCTGGTATCTCACGAGAAGAAAATAATTGAATAAAAAAATAGAAATTTTCATTGGACTATTGGATTACAGCTCTTATTTATAATAATAGCTGTGATTTGAATCATATACTCTAAACCTAATTGAAATAGGCGTAAAAAAATATAATAATAGAATTGAATGGTATATTAATATTTTACTATCTCTTCTAGCAAACCATGTGTAGTGTATATTTCATCAATTACAATTATTAGACTTGAGCCTTTATATGTGGTTCTGATTTGCTTATCAGACTCCAACATAGTTATAAAATGTTTGTTAATCAGTGTAATATAAAAAATTTATATTAATTTTGATTTTATAATATTTAGGATAAAATCACCCTATTGTATTTTTAATTTTTAAATAAATAAATGAGATGCCAAAAAGTGATATTTATTAAAAAAAAATTTAAAAAATTATCATAAATCGTTTGTTGATGGTTAATTTCATTTTTAAGACGTGTCATCTACTCACGACAACACAAAAAGAGAAATTAACAAGTCACTCCAAATTAAATATGTTATCTTCTAAAAAATAATTATTTTAAATTTATCAATGTTGAATTACAAATAATTTCTGAATAAAATATCTGATAGATTCGTTGAAATTTTTGATAAATTTTTTGAAAAAAAAAATTTTTAAAACGGAAAATTTCTGGTATAATACTGCAAATTTCAAATACATTGAAATTTTCAATAGTGAATTTTTTTTCTGAAAGATAACAGATTTTTAAAAATATCCAATATTTTTTTCGGAAATTTCAGAAAAATCTGATTTTTTTTTTAAATTTCCAATTTTTTTAAAAAAGAAATTTTTTTAAAAAGTTATGAAATATAATAAAATTTTCTATATTGCATTGAAAATTTCGAAATTCTTTTTCAAAAATTTCAAAAACACTAAAATTTTCGATACATTCCTCAAATTTCTAATAATTTTTTTTTAATTTATAATTATTCACAAGAATGTAATAATAAAAATATATTCTTAAGAAGTGATATATATAATTCAGAGGGATAACATATTAATTCCTCCACAAAAAGATGTTAATTCTTCTGCAAAGTGATATAAATATATATATAATTCAGAGGGATAACATGTTAATTCCTCCACAAAAAGATGTTAATTCATCTACAAAGTGATATGTATATATATATATATATATATATATATATATATATATATATATATATATATATATATATATATATATATATATATATATATATATATATATATATATATATATATATATATATATATATATATATATATATATATATATATATATATATATATAAAATTCAGAGAAATAACATATTAATTCCTCCACAAAAAGATGAGGAGTGTCATGACTCCTCTACCATGGTCACTATCATTACTCTTTTGATATGTTTTAGTTGTCTATAATAAAAGAATAAATATAAAATAAATAATATAACTGAAAGTTTAATTAAAAAGAAGGATGAATTTGATGATCATGAAAAGTTTTTATTTAAAATATTTACTAAATTTAAGTCATCAATTGAGTCAGAGAAAGTGATACATTACACATTATACATTGTTGTTCCTTAGAGTCACACAACAATATTTCTAAATTTATAAATGGTTTCTCTAAACTCCTAAGAGCTAACAAAAGCCTTTTATTTGAAGTTAAAACATTATAAAATGGTTAATTTAACGTGATAAAAAAATATCAATTTATTAAATGCATAAAAGTATGGCTAGAATCCAAAATTTTGTTTATACTTTGATCACCTTTATTGTTCTATTTATCTTCAAAACCAGCGGAAGTAAGTATATTTTTACATCATGTTAATGCTTCAAATAATATTTCATATTCAATATTTTATCACCTTTTGATAACATTCATTTTATTTTTTACTTGACATGACAGATCGTATCCCATGCCACAATACCAGTGGTTGTACAAGATATTTAAGTTGTCTCCCTCCATTATTCCCTAAGTGTTATAATTTTTATTGTAAATGCAAATAAGTGTAATAATAAAATTTTAAAATAAAAATTTAATCGATATATATTGTTAGTGTAAAGTGTTTTTAGAATGTCATTTCATTATAAATATTAGAATATTAAAAAAGTTTGATTTTATCATAATTATTATAATGTCACAAGCTCGAACGTTTATAATTATGTTATTCAAGTGTGTCATCTTTATTCACTTATTAAAAATATGAAAAACAACATCATTGCATATTTACAATTAAATACTTCAATAAAGAAAGGCTACAAAAGATGGTGTAGCTGAATTATTTACTTAACTTCTAAACATAATATAAAATCGTTGATTTTCTTAACGAAAAATTTAATAAAATATATAAAATAAATAAAAAGATAGGCGATAGATAGACTTTGATAGACCTCTTATGTGAGATACCTCTTTCTTTTTTATTATTTTTAACAAGTTGAGTGGTTAAAGAATTCCATTATTTTAAAACATTAATGAAATATAGTAATTTAAAAAACTATTTAATATAACCTTCTATAAATTGTTAAAAAGTTAATAATTATAATAATAAAAATGAAAATGAAATAGCGGAGGTTCTTAACCCCGCTAAATGATTGAAAATAAAAAAATCGTAAAATTTTTGTTCTCGCAAGTGAAATATCTATTAAAGTCTCTCATAGTACTCTACTATTAAGTACAAGTAATAACACTATCGATTAACACAAGAAACATTGATATGATACACACAATTTAAAAACACACTCAAGTAAATAAAATAAAATAGCAAAAGATAGAGAAGGGAACCCGAGTACAACTAAAAATATAGCGAAAAATTCCTCCACATACATGGAGACAAAAATTAGATTTCAACAAATTTGAACCACAATCAATTAAGAAATAGAGTCATCAAGAGAACAAAACAAAATCAAAGAGACTCAAAGCTCTATTGATTCAAACAAAAAATATGATTCTTCATCCAATAAAAAAAATACAAAAGTTAATCACAAACATACCAAATACTATTTCTAAGCAAATAAAATGTTATTCTCCCACATCCTTCACATTTTTCAAAATATTAAAAAAATAAAATCATTTTAGGAACTTCATATTGACCACATAAAAAATGTCCAATCATATTAAAGACACCTCTAAAAATCTACCTACCACTTAGAGAGATAAAAATTAAAAAAGATCATCTATGATGGCTAAGAAGGACCACTACTCACTCTAACCATTTAAAAAACCTTATACAACACACTTGAAGCTATCTCACAAGTAATGAAAAAGGTGAGAAATAGATTCTACTAACCCATACACACAAGACAAGAAACTTAATATGGATCAACTTGTGGATCTATATGCTTTAAGGTATGGAACTAAGGATCCTGATATTGTTGATTATCATACTGCTTTGATGACGACAACATTGATGATTGTTGAAGTTAGTGGTGATATCTTTCTAACTCTTTCATAATGGTGATTAACTTGAAGATATGTCAAGCCTCGTCAAGTAGAAGATTTAATGTTCCAGTAAAGTACTTATATGATCGATGTATCTGGCAAAGGATCTTGAAAACATCATAGTTATGATAGAGAGAAAGTGGGAAACTCGTCTAGTCGTGTCTATCTGAGTGACCAGAGTCTTGTAAAAGTAGAAGAGTAACTCCTTATATACTAAGGAAACTCACACACACAACTAAAATATTTTTAAGGGCACTCTTTATTTGATAAATTCACCTAAAAATATTTATGTGGCCTATCCAATTGATTAGGGGAATGTCTGGTTGATTGGAAGCCTTTTTCTAACTAGATAATCGATTATACCATTAATCTAGTCAATTATGTTTTGATTGGTTGAGTCTAAAATTGATTAGGAAAATTTCTTAATGATTGATAATATCTAATTATTAAAACCTTTCATTTGTGATGTTAACAATCAATTATTTAGGGTCTATATTCGATTAGCCTAATCGATTATCCCATTAACTTGGTTGATGTATTAGTTCCTTTGAAAAACATTTTCTCTTATATAAAGGATGCATTTCCTCATTCATAAACACAACACAACTCAGAGTTTCCCCATCTCTTAACATTTTATTACTCTTTTTCTCTGTCTTTAATACTTTTCTTTTACCAAAGTGTCTTAAAGTTTTGTAAGTGAACAACTACTTGTTAGGAAAGTATTGTAATAATATTGTGCCATTGTTTTATTTCAACAGTGTGATACTCTTGAAGGACCGAGTTTGGTTCTTGATATTAACCATTGAAAATCTCTATTTTATTAAAGAACTTAGTATGGTAAAAAATTTCTTATTGTGATAAGACGGTAAAATCTCTACTTGGTTCGCGAGCTTAGCCTATGTAAAAACTCTCTTTTGGTTATGGGAATAAACCACTGTAAAATCTCTCAATTCATTTGTATCAAAGGTTTGTGGGTATAACCTTCAAAAGCTCATGTTTTAGTGGAACTTTCAAGAAGATGTCTTGGGTTCAAGACTAGGCTAACGTTCGATCGAATCTGAATAAATATAGATTCCATCTCTCTAACCCTATCTTTTAAATTGTGTTATTTATTTTATTGCTTTATTTCTTTACGCTTTTGTTCTCTCGTATTTTCTCTCAATACTAATACAAATTGTCTTTAAGTAAGAAAAAATTTAAATTAATCACGAATATTAAATTTCACAATTCACCCCCTCTTGTACTTGAAGTCACTTATCCAACAAGTGAAATCAGAGTCTAACTCTTGTTAAATAATATTCTCCACAGGAGGAAATGACTTTGAGATAATCACTAAAAAAACCCTATCCTTTAATGGATAAGGGTATAGTTTATGGAAATATAAGATGAAGTTCTTCATCGAAAGGATGAACCGTGGTGTTTGGAAGATTGTGAAGGAATGTACATTTGTTCCAACACATGAAATTGATGGTGCTGTAAGAAACAAACCCGAAAAGGATTGAAAAAAGTGAAGAAAATACCTCATACATTCTTACATTCTAAGAATGTGGAATGAAAGAGCATATTAGACAAAACTTCCATATAGGGAAAAAGGTAAATCATAAGAAATTCAAGAGACCTGTAACAAAGGGCAAGAAGGCTCACTTCATGTGGGAGGACAATGCCATGGAGTCCTTAGATGTAGAATAAGCCAAGCTCTTCCTCATGGTAAATCATCAAGTTGATGAAATAACCTCTTACTTTTTTATCGATATCTTTTACGTATTTGTAAGAAGCTAACAAAAGAAACAAGTAAATTAGAATAAATTGTCTCTATCTCCAAGGATACTATTTATTCCCTTGAATATAAAAATAAAAACATGTTGAACGAAATAGAAAATCATAAGGAGAGAAAAATGATCTAGTCCAAAACTCTTCCCCTTCTAATGAAGAAATAGATGAACTTGTCAAATGCAATAAACGTGATACTTTGAAAAATGAAATTTACGATATTCAAAAAACACTTGGCACGTTTACAAAAGAAAGAGACAACTTGAATCTTTTATTGGGAAACCAAATAGCTTCCTACAATAAAGGTTATCTTTGCTATGAATTGTTCCAGCAATATTTGAAAGAGTGTCACATACAAGTATACATGTTGTGATTGTAGCAGGTAATAAATATAAGAGTATCGTACTCACATAGAGTATATTTACTTAGATTTGATTTTTGTATAGAAACTATTATTTTGATATAAGCATGAGCAGAGAGAAATAATGTTTGGTGTTTATGA
Source organism: Vicia faba (assembly GCA_948472305.1). Taxonomy (NCBI): domain Eukaryota; kingdom Viridiplantae; phylum Streptophyta; class Magnoliopsida; order Fabales; family Fabaceae; genus Vicia; species Vicia faba. Next base: position 1,300,808,414 of record OX451736.1, read on the forward strand.
GTTCAAAGTTCACTTAATACATATGTCAAAAGTACTATGCAAAGGAGTGGAAATATATCAAAAGTGATTGAGTTGGGCTATGTTCCATTAATATTATTAGTGTCATCACGTGTTTATAACATGTGGTGTCGTGACAGGTGAGGTCAGAGTGATCTTGTGGTGTATCTCTACAACATCAAAGCATGTATAAAAAGGGCAAGGGAACAAATCTCTAAGCCTCAATGATATCCCTAATATGCGTCTATTAGTCTTATGAAATCCTCAATAGTTGTAGATTTTTATATCTAAATAAACTAAGCAAGTGAATATTTGTATCCTACTCATTCAACTATTTTTATTAAGAAAATCACTAGTTGTTGGATCTCTCACAACAAAAAGTTATCATCTACTCCTAAGTTTATCAAGCCAAGAAGTAAACTTATAAAAAATTAACATATAATAAAACGATTCACTTAACCACACACCATATAACATAAAAACACTTTAATATTAACTCCACATTGCTCAACTACAAAAGGTTTAGCTCATAGTGAACTGAGTACTAGCTATAAACATGGTTCTCAATAGGAACATCTCTTTAATAAAAAAGTAAAAAAGATATAAACCTAAGAGAGACTTGGAAAATGACTTGAGATGACTAGTCTTCAAGAGACGTCTCTAGTCACGCCACTGCTCATCAGCCGGTACTGGATTGGAAGAGGAGAGAAACTCTTTCACACTATTGGTGTTTTTATCTTGGAATAACTGAACTCTCTTTAATTTATCATTACAACTCTATTTATAGAACAAAGGTTAAGGTTTGTGTTGCTTTGGATAATGGGCCTAGTATGATAAAATCACATGAAGCCCATATAAAAAGTAGCACCAACATATAAAATCAGTTGCTTAGCAAATAAGAAATCTAGTACAAGGAGACCACAGTGGGAGACAAGGTGTAGTGTGGTATATTGCCATAACAGGTGTAGGCGATGCTCTATCCTTTTCGTAGTGTGCTATTGTGCCCAATTTTGTCTTCTAGCACCTACACCTTGTGCTTTGAATTTGAATGTTTTTCTTTCTCTTTTTCAGCACAACCAAGTTCCCCCCATTATATTCCTTTCGTGCTATCTTTATCAGCCAGCTGTTTGCAACAATTATTTTCCTTTGGACCGAGTCCTTCAACTCACGCCTCATACAGTAGACCACTGCAGTCTTGCCTCAGCTTGACTTTGCTAACCTTTACTTACAAAAACTCACATTAATAATAAAAAGGGGAACACCTATTATGCTCTAAGCTAATCTAATAAAAAAATGAAAATGCAGGAAATTACAACTATTAAGCTAATAAAAAGACTAATTAATCAAAACTAAAGGCATGTATTAACTCACAAAATGTGGGTTAACACACCTTAATACTTAAACCATTACATGTACTCAAGTGATGTGACAGGAAAAGACACACAAAACATCTCCCAAGTATCCATCCCATCTCTTACAAGACCATCCCTTTTTCAAACTCAGAAATCTTCTCAAGGGACTTGTCTCAAAAATAGGTATAACTCAGTCTTGAAGCACATTCTTGCTTGCGTATGCTCTTTGGATCACTAATACTCCTTGTCACAGCAGAACTCTTCTATCAAGATATCCAGATTAATTTCAAATTTTGATTTCTTTTTCCTATTGTCCAATAACTTAGTTTCCAGCTCTAGTAGGGGGTTTTAACTTTTTGTTCTTGAAGTTACACCTAGGACCACACTTTCATTTATTCAAAATAAAAAAAAATTGTTTGTAGCTGCCCCCACTTTTTCACTAGACAGGATCTCACTTGTGATGATTCCAACTTGTTACTAATGGTAAGAAAAACTATTGTTCGTCCAGACACAGGCACATGAACTTATTGAAAATCTACTCTTCTAGTTTCAGGAACAAGAGTTATTCCTCCAGTTTCGGGCACATGAACTTATTGAAAAGTTCCTTTGTCAAATTTTATTGCACAATTTGGTGTGTTTATTCAAGCAAATGCAGTGTTCTCAGAGTGTTCCAATCCTTATAAAAAATGTATTAACCACCCTAACTAAACCTTACAACTAATTTCTATTCCATAATAAAAAACAATTCAACTTTATCAAGAGGTTGCCTACTTTCCATACTACTAGGGTCATGACAGGGGTTATCAGTAACATAAGACCAATGCAAAAGAAACTCCCCAAGTCTTTGTTCCTTGTATTGTTAAAGTCCCACTAGAATTTCCTCTAAGTTTTTCTAAGATAATCTGTTCTAAGGGGGATATCAACTCAGATTTTTTCTTCTGTTTTTATTCTATTTTTGTTCACTCTTTTTTTAGCATTAAAAATGAAAAACTACTTCAAACAAAGAAAAAATTAATTCATTAATCAAAAGGCTAAAGCAGGCATTAAAAACAACAAAACAAAAGGGCTATGATAGCCAACATAAACATAAAAAAAAACTAGCAGTGAAAGAACATGATTGATTGATTGAGAGGGATTGAGAAGGGTGAACAGGGTCATGGAACTAGCTTCCACTTCCTCCATACTTAAAGTAAGAGTAGTGTCTTCACTGTTAGTGGGTGGCATGGGGCGTGCCAACGGTTTCCTTTTCTTACTAGCTAGGTTTTACGCTTGCTGATTTTTTGGATGAGGTCTTCTCTTGCTTTCTTTCTTGCCTCCTTCTTGGCAGGCTCGGGCTCAGATGCTTTCTTAGTAGTAGTAGGTGCAACATGGAAAACCACAGTCGTGGTTGTCGTAGGCACCTTTGATCATTTGGCAGGAACTTTCTTTGAGGGAGTCTTGGGTCTTGGCTTTGCAGGGGACTTGGATTTTATAGGGGAAAGGATCTTTTGTTGTATCCCTTAGAATGATATCCTACCAAATTTTAGAATATCACGTCAGCAAGTTAAGAAGATTTATGCTGGCTAAAGGAATGGAGTTGTAGATGCTTTGGGTGCTAAACAAATGTGTGTTGGTCACATATGTTTAGAACCTTCTCCTGAACTAGAAGAGGAGGCATCTTGGTTGTATGCTAAGCTCAAAACTTCTAGAGGAAAGTTATTTTCTCAACCCGGTTCTTCACATGTGGATGTCAAGTTCAAACATCGAGGACATTCTCTCTGACATCTGAGAGATTCTTCCAGTCAAGAGAAGTCAAATTTGTGTGATCTTGCTTGTAGCTATTCTGGTGGAATAGTTTCTGACTAAGTTGGAGAAGAGGACTTGAAGTAGCATCTGATCAAGATTTCTAGTAGTTGTTCCTCATAAAGAGGATGAAGATTGTTTACTCAACTTGATATTATTATCAAGTCTAAGAGAACATGTAACTCTTGTTCTATTATAGTGAAAAATACATCCAAGGGGTTGTATGCAATAGAAATATAACAACCAGAGTTAAGTTAATATTCTTTAGAGAGATTATCTTACAATTGGGTTAAAGTGTTGTTTGCATGTTTGGATTGTCATTCAAACTTCTTGGGATGAGTTTTCCAATATAGTGTCTTAAAGAATCGGAAGAAGAAAATATTTCTACTTGAGGTATGAAGGTCATTCAGTACCATGGTTGTTGTGTTTAGTCCTATTAGTTATCCTTTGAAGGGAATCTCCTATACTAATGCTTAAGGAGGACATATGACATCTCAAGGTCAGAAGGTTCTTAAAGTGTGCATGTACCTATGATCTGGTCCTAAAGGTTGTTTAGTTGTGGATGAATACAAGTGTGGTTCCCTTGTGGTTCTTTCATGAGTCATGTTTGGATTACTATGGGTGGTGTCTATAAAGCCACAGTAAATGATTAAATCCATTATGTTTGAATTGATGTTAGAACATCATTTCATTCTTTGCTTCTCCAGGCAAGTAAGTTTGTTTTGTTCGAGGAAGAGTGTAAAGTCAGAGTGGTCTGTGGGTTGTATTTATGTCATGGATGTTTGGCATGATGAAGAATCCACTTATGCTAAAGTGATGTGTAGAGGAAGGATGTCAGGCCAAATGTTCTACCTAGTGTGAGAAGGTAGTATTATTTATTGTCTGTATTTCTCATGGGGAACTATGAAGAAAGGAACGTGAGAAACTTTTCTCTAATGATGTTGTGCATTTAACTGATGAAAAATACTTTGACAGGAGTTGATTATTAGTTTGATGTGTGTGCAAGTCTATAATATGAACTCTTTGTTTCAAAAAGTATGCAAGAATTTATTCCTTTCGATGGTAATCAAGTGCTTGTGATGACCTGAATGAGCTGTACTGGATGTGTTTTATAAGGAGCTGATGTCATAAATGATATTGTGACATCATGCTTGTTGAATATACTTGGGATTGTGAATTAGAATGACAATATTCTGATCCTGTCTATAGTAGTATGCTTGATGAATACATAACTACTATATTAAAGACTTCACTAGTATCAGTATTTGCTAGTGGAAGTAAGAGCAGACAAATGGTGTCTGACACCATGGTCTAAATCAGAGAGTTTTGATGTTTGTGTTCAGCCTGAGGACTGTTTATCCATGACAGGGGGAGTCAAGTCTTTAAATGGGGAAGATTTCTTAAAGCTTGTGTACTGTTCAAGCGTGTGGAATACATATGTCTCTCTGGAAGACTGTGTTTCCCGGTTGATAAATGAGATATGACACACTTGTAATGTTGTGATATTTTGATTTGTGCTGGCCAAAAGAAGTATTTGTAGAACCTAGTGGAAAAAGTTAGGATTATGCTACTGAATATTTACATATTTCTGAGAATAATTCTTGGGTTTTTTTGGTTGAAGTAGTCTTGGTCTGAGTTGAGAATACAAGAACAAGTAGACAATATCTGACTGGATTTCAGAATTCTGTTTAGGACATGTTTTCTCTTTGAACCAAAGAAGGGAGTGTTATGGATGGTGTGATCTAGAACGGGTCAGAAAAGAGTGCAAAGTGTTTATTTGACTATGCATGTGCATGTATTGGTACTATCCGTTCAAAAGAAATAGTCCAGAGACAATAAAGGCAATCAAGACTGAATTGGTCGGTGCACATTTATTTTTGGTGGAGTTATCTTCCTGAAATAACATTTCTGTTTGACCATGAATTTGTCACAACCAAGGATAGTTAATTCCTAAGTAACTACTCAGCTATTTATAGAGGTCTTTCGCTTCTCTTTCATCGTGAGAGTTTGATGCTTCCATAGTCCTTATGGCCTTTGTTCGGGAATGGGTGAGTACCTATTGGATATGTTTTGTGAGGGGTTTCTTTGTCAAGTTTTGGCTAAACAAGGGGAGAAGGGGTTTGTTAAATTGTTTAATCTGGATTCTTTTTTTCTAGATATGTTACAAAGATTTTGGATAGGATGTTCGATCCTATGTTGGGTTGGGTTTGTTTTGTGACTTGTGATCTGACTTATGAACACAATTGTGACTTGTGTTCTGAGTTACTAGAAGTGGAGACTGATTTATTCTTAAGTTTCTTCTTATGCCACAAGTTGACTGGTGGGTGCCAATTATGGTTTCTGTGTTGAGAAGGAGTGCAAGCTATCTTCTTCCTCATGTGTACCAAATGACTTCAGGACTCTCTACTGTTTTATCCTGAGGTTGTTGTTCTTTGATATTGAATCTTTAAGGAGCTGATGTCGAACATGATGTCCTAACATCATTATGATGGTGAAGAGATGTCCCGCCATGTTTCTATGTCTAGTAGCTTCTTAAGACTGAAGACTAGAGCTGATGGTTGTAATTTTTTTTTCATTACTGTAATCTGAGTTGTAATTGTTTATTTGTTTTAGCCAAAATTTGCCAAAGGGGGGATATTGTTAGTTCTCTATTCTATGATTGACATTAATTTTAGTAAAACAAATATAGAAGCAATATGGTTAATAGGGTGTTCTAACATGTTGAACAAGAAGTCTTATTTTATGGAAAAAAAACCTGTTGAGTTGAGATATTTCATCATCTGGAGCAACATGTCGGATAAGATGTTATATACCGAGTCATTCGACATTGTGACTAGCTTGGGCTGGGCTGCTGGATCAGTTTTAGAATTAACAGGTGGAGAATATCCTGGAATATTATGTTATTCTATGTGGTGCTGGTTTTAAGGTCTAGAAGATTCAAGCTGAAATAAAGAAGAATATTGACTTTCTAATTATGGAGATAAATTAGGAAAGTCATGATTGAAGACATATCTTTATGCAGACGTTTCTGCAGATTTTTAGCAGCTGTTATGTTGTGATTTGAAGCCCAAAATCCAGTTGAGAAAGGGGTTACAAATAGAAGGTTAATAACCTTGAAAAGGCACCAACCAAAAATACAAAGTTTAAATTATTAGGGCTGAGTCTATAAGACACTCTCTAGGAGAGTTTGATTGTGTGACCCTCTTGAATATCATGTTGGTATGAGAGTAGAACTGATGTTATAGAGTTGTAATTCTCTATTGTTCATTCTTAAGCTTCTAAGAACAAAATGTATATTGTTCTTGGATGAAGATTTGAAGCAAATCCAAGTGTATTGTTCTTAGTCAAGAGTCTTGGCTAGGTTGTGTCCATGACATATTGTTGGTGAAGTTTTATTTACAATACATTTAAATTATGGGTGTGGGAGTTAGAAAGTGAGATGTTGATTTCTCATAGTTAGGATGTTCCTGGGTAGAAGTTGCATTGTGTGGGGATTAGGCGAGAAGTTGTAAACGGGGGAGTTTAGCTTTAAACTAATTATGCTGATAATATACTTCCTTCCTGGATTGGTAGCCCCCAGAGCAGGTGTTGTTATACACCAAACTAGGTTAACAATTATGCATGTTGTTTACTTACTGCACTAATTGTTTTTCTCTTGTTCGTTGTTTATGTCAGATGTTGATGTCTCGATATCTTATAGAACATTGTATATCCGATAGGCCAAAATTTCAACCTTGTCAGGTGCTTTTGCCCTAACACCCTTCTTGTATTTTGTTTCTTTCTTCAACATTTCATTTAAAGTATCTTTAGGTCTCTACTCATCAGTCTTCTCTTCAATTTGTTTGACAATTTTCTTGGAGATGTCCTTTGCAGGAACGCCTCCTTTCTTCTTTGGTGTATTCTTCTCACCCTTTCTCAATTTACTTTTGGGTTTTTCAGGGATTTCTTCCTTGGGTATGCTATAGGTTGACGCCTCAAAAACTCTAGTAGACACTTGACTTTTGTACTTCTTTCCTTTTCCTTTCTTATTTTTCTCCTTATTTTTCTCATTTTTCTCTTTATCCAACTCTCCTAATATATGACTAGGAAAGGTTGGAGCCGACTCATCATTGTCACCCAATTTGTTGACCTTCATTTCCCACTTAAACTTCTCTTTTTGAAATTTAAAGAACTTACTTTGGTTCATTTTCATTTGAAGCAACACCTTCCGCATCAAATTGTTTGTCTCAAAGTTGATTTTAGCTCCCGCAGATTCCTGTCATGCCTCTGCTTGCCCCTTCCTTATTCTTGGCTTCATGAGGGAATGAATAGAAACCTTGTTAAAACTAGCTTAAGGGTTACAAACTTCATTTGTTTACCTAAGTGGCACATCATGCTTCTTACAGAGGGTAATGATTAAAAATGGGAAGTACAACATTCCATCTTTCTTTTTAGAACATGCTTGTATCTCTTACACAATGATCTTTCCAATATTAATGTCTTCTTTTGAAGTAATGCAGTGGAGCAGCACCAATATTTCCTTTTTCACTGTCTCAATGTGTGTTGTAGGCTTCAAATATTGCTTAACGAACAGGCACCAAACCTTCATTTCAGGCTGCAAATCCATTCTCTTAACATTCTTCTCTCCCCCTGACTCAACCCACTTTGTGCCAAGGTTGCAGAGGGACTCCATGTAAACATCAAAATCATTATCATCTAAGGCATCCAATAGTTCTTGGTATTTATCTTCATTGCTCTTTAGATGGAAGTGCATGTTGATAGTTCCTTCAGCATATGACACTTTGACTCCTCGAACAACAATTTCATCCTTTTTGTTATTTGTGTCAACTAGGTTGGCATAAAACTCCTTCATAATCTTGGTGTTGAACGACACTGGTTGTTGACCATTTTTATCCCATTTCCTTGCTTTGATCAACATCCCAATATCTTCAGCAATCCCAAGGTTTTTGTCCCCTTTATCCATAATGAATCCATGTTCAGAGAACATGTTCATCCCAGAAAAATATTCAGAGAACCTTTGGCTAGCGTCAATGTTGATGAAGGTCTCATAATTAGAACCTTCATCATCTGAATAGGCAATGGTAGGTGTGGCATTCTTTCTTTCTCACTTCTTGTAACAGCCTTGGGAGTAACTTGCGTTCATGGTGAAAAGAAAATCAGGGTTTGAGAGGAAAGTGGATTTTTGGGGTGAAAATATTTTAAGAGAGAGAATGATGGAAGTTTGAGAAGTTAAGTTGGAGAGGTTTGAAAAAAATGAGAAGTGATGGGGGGTAGATTATGAAATAAGGTTAAGGAGCTGAGAAGTTAGAGGGACAAATGAGTGTAACATATAGAAAATGAAAACAAATTTGAAATGACCAAAAAGAGAGTGGACAGTTTAGTGTATGGCGAGGGTTGCTTAGTGAAATAATTCCCTACAAAAGCATGCAATCAACATTTAATGCTTTGTCCCTTTGATGACGCCATGATTTTGAGCTACAGTCTACCTACACCTGTTTGGAACTCTCTCTCCACGAGATTTTTGATTTCTCATGTGCCTTCAAAACTTTTCCTTTTTCATGCTGCTCTTAAAGGTCTTAGCAACAATACTTGTTTTCCTTTCTTGTGCAAGACTGTTTCAGTTTTACAAGTCACGACATGACTCATCACTGACCCTTCCTTCCCAACTTTATTGCATCAATCACATTATCTGAAAATAATTAAACTAAAACTTAAAAGTTAAATTAGGCAGCCTCACAGTAGCGCTATTTTATAGTCTTATAGCCTGACTATAGAAAAATTCAAAAAGATTCAAGAAAATTCATAGTAACCCTTGTGTTGTCTAAGGATTCACCATAGTAGGTTTTCACTTTTTGGCCATTCACTTTGAATGTTTCACATGTTTTTTAGTTTAACAAATCCACAACCCCATGAGGATAAATATTAATTAATTTGAAGGGGTCAGACCATCTAGACTTAAGTTTTCTAGGGAAAAGCTTTAATCTAGAATTGAACAAAAAATCAAGTTAACCTTCACTTAATTCCCTCTTCAGTCACTTTCTGGCGTGCCACCTCTTGGTATTTTGTTTATACAATTTAGTATTTTCATAAGAGAACGGCCTATGCTCCCCCGGCTTATTAAGTTGAATCATTCTATCTTGGCCATCCTTAAACAAATCAAAATTAAGAGTTTTGGCTGCCCAAAAATCCTTGTGCTCTAACTCAATTGGCAAGTGGAATTCCTTCCCATAGACAAGTCTGTAAGGAGACATGCCTAAGGGGGTCTTAATGGCTATTATATATGCCTACACAGCATCATTCAAGTGCTTTGACCAGTCTTTTCTAGAGGAATTGACAAAATTTTCCAAAATCCTCTTTATTTCTCTATTAGAAATTTCAGCTTGCCCACTGCATTGTGGATGGTAGGCCGTAGCAACCTTGTGTTTCATACCATACTTTGCCATTAAATTTTCAAAAAATGTATTGCAAAAATGGGTTCCTCCATTACTAAAAATCACTCTGGGGGTGCCATGTCTAGACAAAATATTTTTCACCAAAAATTTGGTCACCACCCTAGCCTCATTAGTTGGGGTTGCTACCGCCTCTATTCCCTTAGAAACATAATCCACAACTACCAATATGCAAAATTTGCCAAAATATTGAGGAAATGGCCCCATGAAGTCAGTGCCCCATACATAAAAAATTTCAATTTCTAGGATGTTGGTAAGAGGCATTTATTGCCTCATGGAGATATTTCCCACTCTTTGGCACCTAACACATTTTCTAACCAGTTCATGAGTATCTTTAAAAAGAGAGGGCCAACAATTAACTAATTGCATAACTTTGGAAGCACTCCCGGTTCCTCCAAAATGTCTTCCATAAGGAGACTCATGACACGCAGACAAGAGATGACGTGCCTTTAGTTTATCCACACATCTTCTTAGAGATTGATCAACACACTTTTTGTAAAGGAAAGGTTCATTCCAAAAGTAACTTCAGGTCATATGGAAGAACCTTTTATTTTGTTGAGAATTGAATTCAGATGGAACAAACTTGCTGACCAGGTAGTTGACAATGTCAACATACCATGGAGTCATGCCTGCACTTATCACCAATAGCTTTTCATCAAGAAAGTTCTCATGAATTGCTCCACCATATGTGGTTTCCAGTAGTCATAATTATTTCCATCCATAATGGGTGGTCTGTTCACAAATCCTCCTTCCTTGTCTATAGTACCATAAAGTATCTTCCCTGGATCTCACCCAGATAAAGAGTAGGATGCCTGCTTTGATACCAATTGAAATTCTGGTATCAAATATGTGATGTCAAATGAAATGTCACGACAAAAATATCTGAGGAACAAAGTAAAATGCAACAATAATAAAAGCAGTAAAAATACAAGGGATTTTTGCAAGTATCATAATTTTTTGGGTTATAATACTTCTCAATGTTTTCTTTTCAGGGATTTGATTCAGAAGGCTCTGAAAGATGGTCGGTTGAAATTTGGTGAAAAACCAAAAAGCTCCATGAAGGTCGACTAAGACCCTTTACATGTTGTTGATGCACACTTTGTCGAGCCATTGTAAGTTCTAATGATTGAGGCTACTGATGGTATCAAAGGCGAACATGCCAACGTTATCGAATCACTGGCAACAATGACAATCAAGACTACTGATGGTTTTAAGGACGAACAAGTTGTGAACAATGATCCAATGGTAACTGCAGCAGTTGAGACTACTGAGGGTCTCAAAAGTGGCAAAGGCAATTTGTCTAAGCCACGAAAAGTGATGGTAGTTGATATTGCTGAAGAGCCTGAGGGTAATCAGGACGACAAGGAAAAAATGGATTGTGATACCAAGAATAAGAATTGTCTGAAGAAACAGTTGTCGAATTGATGAAGGTTGTGTTTCCCAAACCTAAAGAGGAATTGGTGGATTTGCTAAATAGATGCAAGTTGGGTAATTTCAGGTCTATGTTATGCCCAAATTGAAACATGGTCTATGATGAAAATGCTACAAAGAAAATTGAGGCGTTGAAGAAGAAACACCCTCAAGAGAGAAATCCAAAGGTGGCGTTCGACCATGCGAAGGGGCCATACAACGTCCAAGTGCCTTAAGGAAAACCTATGTTTCCGTATCGAAGGACCTTTGTGCCACCAACTGATGTTCCTAACAATAATCGGGTTCGTCCTTTCTATCCAAGGGGGGAAAACCAAAATTGGAAGGTAGTGAAGAAAGGTTTCGGCTCGAGTCATAAGTCGGAAATGATGAAGAAGGGATCAAGTTCTTCCTAATTTGCTGAAGCTGGGATCACCTCAAAGAAGTATCATGTTCCTCTCACATACAAAGGTAAAAATCCTATGATGAAGACTCAGTGGAGAAGGTTTCAAAGAAACAAAAAAACCACAAGAAAAGCATCATCAAAAGTAGCTCCATCAAAGGGTGAGAGCATTCAGAAGAAATACACTGTCGACCAACAAAAGAGAGGTTGTCGATGGTGGTTGTGAATACGCTGCCAACAAAAGTTGAAGATCCTGATGACAACAATGACCATGAACTATCTGACGACTTTAAAGATAACTCAAAAGATAGATTGATTATTCACTATAATATTGTGTCGGTCCTTTCCAATGAGTATGGTTTCACATGAGAAGCATCTAGGGATGAAGAAGAAGCCATGTGCAAAGAATCAACGGGCGAAAAACCTTTATGCTGCTATGTCATGAATAATGGGGTGGTGGAAGAATAACAGGCAATGTTTGAGAAGCCTACATCTGATATGATGTATCATCTCAAGCCTTTGTTTAAAAGAGCTAAAGTTGATGGTTTCCTTGTGAACAAAGTCTTCGTTGATGGTGGTGCTGCTATAAACTTGATGTCACATTCATTGCTGAAAAGGATTGGCAAGTTCGACACTAACCTAAAACCACATAATATGGTTTTGTCGAACTATGAAGGAAAAACAAGTTACATACTAGGTGTGATTCAAGTGAATTTGTCAGTTGGCTCGACTTCAAGGCCAACATTGTTTATGGTGATTGCATCTAAAGTGAACTATAATTTGTTGCTAGGACATGAGCGGATATATGGCATTGGGGCAGTACCATCAACTCTGCATCAACGCTTATCCATATGGTGTCAAGATGGAATTGTGAAGAACATTGAGTCAGACCACAGTTATTTTACTACTGATGTAAATGTGGTCAATAGGAAGAATTTCGACAAAGCATTAGCTACCATATTTCCGTGCGATCCTGAAGGCGTAATGTTCAAGTCACATCTAGATGCAATAAAGTTTCTAACCTTACACCCCACTCATGGTTTCATTTGGGACCAAGAAAAGCTGGATACATATCCAACTACAGAAGGAGAGTTTGAACCCACAGGGTGGGAATAGCAAACTCAGGATGATGCCTGAGACGAAATCTCTGGCAAGGATTTTGGCCTATATGGCCGAAAACAGGATAAGCCTTAGAGGCTGGAAATGTTTCAAATATGGCGCCTGAACCCATTATGGTGGAAAAGCTTGCAGAACCAAGCCAAACAACAACTTCAGAAAGACAGAGGCTTGACTGCATATATGGAGAAGAGCCTTTGAGATTTTAAAAATACCCAAGAGATAATATTTTAAAGATGCAAGCACAAGATCCATTAGAGGAAGTCGACTTGGGTGATGGCACGATTAAGCGAATTACATACAATAACACCAAGATCGAAAACAAGATGAGAGATCAAGTAATCGAATTGCTTAAAGAATTTAAAGACTGCTTTGCATGGGATTAAAATGAGATGCCTGATTTGAGTAGGGAGATGATAGTAATTAGACGACCCATAAATCCAGGCAAGCGACTAGTCAAACAAATGCCAAGGAGGTTCGCGCCGGAAGTGTTGTTCAAAATCAAAATAGAGATCGAAGGTTGTTGAAGAGCAGATTCATCAGGACAGCCAGAAGATTTTCTAGGTTTTGTAGTACACAAGAAGGGTATAAAGATTAATCAGAACAAAACCAACGCAATTTTGAGTACAAAAGCACCAACAACGAAGAAAGAGCTCCAATTTTTATTGGGAAAGATAAATTTCTTGAGATGATTCGTGTAAAAAATGAGCGGAAAACCTCTGGCATTTTCTCCTTTGTTAAAACTAGGCAAAGAGTCCGAGTTCAAGTGGGAAAAATGTGGCTACACGACCAACACGTGTCAGGTAGGTGGAGATTGATTGAAGAAGTTGGTGAGTTGAGGCCACGTTTATTCTAGGAAGTTGAAGTTAGAAAGTAGGGAAGTTGCTGTGTGATCGCAAATGTAACGTTTAAGGGAAAAGATCATGATTATGATGACGTCACTTCGCACTAAGAGAAAATGATTAAAATGTCTATTTCTGCTCTTTCAGTCGAAAAGAACATTTTGGGGGGAAATTTGTTGGCTAGGATTTTTCACAAAGATTAAAATCCAACCAAAAGCAAATAAGGTTCTTTGGCTACTTTGAATTATGAGAAGTCGACGACAGAAGCAGTCGACCGGGCGAGATTTCATAAGTAGTCATTGAGATTACGGACACAGTCGATCAGAAAGAGGCCTCATAAGGAATGGATTGGACCAAGGAACGTTAAAAAGCCCAAAGAGTGCATAACTAGAAAAACAAGGTGTTATGGATGGAGAACATGGATTCGATAGCATGAATGGAGAAAGTGGGTTCATGGAGGGAAGTTACAAGACACACATGGAATACAAGGAAGCAAAACCCGCTAAGAAGTAGTTATTTTTGTGTATTATAAATAAAGCGCTTAGTGCATAATGTTAGGGCTTCAAATTTTCACATTCATATATGCTAGTCACTTAAAGTACCCAAGCGAACAAGCGAAATGAGTCAAGCTAGAGCAATGTACGTTTGAATCAATCTATTTTCAACTATTTTTTATGTTATGTCATTTATATTTATAGTTTAAAATGTCTTTTGTTTTATTTTACAAGTCTTGTTTTATTGCTTATAAACTCGTTTGGCACTAGTCGAACGAATATTTCTGAACACACTTTATAAAAACACTCGAAAACTGAAGCCCTGTACTAAGATTCCCTGGTTGATCTCGCCAATAAACATTTTGTTAAGGGACTAGCGTTGTTTACCAAAACCAAAGGTAAAAAGTAACATTAATGAAATAAGATTTATTCCATTTGCAAATATGTATTTAAATCATATTTCTTGTAGCACATGTAAACAGTGTGACCATTACGGTTAAAATAACTGTAGATGTGAGATTTGAAATCATAAGTATATGAATGATACTTTGAATCAATCTCAAGGATAAAACCACTTTGTGTTTCAAGTTTAAGAACCATGGAAAATATTTTGTTCATAGAAGATAAGTGATCAATAAATAAAATATGAGACTTTACAACTCTAAAATTATCATTCAATCCAATAAAAAACGAATAGCAAATGGTGATTATTCCTAACAATTCATGTAGTGCCACAAGAATATTTGACTTGAGAAGTGCAAACAATAATAAGCATGTAAATTTCTAATTCCTCACAAAGAACTTAAGTTCAAAATTGAAGTCAATTACTAATCAAGAATCCATATTGAATACATAAATTTTCTCTTGCAATTCAAAAACATGTATCAAATCTCTCTGTGCAAATCACTCTTTTAAATCTAGCCAAACATTTGCAACATTTTTCATGAATATGATGGATTGGCTAATTGAAGAATGAACAAAACTCATGGTCCAAGAGTAGATATAAGCATGTTATAGATATTCCAAGCATGATGAGAAGGACCGAATATAGGTGTAGCAATTTTTCTATTGAAGAGTTTAAAGTATCTCTGATAGCATGTTAAACTTCTGGTATCTCACGAGAAGAAAATAATTGAATAAAAAAATAGAAATTTTCATTGGACTATTGGATTACAACTCTTATTTATAATAATAGCTGTGATTTGAATCATATACTCTAAACCTAATTGAAATAGGCATAAAAAAACATAATAATAGAATTGAATGGTATATTAATATTTTACTATCTCTTCTAGCAAATCATGTGTAGTGTATATTTCATCAATTACAATTATTAGACTTGAGCCTTTATATGTGGTTCTGATTTGCTTATCAGACTCCAACATAGTTATAAAATGTTTGTTAATCGGTGTAATATAAAAAATTTATATTAATTTTGATTTTATAATATTTAGGATAAAATCACCCTATTGTATTTTTAATTTTTAAATAAATAAATGAGATGCCAAAAAGTGATATTTATTAAATTTTTTTTTTTAAAATTATCATAAATCGTTTGTTGATGGTTAATTTCATTTTTAAGACGTGTCATCTACTCACGACAACACAAAAAGAGAAATTAACAAGTCACTCTAAATTAAATATGTTATCTTCTAAAAAATAATTATTTTAAATTTATCAATGTTGAATTACAAATAATTTCTGAATAAAATATCCGATAGATTCGTTGAAATTTCTGATAAATTTTTTGAAAAAAAAAATTTTTAAAATCGAAAATTTCTGGTATAATACTGCAAATTTCAAATACATTGAAATTTTCAATAGTGAATTTTTTTTCTGAAAGATAACAGATTTTTAAAAATATCCAATATTTTTTTCGGAAATTTCAGAAAAATCTGATTTTTTTTTAAATTTCCAATTTTTTTAAAAAAGAAATTTTTTAAAAAAGTTATGAAATATAATAAAATTTTCGATATTGCATTGAAAATTTCGAAATTCTTTTTCAAAAATTTCAAAAACACTAAAATTTTCGATACATTCCTCAAATTTCTAATGATTTTTTTTTTTAATTTATAATTATTCACAAGAATGTAATAATAAAAATATATTCTTAAGAAGTGATATATATAATTCAGAGGGATAACATATTAATTCCTCCACAAAAAGATGTTAATTCTTCTGCAAAGTGATATAAATATATATATAATTCAGAGGGATAACATGTTAATTCCTCCACAAAAAGATGTTAATTCCTCTACAAAGTGATATATATATATATATATATATATATATATATATATATATATATATATATATATATATATATATATATATATATATATATATATATATATATATATATATATATATATATATATATATATATATATATATATATATATATATATATATATATATATATATATATATATATATATATATATATATATATATATATATATATATATATATATATATATATATATATATATATATATATATATATATATATATATATATATATATATATATATATATATATATATATATATATATATATATAATTCAGAGAAATAACATATTAATTCCTCCACAAAAAGATGAGGAGTGTCATGACTCCTCTACCATGGTCACTATCATTACTCTTTTGATATGTTTTAGTTGTCTATAATAAAAGAATAAATATAAAATAAATAATATAACTGAAAGTTTAATTAAAAAGAAGGATGAATTTGATGATCATGAAAAGTTTTTATTTAAAATATTTACTAAATTTAAGTCATCAATTGAGTCAGAGAAAGTGATACATTACACATTATACATTGTTGTTCCTTAGAGTCACACAACAATATTTCTAAATTTATAAATGGTTTCTCTAAACTCCTAAGAGCTAACAAAAGCCTTTTATTTGAAGTTAAAACATTATAAAATGGTTAATTTAACGTGATAAAAAAATATCAATTTATTAATGCATAAAAGTATGGCTAGAATCCAAAATTTTGTTTATACTTTGATCACCTTTATTGTTCTATTTATCTTCAAAACCAGCGGAAGTAAGTATATTTTTACATCATGTTAATGCTTCAAATAATATTTCATATTCAATATTTTATCACCTTTTGATAA
Source organism: Vicia faba (assembly GCA_948472305.1). Lineage (NCBI taxonomy): Eukaryota > Viridiplantae > Streptophyta > Magnoliopsida > Fabales > Fabaceae > Vicia > Vicia faba. Next base: position 1,300,825,382 of record OX451736.1, read on the forward strand.
CATTCATTTTATTTTTTACTTGACATGGCAGATCGTATCCCATGCCATAATACCAGTGGTTGTACAAGATATTTAAGTTGTCTCCCTCCATTATTCCCTAAGTGTTATAATTTTTATTGTAAATGCAAATAAGTGTAATAATAAAATTTTAAAATAAAAATTTAATCGATATATATTGTTAGTGTAAAGTGTTTTTAGAATGTCATTTCATTATAAATGTTAGAATATTAAAAAAGTTTGATTTTATCATAATTATTATAATGTCACAAGCTCGAACGTTTATAATTATGTTATTCAAGTGTGTCATCTTTATTCACTTATTAAAAATATGAAAAACAACATCATTGCATATTTACAATTAAATACTTCAATAAAGAAAGGCTACAAAAGATGGTGTAGCTGAATTATTTACTTAACTTCTAAACATAATATAAAATGGTTGATTTTCTTAACGAAAAATTTAATAAAATATATAAAATAAATAAAAAGATAGGCGATAGATAGACTTTGATAGACCTCTTATGTGAGATACCTCTTTCTTTTTTATTATTTTTAACAAGTTGAGTGGTTAAAGAATTCCATTATTTTAAAACATTAATGAAATATAGTAATTTAAAAAACTATTTAATATAACCTTCTATAAATTGTTAAAAAGTTAATAATTATAATAATAAAAATGAAAATAAAATAGCGGAGGTTCTTAACCCCGCTAAATGATTGAAAATAAAAAAATCGTAAAATTTTTGTTCTCGCAAATGAAATATCTATTAAAGTCTCTCATAGTACTCTACTATTAAGTACAAGTAATAACACTATCGATTAACACAAGAAACATTGATATGATACACACAATTTAAAAACACACTCAAGTAAATAAAATAAAATAGCAAAAGATAGAGAAGGGAACCCGAGTACAACTAAAAATATAGCGAAAAATTCCTCCACATACATGGAGACAAAAATTAGATTTCAACAAATTTGAACCACAATCAATTAAGAAATAGAGTCATCAAGAGAACAAAACAAAATCAAAGAGACTCAAAGCTCTATTGATTCAAACAAAAAATATGATTCTTCATCCAATAAAAAAAATACAAAAGTTAATCACAAACATACCAAATACTATTTCTAAGCAAATAAAATGTTATTCTCCCACATCCTTCACATTTTTCAAAATATTAAAAAAAATAAAATCATTTTAGTAACTTCATATTGACCACATAAAAAATGTCCAATCATATTAAAGACACCTCTAAAAATCTACCTACCACTTAGAGAGATAAAAATTAAAAAAGATCATCTATGATGGCTAAGAAGGACCACTACTCACTCTAACCATTTAAAAAACTTATACAACACACTTGAAGCTATCTCACAAGTAATGAAAAAGGTGAGAAATAGATTCTACTAACCCATACACACAAGACAAGAAACTTAATATGGATCAACTTGTGGATCTATATGCTTTAAGGTATGGAACTAAGGATCCTGATATTGTTGATTATCATATTGCTTTGATGACGACAACATTGATGATTGTTGAAGTTAGTGGTGATATCTTTCTAACTCTTTCATAATGGTGATTAACTTGAAGATATGTCAAGCCTCGTCAAGTAGAAGATTTAATGTTCCAGTAAAGTACTTATATGATCGATGTATCTGGCAAAGGATCTTGAAAACATCATAGTTATGATAGAGAGAAAGTGGGAAACTCGTCTAGTCGTGTCTATCTGAGTGACCAGAGTCTTGTAAAAGTAGAAGAGTAACTCCTTATATACTAAGGAAACTCACACACACAACTAAAATATTTTTAAGGGCACTCTTTATTTGATAAATTCACCTAAAAATATTTATGTGGCCTATCCAATTGATTAGGGGAATGTCTGGTTGATTGGAAGCCTTTTTCTAACTAGATAATCGATTATACCATTAATCTAGTCAATTATGTTTTGATTGGTTGAGTCTAAAATTGATTAGGAAAATTTCTTAATGATTGATAATATCTAATTATTAAAACCTTTCATTTGTGATGATAACAATCAATTATTTAGGGTCTACATTCGATTAGCCTAATCGATTATCCCATTAACTTGGTTGATGTATTAGTTCCTTTGAAAAACATTTTCTCTTATATAAAGGATGCATTTCCTCATTCATAAACACAACACAACTCAGAGTTTCCCCATCTCTTAACATTTTATTACTCTTTTTCTCTGTCTTTAATACTTTTCTTTTACCAAAGTGTCTTAAAGTTTTGTAAGTGAACAACTACTTGTTAGGAAAGTATTATAATGATATTGTGCCATTGTTTTATTTCAACAGTGTGATACTCTTGAAGGACCGAGTTTGGTTCTTGATATTAACCATTGAAAATCTCTATTTTATTAAAGAACTTAGTATGGTAAAAAATTTCTTATTGTGATAAGACGGTAAAATCTCTACTTGGTTCGCGAGCTTAGCCTATGTAAAAACTCTCTTTTGGTTATGGGAATAAACCACTGTAAAATCTCTCAATTCATTTGTATCAAAGGTTTGTGGGTATAACCTTCAAAAGCTCATGTTTTAGTGGAACTTTCAAGAAGATGTCTTGGGTTCAAGACTAGGCTAACGTTCGATCGAATCTGAATAAATATAGATTCCATCTCTCTAACCCTATCTTTTAAATTGTGTTATTTATTTTATTGCTTTATTTCTTTACGCTTTTGTTCTCTCGTATTTTCTCTCAATACTAATACAAATTGTCTTTAAGTAAGAAAAAATTTAAATTAATCACGAATATTAAATTTCACAATTCACCCCCTCTTGTACTTGAAGTCACTTATCCAACAAGTGAAATCAGAGTCTAACTCTTGTTAAATAATATTCTCCACATGAGGAAATGACTTTGAGATAATCACTAAAAAAACCCTATCCTTTAATGGATAAGGGTATAGTTTATGGAAATATAAGATGAAGTTCTTCATCGAAAGGATGAACCGTGGTGTTTGGAAGATTGTGAAGGAATGTACATTTGTTCCAACAAATGAAATTGATGGTGCTGTAAGAAACAAACCCGAAAAGGATTGAAAAAATGTGAAGAAAATACCTCATACATTCTTACATTCTAAGAATGTGGAATGAAAGAGCATATTAGACCAAACTTCCATATAGGGAAAAAGGTAAATCATAAGAAATTCAAGAGACCTGTAACAAAGGGCAAGAAGGCTCACTTCATGTGGGAGGACAATGCCATGGAGTCCTTAGATGTAGAATAAGCCAAGCTCTTCCTCATGGTAAATCATCAAGTTGATGAAATAACCTCTTACTTTTTTATCGATATCTTTTCTGTATTTGTAAGAAGCTAACAAAAGAAACAAGTAAATTAGAATAAATTGTCTCTATCTCCAAGGATACTATTTCTTCCCTTGAATATAAAAATAAAAACATGTTGAACGAAATAGAAAATCATAATGAGAGAAAAATGATCTAGTCCAAAACTCTTCCCCTTCTAATGAAGAAATAGATGAACTTGTCAAATGCAATAAACGTGAGACTTTGAAAAATGAAATTTGCGATCTTCAAAAAACACTTGGCATGTTTACAAAAGAAAGAGACAACTTGAATCTTTCATTGGGAAACCAAATAGCTTCCTACAATAAAGGTTATCTTTGCTATGAATTGTTCCAGCAATATTTGAAAGAGTGTCACATACAAGTATACATGTTGTGATTGTAGCAGGTAATAAATATAAGAGTATCGTACTCACATAGAGTATATTTACTTAGATTTGATTTTTGTATAGAAACTATTATTTTGATATAAGCATGAGCAGAGAGAAATAATGTTTGGTGTTTATGAGTTCAAAGTTCACTTAATACATATGTCAAAAGTACTATGCAAAGGAGTGGAAATATATCAAAAGTGATTGAGTTGGGCTATGTTCCATTAATATTATTAGTGTCATCACGTGTTTATAACATGTGGTGTCGTGACATGTGAGGTCAGAGTGATCTTGTGGTGTATCTCTACAACATCAAAGCATGTATAAAAAGGGCAAGGGAACAAATCTCTAAGCCTCAATCATATCCCTAATATGCGTCTATTAGTCTTATGAAATCCTCAATAGTTGTAGATTTTTATATCTAAATAAACTAAGCAAGTGAATATTTGTATCCTACTCATTCAACTATTTTTATTAAGAAAATCACTAGTTGTTGGATCTCTCACAACAAAAAGTTATCATCTACTCCTAAGTTGATCAAGCCAAGAAGTAAACTTATAAAAAATTAACATATAATAAAACGATTCACTTAACCACATACCATATAACATAAAAACACTTTAATATTAACTCCACATTGCTCAACTACAAAAGGTTTAGCTCATAGTGAACTGAGTACTAGCTATAAACATGGTTCTCAATAGGAACATCTCTTTAACAAAAAAGTAAAAAAGATATAAACCTAAGAGAGACTTGGAAAATGACTTGAGATGACTAGTCTTCAAGAGACGTCTCTAGTCACGCCACTGCTCATCAGCCGGTACTGGATTGGAAGAGGAGAGAAACTCTTTCACACTATTGGTGTTTTTATCTTGGAATAACTGAACTCTCTTTAATTTATCATTATAACTCTATTTATAGAACAAAGGTTAAGGTTTGTGTTGCTTTGGATAATGGGCCTAGTATGATAAAATCACATGAAGCCCATATAAAAAGTAGCACCAACATATAAAATCAGTTGCTTAGCAAATAAGAAATCTAGTACAAGGAGACCACAGTGGGAGACAAGGTGTAGTGTGGTATATTGCCATAACAGGTGTAGGAGATGCTCTATCCTTTTCATAGTGTGCTATTGTGCCCAATTTTGTCTTCTAGCACCTACACCTTGTGCTTTGAATTTGAATGTTTTTCTTTCTCTTTTTCAGCACAACCAAGTTCCCCCCATTATATTCCTTCCGTGCTATCTTTATCAGCCAGCTGTTTGCAACAATTATTTTCCTTTGGACCGAGTCCTTCAACTCACGCCTCATACAGTAGACCACTGCAGTCTTGCCTCAGCTTGACTTTGCTAACCTTTACTTACAAAAACGCACATTAATAATAAAAAGGGGAACACCTATTATGCTCTAAGCTAATCTAATAAAAAAATGAAAATGCAGGAAATTACAACTATAAAGCTAATAAAAAGACTAATTAATCAAAACTAAAGGCATGTATTAACTCACAAAATGTGGGTTAACACACCTCAAAACTTAAACCATTACATGTCCTCAAGTGATGTGACAGGAAAAGACACACAAAACATCTCCCAAGTATCCATCCCATCTCTTACAAGACCATCCCTTTTTCAAACTCAGAAATCTTCTCAAGGGACTTGTCTCAAAAATAGGTATAACTCAGTCTTGAAGCACATTCTTGCTTGCGTATGCTCTTTGGATCACTAATACTCCCTGTCACAGCAGAACTCTTCTATCAAGATATCCAGATTAATTTCAAATTTTGATTTCTTTTTCCTATTGTCCAACAACTTAGTTTCCAGCTCTAGTAGGGGGTTTTAACTTTTTGTTCTTGAAGTTACACCTAGGACCACACTTTCATTTATTCAAAATAAAAAAAAATTGTTTGTAGCTGCCCCCACTTTTTCACTAGACAGGATCTCACTTGTGATGATTCCAACTTGTTACTAATGGTAAGAAAAACTATTGTTCGTCCAGACACAGGCACATGAACTTATTGAAAATCTACTCTTCTAGTTTCAGGAACAAGAGTTATTCCTCCAGTTTCGGGCACATGAACTTATTGAAAATCTACTCTTCTAGTTTCAGGAACAAGAGTTATTCCTCCAGTTTCGGGCACATGAACTTATTGAAAAGTTCCTTTGTCAAATTTTATTGCACAATTTGGTGTGTTTATTCAAGCAAATGCAGTGTTCTCGGAGTGTTCCAATCCTTATAAAAAATGTATTAACCACCCTAACTAAACCTTACAACTAATTTCTATTCCATAATAAAAAACAATTCAACTTTATCAAGAGGTTGCCTACTTTCCATACTACTAGGGTCATGACAGGGGTTATCAGTAACATAAGACCAATGCAAAAGAAACTCCCCAAGTCTTTGTTCCTTGTATTGTTAAAGTCCCACTAGAATTTCCTCTAAGTTTTTCTAAGATAATCTGTTCTAAGGGGGATATCAACTCAGATTTTTTCTTCTGTTTTTATTCTATTTTTGTTCACTCTTTTTTTAGCATTAAAAATGAAAAACTACTTAAAACAAAGAAAAAATTAATTCATTAATCAAAAGGCTAAAGCAGGCATTAAAAACAACAAAACAAAAGGGCTATGATAGCCAACATAAACATAAAAAAAAACTAGCAGTGAAAGAACATGATTGATTGATTGAGAGGGATTGAGAAGGGTGAACAGGGTCATGGAACTAGCTTCCACTTCCTCCATACTTAAAGTAAGAGTAGTGTCTTCACTGTTAGCGGGTGGAATGGGGCGTGCCAACGGTTGCCTTTTCTTACTAGCTAGGTTTTACGCTTGCTGATTTTTTTGGATGAGGTCTTCTCTTGCTTTCTTTCTTGCCTCCTTCTTGGCAGGCTCGGGCTCAGATGTTTTTTTAGCAGTAGTAGGTGCAACATGGAAAACCACAGTCGTGGTTGTCGTAGGCACCTTTGATCATTTGGCAGGAACTTTCTTTGAGGGAGTCTTGGGTCTTGGCTTTGCAGGGGACTTGGATTTTATAGGGGAAAGGATCTTTTGTTGTATCCCTTAGAATGATATCCTACCAAATTTTAGAATATCACGTCAGCAAGTTAAGAAGATTTATGCTGGATAAAGGAATGGAGTTGTAGATGCTTTGGGTGCTAAACAAATGTGTGTTGGTCACATATGTTTAGAACCTTCTCCTGAACTAGAAGAGGAGGCATCTTGGTTGTATGCTAAGCTCAAAACTTCTAGAGGAAAGTAATTTTCTCAACCCGGTTCTTCACATGTGGATGTCAAGTTCAAACATCGAGGACATTCTCTCTGACATCTGAGAGATTCTTCCGGTCAAGAGAAGTCAAATTTGTGTGATCTTGCTTGTAGCTATACTTTGATCACCTTTATTGTTCTATTTATCTTCAAAACCAGCGGAAGTAAGTATATTTTTACATCATGTTAATGCTTCAAATAATATTTCATATTCAATATTTTATCACCTTTTGATAACATTCATTTTATTTTTTACTTGACATGGCAGATCGTATCCCATGCCATAATACCAGTGGTTGTACAAGATATTTAAGTTGTCCCCCTCCATTATTCCCTAAGTGCTATAATTTTTATTGTAAATGTAAATAAGATTAATAATAAAATTTTAAAATAAAAATTTAATCGATATACATTGCTAGTGTAAAGAGTTTTTAAAATGTCATTTCATTATAAATGTTAGACTATTAAAAAAGTTTGATTTTATCATAATTATTATAATGTCACAAGCTCGAACGTTTATAATTATGTTATTCAAGCGTGTCATCTTTATTTAATTATTAAAAATATGAAAAACAACATCATTGCATATTTACAATTAAATACTTCAATAAAGAAAGGCTACAAAGGATGGTGTAGCTGAATTATTTACTTAACTTCTAAACATAGTATAAAATCGTTGATTTTCTTAACAAAAAATTTAATAAAATATATAAAATGAATAAAAAGGCAGGCGTTATCTATTATGATAGACTATGATAGGCCTCTTATGTAAGAAATCTCTTTCTTTTTTATCATTTTTAACAAGTTATGTGGTTAAAAAATTCCGCTATTTTAAAACATTAATGAAATATAGAAATTTAAAAAACTAGTTAATACAACCTTCTATAAATTGTTAAAAAGTTAATAATTATAATAATAAAAATAGAAATGAAATAGCGGAGGTTCTTAACCCTCACTAAATGATTGAAAATAAAAAAAAATCATAGAAATTTTGGTTTCGCAAGTGAAATACCTATTAAAGTCTCTCACAGTAGACATTGTCTACTATTAAGTACAAGTAATAATACTATCAGTTAACACAAGAAGCAGTGATATGATACACACAATTTAAAAACACACTCAAGTAAATAAAATAAAATAGTGAAAGAAAGAGACGGGAACTCAAATACAATTAAAAATATCGGCAAAAAATTCTTCCACATACATGGAGACAAAAGTTAGATTTCAACAAATTTGAACCATAATCAACTAAGAAATTGAGTAATCAAAAGAACAGAACAAAATCAAAGAGACTCAAAGCTCTATTGATTCAAACAAAAAAATATGATTCTTCATCCAATAAAAAAGTACAAGAGTTGATCACAAAAATACCAAATACTATTTCTAAGAAGGTAAAATGTTATTCTCCCACATCCTTCACATTTGTCAAAACGTTAGAAAAAATAATATCATTTTAGGAACTTCAGATTGAACCTATAAAAAATGTCCAATCATAGTAAGCAAACCTCTAACACTCTACGTACCACTTAGAGAGATAAGAATTTAAAAAGATCGTCTATGATGACTAAGAAGGACCACTACTCACCCTAACCACTTAAAAAATTATACCACACACTTAAAGCTACCTCACAAGTAATGAAAAAGGTGAGAAATAAATTCTACTAGACCATACACACAAGACAAGAAACTTAATATGGATCAACTTATGGATCTATATGCTTTAAAGTATGGAGCTAAGGATCCTGATATTATTGATTATCATACTGCTTTGATGATGACAACATTGATGATTGTTGAAGTCAGTGGTAATATCTTTCTAACTCTTTCTTGATGGTGATTAACTTGAAGATATGTCAAGCCTCGTCAAGTAGAAGATTTAATGTTCCAGTGAAGTACTTATATGATTGGTGTATCTGGCAAAAGATATTCAAAACTTCATAGTTATGATAGAGAGAAAGTGTGAAAGCTCATCTAGTCGTGTATATCTGAGTGACCAGAGTCTTGTAAAAGTAGAAGAGTAACTCCTTATATACTAAGAAAACTTACACACACAATTAAAATATTTTTAAGGGCACTCTTTATTTGATAAATTCACCTAAAAATATTTTTGTGGCCTATCCAATTGATTAGGAGAATGTCTGATTGATTGGAAGCCTTTTTCTAACTAGATAATCGATTATACCATTAACCTAGTCAATTATGTTTTGATTGGTTGAGTCTAAAATTGATTAGGAAATTTTCTTAATGGTTGGTAGCTAAATATTAAAACCTTTCATTTTTGATGTTAATAATCAATTATTTAGGGTCTATATTCGATTAGCCTAATCGATTATCCCATTAATTTGGTTGATGTATTAGTTCCTTTGAGAAAAAAATTCTCTTATATAAAGGATGCATTTCCTCATTCATAAACACAACACAACTCAGAGGTTCCCCATCTCTTAACATTTTATTACTCTCTTTCTCTGTCTTTAATACTTTTTTTTACCAAAGTGTCTTACTGTTTTGTAAGTAAAAAACTACTTGTTAGGAAAGTATTGTAATGATACTGTGACATTGTTTTATTTCAAGAGTGTGATACTCTTGAAGGACCGAGTTTGGTTCTTGATATTAACCATTGAAAATCTCTATTTGATTAAAGAACTTAGTATGGTAAAAAATTTGTTATTGTGATCAACCGGTAAAATCTCTACTTGGTTGCGAGCTTAGCCTATGTAAAAAATCTCTTTTGGTTATGGGAATAAGCCATTGTAAAATCTCTCAATTCACTTGTATCAAAGGTTTGTGGGTATAACCTTCAAAAGCTCATGTTTTAGTGGAACTTTCAAGAAGATGTCTTGGGTTCAAGACTAGGCTAACGTTCGATCGAATCTAAATAAATCTAGATTCCATCTCTCTAAATCTATATTTTGAATTGTGTCATTTATTTTATTGCTTTATTTCTTTACTCTTTTGTTCTCTCGTATTTTCTCTCAATACTAACACAAATTGTTTTTAAGTAAGAAAAAAATTTAAATTAATCACGGATTTTAAATTTCACAATTCACCCCCTCTTATGCTTGAAGTCACTTATCCAACAAATGAAATCAGAGTATAACTCTTGTTATTGAATATTCTCCACAGGAGGAAATGACTTTGAGATAATCACTAAAAAAACCATATTCTTTAATGGATAAGGGTATAGTTTGTGGAAATATAAGATGAAGTTCTTCATCGAAGGGATGAACCATGGTGTTTGGAAGATTGTGAAGGAATGTACATTTGTTCCGACACATGAAATTAATGGTGTTGTAAGATACAAACTCGAAAAAGATTGAACCAAAAATGATAAAGAAATTGTGCAACGGAATTTAAAGACAAAAAAATTGCCATCACTACCGCTCTCGGTCTTGATGATTTTTTTCATTTTTCTCACTATGAGCGTGCAAAAGAAATATGGAAAATCCTCCAAATTACTCATAAAAGAAATATTGAAGTAAATAGGACTAAGTTTGGAACATTAACTCATGAGCATGAACTTTTTCCATAATGAAACCTAAAGAGAAGATATATAAAATGCAAACATGGTTTACCCGTATAATGAGTCATATGAGAATTCTAGGAAAAAAATTCAAATGAGGATTTGGTTGTGAAAATTCTTAGGTGTATGAGTTGTATTGAAAACCTAAAGTCAATGTGATTTGTGAATCTAGGGATTTAGAAAGAATGGGCACACACACATTTTGATAAATTACATAAACATGAGATGAAGCTCAAAAAGTATTTTTCGTGGATGACGAAGGAGATAAGAAAAGCAAAACTATAACTCTTATATCCGAAGATTCCAAGTTCAATGGTGACATGTCACTCATGGTATGAAACTTTAGAAAATTCTTAAAGCATGAGAAACAATAACAAGAAGTGCAAGACAAAAGTGAATAAAATACCTCATACATTCTTACATGCTACGAATGCGGAATGAAAGAGCATATTAGACCAAACTTCCATATAGGGAAAAAGGAAAATCATAAGAAATTTAAGAGACCTGTAACAACGGGCAAGAAGGCTTACATTGTATGGGAGGACAGTGACATGGAGTCCTTATATGTAGAATAAGCCAAGCTCTTCCTCATGGTAAATCATCAAGTTGATGAGATAACCTCTTACTTTTTTATCGATATCTTTTCCGCATTTGTAAGAAGCTAACAAAAGAAATAAGTAAATTAGAATAAATTGTCTCTATCTCCAAGGATACTATTTCTTCCCTTGAGTCTAAAAATAAAAACATGTTGAACGAAATAGAAAATCATAAGGAGAGAAAAATGATTTAGTCCAAAACTCTTCCCCTTCTAATGAAGAAGTGGGTGATCTTGTCAAATGAAATAAACTTGATACTTTGAAAAATGAAATTTGCGATCTTCAAAAAACACTTGGCAAGTTTACTAAAGAAAGAGACAACTTGAATCTTTTGTTGGGAAACCAAATAGCTTCCTACATTAAAGGTTATCTTGGCTATGAATTGTTCCAGCAATATTTGAAAGAGTGTCACATGCAAGTATATATTTTGTGATTTCAACAAGTAATAAATATAAGAGTATCATACTCACATAGAGTGTGTTTACTTAGATTTGATTTTTGTATAGAAAATATTATTTTGATTTAAGCATGAGCAGAGAGAAATAATGTTTGGTGTTTATGAGTTAAAATTTCACTTAATACATATGTCAAAAGTAGTATGCAAAGGAGTGAAAATATATAAAAAGTGATTGAGTTGGGCTATGTTCCATTAATATTGTTAGTGTTATCACATGTTTATAACATGTGGTGTCGTGACAAGTGAGGTCAGAGTGATCTTGTAGTGTATCTCCATAACATCGAAGCATGCATAAAAAGGACAAGGGAACAAATCTTTAAGCCTCACTGATATCCCTAATACGCGTTGTTGTACCCCAAAATTTTCCCTCTCCTTTCACCAACACTTTCTCATCACAAGACTCTTGGAATTCAAGATCAAGTTAGGGTTTGCTCTGCTCAAGACCCCTCCTTGCACTGTTGACCCAAATTAGGATTTGAGTTTGCATAAGGATATTTTGACCTACAATGCCCAAATTGACTTTCATACTTCATGTTGGGTTCAAAACTTTGCCCATACCAAGTTTCAAGCCTTGATTCAAATCCTTGTCCAGTCAATTGGACAGTTGACCTAGAAATCAGCTGTATTGGGGAAAATGTCAACTGTAGCCAATTGGCAGTCAAGCCTCATGAAATTTGACCCACATCAACATTATGAACTCATATGAACCACTTGATCAAGTTTGGATCACCATTCCACAAGAAATTTGATCAGATCACCAAAAGGGCAAAATGGTCATTTTTAGGGTTTTGACTGCACAAAGGCAATTTTTGACTGTTTGACCTAGCCAATGGCAAATCAAGCTCACACATGGACTCAAGGACTTAATGACATTGTCTTGACCCTTTCAACAAGTTCAAAAGATCTCAAATGCATAGGATTGACAAATGAATTTTTCAGTCAACTGATCAAAATTTGACTGTACACTGAAAAGTCAAACTTTGACTTTTTGGTCAAAATCAAGTGCCAAGAGTCATTTTTCATCAAGACATGTCAAGTTATCAAACTTGCCCATCAAGAAACCCAAAAATGCAAATTAGGGTTTAAAATGGAAAAATTTCATAACTTAGAAATTTTCAAAGTTATGAAATTTTCTTATTTTTTCCTAACTTTGTCCCATTTTTTCACCAAGATGAAAATGGATTCAAACCAAACTTGAAACATGAAAGTTGTATTCCATCACAAAATATACAACTTTTATTCACAAAGTTTTCTCAAAGGAAGCTTGTATCTCAAGTTATGATTTTTGGAACAAGGGTGCCTAAAACTTTTAACTTAGAAGAAATTTGCCCTAATCTAGACAGGATTTTGACCCATCTTCTTGGCCATTTTTCACATGGTTCCACTTGGAGTTTCAATTTTAATTACAAATATGGATTGTAGTACATGTTCCAAGCTTTCCAAATTATCCAAGAACTCCTCAAACAACCTTGTGGTTAGAGAGAATCAAATTCACAAAGTTGGCCAAAACTCAGTTTTGTTCATGACCAATACATGTTCATAGCAAATTGCATTTTCAAATCAGCTTATTTTATGCTAGCTTGCAGGCCTCAAAATCAACTTACACTTCATAATTTAATGCTTAACCATTGAATTAATATGTTATCTTGGCCATTTGGACATTACATGCAAAACTAATCCTTAATTAGAAAAAGCAAAGTTACCATTTTTGCCTAAAGTCACTTTATGTCAAAAAATGAATCCTTGAGACATGGGGCCAGATCTTTGAGGCAAGATTGAGTCCACAAATTTCAGTTACCAAGAGCCAAAGCTGCAGCATACTTGAGGGCTTGTGCAGGCCTATATTCACAACTTACATTTTCTTGCTTCAAGTGGAAGAAACATTGCAAAACACACACCATCTATCATATCTGTTAACAAGAGCTTAAGCAAAAATTGTACACAATTTCCATACCTCCCAACTAACCTAAAGCATGACTCATTCATCCCTAAAACCTTCTCATACTCAGAATCCCTGTTTTGCTGCAAAACAGGGCAAGTTTTGCAACTTGAGTTCCATAACACAATTTACTCGTGCGTTTTTGCCCAAGCCTGTTCAAATACCTTCTAATCAATCCACCTGAGCTATCCTGATCCTCCATTGCAAGCTGTAACACCTCTAACCCCACTTGCCATTTTCATTTCAAAGCTTTGCAGGTGGACTTCTACAGCACGATACAGGTTGTTTCAAAGCAAGCCAAGTATTGGAGAAGATTCCTTGGACCTCAGGCAAGCTCAATAGAAGCTCAAACACCATTGAAGGTTGTTGCATTGCTCTACTCGATTCAAGCTGAAACAGGTATTCCATGGACTTCTATATCTCTATTTAGGAATGGTTAGACTTAGGTTTGTGAATGAAATATGTCCTACTCATAGCCCTGAAGCCATACATGTGATCAGTTTTCATTTATATTAAGTGTGCTATGAGAATTTCAGCCATGAACATGTGAAAAAAGTTAGGTCAGATTTTAGGGCCAGAGAAATTCTCTCTGGTCTTTGAGAGTTAGATTTAATGCTTTATATGGTTGGATTCGTGTTTAAATTCTCTACAAGTTTCATGTTTTAAGTTTTGTCAAAAGATCAAAGAATCAGGAGTTGGCATGTTGTACAAGAGGCGCGCGCATTTTCAAACAGAAGCTGGAGGTTGAAGAAGGTGATGGCTTGGGCTGGGCCTGAGTCATTCTTGCTTTTTGCACCTTTTTTTTTCCAGTTTGCACCCCCCTGGCCCATTTGATTAAATATTTGACATTTTTATGTTTTTCCTTTTTTATTCTGACTTTATATTTTTTGTTCAAACATAAAAAATACCAAAAATAATTTTCCATATTTTTTTTCATATTTATTTGATATTTATCTATTTTGTTTAGGCATATATGTATAAATAAACCTTTTCTTCTTTTAATAAAACTTAAAAATAATAAAAAAATATATTTATTTTTTATTTGTTATTTTTATTTACATTCAAAAACATTTTCTTGAAAAATATCCATTTTGTAAATAATTAATATTTTATCTTTGTACATTTAATAAGTTTAATAAATATATATATATATACTTATATTTTATTATATAATTAGGACAAAATAATACATTTTTATTTTTATTAATATTTGACATCAAAAATACTTTTCTTTTACAATATACTTTTTATTTTTTGTATAAATTAATATATATTGTATATAATTATTAAACATTACTATTTATTCAAAAATTAGGGTTTTACCCTAAATGTCCAAAATAATTACAATTAGACTTTTTTTTTATTTTGTTTATATTTTACATTAAAAATACCCTTTTCACATACATAAACAATCTTTTTTTGCATAATACATTTCATTTTGATATTTACTTAATTGTATTTATTTGAATGATAAATATTAACTTGTACATTCGATATGGTTGTAATAACTTAGAATTTATTTCTTGTCAAATATCCCCAATTCAAACTTGTACCCCCTCCCATAATCATGTTGTAATAGTGTAGCATTTAAATTCTCGCACATTTAAAAGCTTTCAATTATGCCATGCCTAGACCTAGGGTTTGTATGCAAAATAAAACCAACAAGTAGTTTGACCTAATCCAAAGATAAACATGCATGAAAAAACAAACCCAATGCACACTTGCACCCGTAGGGTTTCATCCACTTGTTGCCTTCAAAAATGGGACATGGTTGCATGTTGAGTACTTTGGCAAAACAAAACAAATCAAAATGATCATAGTCCCTCGATGACGCTATCTTGGTTTCCTAAACAAAAATGATCAAGTCCCTCAAGAAAATTGCCAAAAATACTTGACTCTATTGCTATCATGGTCTATACGATGACCCGCGCTTGTCCCGTTAACATCCTAACACAAGGTTGTTCACCAAATACAATGGTGAAACAACACTGTTAAAAGGGTTAAAACATGAGAAAGATCTTTGAGTAAAATTAGGGTAGATAGCTCTTAGTTACTTGATCAAACTTGCAAAAAAAAACATCCTTGCTACTTCTTTCAAAACACACTCCACGATCACAATTTCACAACAACTTTCAAAACATTGAAAACCTTTCAAAAAGACAAACACCTTTGTATACATTCAAACAAGAATCATTACAAAGGTTGCCACAATAATGGCCTCTTTTCAAAACATTTTTCAAAACCACACACAAAGCACCATTTCAAACAATTGAAAAATACCAAGCAAGTGATCTAAGAAAGTAACTAAGAGCCCATGGATAACCATGGATAGAAAGGGTGCTAATACCTTCCCTTTCTATAATCTACTCCCCGAACCCATGAAAACGTCTCAAAGGTCTTTCCTGTGCTTTTTGACCTTTCCTTACGATAAATAAAAAGTCGATGGCGACTCTTGCTAAACCGAACATTTGCAAACACAAAACGCAAAATCCCAAAGTCAGTTCTCCCACCGTATCACACGCGTCTATTAGTATTCTGAAATCCTCAATAGTTAAAGCTTTTTATATCTAAATAAACTAAGCAAGTGAATATCTATATCCTACTAATTCAACTATTTTTATTAAGAAAATCACTAGTTGTTGGATCTCTCACAACAAGAAGTTATCATCTACTCCTAAGTTGATCAAGCCAAGAAGTAAAATTATAACAAATTAACATATAATAAAAATATTCACTTAACCACACACCATATAACATAAAAACACTTTAATATTAACTTCACATTCCTCAACTACAAAAGGTTTAACTCATAATAAGCTGAGTACAAGCTATAAACATGGTTCTCAATAGGAACATATCTTTAACAATAAATGAATAAAAGATATAAACCTAAGAGAGACTTGGAAAATGAATTGAGATGAATAGTCTTCAAGAGATGTCTCCAGTCACGCCATTGTTCATCAGCCGATACATGATTGGAAGAGGAGAGAAACTCTTTCACACTCTTGGTGTTTTTACCTTGGAACAACTGAGCTCTCCTTCATTTATCATTACAACTCTATTTATAGACCAAGGATTAGGATTTGTGTTGCTTTGGATCATGGGCCTAGTATGATGAAATCACATGAAGCCCATACAAAAAGTAGCACCAACACATGAAATCAGCTGCTTAGCAAACAAGAAATCTGGTACAAGGAGACCATGGTTGGAGACAAGGCATAGTGTGGCAGACTGCCACAATAGGTGTAGGCGGTGCTCTATCCTTTTCGTAGTGTACTATTGTACCCAATTTTGTCTTCTAGCACCTACACATTATGCTTCAAATTTGAATGTTTTTCTTTCTCTTTTTCAGCACAACCAAGTTTTCCCCATTATCATCCTTCCGGGTTATCCTTATCATCCAACTTCTTGCAACAATTATTTTCCTTTGGCCCGAGTCCTTCAAGTTCCTTCAATTCACGCCTCATGCAGTAGACCACTGCAGTCTTGCCTCAGCTTGACTTTGCAAACCTTTACTTACAAAAACACACATTAATAATAAAAAAGGGGAACACCTATTATGCTCTAAGCTAATCTAATAAAAAAAATGAAAATGCAGGAAATTACAACTATTAAGCTAATAAAAAGACTAATTACTAAAAACTAAAGGCATGTATTAACTCACAAAATATGGGTTAACACACCCCAAAACTTAAACCATTACATGTGCTCAAGTGATGCGACATGCGAAAACACACAAGACATCTCCCAAGTATCCATCCCATCTATAACAAGACCATCCCTTTTTCAAACTCAGAAATCTTCTCAAGGGACTTGTCTAAAAAACAAGTATAACTCAGTCTTGAAGCGCATTCTTGCTAGCGTATGCTCTTTGGATCACTAATACTCCCTGTCACAACAGAACTCTTCTGTCAAGATAGCCAAATTAATTTCAAATTCTGATTTCTTTTTCCTATTGTCCAACAACTTAGTTTCCAACTCTAGTAGGGGGTTTTAACTTTTTGTTCTTGAACTTACACCTAGGACCACACTTGCATTTATTCAAAAGAAAAAAAATTGTTTGTATCTGCCCCCACTTTTTCACTAGACAGGATCTCACTTGTGATGATTCCAATTTCTTACTAATGGTAAGAAAAACTATTGTTCCTCCAGACACAATATACTCTTCCAGTTTCAGGCACAAGAGTTATTCCTCCAGTTTCGGGCACAAGAACTTATTGAGAAGTTCCTTTGGCAACTATTATTGCATAATTTGGTGTGTTTATTCAAGCAAATGCAGTGTTCACGGAGTGTTCCAGTCCTTATAAAAAATGTATTAACCACCCTAACTAAACCTTACAACTAATTTTTGTTCCATAATAAAAACAATTCAACTTTATCAAGAGGCTGCCTACTTTCCAGACTACTAGAGTCATGGTAGGGGTATTTCAGTAACATAAGACCAATGGAAAAGAAACTCCCTAACTCTTTGTTCCCTGTATTGTTAAAGTCCCACTAGAATTTCCTCTAAGTCTTTCTAAGATAATCTGTTCTAAGGGGGATATCAACTCAAATTTGTTCTTCTATTTTTATTCTATTTTTTTCACTCTTTTTTTGAGCATTAAAAATGAAAAACTACTTAAAACAAAGAAAAAAGCAATTCATTAATCAAAAGGCTGAAGCAACCATTAAAAACAACATATCAAAAGGGCTATGATAGCCAACAGAAACATAAAAAAATTAGCAGTAAAACAACATGATTGATTGATTGATTGAGAGGGATTGAGAAGGGAGAATAGGGTCACGACACTAGCCCCAACTTCCTCTATACATAAAGTAACAGTAGTTTCCTCATTGTTAGTAGGTGGAATGAGGCATTCCAATGATTGCCTTATCTTACCAGTTAGGTTTTACACTGGCTGATTTTTTGGATGAGGTATTCTCTTGCTTTCTTTCTTGCCTTCTTCTTGGCAGGCTCAAACTCAGATGCTTTCTTAGTAGTAGTAGGTGAAACATGGGAAACCACAATCGTGGATGTCGTAGGCACCTTTGGCAATTTGGAAGGAACTTTATTTGAGGGAGTCTTGGGTATTGGGTTTGCAGGGGACTTGGCTTTTGTAGGGGAAATGATATTTTGTTGTATCCCTTAGAATGATATCCTACCAAATGTTAGAACATCACGTCAGCAAGTTAAGAAGATTTCTGCTGGCTAAAGGAATGGGGTTGTAGATGCTTTCGGTGCTAAACAAATGTGTGTTAGTCGCATATGTTTAGAATCTTCTTCTGAACTGGAAGAGGAGGCGTCTTGGTTGTGTTCTAAGCTCAAAACTTCTAGAGGAAAGTTATTTTCTCAACCCAGTTCTTCACATGTGGATGTCAAGTTCAAACGTCAAGGACATTCTCTCTGACATCTGAGAGATTCTTCCGGTCAAGAGAAGTCAAATTTGTGTGATCTTGCTTGTGATTATTTTGGTGGAATATTTTCTGACTGAGTTGGAGAAGAGGACTTGAAGCAGCATCTGATCAAGATGGCTAGTGTGTGTTCCTCATAAACAAGACGAAGGTTATTTACTTAACTTGATATTATTATCAAGTCTAATAGAACATGGAACTCTTGTGCTGTTATAGTGAAAAAGACATCCAAGGGGTTGTATGCAATGGAAATGTATCAACCAGAGTTAAGTTAATATTCTTTAGAGTGATTATCTTACAATTGTGGTAGAGTGTTGTTTCCATGTTTGGATTGTCATTCAAACTTCTTGGGATGAGTTTTCCAATATAGTGTCTTAAAGAATTGGAAGAACCAAATTTTTCTACTTGAGGTATAAAGGTCATTCAATACCATGGTTTTTGTGTCCAGTCCTATAGGTACCTTTGAAGGGAGTATCCTCTACTGATGCTTAAGGAGGACATCTGACATCTCAAGGTCAGAAGGTTCTTAAAGTGTGCATGTACCTATAGTTGTACCCTAAAATTTTCCCTCTCATTTTTCAAGGATTTTTTCACAAGGATTCTCAAGGTTCAAGCTTGCACAAGTACATTGGGATTTTCCAACACCAGAATTAAAAGGAAACTGTCAAAAAGGGAGAAAACAGATAAAAATAACATTTTGACAAATTTGGAGGAAAATAGGTCTCCTTCGATTCAACCTACTTCGATTGGGCGATATGTTTGCTTCAATCTAAGCTTCGACTGGGCATTAGCTTCATTCGAGTAAGCTTGTTTCGACCATAAGTTTCGATTGAGGCAAAGGCTTCCTTCGAACAAATGCGCTTCGATCTCATTCCTGCATACAAGCCTCCATTTGGGCATTCATCTCTGGCCATGCCTGCATGCAAGCTTTAGTTGAGCAAGGGCTTCATGCCACTTGGGTTACATCATTCGTTTGGTTATTGAAAGCTTCCTTCAATTCAGAAGGAAATGATCTTCATACAAGCTTCAATTGAGTTTTTGTTTCCCTTTAAAACAGTGTCCTTCGACTCAGGAATATCCTTTGACTCAGGAAGTAAAGGCCTTCTTTTGGTTTTCTTCAATTCAAAAAGTAAATGATCTTCTGAAAGCTTCCTTTGATTCAGAAGTTAATAACCTTCTGAAAAGTGTCATTCGACTGCACTATTCGCCCCTCACCTGTTTGCCTTGGATTCAAAAGTTTTCGATTGGATGAATGGATACCTTCTAGTGACTTCCAAATTCATCTTCATGTATGATTCGAATGCGCCTTAATATCACCTTCGAATTCATCTGTAAACCCTTCAATACGCCATAGTCCTGCATTATGACACACAACTTGGTGGTCCATTCGAAGGACTTGCCATAGTTGGGGAATAATTGTTCTCTTACTTTGGAGTCTGGTCGAAGGTTTGGGCCTAAGTTATTAAAAGCAAGAAGACTCAAAATGGAATATTCGGCTAAAAAGGGCCATTCGAAGAACACACAGTTGGTTCTTTCGAAAGACACACAACTAGTGAAAACGAATGCTATGTTGTTCTAGTATAGTCGAAAGGTGTAGAAAGATGGAGGATTCGACTTAAAAGATCAAGTTGAACATTTAGACCCATAGGCTAGGCTACGTGTTTTCCCTTTTCAGGCCTCAAACCTATGACTCACCCTATACTTAATTGTTTATGCAAGAAAATAGGCCTTTACCCATTTGCTGTCCAAGACCACTTGCACTTAATAGTATAATACTACCTTTTAGAAAAGTTTGTCTTGAGCCTTGCGCCTATTTTTCCTTCAGAAAGAAGAAACCCATCTGAACCATTCATCTTGCTTTTATGGAACAAGTGGACACTTACTTTCCAGTTGAGCCTTATTTTATTATTTTCCCCCCCAAGCTTCCCAAAAGCCTTTCTCTATAAATAGAGAGGGAGAGAAGAGGAGGGGAATGTATCTTCAAAATTATCACACACCATAAAATTCTCAAACAATTCAACACTTGTGAAATCACAAAAAACCAGAATCATCATTACCTCCTTCAATTATGAAGAACAACACATTCCAGTTTCCTTCGACTCAAGGAGCATCCCACTTGTTCTTTCCTTTGAATCCAACAAAGAAGGATATTTCACTTGTTTTTCTCTTTCGAATCCAGTGTCGAAGGCCTACCCTGGGTCCTTTCCTTCGAATCCAGAGGCATTCAAAGCAACCGCTTCAAAGTCCAGAACACGCTCCAACCTCCAGCAAGGTAAGTCATTTTTAACCTTTGTCCCTTCGTTTCCAGCATAGCATGTAAATAAGTTTTCTTTTATCATTTAAAACATGTACATACTATTTTCTTCTTTTTGTTTTGTTTTCACTCTCTTAATATGTGTCATGGTTAACAATCTTCTTGGATTTTGCTCTTGGTACATTTAAATATGCTTTAAAGAACTAATCTAGTCTTAAGGTGATGTTGGCATGGCCTTGGGCCATATTTCTATTCAAATTCAAATGAAAGAAACAGGAGACAGAAAAGTTAGAAACGAAGCCTCTAGCTTCCATACTAACCTTCAGGCCAAATGAAAGAGGAAGTTGAAAGGCACAACATGCTGGCTTCTAGGCCCCAGTCGAAACTCATTCTTTCACCCCTTTTCAGGTAAGGTCGAAGAGGGCCAAAAATGGCAGAATCGAAGGGTTGTTGCCCTAAGTCGAAAGATCCATTTTTCTTGCTTTTACCTTATTTTTGCCTTTATATTTTCATGCAATTAAATATGGTTATAATAGTGTAGGATTTATTTTTTGCACTCTTTTATTACCTTCATATAAATGTTAAGTAATTAGGTGTGTATGGCAAGATAAAATCAACAAGTAGACAACCCAAAAATCAAAGACAAAATGCATGCAATCAAACACACTTGCACACATGCACCCTTAGGGAAATTCCACTTGTTGCCTTACAAAAATGGCCATGTTATGCATGTGGGATGTCTTAGCACAAACAAATCGAAAAATATCATAGTCCCTCGATGACGCTATCAAAGTTGCCTTTCAAAATGATCTTAGTCCCTACAGAAAAGTGCTAAGTCATTTCACAACATTGCTATCATGGTCATACGATGACCCAACGCCCGTCCCTTCACATCCAACAATGGGGCTTCTTATCAAATCAATGGTAAGATAGAAATATCTAAAGGAGGATGAAAAACACATCTAAAACCTTTTGAGTAGGTAGATTACTTTTAGTTACTTGCTCAATTTCAAAATAAATATCCTTGTTATTTTTAAAACCATCACATACAAAACATCTTCAAAACACTTTCCAAGACTTGAAATATTTTCAAAAGCTCAACACTTTGCATACATTCTTACGAACGGGAATCATTGCAAAGTTTGCCTAAACGATGACACCTTTTCAAAATACTTTCAAAACTACACAAAAGCACGAATTGCAAACAAAAGCAAGTGATCTAACAAGTAACTAAGAGCCCATGGAAAACCATGGACGGAAAGGGTGCTAATACCTTCCCTTTTCATAATCTACCCCCCGAACTCATGAAAACATCTCAAAAGGTATTTCCTGTGCTTTTTCCACCTTTCCTTATTGGATAAAAGAAAAGTCGGTGGAGACTCTTGCTAAACCGCAACATTTGCAAACACAATCGCAAAACCCTCAAATTCAGTTCTCCCATCGTATCACAGAACTGGCGGCTCTGCTGGGGAAGTTAGATCTTTAAGTGGGGTTACCTTAGGGTTAGATCATATTTACTTGCTTATATTGTTTGATTTGCTTGCTTTATATTTTGGTTCCTTGTTTGGGTTTGCTTTAAATCCTAGACCTGGATTTGGGGACACCTTTTAGGTAAGTAGCAATAAACTGTGAGGGAACTGTGCGGGGTATACCGACACGGTTGAAGCAGTAGCTATGTTGATGTGGCACTTTGGTTGGTATCGGTAACCCTTTAGTCAGTCAAGGAGAGTACGGGGCCGCCACGTGGTGTCATAAAGCATCAAATGACCTTAGAACCTTACTTGAACAACTTGGCCATTAGGACGTAGCAAGATGACCGACTTTGGTGCAGCCCGAAGTTGGTTGATACTCGATGCTACACTCATTGAGGTTTGACTCTTGAGTTTTGTTTGGTTGCGAGTCAATCGCTTATCAAACGAAACTTGGGGGAAAGATCAGTGATATTGAGATCCTTTAGAACCCGGTTACTTTTAACTAGGACAAGTTGAGCCAACTAAAACTTCAAGAGGGTACTTACCTGAAAACCCCATGCAAGCCCAAACCGAGGACTTGTTTGCTTTATATATGCACTTGTACATAAACATGATAAACATCATAAACATCACTAACCATTTCAAGGATTTTTTGATTTATCTTTGTTCTATTTTGTAGGACATGGCCTCCGCTCGTAGGAGCACTATCCAAGTAAGTCTTGTGAGGATACTTCCACAACTCAAGGATTTAGTATCAAGGGTCCCTGAAGATTCCGCGTTCACCAAAAGACATGGACGACTCCTCAGTTTGGTTACCTCAAGTATTGAAGAAGATATGATAAAAGTTCTTGTCCAATTCTTCAACCCTTTACATCATTGCTTCACTTTTCCTGATTACCAACTTGTGCCCACTTTGGAGGAATTTTCTCAACTCGTAGGGATCCCTATTCTTAATTATTTACCTTTCAACGGTATTGAAAGAGACCCCAAACCTGAGGAAATTGCTCGAGCTATACATTTTCAACCATCAGACATAGTAGCAAATTGGGTAACAAGGAGTGGTGTGAAAGGGTTAGTAGCAAAGTTTTTGTTGGAGAAGGCTCAAGAGTGTTGGAATATTTTGGATCTACAAGCCTTTGAGGAAATTATGGCTCTTCTCATCTATGGATTGGTACTATTTCCAAACCCTGACCAATTTATAGATGTGAATGCGATCAAGGTTTTCATATCTCGTAATCCGGTGCCTACATTGCTTGGAGACATATTGCATTCTCTTCACTCTCGCACTTTGAAGAAAAGGGGGACTTTGATGTGTTGCACTCCTCTGTTGGATAGGTGCTTTATTTCACACCTACCTAGATCTGTGGTGAAGAATGAAAAAGGTATGAGATGGTCTAAAAGATTAATGTCACTTTCGCATGCTGATATCCGTTGGTATTATCGCTCCTCAGAAGACATTACCATCATTGACCGCTGTGGGGAATTCCCTAATGTCCCTATAATTGGCATTAGGGGAGGCATTACTTACAACCCTTGTTTAGCTTTGTGACAATTTGGGTACGCTAGAAGAGATGGCCCTCATAAGGTACTCATCCAAGGAATTGCATTTGACTATGAAAGCGACACCCAAGGTTACCGCCAAAGATTTATACGAGCTTGGGGTATGGTTAACAAAGTTGATAACAAGACATTAGGGCATAAGAATTCCATTCCTTTGGAGCCTTATCTTAAATGGGTGAGGGCTCGTGCTCAAAGTCTCAAGATACCTTATGAAGACGTCTTACCTATTATCATGGAGCCAGTAGTCAAGGGAGACATTCCACACATGATCCTCTATCCTGATATGCCTACCTCTCTTGAAGATTTGCGAAATGCTTGGATTCAGTTAAAAGGAGAGCGAGACACCTTCGATGCTAAGTTCTATGAAAGCGAGAAGAAGATATTCCAGCTTACAAGGGAACTTCATGAAGAAAGGAGCTTAAACACCTACATTGCACCAAAGAAGATGCACACAACTTTTCTGTCTCAGGAGTTTACTTTATGCTTATTTCTGTTGTTGTAAGCCCAAGAGGCATGTTTGTATTCAAAACAAGGATTATTTAATGCAAGTTAACGTTTGTTCACTCTTTGTCTATACAAAGTTAAATTCTTTAAATCCTTGAAATCATTTGCATATTGCATATTCATGCATCATGACATGACATGTGTCCGCATAACAGGTTTCCTTATCTCCCTGCTGTTTATTTCAGCAAGATGGATCTAGAGAAAACTGTGACGGAACTCCAGGCTCAGAATTCTCAATTTCAGGAAGCTTTACTCGCCCTGGCCAAGGGGAAGTAGGATATGATGGCCTTGTTGGCCACTAAAAAGAAGCCAAAGAAGAAAGCTCTACTCAACATGGGTAAAAGGTTCGAAGAGACAATCCGTCAAATTCCAATAGAGGAAGATTCATCCGAAGAGGACGAGAACCAAATTGGTGAAGTCAAGAGTACTCAGGCCGACTGTATCAATGACCAAGAATCTGATGATAATTATTTTAATGAACAACATCCACCCGCAGATATCAAATATAAGCAGCTAGAAGACAGGTTGAAAGCAGTGGAAATCCAAGCTATTCCCGATTTGAATTTTGACGATTTGGGCTTAATCTCTGGGGTAGTCATTCCCCACAAGTTCAAAATACCAACCTTCGCAAAATACGATGCCAAAGCTCCATTTGAAGTCCTATGTGTGCAAGATACAACCGCACACGGCAGGTAAAAAAATATGGATTCATTTTTTCCAAGAGAGTCTGGCTGGAACAAAACTTAAATGGTTTTATCAGTTGGATGGCTCTCGCATCAATACTTGGGAGGGTCTAGATACTACCTTCTACCATCAATATCAATACAACACCGACTTGGCACCGATGAGGGTTCAATTGCAAGGTATGACCATATGGAAGGATGAAGGATTTAAGGAGTATGCGCAGAAGTGGAGAGACCTTGCAAGTAAGGTCCAACCCCCCTTGACTGATAGGGAACACATTGACATGTTCATGAGCACATTATCTGGTCCTTTCTTTAATCTGCTGGTTGGCTGCTCTTCTTCTGGTTTCATCAAATTAATCCTAACCGGTGAGAGAGTAGAAAGTGGCATTAAGAGTGGAAAGATCTCTGTGGCATCTACTTTGACTCCCAATCCTGTCAAGAAACCTTTAGCCGCGAAGAAAGAAGTTAATGCTGTGTATAAAACAAAGGCCCATACCAAAATGAATAATCATCCGTCTATCAATGCTATCCGAATCTCCAATCCGACAGCTATTCAAAGACCATCTACCAATCATCAACGGGTTGAAGCTCCAAGAAGACAGTTCACAAGGTTAGGCATGTCATTATCTCAAGCCCTTCAACATCTGCCCAGGACCAATTTAGTTACATTGCGGGATCCTCCTGCCAACCCTGACACCTCATCACCGAGATATAATCCAAATGCAAAGTGTGCTTATCATTCAAACAACCCAGGGCACAAGACTAATCAGTGTTGGGCTCTGAAGAACAAAATCCAGGATTTAATCGACAACAAGACTATTGAATTTGATCCTCCTCCAACGCCAAATGTAATTATCGCTCCAATGTTGAAGCACGACAAAGGTGTTAATTCCATCGAAGATACAACTTTCATTGCCTCCGTCAAAGGGTTAACTACTTCATTGAATGTAATCAAGAGCAATCTGTTGAAAGCTGGGACTTTCCCCGGCTGTGAAAAAGACTGTGTGGGCTGTATGAGACAATCTGATGGGTGTGAAAAACTGAGGAAAGGTATACAACGCCTAATGGATAGCTGCGAAATTCTATTCGAAAAGAATCCTGCCATCAAAAATTCAGTCGACAAAGCCGAAGACTTGGCCATCATAACAATTTCAAACAAACCTCTTAGGATCTCATCCAAAGGTCCTATCAGGATTTCAAATAAACCAATCATTGCTCCTCTCATAATCAGTGTTGTCGGACCCGTTCCATACACCTCTGATAAAGCGGTTCCATGGAATTGTGGTGTCGATGTTTATTACCATGGGGTAAAAAAGATTCTTGGATTGATGATAATGAAGCAGGTGTTACTAATATCACTGGTTCTAGTAAAGTCACAAGAACATGAAGAGTCTTTTCCCCTGATATCTCACCACTAACCACTACCGCAGTTCCAATCCGCATAACCAACAACAATGCTAGTGCCAGTACTAAAGGGAAAGAGAAAGAAAGTGAGCCTGCCAGAGAAGAGGCACTTGCTAAAAAGACTGTTATGGAAGAACCATCCACTCAAGAGATGGAGGAGATTCTGAAAATCATCAAGAAAAGCGACTTCAAAATAGTGGAGCAGTTGGGACAAACCCCTTCTAAAATATCAATGTTGTCCCTATTTCTATGTTCCGACGCCCATGCAAAAGCTCTGATTAAGTTCTTTAAAAAGGCTCACGTGCCTCAAGAAACCACAGCCGACCAGTTTAAGAACTGCGTAGCAAGTCTGACCGCTGACAATGGTCAGTGGTTCTCCGACGCAGATTTAACTCCCATGGGAAAGGATCACAATAAAGCCTTACATGTTTCTGTTGAATGTAAGGGGACCACTCTGGCACATGTTTTGGTGGACACAGGCTCATCTTTAAACGTGTTACCTAAGGGCGCTTTAGATCGGCTAGACTGCGAAGGTTTGGTTTTGAAGCCAAGTGATATCATTGTGAGGGCATTTGATAGGTCGAAAAGGATGGTTCATGGGGAGGTGGATCTCCCAATTAAGCTTGGTTCACAGATTTTCAACTCCACATTCTACATAATGGACATACGGCCCACGTATTCTTGCTTGCTTGGGCGCCCATGGATCCATGGGGTAGGTGCGGTCACTTCTACTCTCCACCAGAAGTTAAAATACCCAGTTCAAGGGAAGGTTGTCACTGTTTGCGGTGAAGAAGAATTTATGGTAAGCCACGTCACTTCTTTTAAGTACGTAGAAATGGATGGCGAATTCATAGAGACTCCTTTCCAGACATTTGAAGTTGTGGCAACCACCAAAATCTCCTCCGACACTCCGAAAGCCGATAAAGTTATTCCCAAGATGGTTTCTCTTAAGGATGCCCGTGCAGTGGTAGAAGAAGGAAACAATGAGATATGGGGTCAACTCCCCGACATCCCGTTCAAGGAAGATAAGTTTGGAATAGGTTTCACCTCCAAAGCTCAGAAATAAATTAGAGGTGGTCGTACTGGAAAACCATCTCTCCACCTCAAGAATCGTGAAGTGAACACCGTAGAGGATTTCAATGATGAGTGTGCTTTCGAAGACTGGATCTACCCAACAACCGAAGGGAAGCCCAACAATTGGCATGCAAAGGAGTTTGTGCCCATATCCTTCATTGAGGAGTAATCTACTTGTTTTTGCTTTTAATCAATTCAAGAACTCGTTGTCTGTAATATTTTGATATTGACTTCTAAGCCATGTGCCTAGCATGGGGAACTTTGGTTCTTTTGTCAATGGTTTTATATTTTGTTCATCTAATCATATGATCATTCAGTACATTAGACTCTTTTTCATTCAAATATTTGTGTTCATTGTCTTTATTTTTCTTTCAAATACATTTCCAAAAAGATAGCCATGTATCTTACATGCACACACATACACACACACTCTTGCAGGTCTACATCCACTCTGGATCCTATTGCCAATAACTTTATTCTTGCCAACTGTGATCGGTGGAAATAGAACTGACTGTTTTGAAATGCTGGTTCGCGAAATGTCGCGGTAAGCAAGAGTCGCCACAGTCTTTTATTTTCTCCAACAAGGAAAGGACAAAAGCACAACAAAATTCCTTTTCGAGATGTTTCTCGGTTCGGGAGGTAGATTATAGAAAGGGAAGGTGTTAGCACCCTTTCTATCCGTGGTTATCCACGGGCTCTTAGGTACTTGCTCACTATGTTTTCAAAAGATTTTTGCTTTTCTTGTGTTTGTGGGTTTTGAAAAAGTTTGTTTGAAAACTTCTAGGTAACTCTTGTATCAGTCCTCAAGAGTGTATGAAGTGTTTGTTTGAAAACTTTTTGAAAGTGTAGGTGCGAAAAGTTGTTTTTTTGTTTTGAAAGAGCAAGTACCCAGGAGAAATCTACCTACTCTAAGGAATTAAGCTGTGTAAATGTCCTTTAGACAGTACTATCCAACTATTGAGAAGTAGGTAGCACCGTCGTTGGAGTTATTCGGGTCAATTCGATTATAGGGACATGTGTGGTCACCAAAGCAATAGTAGGACGCCTTAGCGGTAACCCTAATGTCCTAGATCCTTTTTCATCTGAGGCAACCGTTTCGAGGCAACTGGATCTTTAGACAGGAGGGTGACCTCTAAAACACCCTATACTTAATGACAACGTCGAGGCAACCAAGTGAGGCGTACCCTAGGAGTGGCATGTGCGAGTGTGTCAGGATTCAGTTAAATTATCTTTGCACATTTCATGGTGAGCTACGTTTTGATTTTAATTTTCAGGCAAAGTCTTGTCATGCATAGTTAACAGTTAATAATTGTGCGGGAAGTAAATTGCGGAAAGTAAATCTACGCTATTACAAGGCGTCAGGTATTTACATCGCCAAAAACATAACCCTTGAAAACTAAATTGCGAGAAAATAAAGAAAGTGATAAAAAGATCCTAATTACGCTATTACATTCTTGGAGCAATTACATAAATATGATCAAAAATTAATATGCGCGCAAAGAAATTAAATCAGAGAAGTCCTTAGGGTATTGACCCCCCTTTTTTTTTTTTGAGAAAAGAATGAATTTTGGTCTTTTTGCATTAAATTAAATTAAACCTAAAACTAATCAATTAATTAAAAGAAAAAAGTATTTTTGTGTTTTTTATCTTTTAATGAAAATAAAAATAAAAAGAGATTAAAATTGTCAAAAGAAAAACCCTAATTCTATGTTGATTTTATTTGTTGTGAAAAAGATTAAAGTTAACCTAATTTAAAAGACTAAATCAATTTTGTTAGTATTTATTTACAAAATAATAATTAATAGTGAAATTAATAAATAATAATAATAATAAAAATATTCACATTTTTAGTTTTCTGAATTTATTGTGAATAATATTAATTAAGTTAATTAAGTAATAATAATAATAATTAGTAAAATAAAATAATTAAATAGAAATTAAAATATAAAAGAGAAGAAATAAGAAAACAAAACCCAGGGGGTGTTGGCCCATTAGGAGGTTAATCTGGAATTTCTGGCCCATTTGCTTCACAAGCCTGTTTGACTTTGGTAATTGTCCAGGATGTTGGTTGACTGGGAGCATAGTCATTCATCTCTGGCCTTCAGATCTGCTTTGCTGGCCACTTGGCATGCTGAGGCGTGAGGTTCATGATGGAACGCGTTGGGAAGCCTGCATATGATCACGTTATGAAAAATATTATAAGAGTTTTGGGTGGACCTGGGATTCGAACCCAGGTCCCAATGGTTACCAGCCAGCTCATCTTCCACTACACCAACACGCTTCAGTCATCATTGAAATAACAAACAAACATTATATTAAATAATCAATTCATATGTTGCACAAAAGCAAAACACGCGCCCTTTTTCAAACCAACTAACCACGTATCAACACGCAATCGTCTTCCTCGTTTGCCTGTAAAAAAAAAAATAGATAGCGGGGGTTTTTAACCCCCACAAAACATCATGAGGAAAAATAGCGAACAACTCTACAGGCTATATAAATATTTCGCGATGGTAGCTTTGTGTTCGTCTGGCCTTGACGATTCCAACCATATGCATTAGGGGTCTCAATTTTTCCTATATTGTAAAGCCCCAATTTGAGAGCTCAAGAACCCTAGATTTCTTCAATGGTAACTTGTGATTTATGGCGTTTCAATGCAATTAAACCACACCATTAGCTTCGTATGATTCCTATGAACACAAACCAACCACAAGAATATGTTAAATATGCATGAATCAATATATATGATTATGGAAAAAAGCTTCAAACCGTGACACTGTAATGGGCGATTCCTTGAGTTTTAGTATTGGAATTTGAGTGTAACACGTCCTGGGAACCTCCTG
Organism: Vicia faba; assembly: GCA_948472305.1. Taxonomy (NCBI): domain Eukaryota; kingdom Viridiplantae; phylum Streptophyta; class Magnoliopsida; order Fabales; family Fabaceae; genus Vicia; species Vicia faba. Next base: position 1,300,856,038 of record OX451736.1, read on the forward strand.
CAGTGTATTAGAATCAAGAAAATGCCTTGAATTGGCCTGGAATGTAGAATTTAGTTTTGAAATTTCTTTGAATTTTCTTGAATGGCTATGTCTTTTTTCTGCAGCAAATTCACGTCTGCATGAGTAGGGTTTGATTGTGTATTTATAGAGGACTGAATTTAGGTTAAATCCTTGAGCAAAAAATCCATGGAATTGATGGTTGTATATTTGATTGAAAATCAAATATTTTTGAATCTTTTTGATTGAAGAAACTTGCTAAATTTGGAGATTCTTGTCTCTTTGATTTGCACACGAACTTGCCAGCTTGATTAGGTCATTCTTGCTTCAAAAAAAGATTGAAAAACCATATCTTTATATTTTCCTACAATTAAATGAATTAATATTGATTAAAAATCCAATTAATTAATAAAAAAATAAGAAAATAATTCAATTAAAGCTTAATGGGTCGTGCATAGGCCTTGGATAAAGTTTCAAGAAGAAATTTGAGGCCCATTAGCAAAAACAAAGTGTTTTGAGCAAAGTTGACTTTTGCAAATTCATAAAAATTTCCCAACTTCTCCAATGCATATCTTGCTCAATTTTGATCCTATGAACATGTTCTTGGACATTTTGGAAAGGTATTGAAGTCCTTTAACCAATTCCTTTTGTCCCATGTCATTTGGATTTACCAATCTCAAGTTATGGTCTTTGACTTAAAGTGCATTTTGGTTGACTTTTGAAAAGGACCTATAATGTAGAAATTGATAACTTTTTGTGTGAGCATTTATTGGACTTGGAATGTGAGGATGGATTGTAGGAAATTTCATACCCTTCAAAATGAGCATTGGATGGGATTTTTCTGATGAACCATGAAAAAGTTATGCCTTGGTCAAGATACAGTTGACTTTTCTACTGTCCAAAAATAGCAACTTTTTGCATCTTGATGATTTTTGAGCCATGCTTGTGGAATCATGATCAATACTTGATCAAATGATGATTGTGGGCTCAAAATAAGATGTTGACCAAAAATTCTGACTTTTGACTGTAAAATGACCATTTTACCCTTGTAGTTGACTGTGGATCAAATAGGGCTTTTGACTGTGGAATTTGGCACTGTGAGTCTTGAAACTTGTCATGTAGATGCTTGAGAATATGTATAGGCCTATGGGACTTGATTGAGCCATTGAAAACCTCAAATTCCTTGAGAGAATCAAAACCCTAATTTTGACTGGCTTAGGAGGCATTTGGACTGTGCAACCTTTGAGAAATCTTGAACCATTTGAAGATGATTCTTGATAAATCTTGAAGAATATGGGAGGGCAAATTTTGGGGTACAACACCAACTATGACTTTGAATGTCCCATCAAGCAAGCCGAAGACGAAAGCGAGGAAGATTGTGAAATACCAAGAGAACTAGCCATACTTCTGTTACAAGAGGAAAAGGCTATTCAACCACATGAAGAGTCAATTGAGGTTATCAACCTGGGTACTGAGTCAGATAAGAAGGAAATCAGGATCAGTGCTAATTTGGAAAGCAATGTCAAAAGCCGTTTGGATCATATGTTGCGCGATTATGTGGAAGTATTTGCTTGGTCGTATGAAGATATGCCTGGGTTGGATACCGACATTGTGGTTCATCGTCTGCCAACTAAAAAAGACTGCCCTTCTGTTAAACAAAAAGTTCGTCGCATGAGATCTGACATGTCTGAAAAGATCAAAGCCGAAGTAATGAAACAATTTGATGCAGGATTCCTAGCAGTAACATCCTATCCTCAATGGGTGGCTAATATAGTTCCAGTGCCAAAGAAAGATGGGAAAGTTCACATGTGCGTAGACTATAGGGATCTGAATAGGGCAAGCCCCAAGGATGATTTCCCTCTACCACACATTGATGTCTTAGTTGACAATACCGCTCAGCATAAAGTCTTCTCATTCATGGACGGCTTCTCGGGCTATAATTAAATAAAGATGGCTCCCGAAGATATGGAAAAAACTACTTTCGTTACACAATGGGGCACTTTCTGCTATAAGGTCATTGTTGTACCCCAAATTTTGACCTAAGATACCATCTTCCATCTGCATCATTATATTACAAGTGTTTTGATCTATTGATTTTAAAAATTCATAACCTTTTTCAGGCCGAGAGCTATTTATTTTGAACACTAAATTATTTAATCGATTCATGCTAAAACAATGTTTATTAATTATTTATTATCTTAAATTTAAATAATTGGAATTTGTTTTCCATTATTATATAATTTAAAGATGTATAGATAATAAAATAAATATTAAAAAAAGTGGTATATTAATCGTGCAGACAGTGTTTATTTATTATTCACTATCTTAAATTTAAATAAACTGGAATTTATTCTCAGTTATTACATAATTTAAAGATTTATGAATAATATAATAAATATTTGAAAAAGTTCATTAATTGGTCAATAATGATTATTTAATTATTTATCATTCTAAGTTAAATAATTGAAATTCTATTTTTAATTATTATAATTTAGAAAATTATGAATAATGAATTAAATAATTGAAACTATTAATTGATCAATGACATTATTTATTTATTTGTTTATTATTCTGGATTTAAGTAATTGAGATTTATTTTCAATTATTATACGATTTAAACAATTGTAAACGATAAAATAAATAATTAGAGAAGGAAGAAATTAATTGGCAAATATTGGAATTTTATTCATTTTTCTTCTAATTGTACAATTATTGTGTAAATATTGTATTTATTACAACAAATTTACAATAATAATTTTACAAAGTTAAAATGAAATAAAAATTAATCTAATGTTTCCTAATTCTAAATCTTCTATCCAATGCCTTTTTGTCTGCTCACTTGATTTTACCTGCAAAACGATTAAAAGAAAATTAGAATTGAACAAATAATTAAAAGCAAAAAAAATTATTTAATGTTCATCATTAAAAGCAATTGCTGGAATCAGTTTACCCTTTTTTGCAAATCACGGGATTTCTCCCGGTTCACAAAAAAGAGAGGAATTTTTATAAATGAATGCACAAATTCATTTTGTCAAAAATTGCATTTTTCAAATCAATTGCACTTTTAAAAGCCCACTGCATAGTTCAAAACAATATGCATCAATTCAAATGTTTGACAAATAGCATACAAAAAATCAACAACATATGCACTTTCAAAGCCAAGTTGCAACGTAAATATGCCCATATAGGAAGAGGCTCCCACAGTGCCATGCAGTAGACAAGTTAAAATATGCAGTTTGAACAATTTTGAAAGCAATGTAACATTCCCTTTTCATCATATTCCAGCACTTTTGCAATTTTAGAAAATAGTACAGTACATCATTTAAGTTTCAAAATGGTACTTATGAGAGAGAAGAGAGATAGAAGTGTGGTTTTGCAGGTTTTGGTTTAGGCAGGAAGAGATACCAGACAAACTGCAGTAACACAGTCAGTAGGAAGTAAAAACATGAAATAGGAATAGAGACAAACCATATGGAGCAGTAAGGGTGCAGAAGCACCAAGGATATATTTAAAAAATATACCAAAGCCCTCAACGGAAACTTAAGGCCAAAGACTGTTATAACATAACAAAAATCACACACATATCATAATCCATCTATCACCAAGCTATCAAGAAAAAAAATCATTTTTTCCTCAAGCCCTCTTAAACCTGTACTGCATAAACCTGCAATCTGCATAAATCTTCAATCTGCATAGAACCATTGTAGAATCAGACCACAACATGGCCTAAACCTCAATAGCTTGTTTAAACCATAGAAAATCTCACCAAAACTGATTGAGCCCTCAAGCCAATATCACCATAAACCTGTCAAAAACCAACATGTCCTGAACCTTGGCCTAAACCTGCCTACCATATCATCAAAACCATATATCAAAAACCATTCATACCATATAGCCTACTGCATAAACCAAATCCATGTCAAAACATGTCATGGCCTAAAACCAGTAAAACCAGTAAATTCAAGGCCAAACCTGCCTACTGTCATAAACCATAAGCCTGCATATTACCAAAACCTTATGGCCTAACAACGAAAACCTATTTCTCTGTTTCCATCAACCATCACAAAACCAGTAAGGCCTCAAAAAACATTATCATAGGCCAACAAATATCATACAGAAGCACAGTTGAGAAGAAAAGAAAAGCTAGTCAAAAACAACCTTTCAACAGTAGCATGTTCAAGGCAACACAGTAAAACACATAAAGGCCACCAAGAGAAAAGCAGCATTCGAAGGCAACTCACTCAAGTGTCAAAGCCTCAGACGCATGTCATCATAGGCAATCAAAAGCAAAAGCATACAAAATACCAAAGCAAGAAGAAGAAGGACACAAATACACAAACCAGGGTCCAGTAGTCCGAAGCAAGCTCGCGCCTGTCCTTCCTTGCCGTGGCCTCCGTCGCACCCAATTGTCCCTCCTCCATCTCCGCCTCTAGGTAACGATTTCCTTTCTCCCTTTTACTTTCATAACACCTCCCACAAACAATAAAACGAAATCAGAATCAAAGTAGATCAAAAATTACAACATGCGTTTGCAATATAAAACCCTAAAACGAGTGATAGAATGAACTTGTACCGTAGAATCCGTAGCCCCCTTAACGTTTGGCTGGAGGGAAGAGGACAGTGGGAGCTGGTGGCCATTAGACAGGAGGAGTTTTCAGTAGCGATTGAAGAGGATAACGCGCGAGGACGAAGAGGACGATTGGAGAAGAAGACGAACGAGAGAGTGAGCGCCGTTTCGGCCAAGACCTTAACCCTAATTGGATTTCCCTAACTTTGTTTAACCTCTAAAAGAAACAAATTAAGTTATGTTTGGACCTCAACCTAAATGCCCTAAGCCCAACGAATTTGTTTGTACACCCCCCCGTTTCTGCCTTCTTCTTAATCAGATTTGGGCTCTCCCTCAAACCCCCTAGCCCACTTTGATCTTTTATTTTATTCCCTTTAATTTTGATCCATTTTTATTTTATTTTATTTCTTTAGCCCATTTAGAATTTTTATTGATTTAGTTTCAACTATAAGTGTAGTTAAGTAGAAATAATTCAAGCAAAACATCCTTAAATAAATTAGCCTTTTTATTAAGTTTAAACTTTAGGTTTGAGTTAATATTGTTTTTATATATATCCCTTTTAATTAGGTTTAAATTAATAATTCTTAAGTCCTAACTTTGCTTAATTATTTAATAACTATTAAATAATACCTTTTTATTAAAAAAAGAAAACATATTAAATTTAGAAACATATAGAAATAAAAAATATTTTATTTAATTAACTCACTCGTTTTAGTTAATATCAAAACTCCAAAAATATATAAAAAATATAGAGACTTAAAAAACTAAAAACATTTTGACTCCTTTAATTAATTCTCATTTTACTTTTATCCATTTTAAAATGCGTAAAAATTGAAAACTATTAAAAAATACTTTCTTTCATTAATATTAAACAAAAATCATAAAATGCATTATTCACATCATTTAGTCTATCATTTAATTATTGTTATTTAATCATTATCCGCATACTTTTTCTGTTTATTTATTTCATATTTATTTGTTTACTCTGTTTACGTTTAAATCCAAAGGAAAAACGATAAGTTTGTTGACTTCATGTCCTCAAGTCTAATCGCGCGAACTTTTGCATTTCATTAAACGATCAATTTTAAATAAAACGATCAATTTTAAATAAACAGATATTTCAAAAGGTTCCTATAGAGTACTATAGATACATTGGGTGCTAATACCTTCCCATTGTATAACCAACCCCCGAACCACAAGATCTCTTTTCAAAAACGCTTTGTATTTTCATTACTCTTTACATTGCATATTTAGGGTTTTATTTCGCTCTTTTCCCTTTTCCTTTGGAAACAATAAAGCGCGGTGGCGACTCTTGCTTTTGTGAGACGAATTAATCAATAATTCGATCTCCGATTTACCCCGCTACATTTTTTATCGCTACAGAATTGGCGACTCTGCTGGGGAAAGATTGACCTCTTGCTGGTCCATCCCTAAGTGGGTTAAGCCTAATTTGCCTTATCTGTTTTACTATTATTTGATTTGCTTGATTATATGTTTAAAATTGGGGTGTTTGGGTTTTTGCAAAGGACGAATCCTATACCCGGATTAAGTAACACTTAAGGAATAGGACGGGCGGTATAGTCATGTTAACTTTGAGGGAGTAATCCCGAAGGAGGAGGCATGAGATCCCCCACTCAATGGAAGGCCCTCTTGAACTTAATATTTGTTTACCGAGTAATCGGGAAGACATTATTATTTTCGACCTAGGAGCCCGAGAAGTTGAGGACCGTAGAAACCTAACCCATCTTGGCCTTTTTAGGTGTAGCGCGAAGACTATAACGGAGTAATTCGGAAGTAGTTGTTACACGATGCTACGCTCGGACGAGTTTCTCTTGAGAATATTGCTAATTATTGAGTAATCAAGATGTTGGTAATATCCGAAGGAGGAATGTAGACTCTGGGAACTCTTAGAACCTTGTCTTACAGGCGTGATTGAACCGTTAGTACATACCTTTGGGTGGGCTTTACCCTCGACTCCATGCTGAACGTTGAACCCTTGAACCCCATGTTTGCAAGCTTGTGTGTGACTGTTGCATTATCATTCATTCATGCATTCATCAACATCTTTGTAAAAAACTTGCTTTTCAAGGAACTTCAGAATGATTTTTGCTAGACATCTCAGGTTATTATGGAACTTGGAAGGAGAAATACTCGAAGCTTTAGTTTCAAGGAGCCCGAGATTGAAGAACTGAAGAGTTTGATTCCGAAGATCGAGAGTCCGACGGATTTTCAGAAGAAATATGGGTCCATCATACCGCTCATGAAGCGCAAGATGAAGAAAGGCATCCTCAACACGTTGGTTCAGTTCTATGATCCCTTGTACCGATGTTTCACCTTTCCGGATTATCAGTTGATGCCCACTTTAGAGGAGTACTCCTATATTCTTGGTTTGCCGATCGCCGACCGTGTTCCTTTTTCTGGATTAGAAGAGGAGCCCAAATCTCATGAGATAGCAGCCATCACCCACTTAAAGAAGTCAGAGGTAGAGGAGAACATGACTACGAAAGGGGGAATCCGGGGTTTGCTGGTGCAGTTTTTGTTGAAGAAAGCTCGTCATTTTGCTGAGACAAAGGATATTGTTGCCTTCGAAGACGTGTTTGCTCTACTCGCGTATGGTCTATTCTTATTCCCTAACGTTGATAAGTTTGTGGATATCAACGCCATCATAATTTTCCTGATTGGAAATCCGGTCCCTACGCTGCTAGGAGATACATACTACTCCATCCACCTTCGAAACTCTTATCAAGGAGGGATGATTATTTGTTGTGTACCGTTGCTGTATCAGTGGTACGTCTCGCATCTACCTGGGTCTGATGCTTTCTGGGATCTCGAGAAGGAACCGCGTTGGGCGCCAAAGATTATGGCTCTCACTCATTTCGACATTGACTGGTATAATCGAGTTTACCACGACGTGGAGATCATCGATAGCTGTGGTGCTTTTCCTAACGTGCCTCTTCTCGGTACGAGAGGTGGAATCAATTATAACCCTGTTCTCGCACGCCGCCAGTTCGGGTACCCGATGAAAGATAAACCAAACAACATCCATGTGAGTGGTTTCTTTCTTCAGGAAGGACAGGATCATCAGGCTGCCAAGAGGGAGATCGAAGGAGCTTGGCGCCACATCCATAGAAAAGGGAGAGATATGTTGGGACATAGAGGTGCCGTTTCTTTGGAGCCTTACTTACAGTGGGTCCGTGCTAGGGCTTGTGCTCTCAAGATGCCCTATAAACTTGAGAAGCCTTTATTCCCTGCCATTGCACCATCATCTGTTGTTATCCCTACCGCGGATATAGGAGAGTACCAAGGAAATCTGGCTAGGATGAAGTCCGAGAGGGATGCTTCGAAAGAAAAGTACCATATGTCTGAATATGAGAATCGAGTCATGACTCGACAGTTAAAGGAAAAGGAGGAGTTGTTGTTTATTCAAGACGGCCGGTTCATTGATCACGATGAGAAGCTTCGTCAGAAGGATGCCTTGCTGAAGAAGTATGCGAGTGAAAGGAAGAGAAAAAGGGAAGGTTCGGTAAGCGTGGCTCTCGTTCCTAATCCGCAGGAGGAAGTCATTAATCGACTGATAGCTGAGAAGAGGGAGATGGAAGACTTTTATGAAGAGAAGATCAAGAAGTTCCGGTTACAGCTGGTGTTTGGTCCGTCATCTGAGGATTCCGAGTGATCTTTAGCTTTTAGTTTGTTTTATTGATGTCATTTTGTAAAACTATGTAAAAGGGCTTCATGCTCCGAAGTTGTAATCTATTGTTTTATTATGGGCTTCATGCTCCGAAGTTGTAATTTATTGCTTTATTTTAGATTTCATGTTTTAAAATTGTAATTTATCACTTTATTATGGATTTCATGTTTTGAAGTTGTAATTTATTGCTTTCATTATTGGATTTGTTATCCTAAAGTTGTAATTTACTGTTTTGATATTCCAAATTGTAAGTTGTAATTTATCGCTTTCGATTAATGGATTGAGTTTTTGTTGTTCCAAATTCCTTTACCATTGATGTATGCAAAATTATCAAGGTTCCTTGAAAAACTTTTAAAATGAGTCATCATTTGCATCGCACATCATGCATCATTCCACATTCCACTTCACATGTTTTCTAGAGTCTCATCCTTGTTCTTTTTCCACTCCCGAAGGTTGTCAAGCTGTCTCACCGATACGACACTCGGGCCAATCGTCAAAGGAAAATGGAAGATTTGGAACAGGAAAATCATGAGCTTCGTGGGGAAGTTTCTACACTTCGTGTCGAGATGAAAAAGTTGACTGCATTAGTGGAAAGTTTGGTGGCTGTTCAGAATCATCCATCGACTACAGCTGCCGAGATTCAGACTTCAACTCCAGTGGTTTCCGAGATTGTCACCGTTCTTGCATCCGTAACTCAAATCAACTCTCCGCTTCAACATCAGATGCCAAAAGGTTTTCCGTGGGGAATGCCTTACAATTTTGTGCCAGAGGGGTATCAGCCTGCCGTACAACCTTTGTTTTAACCTGCTTTGTCTCTTCCTCAGCCAGAGACAACTGCCATGCCGCCAGTAATTCCGTCTGTAACACCTTTTCCGCAACCGATTATGACAACCGTTGCTCATGTGGTCCACTCCGTGCCATACTTGAATGAACCTACTTACCCTGCCGAGCCTGCTGAAAGTTTGGGTCTCTTTGATAGAATGGAAGAATTTCAGGATCAGTTCCAGGAAATGCAGAAGGAGCTTAGAGAATTGAAAGGGAAGGATTTGTTTGGGAAGAACACGCGTGACCTTTGTTTAGTTCCGAATGTCAAGATTCCAGCAAAATTCAAAGTGCCAGACTTTGAGAGATATAAGGGTGATCCGTGTCCTAGAAGTCATTTGACAATGTACGTGAGAAAGATGTCTACGTATTCCGATGATCATGACTTGTTGATTCATTATTTTCAAGATAGTTTGACGGGTGCTGCTCTAAAGTGGTATATGGGTTTAGACAGCATTCGGATCCGCAACTTCAACGATCTTAGTGAAGCCTTTGTCCATCAGTATAAGTACAACGTTGACATGGCGCTGGACCGGGATCAACTCCGGGCGATGTCGCAGAGAGACCGGGAATCTTTTAAGGAGTACGCCCAGAGGTGGCGTGAAATCGCTGCTCAAATCTATCCACCTCTCGAGGAGAAAGAGATGACGAAGATATTTTTGAAGACTTTAGGTTCCTTTTACTATGAAAGAATGATAGCCAGCGCACCCAGTGACTTCACCGAAATGGTAAGCATGGGTATGCGATTAGAGGAAGGGATTCGCGAGGGACGTTTGGTTAAAGAAGGGAGTCCGTCTAGCAGTGCGAAGAAGTTTGGAAGTGTTTTCCCGAAAAGAAAAGAGCAGGATGTCAGCGCTTTGTTCCCAGGTAGACCTAGGAGAGGTTACTCTCACGTTGCGGCAGTCACTCCGGCTGTCCGCCCAGCTTTGATGACCCCAGCTCATCAAACTCCACCAACTCAACAACGGCCTTTTCAGCAGCAGCCTCGACAACAGGCTTATCCATTCAACAATCAGAACCGTTCGCCCAGAAAACCGCAATTCGATGCCATTCCTATGACTTATACTGAATTGTTCCCTGCTCTTATCAGAAAGAATCTCATCACGACAAAGCCTCCTCCTGTCACACCGAACAGTACTTCTCCGTGGTACAAGGCGGATCAGTTTTGTGAATATCATCAAGGGTCGCCGGGGCACAACCTTGAGAATTGCTTTGCTCTGAAGGCGGACGTGCAGAGATTGATTAAGAATGGTATCTTGTCTTTCAAGGATGTTAATCCAAATGTCAGAGATAATCCTTTGCCTCGACATGGGGCAGCTTCAATGAACATGGTGGAAGGTTGTCCGGGGAAGTTTCGAGTTTTTCAAGTTGAACACATAAGAGAGTCGTTGATCAGGTTACATCAGAGTTTGAGAAGACTTGCCTTTGTTAGGCACCAGCATGATTATGATGTTTGTGAATTTTGTTCAAGAGAGGATGATTGTCCTATTATGAAGGAGGATATTCAGAAGTTGCTAGATCAGAGAGTTATCACTATTACGTATGACCGAAATCCGGAGGATGAAGTGAATGTTATCATACCACAATTCAATTTGCCTGAATCAATAGAGATTGCTTACGACAGTCAGACTGCACCTGTTGATCCTTTGATTATTTACCCACCTGGTCCTGTGCCTTACAACTCGGACCAAGCTGTACCGTATAAGTATAATGCCACAATGATTCAGAATGGGGTAGAAGTCCCTATACCAAAGAGACCGTCTTTTGTTAACATTGCTGATGTGAGTAGAGTTACGAGGAGTGGACGTGTTTTTGCAGCAGTACCTTTGAAGAGACCATAAGTTCAAGTTAGGAGGCCCATACCGGCGGAGATTCCAGTAAGAAATGTTGAACCAAGGGTTGAGATAGGCCGATCCAGTGAACCTATCCCTCACCCTGAGGATGATGAGATCCTGAAGCTTATCAAGAGAAGTGAATATAAGATCGTGGACCAACTTTTGCAAACACCTTCCAAGATTTCCTTGCTTGCCTTATTGAGAGATTCTGGTGCCCATAGAGAAGCTTTGATGAAGGTCTTGGACCAGGCATTCGTGGATCATGATGTGACGGTTGACCAGTTCGATGGAATTGTGGGAAATATAACTTCGTGTAACAATCTTGGTTTCAGTGATGAAGAACTCCCGGAGGAGGGGAGAAACCATAATATGGCTTTGCATATCTCAGTAAGTTGTGGAAATGATACCTTATCAAGTGTGTTGGTGGATACAGGTTCGTCGTTGAATGTGATGCCCAAGACTACGTTATCTCGGCTTTCATATCCAGGTGCTCCCATGAGACCTAGTGGAGTAATTGTTAAAGCGTTTGATGGTTCTAGGAAGACAGTCATTGGTGAAGTGGATCTTCCTATAGTGATTGGTCCCCACACTTTTCAAATCACTTTCCAAGTGATGGATATCCGTGCTGCCTACAGTTGTTTATTGGGTCATCCCTGGATCCATGATGTCGGGGCAGTCACCTCTACGCTCCATCAAAGACTAAAGTTTGTAAGGCATGGGAAGCTAGTGATGATTGGGGGAGAACAAGCTATGGTGGTAAGCCATTTATCATCATTCTCTTTTATTGATGCGGACGAGGATGTTGGAACCCAGTTCCAAGGTCTTTCTGTTGCTAAGAATACAGTGAAGAAGCAAGGGGCATCCATCTCTTCTTTTGAGGATGCGCGACGAGTGGTGGAAAGTGGTTCGGCCGAAGGATGGGGCCAGGTGTTGATGTTACCCGAGAACAAGTCTGGGGAAGGTCTGGGTTTTCATCCGGTATCTACAAGAGTCAAGAAAGAGGTGGTTGTTCGTCCGATTCAAGAGGTGTTCCGAAGTGCAGGGTTTGTACATCCTGAGGTTGATGCTATCATAGATGATGATTCCGAGGAAGATTTGCCCGTTTTTGTGACGCATGGATTGGCTTGCCAAAACTGGATAGCTGTTGATGTTCCTGTGGTTATGCACATTTCCGAGTAATGTTTTGTTTATTTTCCTTTGAAAAAAATTCGCTCTGCCCAAGGCGAAACGTATTTTGTGTCAGGCTATGAAAAATAATTCCTTTTGCTCTGCCCAAGGCAAAAGAGAAATGTCTGGGCTCTTTGTTTCAAGTATTTCCCTTTAATGAATAAAAACGTTATTTTGTCCACTACTGTTTTATTTTTCACTTTTTGGGAAATAGTAATGAAATTAATTAATAACCTTTTGTTTTATTTGCACAAATCGATTTCTAAAATAAAGCATAATCATATGTGCAGATTAATCCATGACTTAACCATCGAAAACAATGATCCTATGCCCTCTCCCAACTTTGAATTCCCTGTGTTCAGAGCCAAAGAAGAGGATGAGGAAGAGATTCCTGTTGAGATTTCCCGTTTGCTCGAGCATGATGAGAAGGTTATTCAACCATTTGAAGAACCTTTAGAGTTGGTCAACTTGGGTGATGAAGAGGTTAGAAAGGAGGTCAAAGTCGGAGCATTGCTTATCCCGGAAGTTAAGGAGAAGATGTTGGAGCTTCTCAAAGAGTATGTTGATGTGTTTGCTTGGTCCTACCAAGATATGCCAGGGTTGGACAATGACATTGTGGAGCATCGTCTACCGTTGAGACCTGAATGTCCACCGATCAAGCAGAAGTTGAGAAGGACTCGTCCCGACATGGCTGACAAGATCAAAGAGGAGGTTCAGAAACAGATCAACGCAGGTTTCCTTGTTACATCGGTTTACCCTCAGTGGTTAGCCAACATAGTGCATGTTGCAAAGAAAGACGGCAAAGTTCAGATGTGTGTAGACTACAGAGATCTGAATAGAGCTAGTCCGAAGGATGACTTCCCATTACCTCATATTGACATATTGGTCGACAGTACTGCCAAGTTCAAAGTCTTTTCTTTCATGGATGGTTTCTCTGGTTACAATCAAATCAAGATGGCACCGGAAGATATGGAGAAGACCGCTTTCATTACACCTTGGGGAACTTTCTGTTATCGGGTTATGCCGTTTGGTTTGAGGAATGCTGGCGCAACATACCAAAGGGCCATGACTGCTTTGTTTCATGACATGATGCATAAGGAGATCGAAGTGTATGTGGATGATATGATTGCCAAATCACAGACTGAGGAGGATCACTTGGAGCATTTGTTGAAGTTATTCCAGCGTTTGAGGAAGTACAAACTCCGTCTGAATCCCAACAAGTGCACTTTTGGTGTTCGTTTTGGAAGACTTCTGGGTTTCGTTGTCAGTCAGAAAGGTATTGAAGTAGATCCTGATAAAGTCAAAGCTATTCGAGAAATGCCCGCACCCAAGACGGAAAAACAAGTAAGAGGATTCCTTGGGAGATTGAATTACATTTCTAGGTTTATATCTCATATGACTGCTACCTGTGGGCCGATTTTTAAGCTTCTCTGAAAGAACCAAGGATGTGTGTGGACAGAAGATTTCCAGAGAGCTTTCGACAGCATCAAAGAATATTTGCTTGAACCTCCCATTTTGATTCCTCCGGTGGAAGGAAGACCTTTGATTATGTACCTGACTATATTGGAAGATTCCATGGGATGTGTGCTTGGTCAACAAGATGAGACTGGAAGAAAGGAGCACGCCGTATATTATTTGAGTAAGAAATTCACAGACTGTGAGTCTCGGTACTCATTGCTTGAGAAAACCTGTTGTGCTTTAGCTTGGGCTTCTCGTCGTCTGCGCCAGTATATGATTAACCATACCACTTGGTTGATCTCCAAAATGGACCCGATCAAGTATATCTTTGAGAAGCCCGCCTTATCTGGAAGAATAGCCCGTTGGAAGATGTTGTTATCTGAATATGACATTGAGTATCACACTCAGAAAGCAATCAAAGGGAGTATTTTAGCCGATCATTTGGCTCACCAACCAATTGAAGATTATCAATCCATCAAGTTTGATTTCCCAGATGAAGATGTTATGTACTTGAAAGCTAAAGATTGTGAAGAGCCGTTACCTGAAGAAGGACCTGATCCTGAATCCCGTTGGGGTTTAATATTTGACGGAGCTGTGAATTCCTATGGAAATGGAATTGGGGCAATCATCGTCACTCCCCGAGGTACTCATATCCCGTTCACGGCAAGACTGAAGTTTGAGTGCACGAACAACATGGCGAAATATGAGGCATGTATTATGGGTCTCGAAGAAGCAGTGGATCTAAGGATTAAGATTCTTGATATTTACGGAGATTCAGCATTGGTGATTAATAAAATCAAAGGAGAATGGGAGACTCGTCATCCTGGTTTGATCCCTTACAGAGACTACGCTAGAAGGTTGTTAACTTTCTTCAACAAGGTAGAATTACATCATATCCCTAGAGATGAGAACCAAATGGCTGATGCTTTAGCTACTTTGTCTTCAATGTTTCAAGTAAATGATTGGAACGACGTGCCTACCATCCGAGTTATGCGCCTTGATAGACCTGCTCATGTGTTCTCAGTAGAAGAGGTTACCGACGACAAACCATGGTTCTATGACATTAAACGTGTTCTTCAAACTCAAGAGTACCCGCCTGGGGCATCCAATAAAGATAGGAAGACGTTGAGAAGATTAACAAGCAGTTTCTTCCTCAATGAAGAAGTTTTGTATAAGAGGAATTATGACATGATCTTGCTCAGATGTGTGGACAGACGTGAAGCAGAAATGCTGATGCAAGAAGTACATGAAGGATCCTTTGGCACTCATGTCAATGGACATGCAATGGCTAGAAAGATGTTGAGAGCTGGTTACTATTGGATGACAATGGAATCTGATTGCTGTAAATATGTGAAGAAATGTCATAAATTCCAGATTTATGCGGACAAGATGCACGTGCCGCCGACCCTCCTCAATGTTATCTCTTCACCTTGGCCTTTCTCTATGTGGGGCATTGATATGATTGGAATGATTGAACCCAAAGCTTCGAATGGTCATCGTTTCATCTTGGTAGCGATCGATTATTTTACTAAATGGGTGGAAGCAGCATCTTATGCTAATGTAACCAGACAGGTGGTAGTCAGATTTATCAAGAATCAGATCATTTGTCGATACGGTATCCCGAGCAAGATCATCACTGATAATGGTTCGAATTTGAATAACAAGATGATGAGAGAGCTTTGTGAAGAGTTCAAGATCGAACATCATAATTCTTCTCCTTACAAGCCGAAGATGAATGGGGCTGTTGAAGCTGCTAACAAGAACATCAAGAAGATTGTCCAGAAGATGGTGGTAACTTATAAAGATTGGCATGAAATGCTTCCGTTTGCTCTGCACGGGTACCGTACTTAAGTGCGAACTTCAACGGGCGTGACCCCATTTTCCTTAGTTTATGGTATGGAAGCAGTACTCCCCGTGGAGGTTGAGATTCCGTCTCTGAGAGTGTTGATGGAAGCTAAACTTTCTGAGGCCGAATGGTGTCAAAGTAGGTATGATCAGCTGAATTTAATTGAAGAGAAGAGATTGACAGCGTTGTGTCACGGTCAATTATATCAGCAGAGGATGAAGAAAGCTTTTGATGAGAAAGTTCGACCGCGCGAGTTCAGGGAAGGTGACCTCGTGCTCAAGAAGATTTTATCTTTCCAACCTGATTCTAGGGGCAAGTGGGCTCCGAATTATGAAGGACCGTATGTTGTTAAGAAAGTTTTCTCTGGAGGTGCTTTGATTCTCACCAATATGGACGGTGAAGAACTCCTGCGTCCCTTGAACGCCGATGCAGTCAAGAAGTATTTCGCTTAGGCAAGCTTTTGGTCATCCCGGCCGTGGCATCTGAGCACATTTTGGAATTCAAAGTTGTTAGGGAGAATAGTGATCATTGTTTTTGTGTAACCTTTTATTTCATGTACTATTTCCCAAACTTTTGTAAACTGTTGGAGGCGTATTGTTAGCGAACCACCAGCTTATTAATGAAATTTGAGCATTACCTTTTGTGGGCAAAATTTTAATTTTTACGGCAATATTTGAAACAAAGTATTTAAGATATTCTTATTTCTAAAATGTGTCGTGAATAACGAAAGGAATATTAACAGTCGTTCCGAAGATGGTCAAGCCATGAAATGCAAAATAGTACAGTAATTTATACTTGTATGATGAGCTTGTTTTCTTTCAAAATCGTCATGAAGTGTTGGCTGTGTGCGCGCTTGGTTATAGTGGTGCTAAGTTGGTGACTCCGCAGTTGTTCCAATTAAGTGTTGTTTTGGCTACCTTTGTTTGGAGATTTTGAAGTGCGGTATACTTCGTCTCATGCCAGTGGTTTATTGGTATTGTAAGTTTGGATTTGGATGCTTTTCTCCTCAGAAGACTTGAGCCTTGTAGCGTTACGCTCCGACGTTGCTTTGTGTTTCCAGTTCAGGTTATCTTCCTTCTTTTCAAGATTGGCCGAGTATCTATTTTGCTGTGACATCTTATTATCTCCAAGATATTCCATCTGTCTGTTTTGTCAGCATAACATTCATTTACTCATTTACACTCATATCAGCATGCATATCCACATTTGCCGTTGATTTTGGGTCGTACTTTGTTTATTCGAACAACGTACGTATTTCTTTCCAAGTAGAAGGTTAGCTTAGGCAGAAAATGTGCTTCCTTTCTAAATTCCCCAACTGAGCTAATCCTCGTGGATGCTTTTTGATTCAGCTTACCTTGTCCATTTCTGGATAGGATGAATCCCCAGTCGAATTACTTTCTCATTGGGTAGAGTCTTGTTTGACTGTATTTTCTCTGGTTTATTCCTGGATGAAGTTGTTGCCTCTTGCATAGGCTATCTCTTTGATTTTCCCCAGTGAGTTTGCGACCTAGACATTTGGTGCATTTATTTGGCACGTTTGACTATATGATCTCCTCGGGAAAGATTGATTCATGTTCCTTTCTGACGAAGATGTTATTCTCTGTTAGTGTCATCGCAATTTCCTTCATTATGATTTTGGGAAAACGACAAGCGGCAGCTCTTCATGAGCAACTTGTACGTTATGATTTTGGGAAAACGACAAGCGGCAGCTCTTCATGAGCAACTTGTACGTTATTATTTTGTGGAAGACGGCAAGCGGCATCTCTTCATGAGCGACTTGCGCGTTTTTATGATTTTGGGAAAACGACAAGCGGCAGCTCTTCATGAGCAACTTGTACGTTATTATTTTGGGAAAACGACAAGCGGCAGCTCTTCATGAGCAACTTGTACGTTATTATTTTGTGGAAGATGGCAAGCGGCAGCTCTTCACGAGCGACTTGCGCGTTATTATGATTTTGGAAAACGACAAGCGGCAGCTCTTCATGAGCAACTTGTACGTATTATTATCTTTTGGAAAACGACAAGCGACAGCTATTCATGAGCAACTTGTACGTATTATTATCTTTTGGAAAACGACAAGCGGCATCTCTTCATGAGAAACTTGTACGTATTATTATCTTTTGGAAAACGACAAGCAGCAGCTCTTCACGAGCTACTAGTGCGTTATTATCTTTTGGAAAACGACAAGTAGCAGCTCTTCACGAGCTACTAGTGCGTTATCATCATTGGAAAACGACAAGTGGCAGCTCTTCACGAGCAACTTGTACTTTATTACTTTTCTGGAATACAGCAAGCGGCAGCCTCTTTATTTGGGAAACTTGTATGTTATTGGTATTTTCTTTGGACAACAGCAAGTGGCAGCCTCTTTATTTGAGCAACTTGTATGTTATTGGTATTTTCTTTGGACGACGACAAGCGGCAGTTTCTTTATTTGAACAACTTGCGTATCTACAATATTATTATATCAGCATTAATGAGTATATCTCCGAAAATCTCGCAGAGAAGTTTGTCATGAATCATTACCTTCAGAGATCGGTAATCTGTTATCAGCAATTTGATACTCTCTGTCTATCGTTAACCTTGAGTTGCAAACTCACTGTTATTTTGGGTCAATAATCTATTTTATGGCCTATGCAAGATTGCTTCCTTTGTTAGGTTCAGAGGTCGTATTCCCTCAATTTTACTCACTGTCAGGAGTCTGTCATTTGAAGTCGATAGCTCGTTTCCCCAGTAGTGTTTAGCCCACATCTCTGTGACTTGTTGGTGTTCGATTCCTCCAACATTGTCTTGTTTCATACAACATCTTTCACCGTGAATTCAATCGTTGCATTCATATCAAACATAAGGACGGCATCTTAGGACAAAATTTGCATAATTATGTATTTAAGTACCTTCAATCTCGTCGAAACGAAGATTTCGATCTTCATATCTCCGGATAGAAGAAACTTAAATAGGGGCAGCTGTTGTACCCCAAATTTTGACCTCAGATACCATCTCCCATCTGCATCATTACATTACAAGTGTTTTGATCTATTGATTTTAAAAATTCATAACCTTTTTCAGGCCGAGAGCTATTTATTTTGAACACTAAATTATTTAATCGATTCATGCTAAAACAATGTTTATTAATTATTAATTATCTTAAATTTAAATAATTGGAATTTGTTTTCCATTATTATATATTTTAAAGATGTATAGATAATAAAATAAATATTAAAAAAAGTGGTATATTAATCGTGTAGACAGTGTTTATTTATTATTCACTATCTTAAATTTAAATAAACTGGAATTTATTCTCAGTTATTACATAATTTAAAGATTTATGAATAATATAATAAATATTTGAAAAAGTTCATTAATTGGTCAATAATGATTATTTAATTATTTATCATTCTAAGTTAAATAATTGAAATTCTATTTTTAATTATTATAATTTAGAAAATTATGAATAATGAATTAAATAATTGAAACTATTAATTGATCAATGACATTATTTATTTATTTGTTTATTATTCTGGATTTAAGTAATTGAGATTTATTTTCAATTATTATACGATTTAAAGAATTGTAAACGATAAAATAAATAATTAGAGAAGGAAGAAATTAATTGGCAAATATTGGAATTTTATTCATTTTTCTTCTAATTGTACAATTATTGTGTAAATATTGTATTTATTACAACAAATTTACAATAATAATTTTACAAAGTTAAAATGAAATAAAAATTAATCTAATGTTTCCTAATTCTAAATCTTCTATCCAATGCCTTTTTGTCTGCTCACTTGATTTTACCTGCAAAACGATTAAAAGAAAATTAGAATTGAACAAATAATTAAAAGCAAAAAAAATTATTTAATGTTCATCATTAAAAGCAATTGCTGGAATCAGTTTACCCTTTTTTGCAAATCACGGGATTTCTCCCGGTTCACAAAAAAGAGAGGAATTTTTATGAATGAATGCACAAATTCATTTTGTCAAAAATTGCATTTTTCAAATCAATTGCACTTTTAAAAGCCCACTGCATAGTTCAAAACAATATGCATCAATTCAAATGTTTGACAAATAGCATACAAAAAATCAACAGCATATGCACTTTCAAAGCCAAGTTGCAACGTAAATATGCCCATATAGGAAGAGGCCAAACATACAAAGAGGCTCCCACAGTGCCATGCAGTAGACAAGTTAAAATATGCAGTTTGAACAATTTTGCAAGCAATGTAACATTCCCTTTTCATCATATTCCAGCACTTTTGCAATTTCAGAAAATAGTACAGTACATCATTTAAGTGTCAAAATGGTACTTATGAGAGAGAAGAGAGATAGAAGTGTGGTTTTGCAGGTTTTGGTTTAGGCAGGAAGAGATATAAGACAAACTGCAGTAACACAGTCAGTAGGAAGTAAAAACATGAAATAGGAATAGAGACAAACCATATGGAGCAGTAAGGGTGCAGAAGCACCAAGGATATATTTAAAAAATATACCAAAGCCCTCAACGGAAACTTAAGGCCAAAGACTGTTATAACATAACAAAAATCACACACATTTCATAATCCATCTATCACCAAGCTATCAAGAAAAAAACCATTTTTTCCTCAAGCCCTCCTAAACCTGTACTGCATAAACCTGCAATCTGCATAAATCTGCAATCTGCATAGAACCATTGTAGAATCAGACCACAACATGGCCTAAACCTCAATAGCTTGTTTAAACCATAGAAAATCTCACCAAAACTGATTGAGCCCTCAAGCCAATATCACCATAAACCTGTCAAAAACCAACATGTCCTGAACCTTGGCCTAAACCTGCCTACCATATCATCAAAACCATATATCAAAAACCATTCATACCATATATCCTACTGCATAAACCAAAACCATGTCAAAACCTGTCATGGCCTAAAACCAGTAAAACCAGTAAATTCAAGGCCAAACCTGCCTACTGTCATAAACCATAAGCCTGCATATTACCAAAACCTTATGGCCTAACAACGAAAACCTATTCCCCTGTTTCCATCAACCATCACAAAACCAGTAAGGCCTCAAAAAACATTATCATAGGCCAACAAATATCATACAGAAGCACAGTTGAGAAGAAAAGAAAAGCTAGTCAAAAACAACCTTTCAACAGTTGCATGTTCAAGGCAACACAGTAAAACACATAAAGGCCACCAAGAGAAAAGCAGCATTCGAAGGCAACTCACTCAAGTGTCAAAACCTCAGACGCATGTCATCATAGGCAATCAAAAGCAAAAGCATACAGAATACCAAAGCAAGAAGAAGAAGGACACAAATACACAAACCAGGGTCCAGTAGTCCGAAGCAAGCTCGCGCCTGTCCTTCCTTGTCGTGGCCTCCGTCGCACCCAATTGTCCCTCCTCCATCTCCGCCTCTAGGTAACGATTTCCTTTCTCCCTTTTACTTTCATAACACCTCCCACAAACAATAAAACGAAATCAGAATCAAAGTAGATCAAAAATTACAACATGCGTTTGCAATATGAAACCCTAAAACGAGTGATAGAATGAACTTGTACCGTAGAATCCGTAGCCCCCTTAACGTTTGGCTGGAGGGAAGAGGACAGTGGGAGCTGGTGGCCATTAGACAGGAGGAGTTTTCAGTAGCAATTGAAGAGGATAACGCGCGAGGACGAAGAGGACGATCAGAGAAGAAGACGAACGAGAGAGTGAGCGCCGTTTCGGCCAAGACCTTAACCCTAATTGGATTTCCCTAACTTTGTTTAACCCCTAAAAGAAACAAATTAAGTTATGTTTGGACCTCAACCTAAATGCCCTAAGCCCAACGAATTTGTTTGTACACCCCCCCGTTTCTGCCTTCTTCTTAATCAGATTTGGGCTCTCCCTCAAACCCCCTAGCCCACTTTGATCTTTTATTTTATTCCCTTTAATTTTGATCCATTTTTATTTTATTTGATTTCTTTAGCCCATTTAGAATTTTTATTGATTCAGTTTCAACTATAAGTGTAGTTAAGTAGAAATAATTCAATCAAAACATCCTTAAATAAATTAGCCTTTTTATTAAGTTTAAACTTTAGGTTTGAGTTAATATTGTTTTTATATATATCCCTTTTAATTAGGTTTAAATTAATAATTCTTAAGTCCTAACTTTGCTTAATTATTTAATAACTATTAAATAATACCTTTTTATTAAAAAAAGAAAACATATTAAATTTAGAAACATATAGAAATAAAAAATATTTTATTTAATTAACTCACTCGTTTTAGTTAATATCAAAACTCCAAAAATATATAAAAAATATAGAGACTTAAAAAACTAAAAACATTTTGACTCCTTTAATTAATTCTCATTTTACTTTTATCCATTTTAAAATGCGTAAAAATTGAAAACTATTAAAAAATACTTTCTTTCATTAATATTAAACAAAAATCATAAAATGCATTATTCACATCATTTAGTCTATCATTTAATTATTGTTATTTAATCATTATCCGCATAATTTTTCTGTTTATTTATTTCATATTTATTTGTTTACTCTGTTTACGTTTAAATCCAAAGGAAAAACGATAAGTTTGTTGACTTCATGTCCTCAAGTCTAATCGCGCGAACTTTCGCATTTCATTAAAACTTAGGATAATTTTCCCTCAAATATTCAATCTTTTCGAAACTTATACCCTTTAAGCAAAAACTTCGACGTTAGGTCGTCGTATCTTCAAAAAACCCGTCCGTACCCCTTTTCGGCCAAAACGATTTATTTTAATCAAACGATCAATTTTAAATAAACAGATATTTCAAAAGGTTCCTATAGAGTACTATAGATACATTGGGTGCTAATACCTTCCCATTGTATAACCAACCCCCGAACCACAAGATCTCTTTTCAAAAACGCTTTGTATTTTCATTACTCTTTACATTGCATATTTAGGGTTTTATTTCGCTCTTTTCCCTTTTCCTTTGGAAACAATAAAGCGCGGTGGCGACTCTTGCTTTTGTGAGACGAATTAATCAATAATTCGATCTCCGATTTACCCCGCTACATTTTTTATCGCTACAGTCATACCGTTCGGATTAAAGAATGCAGGGGAAACATATCAAAGGGCTATGGTGGCTTTATTTCATGACATGATTCATCATGAGATAGAGGTATATGTGGATGATATGATCTCCAGATCACAAACCGAAGAAGAACATCTCGGTCACCTGCACAAACTATTCGAGAGACTGAAGAAATATAATTTGAGGGTAAACCCTAACAAGTGCACATTCAGAGTACGCTCTGGAAAGCTTCTAGGATTTGTTGTCAGCAATAAAGGCATTCAAGTTGATGCCGCCAAGATAAAGGCCATCCAAGAAATGCTAGTCTCTCGTTCTAAAAAAGAAATCAGAGGATTCTTGGGTCGTCTCAATTACATTTCCCGTTTCATATCACACTTAACTGCTACATGTGAGCCACTCTTCAAACTCTTGAAGAAAGACCAGGCAGTCAAATGGAACGATGAATGCCAGATTGCCTTTGACAAGATCAAGGAATACCTGCAGGAACCTCCTATTCTCATGCCTCCGATTGAAGGAAGACCGTTGATCATGTACTTGACAGTACTGGAGAATTCTATGGGGTGTGTTTTGGGCCAACATGACGAGTCTCGACGAAAAGAGCATGCAATATACTACCTAAGCAAAAAGTTTACCGACTGTGAAACTAGATATTCACTGCTCGAGAAAACTTGCTGTGCTTTAGCGTGGGCTGCTCTCCGGCTAAGGCAGTACATGTTGACTCATACCACTTTATTGATTTATAAGATGGATCCGATTAAGTACATCTTCGAAAAACCTTCCCTTTCTGAACGAATAGCCAGACAAATGATCTTGACTGAGTACGACATTTAATACACAAATCAAAAAGCCATCAAAGGAAGTGTACTAGCAGATCATTTGGCCCATCAAGCTATGGATGATTATCAGTCAATGAACTTCGACTTCCCTGAAGAGAATATTATGCTGGTAACCGATTGTGCAAAACCTAGACCGTATGAAGGACCTGAACAAGGATCCCGATGGACTATGGTATTCGATGGGGCTTCCAACGCCTTAGGTAACGGAATCGGTGCTGCGATCATCTCTCCTGAAGGATGCCACACTCCTTTTACCACCAGACTATGCTTCGATTGTACAAATAATATGGCCGAGTATGAAGCATGCATCTTAGGTCTGAGAGCTGCTATCGACTTAAGGATCAAGCATTTGGACATGTTGAGAGATTCCGCTTTGGTGATCAGCCAAGTAAAAGGAGATTGGCACACTAAACACCCTAATCTTATCCCTTACAAGGAACTTATGCTATCCCTAATTCCTCACTTCGAAGAGATCACTTTTGAACATTTCCCTAGGGAAGAAAGCCAATTGGCTGACGCTCTGGAAACCATGTCCTCAATGTTCAAAGTCAGATGGGACAACGAAGCCCCTATGATTCCAATTGAAAGATTTGATGAACATGCGCATTGCTATGAGCTTGACATCGATATGGAAAATCCGTGGTACCATGAGGTAATGAGATACCTTGAAGCGCAAGAGTATCCAGAGGAAGCATCTATCAATGACAGAAAGTTCTTACGAAGTTTTGCAGCCAAATTCTTCCTAAGTAACAGGATATTGTACAAGCGCAACCATGATTCGACTCTACTCCGATGTGTGGATAAGAGGGAGGCGGGGGAAATCATGGAAGACATGCACGATGGTCTTTTTGGTACTCACTCAAGTGGACATACAATGGCTAAGAAAATCTTAAGAGCTGGCTACTATTGGTCATCAATGGAGACCGATTGCCATCAACATTCAAGAACTTTCTACAAATGCCAAATCTATGCTGACAAGGTCCATGTACCTCCAATCCCTCTGAATGTCATGACCTCTCCGTGGCCATTTGCAATGTAGGGTATTGACATGATAGGAGAAATCAAGCCCACAACTTCAAACGGACACCGCTTCATTCTTGTTGCTATCGACTATTTCACCAAATGGGTCGAAGCCGCCTCATTTGCCTCAGTCACCAAGAACATGGTAGCCAAATTCATCCGACACAATCTTATCTGTCGTTATAGTGTCCCTGAAAGAATCATCACCGACAATGGGACTAACCTCAACAATGCCATGATCATGGAATTGTGCACTCAATTTAAGATCAAGCATCACAATTCTTCTCCGTATAGACCGAAAATGAATGGCACAGTTGAAGCAGCCAACAAAAATATCAAGAAGATTGTGCAGAAAATGGTAGTGACCTATAAAGATTGGCATGAGATGCTACCATTTCCTCTACATGGTTACCATACTTCAGCTAGAACATTAACTGGGGCAACTCCCTTCTCTCTAGTCTATGGCATGGAAGCCGTTTTGCTAGTGGAAGTTCAAATCCCCTCGCTGAGGATTATGATTGAGGCAGGTCTAAGTGAAGACGAATGGAATCAAACAAGATTGGATCAACTGAACTTGTTCGATGAAAAACGATTAGCTGTTATTTGCCATGGTCAGACGTATCAAAAATGGATGATCAAAGCTTTCAATAAAAAGGTCAAGCCTCGAGTATATCAAGTTGGTGACCTGGTGATAAAACGCATCATTTTACCACAAGGTGACCCCATAGGAAAATAGACCCCCACCTATGAAGGGCCGTTTGTTGTCAAAAGAGTTTTCTCTGTTGGCGCCTTGATACTGGCCACCATGGATGGTGAAGATTTCCCACATCCTATAAACGCGAACATAGTTAAAAAATACTACGCATAAGAGACCCGTTAGATTGACACACCTAAGCAGAAAGGGGCATCCCGGCAAACCAAAAGGTTTGGGAAAAAAATTAGGGATATATACAAAAGATTGTATACCCGACAAGTTGAAAACCCGAAAGGGAGACTTGGGCAAAAAAGGGCATCCTGGTGGACCGAAAACCCGAAAGGGCGGTTCAGGAAAACACTCCCCGGCGAGTCCAAAATTTCCCAGCCGAGCCCATCATCCCCAGATGAGCCCATCATCCCCAGATGATGCCATCATTCCCAGCGGAGTATATCTTCCAACCGGGTTTTTTTTATCCCCAGTAGAGTATATCTTCCAACCAAGATTTTATTCTCCAAGCTGAGTCCATCCTCCCCATCTGAATAAACACTTCCCACCGAGTCCATCTTCCCCAGCGGATTATATCTTCCAACCAAGATTCTATTCCCCAGCGGAGTACAAATCCCTCAACGGAACCCAAATTCCCCATTTGAGTCTGAATCTCCCAGTTGAGTATATTCTCACCAAGCTAAGTCTGCCTTGCCTGTCTGAGTCTATACTCTCCAGTTAGAATTTCCCCTTCAAATGACTGCAAATCACAGGGCCACAACCCCTAATCCCTAGTAAAGTCTTCAACAAAGCCTTTATTATTACCAAGAAATGCTATGAAGCCTGGATCAGACCAGATATTAGCACAATTTTCACGTTATACTGAAGCCTGGACCCGACCAGATAACAGTTTGATTTCTTCGATTACTGAAGCCTGGACCCGACCAGATAACAGTTTGACTTCTTGAGTTGCTGAAGCCTGGATCCGACCAGATAACAGTTGATCTCATTTCTCAAAAAGCTATGAAAACCTGGACACGACCAGCCCAACTCTTCAAAGATATAGAAGAATCTAAACTTAATCCAACCAAGGTTTTAACTACTTGTTCCCAAGTAAAGTTGCCTCTTGATTCCCCAATAAAGGACTGAGAAACCTGGATCCGACCGAATATCATTCCTCATTTCCATCTTTTCAAGAAATTCATTGCGAAGCCTGGATCCGACCAGATAACAATCATCCTCAGAGTTCGTTGTGAAACCTGGGACCCGACCAGATAACAACTAAATCGCCAAGCAGTTCATTGTGAAGCCTGGACCCGACCAGATAACAATTAACTTCATCAGAAATCTGCAAAGCCTGGACCCGACCAAATAACAGTTTTCAAGCAGTTCATTGTGAAGCCTGGACCCGACCAGATAACAATTAACTTCATCAGAAATCTTCAAATCCTGGACCCCACCAGATAACAGTTTTCAACCCGTTCATTGTGAAGCCTAGACCCGACCAGATAACAACTAACTTCATCAAAAATCTGCAAAGCCTAGACCTGACCAGATAACAGTTTTTGAACGGTATATTGTGAAGTCTGGACCCGACCAGATAACAATTAACCATGATCCCCAGAAAGACACTATGAAACCTAGGTTCGACCAGATAATAGTACAACTTTCCAAAAGACCATAAAGCCTGGACCCGAACAGATAACAATCTTCAAGAAGTACTGTGAAGCCTGGATCCGACCAGATAACAGTTAATTCACCCTTACCTCCACAAGTTACTGTGAAGCCTAGATCCGACCAGATAACAATTAACCTCCACATCTCCAACAAGTTACTGTGAAGCCTGGATCTGACCAGATAACAGTTAACCTCCACATCCCTAACAAGTTGTTATGAAACCTGGACCTGACTAGATGACTATTCAATTTTAAGGAATTTTCTGCAAAGCCTGGATCCGACCAGATAACAGTTAATTCATCTCTTCCCCCAGTAAGTTGCCATGAAACCTGGACCCGACCAGATAGAAACTGACTACTTCATCGTCAACAACTGTGAAGCCTGGATCCGACCAGATAACAACTGATCTTTGAGTGATGTTCCCCAGCAAAAGCATCTCTTCAAAAGAATTTGAAGATATGCATATTCTTCATTTCCAACAGGCAATCAAGGATTCAACCTCCGAAGATTTCCTCAGCAGTAGTCAGGAATTTATTTTCCCGGACAAAAACACACATTTTGCAATCATACATCATATCATGTACATAACAATCTATAAGCCCATTCACCATCCATCTTCGAGTGCAAAGTTCTGGGCACTCTAGTGTTCAAACATCTTTCACCATCAAGTCACGGATGCCAGATCCGCCAATCTAACTATTCAAGTTCAAGAAGTTTGAACAGGGGCAGCTGTTGTACCCCAAAATTTGCCCTCTCATTTTTCAAGGCTTTTCTCACAAGGATTCTCAAGGTTCAAGCTTGCACAAGTACATTGGGATTTTCCAGCACCAGAATTAAAAGGAAACTATCAAAAAGGGAGAAAACAGATAAAAATAACATTTTGACAAATTTGGAGGACAATAGGTCTCCTTCGATTCAGCCTACTTCGATTGGGCGATATGTTTGGTTCAATCCAACCTTCGACTGGGCATTAGCTTCATTCGAGTAAGCTTGTTTCGACCACAAGCTTCGATTGAGGCAAAGGCTTCCTTCGAACAAATGCGCTTCGATCTCATTCCTGCATACAAGCCTTCGTTTGGGCATTCATCTCTGGCCATGCCTGCATGCAAGCTTCAGTTGAGCAAGGGCTTCATGCAACTTGGGTTACATCTTTCGTTTGGTTATTGAAAGCTTCCTTCAATTCAGAAGGAAATGGTCTTCATACAAGCTTCAATTGAGTTTTTGT
Organism: Vicia faba; assembly: GCA_948472305.1. NCBI lineage: Eukaryota > Viridiplantae > Streptophyta > Magnoliopsida > Fabales > Fabaceae > Vicia > Vicia faba. The sequence continues at coordinate 1,300,883,889 of OX451736.1, forward strand.
TTCCCTTTAAAACAGTATCCTTCGACTCAGGAATGTCCTTCGACTCAGGAAGTAAAGGCCTTCTTTTGGTTTTCTTCAATTCAAAAATTCAATGATCTTTTGAAAGCTTCCTTAGATTTAGAAGTTAATAACCTTCTGAAAAGTGTCAATCGACTGAACCATTCACCCCTCACCTGTTTGCCTTGAATTCATAAGTTTTTGATTGGATGAATGGCTACCTTCCTGTGACTTTCAAATTCATCTTCATGTATGATTCGAATGCGCCTTCATATCACCTTTAAATCCATCTGTAAAACCTTCAATATGCCATAGTCCTGCATTATGACACACAACTTGGTGGTTCATTCGAAGGACTTGCCATAGTTGGGGAATAATTGTTCTCTTACTTTGGAGTCTGGTCGAAGGTTTGGGCCTAAGTTATTAAAAGCAAGAAGACTCAAAATGGCATATTCGGCTAAAAAGGGCCATTCGAAGAAAACACAGTTGGTTCTTTCGAAAGACACACAACTGGTGAAAATGAATGTTGTGTTGTTCTAGTCTAGTCGAAAGGTGTAGAAAGATGGAGGATTCGACTCAAAAGATCAAGTTGAACATTTAGACCCATAGGCTAGGCTACGTGTTTTCCCTTTTCAGGCCTCAAACCTATGACTCACCCTATACTTAATTGTTTATGCAAGAAAATAGGCCTTTACCCATTTGTTGTCCAAGACCACTTGCACTTAATAGTATAATACTACCTTTTAGAAAAGTTTGTCTTGAGCCTTGCGCCTGTTTTTCCTTCAGAAAGAAGCAACCCATCTGAACCATTCATCTTGCTTTTATGGCACAAGTGGACACTTACTTTCCAGCTGAGCCTTATTTTATTATTTTTGCTCCCCAAGCTTCCCAAAAGCCTTTCTCTATAAATAGAGAGTTCATTTGCACAAAGAAAAAGAGAGGGAGAGAAGAGGAGGGGAATGTATCTTCAAAATTCTCACACACCATAAAATTCTCAAACACTTCAACACTTATGAAATCACAAAAAACTAGAATCATCGTTACCTCCTTCAATTCTGAAGAACAACACATTCCATTTTCCTTCGACTCAAGGAGCATCCCACTTGTTCTTTCCTTTGAATCCAGCAAAGAAGGATATTTCACTTGTTTTTCTCTTTCGAATCCTGTGTCGAAGGCCTACCCTGGGTCTTTTCCTTCGAATCCAGAGGCATTCAAAGTAACCGCTTCAAAGTCCAGAACACGCTCCAACCTCCAGCAAGGTAAGTCATTTTTAACCTTTGTCCCTTCGTTTCCAGCATAGCATGTAAATAAGTTTTCTTTTTTCATTTAAAACATGTACATACTATTTTCTTCTTTTTGTTTTGTTTTCACTCTCTTAATATGTGTCATGCTTAACAATCTTCTTGGCTTTTCCTCTTGGTACATTTAAATACGCTTTAAAGAACTAATCTAGTCTTAAGGTGATGTTGGCATGGCCTTGGGCCATATTGCTATTCAAACTCAAATGAAAGAAACAGGAGACAAAAAAGTTAGAAACGAAGCCTCTGGCTTCCATACTAACCTTCAGGCCAAATGAAAGAGGCAGTCGAAAGGCACAACATGCTGGCTTCTAGGCCCCAGTCGAAACTCATTTTTTCACCCCTTTTCAGGTAAGGTCGAAGAGGGCCAAAAATGGCAGAATCGAAGGGTTGCTGCCCTAAGTCGAAAGATCCATTTTTCTTGCTTTTACCTTATTTTTGCCTTTATATTTTAATGCAATTCAATATGGTTGTAATAGTGTAGGATTTATTTTTTTCACTCTTTTATTACCTTCATATAAATGTTAAGTAACTAGGTGTGTATGGAAAGATAAAATCAACAAGTGGACAACCCAAATATCAAAGACAAAATGCATGCAATCAAACACACTTGCACACATGCACCCTTAGGGAAATTCCACTTGTTGCCTTACAAAAATGGCCATGTTATGCATGTGGGATGTCTTAGCACAAACAACTCGAAAAAGATCATAGTCCCTCAATGACGCTATCAAAGTTTCCTTTCAAAATGATCTTAGTCCCTACAGAAAAGTGCTTAGTCATTTCACAACATTGCTATCATGGTCATACGATGACCCAACGCTCGTCCCTTCACATCCAACGATGGGGTTTCTTATCAAATCAATGGTAAGATATCAACATCTAAAGGAGGAGGAAAAACACATCTAAAACCTTTTGAGTAGGTAGATTACTTTTAGTTACTTGCTCAATTTCAAAACAAACATCCTTGCTATTTTTAAAACCATCAGATACAAAACATCTTCAAAACACTTTCCAAGACTTGAAATATTTTCAAAAGCTCAACACTTTGCATACATTCTTACGAACGAGAATCATTGCAAAGTTTGCCTAAACGATGGCACCTTTTCAAAATACTTTCAAAACCACACAAAAGAACGACTTTCAAACAAAAGCAAGTGATCTAATAAGTAACTAAGAGCCCATGGAAAACCATGGATGGAAAGGGTGCTAATACCTTCCCTTTTCATAATCTACCCCCCGAACTCATGAAAACATCTCAAAAGGTCTTTCCTATGCTTTTTCCACCTTTCCTTATTGGATAAAAGAAAAGTCGGTGGCGACTCTTGCTAAACTGCAACATTTGTGAACACAATCGCAAAACCCTCAAAGTCAGTTCTCCCACCGTATCACACCTATGATATGGTCCTGAAGGTTATTTAGTTATGGATGAATACAAATGTATTTCCCTTGTGGTTCTTTCATGAGTCATGTTTGGATTACTATGGGCGGTGTCTACAAAGCCATAGTAAATGATTAAATCCATGATGTCTAAATTGATGTTGGAACACCATTTCATTCTTTGCTTCTCTAGGCAAAGAATTTTGTTTTGTTCGAGGAAAAGTGTAAAGTCAAAGTGGTATGTGGGTTGTATTTCTGTCATGGATGTTTGGCATGATGAAGAATCCACTTATGCTAAAGTGATGTGCGGAGGAAGGATGTCAGGCAAAATGTTCTACCTAGTGTGAGAAGTTAGTATTATCTGTTGTCTGTATTTCTCATGGGGAACTATGAAGAAAGGCACGTGAGAAACTTTTCTTTGATGATGTTGTGCATTAAACTGATGACAAATAATTTGACAGGAGTTGAGTATTAGTTTGATGTGTATGTGTAAGTCTATAATTTGAACTCTTTGTTTCAAAAAGTGTGCAAGCGTTTATTCCTCTCCATGGTATTCAGGTGCTTGTGATGACCTGAATGAGCTGTACTGGATGCGTTTTATAAGGAGTTGATGTCATAAATGATGTTGTGACATCATGCTTGTTGAAGATACTTGGGATTGTGAATTAGAAAGAGAAGATTCTGATCCTGTCTACAGTAGTATGCTTGATGAATACATAACTACTATATTAAATACTTCACTAGTATCAGCAATTACTAGTGGAAGTAAGAGCAGAGGAATGGTGTCTGACACTGTGGTCTAAATTAGAGAGTTTTTGAAGTTTGTGTTCAGCCTAAGGACTGTTTATCCATGATATGGGGGAGTCAAGTCTTTGCAATGGGGAAGATTTCTTGAAGCTTGTGTACTGTTTAAGCGTGTGGAGTACATATGTCTCTCTGGAAGACTGCGTTTCCCGGTTGATAAATGAGAGATGACATACTTGTAATTTTGTGATATTTTGATTTGTGCTGGACAAAAGAAGTATTTGTAGAACCCAGTGGGAAACGTTGGGATTATGCTTCAGAATAATTGGATATTTCTGAGAAGCATTCTTGTTTTTTTTTGTTGAAGTAGTCTTGGTCTGAGTTGAGAATACAAGAACAAGTAGACAATGTCTGTTTGGATATCAGAACTCTGTTTAGGACATGTTTTCTCTTTGAACCAAACAAGGGATTGTTATGGACGGTGTGATCTAGCACGGGTCATAAAAGAGTTCAGAGTGTTTATTAGACTATGCTTGTGCATGTATTGGTACTATTTGTTCAAAAGAAATAGTCCAAAGACAATAAAGGCAGTCAAAACTGAATTGGTTTATTTTGGGTGGAGTTATCTTCATGAAATACGTTTCCGTTTGACCATGAATTTGTCACAACCAAAGATAGTTAATTCCTAAGTAACTACTTAGATAATTATAGAGGTCTTTCACTTCTCTTTCATCGTGAGAGTTTGATGCTTCCATAGTCCTTATGGCCTCTGTTTGGGTATGGGTGAGTACCTATTAGATATGTTTTGTGAGGGGTTTCTTTGTCAAGTTTTGGCTAAAAAAGGGGAGAAGGGGTTTATTCAGTTGTTTAATTTGGATTCTTTTTTTCTAGATATGTCACGAAGATGTTGTATAGGATGTTCGATCCTATGTTAGGTTGGGTATGTCTTGTGACTTGTGATCTGAGTTCTGAACACAATTGTGACTTGTGTTCTGAGTTACCAGAAGTGGCGACTGATTTATTCTTAAGTTTCCTCTTATGCCACAAGTTGACTGGTAGGTGCCAATTATGGTTTCTATGTTGAGGGGGAGTGCAAGATATCTTCTTCCTCATGTGTACCAAATGACTTCAGGACTCTCTACTCTTTTATCCTGAGGTTGTTGTTCTTTGGTGTTGAATCTTTAAGTAGTTGATGTCGAACATGATGTCCTAACATCAATATGATGGTGAATAGATGTCCCACCATGTTGCTATGTCTAGTAGCTTCTTAAGACTGAAGAATAGAGCTGATGGTTGTAATTTTTTTTCATTATTGTAATTTGAGTTGTAATTGTTTATTTGTTTTAGCCAAAACTTGTCAAAGGGGGAGATTGTTAGTTCTCTTTTCTATGGTTGACATTAATTTTAGTAAAACAAATATAGCAGCAATATGGTTAATAGGGTGTTCTAACATGTTAAACAAGAAGTATTATTTTATGGAAAAAACCTGTTGAGTTGAGATGTTTCATCATCTGGAGCAACATGTCGAATAAGATGTCCTATACCGAGTTATTCGACATTGTGACTTGCTTGGGCTGGGCTGTTGGATTAGTTTTAGAATTAACAGGTGGAGAATATCCTTGAAAATATTCTATCCTATGTGGTGCTGGTTTTAAGGTCTGGAATATTTAAGATAAAATAAAGAAGAACATTTACTTTCTAATTATGAAGATAAATTAGTAAAGTCATGATTGAAGACCTATCTTTATGCAGAAGTTTCTTCAGATTTGTAGCAGCTGTTATGCTGTGATTCGAAGCCCAAAATCCAGTTTGGAAAAGGGTTATAAATAGAAGGTTAATAACCTAAAAAAGGCACCAGCCAAAAATACAAAGTTTAAATTATTAAGATTGAGTATGTAAGACACTCTCAAGGAGAGTTGGATTGTGTGAGCCTCTCGAATATCATGTTGGTATGAGAGTAGGACTGATTTTATAAAGTTGTAATTCTATGTTGTTAATTCTTAAACTTCTAAGAACATAATGTATATTGTTCTTGGATGAAGCTTTGAAGCAAATACAAGTGTATTGTTCTTAGTCAAGAGTCTTGTCTAGTTTGTGTTCATGAAGTATTATTGGTGAAGTTTTCTTTACAACTCATTCGAATTGTGGCTGTGGTAGTTAGAAAGTGATATGTTGATTTCTCATAGTTAGGATGTTCTTGAGTAGAAGTTATATTGTGTGGGAATTAGGAGAGAAGTTGTAAACGAGGGAGTTTAGCTTTAAACTAATTCTGCTGATAGTAGACTTCCTTCCTGGCTTGGTAGCCTCCAGTGTAGGTGTTGTTGTACACCAAACTAGGTTAACAATTCTGTGTGTTGTTTACTTACTGCACAAATTGTTTTTCTCTTGTTCATTGTTTATGCCATATATTAATGTCTCGACATCTTATAGAACATCGTATATCTGATAGGCCATAATTTCAACCTTGTTAGGTGCTTTTTCCTTAACATCCTTCTTGTATTTTGTTGCTTGCTTCAACATTTCATTTAAAGTATCTTCAGCTCTCTGCTCATCAGTTTTCTCTTCAATTTGTTTGACAATTTTCTTGGAGATGTCCTTTGCAGGAACACCTCCTTTCTTCTTTGGGGTATTCTTCTCATCCTTTCTCAATTTATTTTTGGTTTTTTCAGGGACGTCTTCCTTTGGCATGCTAGAGGTTAACGCCTGAACAATTCTAGTAGTCACTTGACTGTTATACTTCTTTCCTTTTCCTTTCTTGTCTCTCTCCTTATTTTTCTCCTTTTCCTCTTCATCCAACTCTCCTAATATATGACTAGGAAAGATTGGAGCCGACTCATCATTGTCACCAATTTGATTGACCTTAATTTCCCACTCAAAATTCTCTTTTTGAAATTTAAAGAACTTACTTTGGTTCATTTTCATTTGAGGCAACACCTTACACATCAAATTGTTTGTCTCAAAGTTGATTTCAGCTGCCGCAGATTCCTGTCATGCCTCTGCTTACCCCTTCCTCAATCTTGGCTTCATGAGGGAATGAATAATAACCTTGTCAAAACCAGCTTGAGGGTTACAAACTTCATTTGTTTACCTAAGTGGCACATCATGCTTCTTACAGAGGGCAATGATTAAAAATGGGAAGTACAACATTCCATTTTTCTTTTTAGAACATGCTTGTATCTCTTCCACAATGATCTTTCCAATATTAACGTCTTCTTTTGCAGTAATGCAGCGGAGCAACACCAATATTGCCTTTTTCACTATCTCAATGTGTGTTGTAGGCTTCAAATATTTCTTAACAAACTGGCATCAAACCTTCATTTCAGGCTACAAATCCATTCTCTTAACAGTTTTCTCTCTCCCTGACTCAACCCACTTTGTGCCAAGGTTGCAGAGGGACTCCATGTAAACATCAAAATATTTATCATCTGAGGCATCCAATAGTTCTTGGTATTTAACTTCACTGCTCTTCATATAAAAATGTGCATGTTGATAGTTCCTTCAGCATATTACACTTTGACTCCTCGAACAACAACTTCATCCCTTTTGTTATTTGTGTCACCAGGTTGGCACAAAACTCCTTCATAATCTGGGTGCTAAACGACACTGGTTGTTGACAATTTTTTTCCCATTTCCTTGCTTTGATCAGCATCCCAATAACTTCAGCAATCCCAAGGTTTTCCTCCTCTTTATCCAAAATGAGTCCATGTTCAGAGAACATGTTCATCCCAGAAAAATATTCAAAGAACCTTTGGCTAGCGTCAATGTTGATGAAGGTCTCATAATCAGACCCTTCATCATCTGAATAGGAAATGGCAGGGGTGGCAGTCTTTCTTTCTTACTTCTTGTAACAACCTTGGGAGTAACCTGCTTTCATGGTGAAAAGAAAATCAGGGCTTGAGAGGAAAGTGGATTTTTGGGGTGAAAAGATTTTAAGAGAGAGAACGATGGAAGTTTGAGAAGTTAACTTGGAGCGGTTTGAAAAATATGAGAAGTGATGGGGGTTATATTATGAAAGAAGGTTAAGGAGTTGAGAAGTTAGAGGGACAAATGAGTGTAACATATAGAAAGGGAAAACAAATTTGAAATGATCAAAAAGAGAGTGGACAATTTAGTGTACGGTGAGGGTTGCTTAGTGAAATAATTCCCTACAAAAGCATGCAATCAACATCTAATGCTTTGTCCCTTTGATGATGTCATGCTGTAGAGATACAGTCTACCTACACCCGTGTGAGACTCTATCTCTGTTTCTACGCGATTTTTGATTTCTCATGTGCCTTCAAAACTTTTCCTTTTTCATGTTTCTCTTAAAGGTCTTAGTAACAATACTTGTTTTCCTTTCTTGTGCAAGACTGTTTCAGTTTTACAAGTCACGACATGACTCATCACTGACCCTTCCTTCCCAACTATATTGCATCAATTAAATCATCTTAAAATAATTAACCTAAAACATAAAAGTTAAATTAGGCGGCCTCACAGTAGCGTTATTTTATAGTCTTATAGCCTGACTATAGAAAAATTCAAAAAGATTCAAGAAAATTCATAGTAACCCTTGTGTTGTCTAAGAATTCACCATAGTAGGTTTTCACTCTTTGGCCATTCACTTTGAATTTTTCACCTGTTTTTTCGTTTAACAAATTCACAACCCCATGAGGATAAATATTAATTAATTTGAAGGGGCCATACCATATAGACTTAAGTTTTCCAAGGAAAAGCTTTAATCTAGAATTGAACAAAAGAACAAGTTAACCTTCACTTAATTCCCTCTTCGGGCACTTCCTGGCGTGCCACCTCTTGGTATTTCCTTTATACAATTTAGTATTTTCATAAGAGAACGACCTATGCTCCTCTAGCTTATTAAGTTGAAGCATTCTAGCTTGGCCAGCCTTAAACAAATCAAAATCAAGAGTTTTGGCTGCCCAAAAATCCTTGTGCTCTAACTCATTTGGCAAGTGGCATTCCTTCCCATAGACAAGTCTGTAAGGAGACATGCCTAAGGGGGTCTTAATATATGTTATATATGTCCAAAAAGCATCATCCAAGTGCTTATACCAGTCTTTTCTAGAGGAATTGACAACTTTTTCCAAAATCCTCTTTATTTCTCTATTAGAAATATCAGCTTGCCCACTACATTGTGGATGGTAGGCTGTAGCAACCTTGTGTTTCACACCATACTTTACCATTAAATTTTCAAAACATTTATTGAAAAAATGGGTTCCTCCATCACTAATGATCACTCTAGGGGTGCCATGTCTAGATAAAATATTTTTCACCAAAAATTTGGTCACCACCCTAGCCTCATTAGTTGGGGTTGATATTGCCTCTATTCCCTTAGAAACATAATCCATAACTACCAATATGTAAAAGTTGCCAAAAGATTGAGGAAATGGCCCCATGAAGTCAGTGCCCCATACATAAAAAAAATTTCAATTTCTAGGATGTTGGTAAGAGGAATTTATTGCCTCATGGAGATATTTCCCACTCTTTGGCACCTAACACATTTTCCAACCAGTTCATGAGCATCTTTAAAAAGAGAGGGCCAATAATAATATTATTGCATAACTTTGGCAGCATTATCGGTTCCTCCAAAATGTCCTCCATAAGGAGACTCATGACAGACAAATAAGATCTGTCGTGCCGTTGGTTTATCCACACATCTTCTTAGAAATTGATCAACACAATTTTTGTAAAGGAAAGGTTCATCCCAAAAATAACTTCTGGTCATATGGAAGAACCTTTTCTTTTGTTGAGAATTGAATTCAGATGAAGCAAACTTGCTGACTAAGTAGTTGATAATGTCAGCATACCATGGAGTCATGCCTACAGTTATCACCAATAGATTTTCATCAGGAAACTTCTCATGAATTGCTCCACCACTTTTGTATTGGACTTCCTCTGGTAATCTTGACAAATGGTCAGCAACCAAGTTCTCGTCTCCCTTTTTATCTCTAATCTCCATACCAAAATCTTATAGAAAAAGTACCCACCTTATGAGCTATGGCTTGGCATCTTTCTTAGCAAGTAGGTACTTGATGGAAGCATGATCAGTGTATACAATGACTTTTCTTCTTGCCAGATAGGATGTGAACTTGTCAAAAGCAAAGATAGTAGCTAGCAACTCCTTTTCAGTTGTGGTGTTGTTGACTTGTGCTTCAATTAGAGTTCTACTAGAATAGTAAATGGGTCGAACACCTTGTTGTGTCTTTGACCAAGAACATCCCCAAAGGAAAAGTCACCTGCATCACACATCAATTCAAATGGTTTTGTCCAATCATAAGCCTTCATAATTGGTGCAAAAACCAAAGCTTTCTTCAATAAATTGAAGGCATTCAAACAGTCTTAGCTGGAGACATAAGGCACGTTATGCTGCAGTAATTGCCAAAGTGGCTTGGTGATCTTCGAAAAGTCCTTGATAGACCTCCTGTAAAATCCATCATACCCTAAAAACTTCTAATTCCTTTGATGTTTATCGGTGGGGGAAGCTTTTTAATTACTTCTATCTTGGCTTGATCCACTTCCAAGCTCCTTTTTGAGATTTTGTATCCAAGAACAATCCCTTCTTTCACCATGAAATGGAACTTCTCCCAGTTCAGTACTAGATTGTTATCTTCACACCTTGTTAACACCAAATCCTAGTTGTCCAAGCCCATATTTAATGATTCCCCAAAAATAGAGAAATCATCCATGAAGACTTCCATGGAAATCTCAATAATATCAGAAAAAATTGCCATCATGCATCGTTGGAAAGTTTCTAGAGCATTGCACAGTCCAAAAGGCATCCTTCTAAAGGAAAAGGTACCATAAGGAAAAGTGAAGGTAGTCTTCTCTTGATCTTCAGGTGCAATGGCTATTTGGTTGTATCCAGAATATCCTTCCAAGAAGCAATAATACTTCTTTCTAGCCAGTTTATCAAACATTTGATCAATAAAGGGTAAGGGGAAGTTGTCCATCCTGGTGGCTGTGTCTAGCTTCCTATAATCTATGTACATTCTCCAGCCTGTAACAGTTCTGGTTGGGATTAGCTCATCTTTTGCATTGCTGACTATAATCATGCCTCCCTTTATTGGAAAACATTGCATTTGACTCACCCACACACTATCAGAAGTGGGGTAGATAATCCAAGTATCTAACCACTTAATAATCTCTTTCTTGACCACTTCTTTCATGATGAGGTTTAGTGTTCTTTTACTTTCAATGTTATTCTTGGCATTTTCCTCTAACAAGATTCTATGTATGCAAATTATAGGGTTGATCCACTTAATGTTAGAAATTTGCCAAACAATATCTCTTTTATGTTTTTTCAGAATTTCCAGCAATTGGCTCTTCTGTTCTTCAACTAAATCTGTTGCAACAATCACATACAACTTCTGTCCAGCCTCCAGGTAAGCATATTGTAAATGAGCAAGTAGTTGCTTGAGTTCTAAATCAGGAGAACCTTCAATGAGTGTGAGTTGTGCTTTTATGTTGTAGTGGACAACTCCAACACCTCCAGAGGTTCTTCATTCTCCACACTTAGTTTTCTCAAGGGCCCACAAATGATTCCCTCATTTTGAACTTCTTCTCCTTTAATCTTTCATAGCTCTTGCTCCAACACATTGCATGACTTGAGTAAATTCATGTGAATCATTCCTTGCCAACTAGAGATAATTGAACATTCAGCTACATCCTCCTCAGGGTATTGTAAAGAATTAAGGAAATTTAACACAACTTATTGTCCATTGCCTTTAATGGTTTGTTCTCCTCTTTCCACATCAACCAAAGTTCTTCCCGTAGCAAGGTAAGGTCTTCCCAACAGAATGAGAGTCTCTTCATCAGCATCAAAATCCATGATAATGAAATCAACAGGGAATACAAGTTTGTCAACCCTTACCAACACATCTTCTATCTTCCCTTGAGGGTAGAAAATACTTCTATCTGCCAATTGTAGAGTGATGGTTTTAGGCATGGAAGCTCATATGCCTAGATTCTTGAAGATTGGTGTGATGCGGTGGGAGAACTGACTTGAGGTTTTGCGTTTGTGTTTGCAAATGTTTCGGTTTAGCAAGAGTCACCACCGACTTTTTATTTATCCAAAGGAAAGGTCAAAAAGCACAGGAAAGACCTTTGAGATGTTTTATTGGGTTCGGGAGGTAGATTATGAAAAGGGAAGGTGCTAGCACCCTTTTCATCCATGGTTATCCATGGGCTCTTAGTTACTTGTTTTAGATCACTTTCTTTTGCTTTTCAATTGTTTGAAATGGTGCTTTTGTGTGTGGTTTTGAAAATATTTTGAAAAGAGGCCTTTGTCTAGGCAACCTTTGTAATAATTCTTGTTTGAATGTATACAAAGGTGTATTGTCTTTTGAAAAATGTTTCATTGTTTGAAAGTTTGTTTTGGGAGATGTTTTGAAATTATGTTGTGATGTGTGTTTGAAAATAGCAAGGATGTTTGCAAGTTTTTGATGAAGTAACTAGGAGTTGTCTACCCTACTCAAAGATCTTTCCTACACATTTTTAACCCTTTGACAGTGTTGTTTTACCATTGCATTTGGTAAGTAACCTTGTGTTTGGATGTTAAACGGGACAGGCGCGGGTCATCGTATTGACCATGATAGCAATTGTGCTAAGTATCTTTAGCAAGTTTTTGTTTGAGGGACTAGATCATTTTGTATAGGCAACCAAGGTAGCGTCATCGGGGGAGTATGATCTTTTTGTTTTGATTTTGATTTGCCAAGACACCTAGCATGCATACCATGGCCATTTTAAAGGCAACAAGTGGATGAAACCCTAGGGGTGCTTGTGTGCATTGTGTTGTCATTTTTCATGCATTTTGTCTTGTATTAGGTCAAGCTATTTGTTTGATTTTGGATTTTTGCATACAAACCCTAATCTCTATCATGCATATTTGAAAGCAATAAAGTGCATAAAAATAAATCTACAACTATTACAACATGATTATGGGAGAGGGGTACAAGTTTGAATAGGGGATATTTTGCACAAAATAAAAACCCAAAAATTATTATAACCATATTGAATTCTTTGCAAATAAATAAATAGACAATATTTAAATATGCAAATAAATATGAATATGCAAAAGTGATTTTTTTGTATTTTATTTTAAGAAAATATATATGTATTAATTATATTATTCATGTACAAGAAAAAAAATAAAAAAAAATATACCAATGTTAAAAAATAAAAATAATGTGAGAAAATATTATTTAAGTATATAAATAATAAAAAATAAAATATATAATATTTTTTTGTATTATTTGCAAGTTTTTATTTAAGAAAATAACTATATTAAACTTAATAAACTAAATACTATGCCAAAATAAAAATAAAAAAATATAATAAAATGTGAAATTTTAAGAAAAAAATATTTTTGATATTTTTTATGTTTAGAAAAATAAAATAAAGTCAGAAACTAAAAAGAAAAATAGAAAAAATATGAAAATATAAAATAATGGGCCAAGGGGGTGTGAGCAGCAAGCCCAGGGATGCAAACAACATGGAATAGCCAGGCCCAACCCAACTGGCCTTCATCTTCAACCTTGTGACAAAATATGCGCGCCTGGATGTTCAAACTGGGAAATCCTGCATACGTGCTCTAAAGCAAAAACTTGCAACATGAAAGTTTTAGAGCATGATCATACGATTCTAACCATATAAGAAACTTAATCTAACTCTCAAAGACCAGAGAGAATTTCTCTGGCCCTAATTTCTAACCTATATTTTTCAGAAAGTTCATCATTCAAATTCTCCTAACTCAGTTAACTTAAATGAAATCTATGCATATGTACAGCTTAAGGGCAATGAGTACTACATTTTTTATTCACAAACCTAAGCCTAATGTTTCCTAAATAGAGAGATAGAAGTTTAAACTTTACCTGTCTCTATTGAGCTCGAGTATGGCAATGCAGGGGTTTTTAGTGAGGCCTGAGATGCTTGGGAGCTTGCTTGAAGTTCCTTTGACCTTCCCCAATGCCTAGTTTGCTTTGAACTTGCTTGAACCTCTCTATGGAACTCAACCTGCAAAGTCAAAATTCAAAAATGGTGAAGTGTGTAAATGGAGTTACAGTCATTCGCCAATGGTTGGGATAATTTAGGTAGGTTGTATGAAGTGTGTTGGAAGAGGTTTGGGGCAAAACGCACGAGTAGTTTTTGTTTTGGAAACCAAAATGCAGAAGCTGCCCTGTTTTGCAAGTTTTTGGTGTTTTGGTGTTCAAGGGTGTTTGAGGACTGGCTAGCTCGTGTTTCTGACCTTAGGCAATATGCAAAACTTGTTTGTAATGGTTACAACACTTGGTTTTAACAGATGCAAGAGTTGTTGACCTTTTGCAAGGTTTCTTTGTTTTGAAGCAAAAGTGTGAAGTGACCAAGGGCAGGCCTGTACAGACTAGCTTCAAGCATGCACAAAGTTGTTGTACCTTTGCCTAAGTTTATGTATTTGGTTTTCTGCGACAGGCTTGGTGCAATGCTCAAGAGAAACAACTATGCATAAAGTGAACTTTATCAAAATGGCATTGTTAACTTTTTGCCATTTTTGGATTAATCCTTTGTGTAATCTTCCATTGATCAGAACAATGCATTAATCCATTGAGTTTGCATTCAATTTTTGAGTGTGGAAGGGTTTAAGGACCTGTAAGTAAGTACAAACAAAGTTGGACAAAAATTGCAACTTGTAGCAACGTGAAAAATGCCATGGATCAAAGTGACATTTTGCCAAATTCAAACCTTCGATTCTCCATAACCACAAATGATTTTGGAGAGTTCTTGGACATTTTGGAAAGCTTGTAACATGCTATACAATCCATTTTTGAAATGCATTTTTAAATTACAATGGGAACTATGTGAAAAATTGACATGAAATAGGTCAAAATCCTGCCTAAACTAGGGCAAAATTTCACTAAGTTAAAAGTTTCATGGACCCTTGTTCACAAAATTTCTGATTTCATAACTTAGAAAATTTCTAAGTTATGAAAATTTTCAATCTTAAACCCTAATTTCCAAAATTAGGTTTCTTGGTGAACAAGTTTCATGTTTTGACACATCTTGATGAAAAATGACCCTTGGCACTTGATTTTGACCAAAAATTCAAAGTTTGACTTTTCAGTGTACAGTTGATTTTTGATCAGTTGACTGGAAAATTCATCTGTCAATCCAATGCATTTGAGATCTTTTGAACCTTGTGATTAGGTCAAGATGATTCCATTTAGTCCTTGAATCCATTATTGAACCCAATTTTCCATTGGCTAGGTTAAAAATCAGAAATTGCCCTTCTGTAGTCAAAACCCTAAAAATGACCATTTTGCCCTTTTGAAGATCTGATCAAATTTCTTGAGGAGTTGTGGTCCAAACTTGATCAAATGGTTCATATGAGTTTATAATGTTGATGTGGATCAAAAGTTATGAGGTTTGACTGTAAATTGGCCATAATTGACTTTTTCCCCAATACAGCTGATTTCTAGGTCAACTGTCCAATTGAGTGGGCAAAAATTTGATTCAAGGCTTGAAACTTGGTATGAGAAAACTTATGAATCCAAAATGAAGTATGAAAATCATATTGAGCACTGGAAGTCCAGGAATCCCTGTGCAAACTCAAACCCTAATTCAGGTCAACAATGCAAGAAGATGTCTTGTGTAGAGCAAACCCTAATCCTGTCTGGAGTCCAAAGAGTCTTGTGAGGGGAAATCTTGATAAAATGAGAGGGAAAATTTCGGGTTACAACAGCTGCCCCTGTTCAATCTTCTTGAACCTGAAGAGTTAGATTGGCGAGGTTTCCTTTCGTGACTCGAAGGTAAAAGATGATTGGACACTAGAGTGCCCGTAAATTTGCACTCGTCAAAATGTGGTTGAGGGAATGGGCTTAAAGATGCCATTTGGAGATGTAATAGAATATTATTGGAGATGGGCTTAAAGATGCCATCCAAGAACGTTTGTTGAATTGTATGTTGTAAGTCAGAAAAATGAGTGTCAGAAAGGTATCCATGTCTGGAACGTATCTGAACTCAATCTGGAGACTGAATCTGTACGAGCAAGGGTATAACTACCGTATCTGGAGCATATCCGAGTTAGGGAAAATCAGCATGAGTGATCAGCACGGCTAACGTATTTGGAGTGTATCTGGACTGTATCTGAATCTGTAAGAGCAAGGGTATAGCTGCCGTGGCAAGCGTATCCGAGCTAGGGAACATCAACATGAGTGATCAGCATGGCTACCGTGTTTGGAGCATATCGGGACTGTATCTGAATCTGTAAGAGCAAGGGTATAGCTGCCGTGGCGAGCATATCCGAGCTAGGGAACATCAGCATGAGTGATCAGCATGGCTACCGTGTTTGGAGCGTATCTGGACTGTATCCGAATTTGTAAGAGCAAGGGTATAGCTGCCGTGGTGAGCGTATCCAAGCTAGGGAACATCAGCATGAGTGATCAGCATGGCTACCGTGTTTGGAGCATATCTAGACCGTATTTGAATCTGTAAGAGCAAGGGTATAGCTATCGTGGTGAGCGTATACAAGCTAGGGAACATCAACATGAGTGATCAGCATGGCTACCGTGTTTGGAACGTATCTGGACTGTATCTGAATCTGTAAGAGCAAGGGTATAGCTACCGTGGTAAGCGTATCCAAGCTAGGGAACATCAGCATGAGTGATCAGCATGGCTACCGTGTTTGGAGCGTATCTAGACTGTATCTGAATCTGTAAGAGCAAGGGTATAGCTGCCGTGGAGAGCGTATCCAAGCTAGGGAACATCAGTATGAGTGATCATCATGGCTACTGTGTTTGGAGCGTATCTGGACTGTATCTGAAGTTGAGATCTGTGTGAGTAGCAGAATGACTTCCGTGTCTGGAGTGTATCCGTACTGTATCTGAATTATTTGAATATTTGTTAAAGATAGCTTTTAATCTCATCCTGAAAAGGGTAAAATGTTAGCTGAAACACAAAGTTATGTTGCATGAAATGTATGATGCAATATTATATGCTTTATCAATGTTTATGATATATGAATGTAATGTATGCGTATGTAAGCTGATTAGCTGTCTTGAAGAGGAAAATAAATCCTTGATAACTGTTGGGGATGATAAAATCTTTGACTGCTGTCGGGGAAAATAAATCCTTGACCACTGTTGGAGATTCGAAATCTTTGATTGCTGAAGATGAGAAATCCTTGGACCACTGTCGGGGATAGAAAATACTTGGCAACTTGTGGGGATTAACAAGAACTTTGACAACTTCTGTAGGGATGTGAGAATCCTTCATGACTTTCCTGGGGATAAGGATCCTTCAAGTCTGCTTGAGAAACCTGCTTGGGGAATCTAGAGAACTTTGATGACTGTAGCTGGGGATTACACAATGGGAACCTTTACTCGGCTGGGGAATAAGGAAACTCTGATGATCTCTACTGGGGATTTAGACAAAAGATAACCTTGATCTGCTGGAGAATAAGTAAAAACTTTGATGGCTTCTGCGGAGAATTAAGAATGAGAATCTTCACTCTTCTGGGGAATTGAAACCTTTGAGGCTTCACTGGAGAAGTGAGAATGAGAATCTTCGATCTGCAGGGGATTAAAAATTCTGACAAACTCGTGCTGGGGAGTTATGATGGCTCTGAGAATCTTCAATCTGCTAGGGGAAAATAAATCCCTGGGGACTTCAAGCTGGAGAGTTTAGAATGAGAATCTTCATTCTGTTGGGGATTAAGAACTCTGTGGGAAATAGATATACTACTGGAGAGTAGCTACTCTTCTGGAGAGATCAGGACTCTGGGGGAAAAGGCTTATTCCTGTTTGGAAAAAGTTTAGGAGTTTGGGTTGTATGCCAATCTACTGGGGAATTATCCGGAGGTTCGGGACAAAAGTTAACTGTCATCTGGTTGAATCTCAGATTTTAAGACAACTTGCTGGGGAATCTAGAGAAACTAAATGGTTTCCGCTGTAGATTGCTAGTTAGAAATTTGACTCTGTTGGGGAAGAAGGTTTCATCTTCGCTGGGGATTCATGACCCAATGTTTTTACTCTGCCGGGGATTGGGAGTTTGAAGTTTCGACTCTGGTGAGGATTTTGAAATTGTAATTCTGCCGGGGATATGTATTTCAATGTTTAGCTCCAATGGGGATCCAGATGATGTACTGCAGAGGATTTCTCTTGGAATAGCCTAAAGACATTTCCCATACTTTCAACCTGTTAGTAATTGTTCTTTCACATTTCGTTTATTTGTAAATGGTGATTATATTCAAATGCATATGCTTATTTAATAAACCATTGGACGTTTTCAAATAAAACACAAGTGTAAAAAAAAGAAGAAAAGGCAAATAGTTTTCTGCGCTTTGAAGTATCTTTGTATTAACTTTGTGTAAGTATTTTGTACAAAGGAGAAAAACATCCTAGTAAGAGAATGTTGTCATAAAAATTGAGAAAAATCTATACAAAGAAAGATGGCTATGTGTAAAAATTCCATGGGGTTCCCATTCTGCTATAACCTTCGTAACTCTGGATATCTTGTCCATTCGTTTCTTCGTTCGAAGATGATTGAGTTGATCAGAAGCCAGGAGCTTGTTTGTGAAGAGATTATCCTTAAAGTGATCCGACGAGACATAGTCATACACTTTAATTCCTTAACTTTTGCCTGGACCGCCCTTTCGGGCTTTCGATCCACCGGGAAACCCTTTTTTGCCCAAGTCGCCCTTTCGGGTTTTCAACTTGCCGGGTGTACATATTTTTTTTTTGATTTATCCCTAATTTTTGCCTGAATCGCCATTTCGGGTTTTCGGTTCACCGGGATGCCCATTTTGGCCCAAGTTGCCCTTTCGAGTTTTCAACTTGTCGGGTCGTTTATGCGTAGTATCTTTTGATTATGTCTATGTTCGCAGGGTGCGGCAGGTCATCGCCTTCTATGGTGGTCAGGATCATTGCCCCACCAGAAAAGATGTTTTTTATCACAAATGGTCCTTTGTAAGTAAGAGTCCATTTTCCCCTGGGATCACTTTGCGGCAAGATGATCCGCTTGATTACAAGGTCCCCGACTTGATATACTTGGCGCCTGACTTTCTTGTTAAAAGCCTTGATCATTCATTTTTGATACGCCTGACCATGGCAAATAGCAGTAAGTCATTTTTCATCAATCAAGTTAAGTTGATCAAGCCGGGTCTGAATCCAATCGTCTTCACTCAAACCATCATCTTTCATGATTCTCAGGGAGGGGGTCTGAACCTCGATAGGTAAAACATCCTCCATGCAGTATACCAAAGAATAGGGTGTTGCCCCAGTTGATGTTCGTGCTGTGGTACGGTACCCGTGCAGTGCAAACGATAACATATCATGCCAGTCCTTGTAGGTGACTGTTATCTTTTGTATGATCTTCTTGATATTTTTGTTCGCAGCTTCGACATCACCGTTCATCTTTGGCCGATAGGGAGATGAGTTGTGATGTTGAATCTGGAACTGCTCGCACAGAGCGGTGATCATAGTGTTGTTCAGGTTCGTACTGTTGTCAGTGATAATCCTGTCGGGGATACCATACCGGCAAATAAGGTTCTGCTTGATGAAGCGGGCAACCACATTCTTTGTAACATAGGCGAATGAAGCTGCTTCGACCCACTTGGTAAAGTAATCAATGGCCACCAGGATGAAGCGGTGTCCATTGGATGCTGTAGGCTTGATCTCCCCCAATCATGTCGATTCCCCACATCGCGAATGGCCAAGGAGATGTTAAGACATTGAGAGGAACTGGAGGTATGTGTACCTTATCCGCATAGATTTGACATTTATGGCATGTACGGGAATGTTGATGGCAGTCAGCTTCCATGGTAGACCAGTAATAGCCTGCCCGTAGAATCTTTTTAGCCATCGTATGTCCGCTAGAATGGGTGCCAAAGGTACCATTATGCAGTTCAACCATGATCTACTCAGCTTCAACCTTGTCCACACAACTGAGTAGGATGCAATCATGATTGAGCTTGTATAGGATACCATTGCTCAGAAAGAACTTAGCTGAAAACCTCCTCATAAACTTTTTGTCATTGACTGAAGTTCCTTCAGGGTATTCTTGTGCTTCGAGATACCTTTTGACGTCATGAAACCACGTCCGGTCCACTACTTCTTCGGTATTAATCTCGTGACAATGTGCAGGTTCGTCCATCTTTTCAAAGGTGATTTGGGGAGCCTCATTATCCCAGTTAAGTTTAAACATGGAAGACATTGTTGCTAGCGCATCTGCTAGCTAATTCTCTTCTCGCGGGAAGTGCTCGAAGGTAATCTTCTCGAAATGTGGTAACAATGTCATGACATGTTCTTTGTAAGGGATGAGGTTTGGATGTTTAGTATCCCATTCTCCTTTGATTTGACTGATAACCAAAGCTGAGTCCCCAAATACGATCAAAGATTTGATTCCCAAGTCAATTGCAGCCTTGAGACCAAAGATACAAGCTTCATACTCGGCCATGTTATTGGTGCAGCTGAAGCAGAGTCTGGCGGTGAAAGGTGTGTGGCAACCTTCGGGAGAAATAAGTACATCGCCAATACCGTTGCCAAGCGCGTTGGAGGCACCATCAAAGTATATGGTCCATCAGGATCCTTGTTCAGGTCCGTCATACGGTCTGCTCTCTTCAATGTTGTCCAATGTCATGATATCTTCGTCGGGGAAGTCGAACCTCATAGATTGGTAATCTTCGACAGCTTGATGGGCCAGATGATCGGCTAGCACACTCCCCTTTATAGATTTCTGGGTCGTGTACTGTATATCATACTCGGTGAGAATCATCTACCACCTAGCGATTCTTCCAGATAAAGCAGGCTTTTCAAAGATGTATTTGATCGGATCCATCTTAGAGATCAGCAAAGTGGTATGAGTCAACATATACTGCATTACCCGGCGAGCAGCCCATACCAAAGCGCAACAAGTTTTCTCAAGCAGTGAGTAGCGAGTCTCACAGTAGGTAAACTTTTTGCTAAGGTAATAAATGGCGTGCTCTTTTCGGCCAGACTCGTCATGTTGGCCCAATACGCACCCCATTGAATTCTCTAGGAGAGTCAGATACATAATTAGAGGTCTTCCTTCGATGGGAGGAATCAAGATAGGAGTTTCTAGCAAATACTCCTTGATTCTATCGAAAGCAACTTGACAGTCATCATTCCATTTAACCACCTGATCTTTCTTCAACAGCTTGAAGATTGGTTCACAGGTAGATGTTAGGTGAGAAATGAACCTTGCAATGTAGTTTAGGCATCCCAAGAAACCTGTGACCTCCTTTTTAGTGCGAGGGGCAGGCATTTCTTGTATAGCTTTGACTTTGGCAGGATCAACCTCGATGCCTTTGTTGCTGACAATGAAACCTAAGAGTTTACCGGATCTGACTTCGAAAGTGCATTTGTTAGGGTTCAGTCTGAGCTTGTACTCCTTCAACCTGACAAACAGCTTTTGCAGATGGTTAAGGTGTTCTTCTTCTGTTTGTGAACAGGCTATCTTGTCGTCTGCGTAAACCTCTATCTCATGATGTATCATATCATGAAACAAAGCCACCATGGTGCGTTGATAGGTTTCCCCGGCATTCTTCAGTCCGAATGGCATCACTTTATAGCGGAACATACCCCACTGTGTAATAAAAGTAGTTTTCTCCATGTCTTCAAGGGCCATTTTGATCTGATTATACCCTGAAAATCCATCCATGAAAGAAAATACCTTGTGTTGAGCTGTATTGTCAACCAAGATGTCAATGTGCGGTAGTGGAAAGTCATCTTTAGGGCTAGACCTGTTTAAGTCTCTGTAATCCATGCACATCCTGACTTTGCTGTCCTTCTTAGGCACAGGAACAATGTTAGCAACCCATTGTGGATAGGAAGTAACAGCAAGAAAGCCAGCATTGAACTGCTTCATCACTTCAGCTTTGATCTTTTCAGACATGTCGGGCCTCATGCGGTGAACTTTCTATTTAATTGGTGGACAGTCTTCTCTTGTAGGGAGACGGTGAATCACAATATCTGTATCAAGCCCTGACATGTCTTCGTAATACCAGGCGAAGATTTCAACATATTCATTCAACAGCTGAACTAAGCGCTCTTTGACATTTGGCTCTAGATTGGCACCCACTTTAAATTCTTTTCTGTCTTCCTCTGTTCCCAAGTTGATAGTCTCTAACAACTCCTCGTGAGGTAGAATTGACCTTTCTTCCTGTTGTAGCAGTCTAGCCAACTCTCCAGGCACTTCACAGTCTTCATCACCTTCGTACTCAACATGGTAGACCAGATCTTCAGAGTCACTAAAAGCCATAGCAGAATTGTTGCCCATGGAATTTAGAGTGGATGGGTACCTGCATTGGTGAGTATGGGTGTGTGTAAGGGATAGCCACCTTTAAACAAATAAAATGCAAAATGAAAGAAAATAAACACAAAAGTTTATACGTGAAAACGTCCATGATTCATTAAAATGGCATATGAAGATGAAAAATCAAACCCTTACAAATGGACCTATATGCCTCGGGTAAGGCACAAGGTTAAAAGTGTACGAATTGTTTATGAATTATTACAAACCAACAGAAATGTTCGAAAGATAAATTACGGATTCTTGAAAGTAATGGGAACAAAATCATTTTCCTCCCAATTGCATAGTCCTCCTTCAACGGTAGGGAAAATCCAGTCTTCTAGGTTACTCTCCTCTTCACTATCCTCCAAAACATTGACTCCATGATGGGTGATCTTCACTGGTGGCCCTCCAGTCCGGGAGCGACGCACAGCCTTTTGAGAAGAAGCAGTAAAACCTAAGCCGAATTTATCAGATTTGAAAGGAAAATCAAGAAGTTGCCCCCAAATTGTGCTTCCTCCTTCATCAATCACATCCTTTGCATCTTTCAAAGAAGACATCCGAGGCGGAGTCCTGGTAATCATGGGTACATAAGGCACTGTCTTAGTTGCTGCAATCTCTTTAGGAACTTGCTCGAAGTGTTGAAAGGGGGTCTCGATGAACTCACCATCCAATTCCATATAGCGGAAAGAATTAAGATGGCTTATCATGTATTCCTCTTCACCGTGCACTGTCACAATTTTCCCCTGGACAAGGTACTTAAGCTTCTGATGCAGAGTTGAAGTAACGGCTCCAGCATGATGAATCCAGGGTCTTCCTAACAAGCAAGAATAAGAGGGATGGATGTCCATGACATAGAATGTGGAGTTGAAGGTTTCAGTACCCACTTTGATCGGGATGTCCACCTCCCTGTGGACCATCCGTTTAGAACCATCAAAGGCTCTAACAATGATGTTGCTGGGCTTCAAAGTTAAAACTTCACAATCTAGCCTATCTAATGCTTTCTTTGGTAGGACATTTAGCGATGAACCAGTGTACACCAGAACGTGTGCCAGAGTAGTCCCTCTGCATTCCACCGAGACATGCAGGGCGTCATTATGTTTTCTCCCTTTGATTGTTAAATCGGCATCGGAGAACCTTAAACCGTTGTCTGCTGTTAGGCTAGCTACACATTCTTGAAACTGATCCGCGGAGGTTTCCTGGGGCACATGGGCCGTCTTCAAGAATTTGATCAAAGCTTTGGCATGAGCTTCTGAACAAAGCAGCAAAGCCAGCATAGATATTTTTGAGGGGGTTTGCCCCAGTTTCTCCACAACATTATAATCGCTCTTCTTGATTATTTTCAAAATCTCTTCCATTTCTTTCTGAGTGGTTTCAGGGATGATCATCGGCTGAGCCCTCGTCCTGACAGGCTCTTCTTGGATCCATTTCCCTCTATCATCAGCAATAGCAGAGGGGACAACCACAGGAGTCACAACCTCTTCAATAACTGGAGTTATCGCAAATATGTTGATCGGCGCAGGAGTAACCTTAGGAGCGGCTGAGGGTCCGAAGATTGCCTTTGGTGGCGCAATCTCCGGAGAGAAAATTCTTCCACTGCGGGTGATTTTACTCGTTCCGGCAATGTTTCCAATGTCAGAAGTCTCTTTATCAGAACTCTCTTCGGTTGATTCAATTTGCTTAACACCGTGGTAGAAGATATCTCCCCTATAGTTCCACGGTATTGATTTGTTGGGCTTGTACGAGATAAGCCCCGACATAGTTATCTTCAAAGGTACAATCTTCGGATCGAATGTAATCTTAAAAGGTCTTTTGGAGACCTTAGAAAGATTCGCGGATATGGTAATTATCGAAACATCATTGACAGGAGTCGGAGTAACAAGAGTCTTTTCAAAAAGTATTTCTTGATTATCCATTAGGCGTTGGATGCCTAACTTCAACAACGGACAGTCGGTCGGTAAGGATGAACAAAGGTAGAAATTTTCTTCACAGCCTGGGAAAATCCCAGCCTTTAGCAAATTCAACTTGATTATCAGTAGCAGAGTCATCAAATCATCAACAGTAGCAACAAAAAGATCCTCTTCAACGGCATGGGCATCGTGACCATGTTTTGGCATTGGAGCAGAAATCACATTAGGTTTTTCAGGGGCGTCAAATTCAACTTCTTTAGCGTCTATTAAATCCTGAATCTTGTTCTTGAGGGCTCAACAATTGTTGGTGTCGTGCCCTATACTGTCTGAATGATAAGCACACTTTACATTTGAATGGTAGAAAGGAGAAGTTGTATTCGGATTCTTCGGGGCCTCTTTCAGACTAACAAGGTTTAACTTCAAAAGATGGGGTAAAACCTGAGCCGGTGTCATATTTATCCGGGTGTATTGCCGTGTAGGCCTTTCCACTCTTGCTTGGTTGGTTCTTGATTGATTGCTTCTAGGCTGATCAGCCGCAGACTTCTGAATCATTACAGCCCCCACCGCTGGCCGACGCTCAACTCTTCCTTGACTTCTCTGAGAGTAGACAGCTGATACCTCTTTCTTTGCCGGAAAGGTCTTTTTGATGGCAGTGGAAGCAGATGCATCCTTTTGAATTTTTCCGCTCTTGATTCCGGCTTCAACTCTCTCACCGGTCAGAATCAGCTCGGTGAACCCCGTAGACGAACTTCCTATCAGGTGATTGAAGAACAGACCTGCCAGAGTCCCCAAAAACATATCAACAAGATCCCTCTCAGACAATGGTGGCTGCACCCTTCCAGCCATGTCTCTCCATTTTTGGGCATTCTCCTTAAAGCCTTCATTTGATACCATGCCCATACTCTGTAATTGAGTACGGGTTGGTGCTAAATCCGCATTATATTGATATTGTCTGTAGAAGGCAGCAGCCAAATCCTCCTAGTTATGTACATCAGACCTCTCTAGCTCGTAAAACCAATCCAACTGCGTCCTCGAAAGACTGTCTTGGAAGAAATGGACCCATAGATCCTTATCAGAAGAATGCAGTTGGATTTTTCTGACGTAAGACCGCAGATGCATCTTTGGACAAGACAAACCATCGTATTTAGCAAATACAGGCACCTTAAACTTGGGGGGAATCACAATCCCAAAAACCAACCCTAGATCTTCAAAGTCCAGCCCAGGCACCCTCTGTACCTCCATGGCAGCCAGACGCTCTTCCAGATTCTTGTACTTGTCATCCGCAGGTGGGTACTGCTGCTCAGAATAATCTTCATCCTCTTCTTCCTCTTCCTCAGATTCAGTTGGTACTACAACTCCCTTTCCTGCCCCTTCATCAGATGTTGAGGGGAAATCAAGGATTCTTCTAGCTTGGCCTTCAAATCTTCTACCCATAGTAGCCACACCAACCCTCTTCTTTTTCTTTTTCTCCTTTTCCTTTTCCAGTAAGGTTTTGAGATCCTCCTGACCCTTAGCCAAGGTCATGAGTAGTTGCTGGAACTGTGAATTCTGCGCTTATAAGTCTTTAACCGTCTGCTCTATATCCATCTGGCTAAAATAAACAGCAGAGAGATAAGGAAACCTGGTGTAGAGACCTGCTTATGCATATGATGAATGAGATGTATTCATGTAATGCATTCAAGGGTTTAGAAATTCAAATTTGTTGTAAACAAAAAATAATGCACGTCATATTAATAAGATAGAATTTGTTAGTACATAAATTCCCTATGGGCAAAATAATACGAAATTCTAATGTAAAAAGACGTTGCGCATCCTCTTTGGTGCTATGTAGGTGTTGAGAGTCTTCTCTTTGTGAAGTTGACGATTAAGTTCCAAAACCTTCTTCTCACTGGCGTAGAATTGGGCTTCAAAAGTATCGCACTCTCCCTTGAGTTGTATCCAACTCCTTTGCAAATCTTCAAGTGATGTTGGCATGTCAGGATGTAGGAGGGTGTATGTAATCTCTCCTTCCATAACAGGCTCTTTGATCACAGGAAGAATGTTGAAGTAAGGCATCATAAGATTTTGGGCGCGGGTTCGTACCCACTTGAGATAAGGCTCGAGGGGGGTGGAACTTTTGTGTCCCAAGGTCTTACTGTCCACCTTGTTGGGCATTCTCCAAGCTCGAATAAACCTTTGTCGAAGTCCTTTCTCGTTGTTGTCGAAGTCAAAAACCAGGTCTGGAATTAGCATGTCATGAGGGCCATCCCTTCGGGCATACCTAAACAGTCTCAGAGCCAAGCAAGGGTTGTAGGTAATTAATCCCCTAATGCCAAGTAGTGGTACATTAGGGAATTCCCCATAATGATCAATGATGATAACATTTTCTTGGGATCGAGAACACCAATGAACATCTGAATGTGTAAGAGTCATCAATCGTTGTGACCACCTCAAACCCTGCTCATTCTTCAAAACTGATTGGGGAAGGTGAGAAATAAACCACCTTGCTAGAATAGGAGTACAACACATGAGAACACCTCTTTTCCTCATTGTTCGTGTGTGAAATGAGTGGAGGATATCCCCAAGAAATGTAGGCACCGGGTTGCGAGCCATGAAAATTTTGACAGCACTGACATCTATAAGCTGGTCAGGGTTTGGGAACAAGACCAACCCATAGATGAGAAGAGCCAAAATCTCCTCAAAAGCTTGTAAGTCCAATGAATTCCAGCATTCTTGAGCTTTCTCAAACAGGAACTTTGCCAAGAAACCCTTGACACCACTTCTGGTTTCCCAATGACCTTTGACATCAGATGGTTGCAAGTGTAGGGCTTGAGCAACATCTTCAGGCTTTGGATCTCTTTCCGTACCATTGTAGGGTAGTTGATGGAGAATAAGAATCCTCAAGATTTGAGAAAATTCCTCCAAGGTAGGCACAAGCTGGTAATCAGGAAAGGTGAAGCAGTGGTGTAGGGGGTCAAAGAACTGGAAGAGAACTTTCACCATGTCTTCCTCAGTGTTGGTGTTGACTAAGTTGAGAAGACGACCATGCCTCTCGGTGAATGGAGAACATTATGGAATCTTGGAAGCAAGCTCCTTGAGTTGAGGAGGAATTCTAACAAGGTTGACTTGGATTGTTTTCCTGCGAAGTGAATCCATTACCTACAAAACAGGAACAAAGATGAAGATCCAAATCCTTGAAATGGTTAGTGGATGCAAATGATGCTTCATGATGTTTATGATGTTATGCACAAGTATATATGTACAAACAAATCACACAAGATCCTAGTCTCAGGCTTGCATGGGGTTTCATAGGTAAGTACCCTCTTGAAGTGTAGTTGGCTCAACTTGTCCTATAAATAGTAACCGGGTTCTAAGGGGCTCAATATCACTGGATTATTTTCTGTGTTCATTGTTTCAGTTTAGCCACTTGGCTGGCGACCGAAATATTCCAAGAAAACAAACCTCAATGAGTGTAGTATCGAGTATTTACCAACTTCAGACTGCACCAAAGCCGGTCATCTCACTACCCCTAAAAAGGGCCAAGTTGGTCAAGTAAAGGTTCTAAAAGTCCATTAGTGCTTCATCACATCACTCAGCGGCCCCGTATTCTCTTTGATTAACTCAAAGGCTACCGGTACCCACAAATATGTCGCACTAGCTATTGCTTCAACCATGTCGGTATACCCCGCACAGTTTCCACAATGTATTGCTATTTACCTATGAATGTTTCCCAAATCCGGGTAGAGTATTCAAACCCAAACAATAGAACCAAATGTAAAGCAATAAAGTCAATCAAGATAAGCATGTAAAGGTGATCTAAAACCCTAAGGTAACCCCACTTTTTTAGAAGATTCCCCAGCAGAGTCGCCAGTTCTGTGATGCGATGGGAGAACTGACTTGAGGTTTTGTGTTTGTGTTCGCAAATGTTTCGATTTAGCAAGAGTCGCCACCGATCAAAGTGACATTTTGGCAAATTCAAACCTTCGATTCTCCCTAAGCACAAACGATTTTGGAGATTTCTTGGACATTTTGGAAAGATTTTAACATGCTATACAATCCATCTTTGAAATGAATTTTGAAATTCCAATGGGAACTATGTGAAAAATTGCCATGAAGATAGGTCAAAATCCTGCCTAAACTAGGGCAAAATTTCACTAAGTTAAAAGTTTCATGGACCCTTGTTCACAAAATCATAACTTGAGATCCAAGCATCTTTTGGGAAAACTTTGTGAATCAAAGTTGTAGAATTTGTGGAACTACAACTTTCATGTTGTAAGTTTTCTTTGAATCTAATTGCATCAAGGTGAAAATGTTGGGAAAAAATAAGAATATTTCATAACTTCGAAAATTTTTAAGTTATGAAAATTTTCAATCTTAAACCCTAATTTCCAAAATTAGGTTTCTTGGTGAACAATTTTCATGTTTTGACACATCTTTATGAAAAATGACCCTTGGCACTTGATTTTGTCCAAAAAGTCAAAGTTTGACTTTTCAGTGTACAATTGATTTTTGATCAGTTGACTGGAAAATTCATCTGTCAATCCAATGCATTTGAGATCTTTTGAACCTTGTGATTAGGTCAAGATGATTACATTGAGTCCTTGAATCCATGCTTGAACCCAATTTGCCATTGGCTAGGTTAAAAATCAGAAATTACCCTTTTGCAGTCAAAACCCTAAAAATGACCATTTTGCCCTTTTGAAGATCTGATCAAATTTCTTGAGGAGTTGTGGTCCAAACTTGATAAAATGGTTCATATGAGTTTATAATGTTGATTTGGATAAAAAATTATGAGGTTTTACTTTAAATTGGCCATAATTGACTTTTTCCCCAATACAACTGATTTCTAGGTCAACTGTCGAATTGATTGGGCAAAAATTTGATTCAAGGCTTGAAACTTGGTATGAGAAAACTTATGAATCCAACATGAAGTATGAAAGTTATATTGAGCACTGGAAGTCCAAGAATCCCTGTGAAAACTCAAACCCTAATTTAGGTCAACAATGCAAGGAGATGTCTTGAGTAGAGCAAACCCTAATCCTGTCTGGAGTCCAAAGAGTCTTGTGAGGGGAAATCTTGATAAAATGAGAGGGAAAATTTTGGGGTACAACAATTGTAAAATGCATAAGGTTTATGCTATACCCTAAATCACATAGAGCTCTACCACAATGGTATCTCCAATGGTACATGGGATAGTAAAACTTCCATGATCTTTCAACTTTGGAGGGATCTTGCCTTAGACTAATTGATAACACTCTTGAGTAAGTGAAACAGTTGCAAACTCTCCCACTCTTTTCCTCTTGGTGAGAACATCCTTCATGAACTTAGAGTCATTTGGAATCTGTTGAATGCCTTCAGTCAATGGTATGTTGATGTGAATCTACTTTAGGATCTCTATAAACTTGCCAAATTGTTGTTCCTCCTTGGCCTTCCTAATCCTATATGGAAAAGGAGGTGGGGATATTTCTTGAACAAACCTTTTCTCTGTGTTGAGCTCAGTCATGAATTCATGTCGTTTTCCTGAGTTGGAAGTCATGTCATTAACTTTTAGCTCAACATTCTCTTCATTCTTTCCAGATAAGGACAGTTCCTCATCAGGCTCTCCATTTTCTTCAGAACTGTCCTGCGTATGCAGGACTTCACTCGTCTTAGTGTTTTTAGGAGCGGGTCCTTCACATTCTTTTCCACTCCTAAGCTTTATAACTTGACATGTCTTAGCATTCTTTACTCCAGAAGTTGTAGCTGGAGTTTTAGTAGAGCTTGAGAGTGTACCAATATTCCTTGAGCTCAAAGCAGTGGAAATTTTCCCTACTTAATTTTCTAGGTTTTTGATACTCACTCTTTGTGATTGAAATTGATTCTTGGTCTCTTGAATGAAGGACTTTAAAATATTTTACAACTTATTGTTGCTTTGATTTGCCATAACATAGTTAGGTGCAGCAAAACTAGATGGAAACTATGGTGCTTTAGTTTCTTGAGTGGCTTGAGTTTTAGGTTGATTTTGATTATTACTCCAAGAGAAATTTGGGTGATTGTGCCATCCAGGATTGTAAGTGTTGCTATAAGGATTGTTGTATCTGATGTTGTTGTTGCCAATATAGTTAACTAATACATGATTTACAGAATATTCTTCAAAAAGATGGGATCCTCAATAACACACAAACAGGAAATTGCAGACACATCAGTAACCACCTTCACAGGCTCAGGCTTAGCCACTTTGGGAGTCATCATATTTTTCATCATTTGGTGAATCTGAGCCATCTGAGCAACAAGAGTTGTTATCTCAGTGACTTCATGAACTCTAGCAGGCTTATTTTGAGTAGAATTAATAGTGGCTCTTGTCATTGGCCATTGATATGTGTTGGTCGTAATACTCTCAATCAATCTATAACCTTCTTTATAAAACTTAGACAAAAGAGCTCCACCACTTGAGGAATCAAGCATGTTCCTTGAAGAAGGAATAAACCCATTGTGGAAAGTCTCAAGTTTGAGACATATAGGTATGCCATGGTGAGGATATTGTGTAAGAAACTCTTTAAATCTTTCTCAAGCATCAAACAAATATTCATCATCTCCTTGCCTAAATGAAGTAATTCCAATTCTCATCTTGGCATTCTTGGAAGGAGGAAAGTACTAAGATAAGAACTACTCAGCTAGATCATTCCATGTGGAAATGGAATTAGGCTCCAAGGAATTTAATCAGCTCTTGTGTCTATCCCTTAGAGAGTAAGGAAACATCCTTAATTGAAAGGCATCATCAGTCACAACAAGAATCTTCAAATTACTAGCAACATCTCAGAACTGTCTCAAGTGCATATGATGGTCTTCATTGGAAAAGCCTGCATACTGGCCAGTAGTTTCCAACATCTGATACATCATGGGCTTGAATTAAAACTGAGCTACAATTATTTCTGGTAATATGATACTAGTACTCATAACGTTTGGATAAAAAATGCATAGTCTCAAATGTTACAGGCCCTATCATCGGCAATATTGATAATGTTGTTATCAACCACGACAGTGATTAGCTCTTCTTCTTCTTCTTCTTCTTCTTCTGGTTGCACTGGTGGATTTAGGTCTTCTAAAAATATTCCAGATCAACAACAATAGGGTCCCCTGGTATGTGTTCAGTAAGTTGATGTCTTCTTAGTGCTCTAAGTGCTCTTTCAGGTTCGAAATATCCACTATAAAATAGGTGTAATGACATGTGTATTCAATAGATAAAAGATCTGTCGTGACACCAGATTATAGTGAAACATTAAAGGCTCAAATGCTTAAAAACAACAACAATAGTAACGAATACAAAAAAAAAACAAGAAATGTAACTAAATCACTCACCGACAACGGCACCAAAAACTTGTTCCAACAATAATTGAAAGAGTGTCACATGCAAGTATACATATTGTGATTGTAGCAAGTATTAAATATAAGAGTATCTTACCGACATGGAGTGTTGTTACTTAGATTTGATTTTTGTCTAGAAACTATTCTTTTTATTTAAGCATGAGAAAAAAGAAATAATGTTTGGTGTTTATGAGTTTAAAGTTCACTTAATACATATGTCAAAAGTAGTATGCAAAGGAGTGGAAATATATCAAGAGTGATTGAGTTATTCTATGTTCCATTAATATCATTAGTCTCATCATGTGTTTATGCCGTGTGTTTTCGTGACAGCTGAGGTCAGAGTTATCTTGTGGTGTATCTCTACAACATCAAACCATGCATAACAGAGGTGTGATACGGGGGCAGAACCGACTGTTAATACTGGTTTTGCATTTGTGTTCACAAATGTTGTGGTAAGCAAGAGTCGCCTTCGACTTTTCTTTTATCCAAATTAAGGAAAGGGTGAAAAGAACAGAAAAAGGCTTTTTCGAGAATTTTTTGAGTAAGGGGGGTAGATTATGGAAAGGAAAGGTGTTAGCACCCTTTCCATCCGTAGTTATCTACGAGCTCTTAGATGCTAGGTCATGTTTTGAAAATTGCTTGTGCTTTGTGTGTTTCAATTTTTTTTTGAAATGCCTTAGTGCGGCAATTCGCTTTGTGATAACTCTTGTATCAGTCCTCAAGAGTGTTGACAAAGCAAATGTTTTTGAAAGTTGCTTTTGAAAAGTTTAAGTGTAGAAAGTTTGTTTTATTTTGAGAAAGCATCTAATAGCTATCTACTTGTACTCGAAAAAGTAGTTCTTTTCCTCTTTTACTTTAGATAGTGCTATCCTACTATTAGTGAGTATGTAGCCCTATCGTTGGATACTTGAGGGACATTCGTAGGGACGCTACAGTCACAAAGGCAACTTGGCAAGAAGCTTTAGTAACTATCCTAAAGTTCTAAGATCACTTTTAATCGAGGCAACGTCAAGAGGGTCATCGAGGGACTTGTGATCTTTCAAATTAGAGGACAACCACTAAAACTTCTCACGTTTCGAGAATTATGACCGTTTTTCGAAGGCGCTTGAAGTGGGGTACTATGATACGGTGACAATACCAATTTTTAATACTGGTTTTGCATTTTTTTCCGCAAATGTCGCGGTAAGCAAGAGTCACCATCGACTTTTCTTTTATCCAACAAAGGAAAGGGTGAAAAGAACAAAAAAAAGACCTTTTTCGAGAGTTTCTGAGTAAAGGGGGGTAGATTATGGAAAGGGAAGGTGTTAGAACCCTTTCCATCTGTGGTTTTTCACAAGCTCTTAGGTACTTGCTCATTTTTGAAAACTGTTTTCGTGTTCGTGTGGTTTGAAAGGTTTTTGTTAGCTTCATGATAACTCTTGTATCAGTCCTCAAGAGTGTTATAAAGCATTTTTTTGAAAAAAAGAGTTTTGAAAGTGTGTAAGTGTAAAAAGGAATTAATTTTTGAGAAAGTACTTAAGAACTGTCTATCTACTCGAAAAAGGATGTTCTTTTCCTCCTTTCCTTTAGATAGTGATATCCTACTATCAGTGAGTAGGTAGCCCTATCGTCAGATGTTGAGGGACTATCGAAAGGGACGTTTATGGTTGTTGAAGGCAACATGTATCTTAGCATTTCAAAGGGACTGTCGTCATATAGGCAACATCGAGGGACAAGATCATTTCTCGTAGGCAACTCGAGGGACATTGAGGGACTATGATCTTTATGATGACTTTTAAATTGAGGATCTTTGCTAAGATATCCCTATGTTCGAGGGGCATGTTCATTTTCCGAAGGTAACAAGTGAGGTTATACCCTAGGGGTGCAAGTGTGAGAAATGTGTGTTTTTTTTCCAGATATTTAATCTTGAAGTTAATGACCTATTGATTGATTAATTCTTGTCATGCACGCCTAATTTACTAACAGTTTTTGTACAAGCATATAAGAAATATAAAGCGAGAAATAAAGTTCCTACAACTATTACAAGGCTTTGGTGCAGTTACATAAATAATGAACGACAAGTAAAATGCAGAAATTGAAAATCCTAATTAAACTATTACAAACCGGGCACATTTACATAATAAAAATAATCGTATGAAAAATAATAACGCGCGAAAATCAAGACTGGAATAAATTCTAAACCCTAAAAAAATCTAATTGCCTATTAAAAATATTTTTGATATTTTATGAAAAAAATTAAAAATTAAACCTAATTTCTAATTAATTTTAAATTAAGGAAAACAAATTAAAGTTGATTAAATTAAATTAATTTGCAAAACTTAATTTTTTTTCTTAAAAACTCTAAATCCTAATTTTATGATTTTTTGATTTTATGATTTAAAAAAAAAGAATAAACAAAAAAATATAAACTAAATAAAAGAATAAATAAAATTAAGGAATGGGCCTGAGGGGGGCGAGAAACCCAAGAGTAAGGGTATGCTGGAATTTTTGCTAAGGGCCTAGATCTGTTGGCCCATAGTTGTGCTGGATCCAGTGGGAGGCATGCTAGGATGTCCATCATGAAGATGCGTTACTGAGCGCTGGATTTGATACTATAGTGATCTGATGGATGAGATCTGGAGATGCATGATGGATGCACTGGAACCCAAAGCACAGGATTTGCAAGAAATATTCAGAAAAATAATATGCAAGACCTGGGAATCAAACACAGATCTCTCCCTTTGCACCCTTATGCTTTTGCCATCTGCGTTGCTGGATCATTCACGTATATAATCAAAATAAAATTATATAATGTAAAACCAAGACAACTGCTGAGTTGTCAAACACGCGCCAACAAGTGGGGCCCCTTCATTTCAAATGGTCCAATCACCTCAGACAAGTGTTGAGATGACGGGACATAGTCATACGCTTTAATTCCTAACTTTTGCCTGGACTGTCCTTTCAGATTTTCAGTCTATCGGGATACCCTTTTTTGCCCAATCTTCCTTTTCAGGTTTTCGACTTGCTGGGTGTACATTTTTTTTATATGTATATCCGTAATTTTTTCCCGAACCATTTTGGTTCGCTAGGATGCCATTATTTTTGCCTAGGCCAGTCAACCTAGCGGGTTTTTGTTCATGCGTAGTATTTTTCGACTATGTCCATGTTCACCAGGTACGGAGAATTGTTACTGTCCATAGTAGTAAGTGTTGCCACACTGCCAGAAGATTTTTGCTTGATAGCACATGATTCGTTGCTGGAATTCATGTCTAATGCCCCAAGTGATTCAAACAGAGGTCTGCCCCTGGCTATTTGGCATTTTGAGAGATTCCTCGAATCTTGACTTGACTACCCCAGATCAGCTGGATACCGTGTCATACCCCTTGATTATGAAGCGCTTGTTATTGGAAATGTCTTTTTCATCTGAGGTGATTCTGTCCATTGAGAGGATCTTCGTTCACTGAATATTCGTTGTGCGAATTTCTCTGCTGTTTGAACAATTAGCCATATGCAAACAATGTCATTTAAAGAATGCAAAGCTTATGTCTGTCTTGAAGTTTGAAAATTCATTTTTTAGTAAAACAAACAAATTTTGTAAGAGTGTTATATCAACTCAAGATTTATAGCAAACTTTATAGGAGTCATGATACCTTTTGTAACAATATGCTTTAGAACTAACCCATGCTTCAGCTAGAACATTTAAGGGTTGTAGCGTGGCCTGGTTCACGGTTTAAGAAACAAAGGATAAAGGCTCAAAATTTATTTGTATCCAACCCATTCTTCGTGATGTTCTTCAGTCCTATGCTCAGTTAATTATGCGTTTAACTCCCACTTGAGTCTTTGTTCTGATATTTTGGTGATGGTTCGAAAATTGAAATTTTATTTTGAAGAGGCAGTCATTTTTGTAATCTTCTTTTTGTCGAGGATTTGTAGTAACCTCTTTTTTGTTTTCGTTATCCCTACTTTCTCCTGAACTGTTTCTTTTGTGATTACAACCAGCGGGATGCCCCGGTTTTTCTTAAGTCTCCTTCATAGGTTTTTGACTTAACGGACTTTTCTTTTGAGAGACAATGACTTCCTACCTTGACGATTATGCGGAACCATCACCATATTTTGGAAGGCATCTTATACACAATTTGTCGTGTATGAAGGATGAGCTTGCGACTAAATGCACATCTGAATTAATTGAGAAAACTACCCTGCCCCAGGTTATGATTAAGGGTTTTAATTTGTGTGAAAAGAAAAACTCCTACTTCTTAGGCTCAAAGGGGTTGACTAGGGATTACCTTCCTTATAACTCCACTATTTAGGATTTGAAAGAACGCTTTTACATTGTCAGCAAGGTTTGTTCAAAAGCATACTGTAGAGACTATGGTATCATTTTTGTCATCCTCCCTCTAAAGGCTTAAAGCTTTTAATCGAGAGTTGAATATCACAAAAAAGAAGTAAAATACAGTTTGAATATAGTGAATACGAATGAATTGATTTAAGACAAACATATGCAATCATTGATAAAATAACAAAGTTTGACATGAAACAAATGTTCGAACAATCAAAAGAAATTACAAATTGAAAATTCTAGATGAACAAAAAGCCTCTTTGTCTTGGCTTGTCACTTTAGATGGTGTGCCTTGGAGGGATGACAGAAAAATTCTAGTTGACCATATTTTGCAAATTCCAATGCTCCTTCATCAATCAGGTCTTGAATTTTGTATTTCAACGTCCAACAACTATCAGTGTCATGCCCCAGACTGTTGGAATGATATGCACATATTGCATCAGGATTGTAAGTAGGAGGGGAATTATTAGGATTATGAGGAGGATCCTTCAATGTGACCAAATTCAACTTTAACATGTGTTGCAAGACTTGCGACATTGGTATGTTGAGTTTTGTATATTGCCTAGTAAATGAATCTCGTTTACGCCGATTACCCTGTCATTGTTGGCGATGATGTGATTGGGCTCGTGATGTAGCAACAATTTGGAAAGGTCCATTCTCCACCAAGCCAAATTATTATCTCATCAGTGGTTGATTAATGACTTGATCCCTAGCCTCGACCGTTTGTTTCACACGGTTGCGTCCATCTTGAGGAAGTTTACTGATAAGGAGTATTAACTCTTCTTACCCCCGAGCCAAGCTTTGGATGAGAGCCTTTTGACTGATAATCTGGATTCTCATCCTTTCCATCTTATCTTGTAGTTGTTCAACCTGGTCATCCTTGTTGTTTTCAGGATGTTTCTTGGTCAGATTCCCAACGAGGAGTGCTTTCAATTCTTCCTGCCCCTTGGATGGGTTTCGGAACATTCCCATGAACCGAGCCTCTCGAGTTTGGAGATCTCTGATTTCTTGTTTGAGAGCCATTTCTTTTGCTGAAATAAACAGCGAAAAGATGAGAAACCTATACTTGAAGACCTATTACGAAATGGCATGCATGCAATGTTTTCAAGGATCTTGCTGAGTAAACAAAAAAATGTCAGAAGTTGAAATTTGCAGCTTTGATTGAAGAAC
This sequence comes from Vicia faba, assembly GCA_948472305.1. Lineage (NCBI taxonomy): Eukaryota > Viridiplantae > Streptophyta > Magnoliopsida > Fabales > Fabaceae > Vicia > Vicia faba. The sequence continues at coordinate 1,300,920,305 of OX451736.1, forward strand.
TTCGTGTCGTTGAAAGTCCTTCTACCAGAGTAAAACTCACCATATCGAGTGGGTCATAGCCCCTGACTCAAGTTGTCGTGTTTTGGTCTTTTGAAGGCATTAGCTAGAGGAAAATAAATCCCCTTTCCCCTTGTTAGATGTCTAGTTCATCATGAGCTGCATCACAGGCCCTAAAGATCCTTGAAATGGTTAGGGAAATGTTATGGTATGATGTTATGATGTGTATGCCATGCATTAAGCAAAAGTATAAGGTGATGAAGACAAGTGAGTCTTGCAAGAAGTTCAGGTTAATGACTATAATCAACCCCCGCAAAGAGTTAGATGATGAAAGCGAACAACTCACACAAGCAGCCTTAGGTCCAGGCTTGCATGGGTTACATAGGTAAGTACCCTCTTGAAGTTTCAGTTGGCTCAATTTGTCTTAGAAATAGTAATCGGATTATAAGGAATCTCAATATCATTGATATTTCTTTATCGAGCATTATTTCAGCTTAGCAATCTTTTCTTGCATCCGAAACATCTCGAAAGTAAGATCTCAGTGAGTGTAGCATCGAGTATCAACCAATCCCCATCTTTACACTGAGGCCGACTATCTCACTACTTTCTAATGGCAAAGTTTGTTCAACTAAGGTTCTAAGGTCCGTTAGTGCTTCACGACACCAGGCGGCGGCCTCGTATTCTCCTTGATTCAACACAAGGGATACCGGTACCAACCAAAGTGTCACACCAACACAACTATTTCTTAAAACATATCGGTCTACACATATAGGCTCCATAATATATTGCTGTTTACCTAAAAAGATGCCCCCAGATTCGGGTGTAAGATCTATAGTAACAACCCAAAATAACCCTCCAAGGATAAAGCATACAAAGCAAGCAATTAAAACAGTTTTAAAATGAACTAACCCTAAGGTAACCCCACTTTTAAAAAATTCCCCAGCAGAGTCGCCAGTTCTGTGATACGGTGGAAGAACCGACTGTTAATACTGATTTTGCGTTTTTGTTTTCAAATGTTGCGGTAAGCAATAGTCGCCACCGACTTTTATTTTATCCAAATTAAGGAAAGGGTGAAAAGAACAGAAAAAGACCTTTTCGAGAATTTTGAGTAAGGGGATAGATTATGGAAAGGGAAGGTGTTAGCACCCTTTCCATTCGTAGTTATCTACGGGCTCTTAGATGCTAGCTCATGTTTTGAAAATTGCTTGTGCTTTGTGTGTTTGAAAAATGTTTTGAAATGCCTTAGTGCGACAATTCGCTTTGTGATAACTCTTGTATCAGTCCTAAAGAGTGTTGACAAAGAAAATGTTTTTGAAAGTTGTTTTTGAAACGTGTAAGTGTAGAAAGTTTGTTTTATTTTTAGAAAGCGTCTAATATCTATCTACTTGTACTCGAAAAAGTCATTCTTTTCCTCTTTTCCTTTAGAAAGTTCTATCCTACTATTAGTGAGTAGGTAGCCCTATCGTTGAGTATTTGAGGGACATTCAAAGGGTTGCTACAGTCACGAAGGCAATTTGGAAATAAGCTTTAGTAACTGTCCTAAAGTTCTAAGATCACTTTTAACCGAGGCAACGTTGAGAGGATCATCGAGGGACTTGTGATCTTTCAAACTAGAGGACAGCCACTAAAACTTCTCATGTTTCGATAATTGTGACCATTTTCCAAAGGCGACCGAAGTGGGGTACCCTAGAGGTGTATATGTGCATGGTGTGTTATGTTCAGTTATTTTAGTCTTATGTTAAGTTTGCTAGCGTTTTAATTTCCAGTCTCATCATGCAATCCTAATTACTAGCAGTAGTATATACAATTATCTAAAGGGAAGAAATGTAAAGTGAGGGAATGTAAATATTACTCTATTAAATGGCTTTGTGAGAGGTACATTATAGAGATGAAAAAAGTAAAGTCCTAGTTACTATTAAAAACTGGGAAGCTATTACAACAAGATGAAAAAAAAAAGCGAAAAAATAAATAAATGCGCAAATAAATTAACAGGGACGTCTAAATCCTAAGAAAGAGAAATATTTTTGTTTGTTTTGTTTTATTTTAATAAAATACAACCTAAGTCTATTTAATTTTAATTTCAAGAAAGATTAAAATGATCAATTAATTTGTTTACAAAATTAACTTAATTAGAAAAATACTAGCCTAATGTTTTTTGTTGTGATTTTTTGATTTAAAGTTGAAATAAAAAGAAGTCAATGAAAATAAAAATAAAAATACAAGGGGGCATCCTTCGATCCATGGAGAAAAGGGGAGGCTTCGATCCAGAGAAGGTGCCTTTCGATCCAGAGGAAAAATAGGCTTTTCGATCTAGAGGAGAATATGATTGTTTTTCGATCCAAGGAGGGATGCTTTGCTTTTCGATCCAGGGATCGATGCTGCCTTTCGATTTAATTCTGCAAGACAAATATTAGCCAAACAAAGATGCAGAACCCAGGTATCGAACCCAGGTCCTTCGATCCTGCACACGTTAGGTCTATTCAGGCTATATTTGCAACAAGTGTTAGAAACAAAGCAAAATGCAGACCTGGGTGTGAAACCCAGGTCCTTAATCTTGAATACAGATTGAATGAACTACAAATGCTAATATGTCATGAAAATGTATGTTTGATCTTTTTACCCATTCTTACAAATGGTGATGTATGAATCTGTGGTTTCAGGCGTGGTTAACCTTGTTTAAGGATTTCTTCAATTTGGCACTTATGGATATGAGTATACTTGCTTAAGGGCTGGGGATGATTGGAAAAGCTTCAGGAAACCTCAAAGAATGTGTTTTTAATTTCGTGTGACACTCTCTCCAGTTGTGTCCCGCTTCCTTGGAGCTTGCTAGTGTGTTCTTTATATAGAGGGGATGTAGGGGACAAGAGGGCCAAGGAATAAACAACCATTAATTTTAGTGTTTTAAGGCCATGAATACCATTTTGAAACGTTGCCAAAGACACGGTTTCTTGTCCCTTTTTGAATTTGAATGAATGTGGACATAAATGAATTTTGAATGCTTTCTTTCGAATGACTCTGCTTGCTTCCTTTGAATGGATCTGATGGCCTCCTTCGAATAGCTCTGATTGCCTCCTTCGAATGGCTCTGATTCAGCCCCTTCGAATGGCTATGATGGCCTCCTTCGAATGGCTATGATGGCCTCCTTTGAATGGCTCCAATTCAGCTCCTTCGAATGGCTCTCAATGCCTCCTGAATTCAGATTTTCCCTTATCAGATTTTCTTTAATAGAGTCTACTTTCCTCTACTACTTGATTCAAACAAACTCAAAAGAAAACTTTCAATCTGGCCAATCGAAAACCTATTTTGTCGCTATCGTCGAATGCTAATGCACAAGAGGTCTGGGTCTGGCCCCATGTAGGACCAAGACTTCATCTTAAGATAAACTTGCATTCAGTTATTATGTGTCTCTTTCGAATGGCCAGTAATATGTGTCCTTCGTTTTGAACCAATGTGTGTGCTCTTTTGAAGTGACAACATGCATCACTTGTGTGCATAATTTGCAAATCCTTCGAATGGTCCAACAAAGTAAATCCTTCGAATGGAACACCCACGTATGCCCCTTTAAATCCATCAATACATGTCCTTCGAATGGGAAAAATATATTCACTTCGAATGGACCATGCGCATGTCCTTCGAATGCGTGAGTTTTGTACCTTCTGAAAGGGGCATCCAGGTATGTCATAGTGCATAAACTATGTGTGTTGAAGGGTCTTGGCATTGAGAGCAAGCACAAAACAAGTCTTTGCCTTATGCATTGAGGACAATTATAGAAGAAGTCTTTGCCTTGTGCATTTAAGGCAACTATAGAAGAAGCCTTTGCCTTTGTGAATCCAACACAAGCATGAAGGGGCTTTTGGCCTAGTGAATCGAAGGGAACTTGTAGAGACCGTTAGCCTTGTGAATCAAAGGCCCTTGCAAAGGATGTTAGCCTTGTGAATTGAAGACAAGCCTGAAGTAGCTAATACGCAGTTGAAGCCTTATGATTTGAACTTGATCGAAGGGGCCCAACACCCAATTGAAGCTTGTGAATCAGGCTTGCGTCGAAGAAGGTCCAGCGCCCAATCGAAGATTGTCATGATTCCAATTGAAAGACACCTTGTTCATCTTCAAAAAATTTCATTTTCTTTAGGCAAGTGCTTGTAATCACCCATGTAAGGAAAAAATCTTGGAAAACATGAGAGGGAAAATTTTGGGGTACAACAAAGGGAAAGGGACCAAATCTCTAAGCCCCACTTATAACCCTAATATATGTCTATTAGTCTTCTCAAATCCTCAATATTTGTAGCTTCTTATCTCGAAGTAAACTAAGAAAGTGAAAATCTTTATCCTTCTCATTCAACTATTTTTATTAAGAAAATCAATTTTTGTTGGATCTCTCACAACAACAAGATGATATCTACCCCTAACTTGATCAAGCCAAGAAGTAAACTTATAACAAGTTAACATATAATAAAATGAGTCACATAACCACACACCATATAACATAAAAACACTTTAATATTAACTTCACATTACTCAACTACAAAAGGTTTAGCTCATAGTGAGCTGAGTACAAGCTACAAACATGGTTCTCAATAGGAACATCTGTTTAACAATAAATGAAGAAAAGATATAAAACTAAGAGAGACTTGGAAAATGACTTGAGATGACTAGTCTTCAAGAGATATCTTCAGTCGCGCCACTTCTCATCAGCTGGTACATGATTGGAAGAGGAGAGAACCTCTATCATAATCTATTATCTTTGCACTTAGAATCTAGGTATTTTTATCTTGGAACAAATGAACTCTCCTTCATATCTCATTACAACTCTATTTATAGACCAAAGATTAGGGTTTGTGGTTCTTTAGATCATGGGCTTAATATGATGAAATCACATCAAGCCCATACAAAAGGTAGCGCCAACACATAAAATCAGCTGCTTAGTAAACAAGGAATTTAGTATAAGGAGACCACGATGGGAAACAAGGTGTAGTGTGGTAGACTTCTACAGCAGGTGTAGACAACACCCTGTCCTTTTTGCAGTGTACTATTGTACCCGATTTTGTCTTCTAGCGCCTACACCTTGTGCTTTGAAGTTGAATGTTTTTCTTTATCTTTTTCAGCACAACCAAGTTTTCCCTCTAATGATATCTTCCTTCCATGCTATCCTTATCTGCCAGCTGCTTGCAACTATTATTTTCCTTTGGCTTGAGTCCTTCAAGTTCCTTCAATTCACGCATCATGCAATATGTAACACCCCCTAAAACCCCCACATAAATACATGGCATAATCAGAGTAAATATCATGCATATCTCAAGAGGGTGTCACATTTATTTCACAAAACACATATAAATAATTATGCTGGTCATGATCATAACACGCATTCATAATCATCTTCCATACACCAATATATAATGCATCTCGCAGCGGAAAATAATTCTTTTTCATAGTAATACTAATGATTGAAATCTCATACTAACAATCATATCAAAAAATATTAGGCACTAAAGGCCACTCATCACATAATCTCAATACATAAAAAATAAAGAGAGTATAAAAAACATCTCCCGAAAAAACAAGAGTTCAAACGTTCCCATGTGTTACATAGACCAAATCATGACTCACTACCTAGATAAGCGAATAAACAAGAAATAGATCCTCCGACTAATCCTCGCGAGAAGAACCACTATATTTGGTACCTGAGCAATATCGTATAAAACATAATTTCAACATAAGAGTAAGAATTCACATCATTATATAAATATATAATAATATGTAATGTATCACATACAAGCATTAATTGAATTCATCACAATTCACATATTCATGTATTCAAAATAATCCATATATCCACATATACAACATAGCTCAACGATTCATGATTCAAAGATGATAAATCACAATTTCCACAAACCTGACATTCACACCAGTGACATATTCACATATTGCACACCAAATTCAACATTTCACATCGACACATGTGACTCAAATGCAACTCAATGCAATATGCATGTGGTACCAAATTTTTATCCTTACCAGTATCATCGGGTCTATATCTCCAAGAGAAATAATCACCAAAAAGCCCATCTCTCAAGCTTTCAAATCACATCTCCAGGTTTGGGACAAGTCACTAACTCTCGCAAAAGATAGAAAACATTGCCTCTTGACAACTCATGATGCATGTGCAATTTCAACATATATATGTAATTAAGATCATTTCCATATCTTAATCATACAAGCATATTTCACATAATTAAACACATTTGAATTATCTTCACCAAATTACACAACATACATACACGATGTCAATATTCACATACAATTCATACTCATAGCATTTATCAACTCAACACATCATATAACATGTCATCAACTGTAGCAACATGTTTTTTTAATCAAGAGTCGCCACTATTAGTTTTTATCCTAGGGAAGGGAACCTAATAGAAAACCCTAATTCGCATACAGAGATTCTAGGTTATGGACTCAATTAGACGAAAGGAGGGTTTTAGGCACCTTTCATCTACCTTATTCACAAGGATATTAAGCTCTAGGTTTAGGTTTGGGGTAAACTAGATTTTAAGTTTTATATAGCAAGAGGGTTTAAATTTTTTATAGGGGAACTCACTACGATTTTAGATCGTATGCCTATGTATCCTCTTATGAGGAATCAAAGTCCCAATTCATAGTTCGTATGGGTTGGTATCTTTTAGGGGTTCGCAAACATATTTTGAATCACTTTGCACTCGATAGGGAGTAGTGATTGCGGAGATTTTGACTGAGAACGCAGTAAGTAAAAATTAGTTTGAAACCCATTTGCAAAAAAGACTGTTGATTAGCTTAGTTTTATTCACGAAAATAGTTTGAGATTTGTTTGTGTTTTTTAATAATATTAAATGCAAAAAAGTCTTGATTAATGCATGATAAAAAAAATTTAAAGCAATAATCATGAAAATAATATGTACATGAGTTTTGAATAAAATATATTTACATGTGATAATAAATAATTATAATATAAAATAAAATAAAGTAGTAACAATTATTATATAAAAAAATAATATAAAAATACTATACTAATAATTATTATAAAATTAAATAAATAATATAAAAAGAAAATATAAAAATATAAGGATTTTATAAAAAATAGAAAATAATTTAATTAGTTTCAAAGGGGGTGCAATTTTAGTTTAGAAGTAAAATAGGGGGTGTGTGAGAGTTAGGGTCTGAATTCAGTTCAGGCCCAGTAAGCCTGGGGGGTGCGTTGTTAACTTTGTTTCAATAATTGTATCAAAGAGGGTGTGAGGAGAAATTAGGTTAGGCCCAAACGCATTTTGTGAGAGGTCCGAATGATTGGGTGTGCGAGGGAGTATGGTTATACAGTGGACTTGGCCTCACGGCCGTCCACTTATGATCACACGAATGAGATTGACGAGAACACATTTATTACCGTAGGCGCGAGCATACTGGATCTGACGGAATATAAATTATGGTTTTTTCATTTTTCTTTTCATTTTGGTCTTACAACAAACCTTCCCTGTTCTTTCTCTCCTAACCCTTTATCTTCTTTCTGTTAACCCTAATATTTACAACCTACCGCAGCGGCGTCTAACCCTAGCCCTCCATTAACATCAACCCCTTATCCTCCCAAATAACAACAGTAAAATATAAAGCTAAGTTATTATTTACCTTCACTTTCCATTGTGCCGTTACGTTTCTGTTTCAAACTAATTTCTTTCTTCGATTTCTTTGATGCACATGTCAACGACAAAGGCTTCGCAGACCGCTTAAGGTGGCAGAAGTGAGGCAATGGCAACGATGATTAGGGTTTTAGATATTGAAACCCTAATCGTCTCTCTTTCGTCTTCTTCAACAAACGTGGAAAAATCCCCCTCTTCTGTTAATTGGTCTTCGTCTCTTTCTTCAGGCCTCCGTCTTCCTCAATTTTGTTCTTCTCTACAATCGAACACCTTGCTCTCTGTTCTGTTAATTCTATCTCTCCCCTCTCTTTCTTCGTATTTTCAAGTAGTATTTATAGGATAGATTAGGGTTTTGTGAATTGTGGCCTTAAAATTAGGGATTAGATAGAATTAGGGATTAGATTTAGGAATTGTGAAATTGATTGAGTCAAAACATGTTTGTAATGGATTTCGATTTGAATATAATTGATTTCGTTTAGATTGAAATTGATTCAATTGACCTGTAATTTCCAGATTTTGCTTTAGTATAGATTTTTTTACTGTAATATTTGGGTTTCAATGTTCTGGGCTTAGATTTGATTTGTTTCGATCGATACAGTAAAAAATATGGAATTTTCTTTTTTAGAAGATATGATTTAACTGCGTTTGATTTTCACGGTAATGGTTAATAGCAGAAAACATGCACAAATTTTGGTGATGATTGGTACAATAGGTGTTAGTGCATTGGGCGATCACTTGGTTTCCTAATTTGTATAATAGGTGTTAGTGCATTGGCCCATTCCATATTCCTCAGAAAAGGCTATTCCATGAAATAATGGGTCTGACGTCTATTACCATGGTGTTAAACAAGAGTTGTCTGACGAAGATGATGATGAGGATGATCCCAATATTGACAATATTGCGGGGACTAGCAAAATTACTAGAAGCGGAAGGATTTTCTCCCCGGAAATATCTCCACCTGTTCAAGTCACAGTTACCAATACAACTGTCGAGGCTCGGGGTAAAGAGCCAATGATAGAGTCTGCCCAGACGACGACACCAAAAGAAGATACAATCAAGGATACTTCTAGACAAGAAATTGAAGAGGTTTTGAAGATCATTCATAGAAGAGATTACAAAATTGTTGAATAGCTGGGGCAGGCCCCGTCCAAAATCTCCATGCTATCTTTACTAATGTGTTATGAAGCCCATGCGCAAGCTTTAATGAAAGTTTTGAAGACTTCTCATGTACCACAAGAGATTTCTGCTGATCAATTTGGAAGTAATGTTGCTAGCTTACCGACTGACAATGGATTAGGTTTCTCCGATGCTGACCTGACTCTGGAGGTGAGAAATCATAATAGGGCCCTGTATGTCTCCATTGAATGCAGGCGCACTACTTTGGCTCATGTGTTAGTTGATACTCACTCTTATCTGAATGTTCTGCCAAAGGGCGCTCTTGACATACTGTATTGTGAAGGAGTTATGTTGAAACCCATTGACATTATAGTTCGAGCCTTTGAAGGATCTAAAAGAATGGTACATGGAGAACTGGACCTCCCGATCAAAGTGGGTTCATAGATATTTGAATCCACCTTCTATGTAATGGACATCTGTCCAAATTATTCATGTCTACTAGGACGCCCTTGGATCTATGGGGAATGTGTTGTTACCTTTAATTTGCACCAGAAATTAAAGTATCCTGTAAAAGGGAAGATTGTTAATGTCTACAGAGAAGAGGAGTACATGGTTTTCCATCTGAATTCATTCTGATACATGGATATGGATGGGGAATTCATCGAGACTCCCTTACAAGATTTTGAAGTGATTTCCCCTGTTGTTGTTGAAGATGTTTCTGCCATTCCAAAGGCTACCAGGGTTCCGCACAAGATGACTTCCTTAAAAGATGCAAAAGCTATTATAGAAGAAAGTGGTTGTATATTTCGGGTCAGCTTCCTGATATCCCCTACAAATATGACAAGTTTGGTTTGGGCTTTACTGCAGAAGGTAAAAGGGTTGTTCGTCACACTCATGCTGGAAGACCTTCATTATGTGTCAGCAACCATGGAGTCAATGCTATAGAAGATGCTAACAATGATTGTGATCTCAGTAACTGGATTTTTCCTACCATTGGCAACAAATTCAACAATTGAAAAGTTAAAGACATTATCTCCATCCCCTTTATCCAAGATTAATAGCTTTTTTATTTTTATCACTTTAAGAAGTTTGGTTATGTAATTTCTTTTAAAACAATGACTTTAAACCTTGTGTCTTGCCCGGGGCACGATGGTTCATTTGTTAAGGGTTGTCATTTCACATGTCATATTTTCATTTATGAAAACATTGGATGTTTTGCATTCAAATTTTGCACTCTCTATCTTCCTTTTTACTTTATGCACTTTCAAATAACTATGTGTTCTTACACACACCCACACACTACATTGAAAATCCACATCCACTCTAGATCTCATTGATAACGATTATGCTAGCACTGCTTATGACTTTTAAAATCTGATCTACCAAGCCGAAGATGAAGGTGACAAAGATTGTGAAATACCTGGAGAACTTTCCAGACTCTTAATACAAGAAGAAAATGCTATCCAACAACATGAAGAGCCAATCGAAGTTACAAACTTGTGTTCTATGACAGACAGAAAAGAGGTCAAGATAGGCACTAACTTATAGGAAAGTGTTAAGAACAAGTTGATTCAGATGTTGCACGACTATGTTGAGGTATTTACTTGGTCATACGAAGACATGTCAGGGCTCAATACTAATATTGTAGTTCACTGTCTAACGATGAAACAGGGTTGTTCTCCGATTAAGAAGAAGGTTCATCTCATGCGTCCCGAGATGTTAGAGAAGATCAAGGTCGAGGTTATGAAACAATTCCATGCAGGGTTCTTAGCAGTGACGTCATATCCTCAATGGGTTTCTAATGTTGTTCTGGTACCAAAGAAAGATGGGAAGGTACGTATGTGTGTAGATTACAGGGATCTGAATAGGGCAAGCCCCAAAGATGACTTCCCACTTCCACATATTGATGTTCTCGGCGACAACACTGCTCAGCACAAAGTATTCTCCTTCATGGATGGTTTCTCAGGTTATAATCAGATGAAGATGGCGCCTGAAGACATGGATAAAACTACTTTTGTCACATAGTGGGGCACTTTCTGTTACAAGGTCATGCCTTTAAGGTTGAAGAACACCGGGGAAACTTATCAACGTGCCATGGTAGCTTTATTTCATGACATGATTCACCACGAGATAGAAGTCTATGTTGACGACATGATAGCAAGGTTACAGACTAAAGAAGAACATCTTGATCATCTGCATAAGTTATTTGAAAGGCTGAAGATGTATAAGCTAAGGCTAAATCCGAACAAATTGACTTTTGGGGTGAGGTCTGGAAAACTCCTAGGTTTCGTCGTCAGTGGTAAAGGTATTGAAGTTGATCCCGAAAAAGTTAAAGCTATTCAAGAAATTCCATCTCCCTGCATCGAGAAGGAAGTCATAGGTTTCTTAGGACGTCTAGATTACATTTCCCGATTCATTTCTCGTTTGACCGCTACCTGTGAGCCAATCTTCAAGCTACTGAAGAAAGATCAAGTAGTAAAGTGGAACTAAGACTGTCAAATAGCCTTTGATAAAATCAAGGAGTACTTACAAGAACCTATGATTTTGATGCCACGAGTTGAAAGATGACATCTAATCATATACCTAACAGTTCTAGAGAACTCATTGGGGTGTGTACTGGGGCAGCATGACGAGTCTGGTCGAAAAGAGCATGCAATATACTACCTTAGCAAAAATTTTACCGACTGTGAGACAAGATATTCACTGCTCAAGAAAACTTTTTACGCTTTGGCATGGGCTGCTCGCCGACTAAGACAGTATATGTCGACTCATACTACTCTATTAATCTCTAAAATGGATCCCATCAAGTACATATTCGAGAAGCCAGTCCTCTCTGGAAGAATAGCCCGATGGCAAATGATCTTAACAGAATACAACATTCAGTACACCACTCAAAAGGAAATCAAAGGAAGTGTACTGGCAGATCATTTGACATATCAAGCTGTAAACGACTATCAGTCCATGAATTTTGAATTCTCGGATGAAAACATCATGCTAATTACAGATTGTGTAAATACAGATTATGAAGAACCTGGACCGTATGAAGGACCTGAGCTAGGATCCTGATGGACTATGGTTTTCGATGGAGCTTCTAATGCACTTGACAACGAGATTGGTGATGTAATTATCTCTCCTCAAGGTTGTCATATGCCCTTAACCTCTAGACTTTGCTTTGACTGCACCGAAAATATGGCTGAATATGAAGCATGTATCATGGGTATTAAAGCTTCTATTGACCTGAGAATCAAATTCCTGAGCGTATATGGGGATTCATACTTGGTAAGCATTCAGGTCAAGGGAGAATGGGATACGAAGCATCCAAATATTATCCCTTACCGAGAACATGTGCTAACCTTGATTCCGTACTTCGAAGAGATTAGTTTTGAGCATATCCCAAGAGAAGAGAATTAGTTGGAGGATGCATTAACTACCATGTCATCCATGTTCAAGATCAGATGGGGCAATGAGGCTCCCAGAATTACCATTGAAAGATTCGATGAACAGGCACAGTGTTATGAAATTGATACTGATGGAGTAGAAGAAAAACCTTGGTTTCATGAAGTGAAAAGGTAACTTGAAGCTTAAGAATACCCTGAAGGGGCATCAACCAATGATAAGAAGTTTCTATGAAGGTTATCGGCTAAGTTCTTCTTGAGCAATGGGATTTTGTACAAGCATAATCATGATTCAACTCTGCTCCGCTGTGTAGACAAGAAGTAAGCAGAGAAAATTATGGAAGATATGCACGAAGGCATCTTTGGTACTCATTCCAGTGGACATACTATGGATAAGAAAATCTTGAGAGTAGGTTAATATTGGTCGACTATGGAAACCGTCTATCATTACCACTTGAGAACTTATCATAAGTTCCAGAACTATGCTGATAAAGTTCACATGCCTCTGGTTCCTCTGAATGTTTTGAATGCTCCTTGGCAATTCGCAATGTGGGGCATTGATATGATCGAAGAAGTCAAGCCTACCGCTTCTAACGGACATTGTTCATTTTCGTCACCGTTGACTACACAAAATGGGTTGAAGGAGCCTCATTTGCCTCCATTACCAAGAATGTGGTAGCTCGATTCGTTAAGAATAACCTCATATGTCAGTATGGCATCCCCGAGAGAATGATTACGGATAATGGTATCAACCTCAACAACACTATGATTATTGAACTCTGCACGTAGTTCAAGATCAAGCACCGCAACTCTTCTCCATATCAATCAAAGATGAATGGAGCAGTTGAAGCCACCAACAAGAATATTAAGAAGATTATACAAAGATGGTTGTGACTTACAAAGAGTTTCACGAGATGTTACCATTTGCTCTTCATGGCTACCTCACTTCAGCGCGAACATGAACTGGGGCAACCCCATTCTCTATGGTATATGGAATGGAAGTCGTCCTACCTGTCGAGATTCAGATTCCTTCTCTGAGGATTATGAAAGATACATACTTAGACGAAGACGAGTGGATTCCAACCAGGCTATATGTCACGGTCAGATGTATAAAAAACGTATGATCAAGGCATTCAACAATAAAATCAAGCATCGGGTATATCTGGCTGGTGACTTGGTAATAAAGTGCATCATTCTACCGCAAGGTGATCCCAGGGTCAAATGGACTCCCACCTACGAAGGGCCATTTGTTGTCAAGAAGATATTTTCTGGAGGTGCTATGATATTGACCACCATGGATGAAGAAGATTTCCCGAACTCAGTAAATGTGGACATAGTAAAAAGATACTACACATGAAAATGACCGGCTAAGTTGACTGGCCTAGGCGAAAATAAAGGCATCCTGGAGAACCAAAAGGTTTCGAGCAAATATTAGAGATATATATAAAAGATTCTATACCCGGAAAGTCGAAAACCTGAAAAGGCGGCTTGGGCAAGAAAGGGTATCTCGGTGGATTGAATACCCGAAAGGGAGGTCCAAGAAATATTTAGGGATTAAAAGCGTACAAATATGTCCCATTGGATCACTTACTGCAAGCTTTATTACCAAAGTCAAAAGTTCAAATGGTACAGATCAGTTCAATCAACTTCTTCTGACAGCAAATGATGGGATGTTCGAAGACGTAGGGGAAATAGCGGAGTTGGAATCCAACGAGATCATTTCCATATAGCTATATATTTTTCACTTTGTACTCTTTTCATTTTACGACAATTTCCTCTTACTAGGATTTATGTCTCTTTGTACAAAATCTCCTATTGATAAGGAAAACTATCAATACAAGTACACCCTAAAATTCAAAACTTTTTGTTTTTAATTTTTCTGTTTTGTTTGCAAAAACGTCCAATGACTAAAATTGAATGAACATATGCATATGACCATGATTAACTATTAACAAATATATGTGTAAGAACAAGAATAAGAATTTACTCGAGACTCTAGGAGTTGGGATGACATTCAAGCCGTCTACAAAACCCCACAAAGCCACTTCCATGAGATTATCCCCACAAAGTAATCTTCACAAATTCATCTTTAATAAAGACACATTCCGTGCAATTTCCCTAGTAGATCGCTCTAGTGGATAAAGGAGTATGATCTCCTTCCCAGTAAAATCACCAACCTACGGAGTTCCAATCAATATAACTCATGGAATTTCTCTTCCCCAGCTGATTTTATTCTTCCAAAATGGAAAAACCCCTTGCAAATTTCTTCTGTCCAACAAAGCTTGTTTCCTCAGCAGAGTATTTCTCCGGAATTAAGGTTTATTTCCCCAACAAGGTTTATTTCCCCAATAGATTACAGTCTCCCCAACTTGAGTCTATTCCTCATATGGCTACAAATCACTGGCAAAATTACTCTCCCCAGTGAAGTTGCCACTATACCCAGAGAGTCGCTACGAAACCTGGAACCAGACCAGATATCAATCAACTTTATCATCCCCAGACGAGTCAGAAGGTTATCCATCTCTTTTATCCCCGGTCAGGGTATATAAGAATTAAACTCCCCAGATGAGTCGGAAGGTTATCCATCTCTTTTATCACCAGTCAGGGTATATAAGAATTAAACTCTCTAGTAGATCAATGAACGACTAACGTTCCTAAACTCTTCTCCTTATTCATAAGTCAACATTCCCTAGCAAAGTTTCCTCAAACACCAAGCAGGAATCCCCAGCGGAAGCATTCTAGACAAGGTTGAAGATTACACTTATTCTTCATCCCCATGACCAGTCAGGGATTCATTTTCCCTAGAAAGATGTCATACGAAACTGTTAAAACACTTCCAGCAACGTTTTACATTCATACATCATTTACTAATATAATAGTATATGCATACGAAACACATGTAGTATAATCTCATTTATTTTGAGAACATAATTACTCAATGCATTTCATACATCATGACATTACATACATCTAACTATTTACCTTTTCAGGAAAGATCAATCAACAAACAATTATCGTCAACTACTTATGTGACCCAACAATCTTATCAAAGGCTACATATGACAAAGGGCTATTTCAACAATTTCCTCAGAGGGTCAATTTTCAAAGACATATTCTGGCTCAGATTAAATCAACCATATATTTATTCTGATACTTCTTCCAATAGACTTTTTTTGGATCGGGTCAAATCAACCATATATTTATTATGATACTTCTCCCAGTTAAAGACAAACAAAGACATCTTATGACCCAGATTAAATCAACCATAGATTTATTCTGATACTTCTTCTAGTAGACTTTTTCTAGCTCAGATCAAATCGTCCATAGATTTATTAGGATACTTCTCCCAGTTAAATACAGACAAAGACATCTTCTGGCTCATATTAAATCTACCATAGATTTATTCTGATACTTCTTCCAATAGACCTTTTCTGGCTCAAATTAAATTGACCAAATATTTATTCTAATACTTCTCCAAGTTAAAGACGGATGCATACATATTCTGGCTCAGATTAAATCAGACATATATTTATTATGATACTTCTTCCAGTAGACATTTTCTTGCTCAGATTAAATCGACCACATATTTATTCTGATACTTATTCCAGTTAAAGACACGCATAGACATCTTCTGGCTCAGATTAAATCAACCATAGATTTATTCTGACACTTCGGCCATAGATTTATTCTGATACTTCTTCCAGTTAAAGACAAAAGACCACTTATGGCTCAGTTTAAATCGAGCGTAGATTTATTCTGATACTTCTTCCAATTGAAGTCGAGCGTAGACTTAATCTAATTTCTATCAACAATTTACTTTGGATGGCATCTATAAGCCCATCTGTGACAACTCTCCATCACCTTTCCAAAATGGAATCTTTAATCCCATTCCCAGTATTACATCAACCAACAATATTACTTCAGGCACATGTGAGTGCAAATTTCTGGGCACTTAAGTGTTCAATCATCTTCTACCTTCAAGTCATGAATTACGGATGCGGCAATCTAAAGCTTCAGGTTTAAGAAGATTGAATAGGGGCAGGTATTATACCCCAAAACTTTCCCTCCCATTTTCTTTAAGACATTCTCACGAGGTCTTCATTTTCTCAAAACTACTCAAGAGTTGACTGGTCAAAACCACCTCCTAAGCAAGGGTCTTCAACTAGGGTTTGGTTATTCTTAAAGAAAATTTGTTTGCAAGGGTCTCAAGTGACTTTCATGGTTCACCAGAGGTCGTCATTAATGCTTATGTCAAGTTTCAAGTCTTGCGTCACAAGTTTGTTCAGTCAATTGCTTAGATGACTGAAAATCAACCGTATTGGACAAAAAGTCAATTATGGTCAATATACAGTCAAACTTCAAAATTTTTTTGTCAACATCAACATTTTGAGGTGATATTCATCATTTGATCAAGGGTTGATCATGATTCCTCAAGGAAGGTCTACAAATCATCAAAGGTCAAAAAATTGCCAAATTAGGGTTTTGATTGAAGATGACTGATCATTGACTTTTGACCTAGTGCGTGACTTAATGGCTTGAAGCACGGTCTCAAGGGATCAAATACAACATCTTGACCTAATTACATGGCTCAAGACGTTCCCAAAGATACAAGTGATTGATAGCTAAAGAATTGAATCAATTGAATAAAAAGTCAACTGTCACTCAAAAGTCAAAGTTTGACTTTTCGGTCAAAATGGAAATTCAAAAAATCAAGAATCATCAAAACATTCAAAACTATCAAACTTGATCATCAAGAATCAAGAAAGTCAAAAAAAGTCAAAATTGAAGATTTTTAAACACTTAGAAAAATTTCAAGTGTTTTGTATCTAAAAAACCCTAACTTCACAAGCAAGTTTCCTCAATATCCAAGTTGATTCAAGGAAAATTTTCAACATGAAAGTTGTAGGGATTAATGAATTCTATAACTTTTCCAATGTGATATGATCCTCAAAAAGTGCTTGGATTACGAGATATAGGCCCATGAAGTTCTGATTATTTTTATCCAACACTTAGAAAATTTTTCAAGTTTTGGTCAATTTTTCATCTCAACTTCTTGGCCAATTTTCACAAATTTCCCATTTGATTTAGCCTAAGTGGTCAACATGAAAGTTTTAGACAATGTTTCAAGCTTTCCAAAATGTCTAAGAACATAAAATTATCATGCTTGAGACAGAAGTTTCAAAGAGATGAAGTTAGGAATTTCATGCTTGAATTTCATGTCATTTTGTGAAGAACTCAAGAGCAAATCTCATAACCTTACTATGAAATCTCCCTTTTCAGGCCATGTTGCTTCTAAATCTCCACTTAATCAGAGATTTACACGAAATTATGGTGCATTACACAAGGATTTGAAGCTTTATCCACTTGATCGTACCATTTTTGGATGAAATTGCAAAAAGCTCCATATCCATTTACATAAAGATCACTTTAATCACAAAGTCCACTCCTTGAGCCTCTAACTTATTTATTCTGATCACACTCAACATGAATGCTCGGAAGCAACATCTCTAAGCCTACCAACCACCCTACAATGCATTGTGTTATACCCCAAAATTCTCCCTCTCATTTTCTCGAGATTTCTCTCACAAGATGTCCATTGGTTCAAAAATGCACAAGGATGGATTAGCTATAGACACCTCCTAAAGCACTATTGACTCAAAATTAGGATTTAAGTTTACACAAGAACAGTGGGACTCCTAATACATCAAATTACTTTCATGGATCATTATGGACCCTCAAGTTTGTTCCTGTTAGGTTTCAAGTCCTGGATCACAAAATTGCTCAGTTGATTGATCATATGGCCTAAAATCAACTGTAATGGAAAAAATTCAACTGTACGCTGAAAATTCAAACTTTATCTTTTGATGAATATTGAGTCCCAAAAGTCACATTTCATCAAGACATCCAAAATATGAAATTTGATCATCAAAAATCAAGATAGTCAAAAATCAACCTTTGCAAGACTTGGAAATTTTTTCTAAGTATTTTCTATACTTGTCAATTTCATTGCTTCATGGCATCCTTTCACTATAATTCAAAATAATTCAAGATGTTACAAATAATTCAAGGTGTTACAAATAATTCAAGTTATTACAAGGTTGCAAGATTACAAATCCTAAACTTTATCTTGGTTGAACTTTTCCCTTTGACTCAAACCTTGCCACTATGCTGTCCACAAAACCAAACTTATGTCATTCTACAAACAATGTTGTCTAAACTACTATTGAACAAAGCCTTATATGCTGCCAAATCCAAGCCTGTTGTACTGTCCACATAACAACCCAAAACCATGTTAGAAACAGTCTGTTGTATTTCTATAAAACAGCCCTTAATGGCTACCACTAAACCAGTCCAAAACCTTGCTCCATTGTTGTCCTACAAAAAACCTTGTGCTATGTTGCACCACAAACTTGTCACAAAACCTGCATATGCTGTCCTATATATTCCAAAAACCTGTCCAATAAATTGCACTAAATCAGCAATATGAACTCTGCATCAAAAAGCTATAAAGACAACATACCCAAAGAGTTCAAATTGTTATTTGTTTCCCTCCTAAATCTCATTCAAGTCCATCTACAAATATCCTGTTTTCACAACACACAAAGGGTTGGATTTTGGAGAGAAAAAAGAGAGAAGAGAAAAAAAAGATTTTTTGTTAAACTCTGCTCATTCATAAAACACTTCTCATTCATAAAACTCTGCTCATCTTCAACTCTATTTTCACTCACAAAACTGAAAAATCCTCAACCTATTATTGTACAACCTTGCAAGCTTTCCCCTAAACCAACTACCCAAACACCTCATATACATCACACAAAGATTATTCAAACACAAGAATAATTTCTATAACAACCTTATCATCACCTTCCAAACATAAATGAAAAAAAATAGTATTTTACAACTTTGACTGGGTTGGAGTGATTCTGGAACTTTATCAATACATCATTTGTTGTTTGTGTTCAAAAGATATATATAAAAAAGATAGATCAAAAGAAGAAAACTCAGTGAAAAAGTCCAAGACAGGGGGATGACACGGGTGCTCCTGTCATACAACACGGCCTGTGTAAGCTCAGTTGTTTAAAAATATAACAAAAAATGTAGGCCAGGGTGCTGACACGGGTTCCCGTCTCACAGGACACGGCTCGTGTCAGGTCTACTGGAGCCAGAAACATGCAAAGTGGCAAGTCAGGGTGCTGACACGGGTGCCCGTATCACAAGACACGGCCCGTCTTAGCTTAGCTGGTGCAAAAAGAAAAAATGCGCATGGATCATTACAGGGTGCTAATACGGGTGCCCGTGTCACAGGACACGGCTCGTGTCAGACCAGACAACATAAATCTTGATTTTTTTTACTTTTTGCTTTTATTTTCATTCGATTTCCTTTTAATAGTAAAATTAGGTTTTATTGGCTTTTATCTCCCCATTTGTAAACTTATACTCCCATCCCCTAAAGTGATGTAATAGCGTAGGATTTTAATTTCCGCAAATTTATCACTTTACAATGCATGCAATCAAACACACTTCACACACACACGCACCTTTAAGGTAATATCGCTTGTTGCCTCGGAAAATAGTCATGCCCCTCGAATATTGGCGTTTTAGCAAAGACCCTCGATAAAAAAGATCACAGTCCCTCGATGTCCCTCGATGTTGCCTTTGATTAACGATCTAGTCCCTAACGAAAATTTCTAAAACGTCTCATAAGTTGCCTTTAATGACTATACGAATGACTCACGCTTGTCCCTTCACATCCAAAGACGGGGCTTCTTACCAATCAATGGTAAGATAACAACATCTAAAGGAGGAGGAAAAGAAAAAAGAGCTTTTGAGTAGGTAGGATGCTCGTAGTTTCTTGCTCACCAAACCAAAAACCATTTTTCACACTCACACTTTGAAAACATCTTCAAAAACAAATATCTCTTTGAACTATTTCCAAAACCAACACTTTGTATGCATTCTTATAGAGACGAGAATCATTATAAAGTTTTCTGAAACAAAGGAGTTTTCAAAATACTTTCAAAACTCACTACAAATACATTTCAAACAAAACAATTTCAAAAGTGATCTAGCAAGTAACTAAGAGCCTGTAGATAACTACGGATGAAAAGGGTGATAACACCTTCCCTTTTCATAACCTAACCCCCAAAATCAAGAAAATATCTCGAAAGGTCTTTCCTGTTCTTTTCACCCTTTCCTTTATTGGATAAAAGAAAAGTCGATGGCGACTCTTGCTATCCGTAACATTTACGATAAAATGCAAAACACCCAAGTTAGTTCTCCCCCCGTATTACAGAACTGGCGACTCTACTGGGGAGAATCTTAAAAGTGGGGTTACCTTAGAGCTAGATCACCTTTAAATGCTTTCATTGTTTGATTTGTTAGCTTTACATTTATGCGTCCTTGTTTGGGTTTGTATTGATCCTCTACCCAGATCTGGGAACATCATTAGGTAAGTAGAAATAGACTGTGGAAACTATACGACATAGACCGATATGGTTGAAGAAATTCCTACGTTAGTGTGACGCATTTGTTGGTACCAGTATCCCTTGTGTTGAATCGAGGAAAATACGGGGCCCCTAAGCAGTGTCATCAAGCACTAACTGACTGTAGAACCTTTAATTGAACAACTTGGCCATTAGGAAGTAGTGAGATAGCCGACTTTGGTGCAAAGCTGGAGATTGGTTGATACTTGATACTACACTCATTGAGATTGGACTTTTGGGATATTTCAGTCGCAAGAAAAGATTGATTGTGCTAATACAATGCCCAATGAAGAAAGATCAATGATATTGAGATCCCCTAGAACCCGATTACTTTCCAGGACAGGTTGAACCAACTAAACTTCAAGATGGTACTTGCCTATGAAACCCATACAAGCCTAAACCTAAGATTTGGTGTGCTTTGTTTGCGATTATTATTTATGACATCATAAGCATCATGACATCATAAGCATTTTCACTAACCATTTCAAGGATTTAGGGGTTTATCTTTATTCCGTTTTGTAGGTCATGACTTCCATTCGTAGGAATACCATCCGAGTCAACTTCGTGAAAGTACATCCTCAACTTCAAGAATTAGCATCAAGGGTGCCTGGAGATTCTTCCTTCACCAAGAAATATGGTCTACTTCTCAACTTAGCTACCTCAAACTTCCAAGAAGAAATGATGTGTGTGCTTTTCCAATTTTTTGATCCTATGAATTATTGTTTCACCTTTCTTGACTACCAATTGGTGCCAACATTAGAAGAGTTCTCTCAGTTGATAGGAGTGCATGTGCTTGATCAAATACCATTCATCGGTTTAGAGGAGACTCTAAAGCCTGAAGTTATTGCCAAAGCCTTGTATTTGAAGAGGTCTGACAGTATGACAAATTGGGAGACAAGAAGTGGAGTTAAGGGTTTTTAGCTATGTTTCTATTGGAGAAGGCTCGTTTGCTCTGGGAAGATATAGATTTTTCGAGAATTTGAGGATGTCTTGGCCCTTCTAATTTATGGTTTGGTTCTATTTCCAAATCCGGACCAACTCATAGATGTGAGTTCCATCAAGGTTATTCTCTCTCACAATCCCGTACCTACCCTGATTGGAGACATTCTACATTTTTTACACACTTGCACCATAAAGAAAAGGGGTACTCTTTTGTGTTGCATTCCATTACTGTCTAGGTGGTTTATTTTGCACCTACCTAGGTCAATGTTGAAGAATGAGCAAGACTTGACATGGTCTAATAGGTTAATGTCACTCACGCATTCGAATATTCATTGGTGTTCTCGATCCTTGGAGGATGTTATCATCATTGATCATTGTGGGGAATTTCATAATGTCCCTCTCCTTGGCATTAGGGGAGGAATCACATATAACCCCTGTTTGGCTTTGCGATAGCTTGGGTATGCTAGGAGGGATGGTCCTCATGATGCACTTGTCCAATGAATTACATTTGACTATGAGAGCAATGTCAAAGGTTAATGTCAGAGGTTCATACGAGCTTGGGGCATGGTGAACAAAGTGGATAACAAGACATTGGGGCATAAGAACTCCATTTCTTTGGAGCCTTATCTTAAGTGGGTGCGAGCTCGCACTCAAAATCTCATGATGCCTTATGAGGCCATTCTACCTATCATCATGGAGCCTATTGCCAAAGGAGATGTTCCTTACACTATTCTCCATCCTGACATGTTGACTACTCTCAAGGAATTGCAACGATCATGGATTCAACTCAAAGGAGAGCGAGACACCTCTGAAACCCAGTTCTACACAAGCAAGAAAAAGGTTTTGGAGATTACGAGACAACTCCATGAAGAATGAAGTTTAAACGCCTACATTGCACCAAAGAGGATGCGCTCGTGGGAAGCTTGATTCTTTTTTTGTTTTAGGAGTTTATTTTGTATTATCTTTGTTTCTTCCATTGTAAGCCCAAGGGGAATTTTTGTAACCATTTGAACTTATTAATGAAATTATTGTTTGTTATCCTTTTGTCTAAACAAATATAAATCTTCTAAGTCTTTGAAATCATTTGCATAAGCATTTTCATGCATCATAACATAAACAAGTTTTCCATAACATGTTTCCTTATCTTTCTGTTGTTTATTTCAGTAAGATAGATACCGAACAAACAGTGAAGGACTTGCAGAAACAAAACTCCCAGTTCTGAGAGACCTTATTTACCCTGGCTAAGTGGCAACAAGAGCTGATGACTTTGCTAGTAGCCAAGAAGAAACCCAAAAAGAAGGACCTCATCAACATGGGTAAATGGTTCAAAGGTCCAGTTCGTCAAGTACATATAATCGAAGAGTCGTATGAGGAGGACGAAAATCAAGACGAAGAGGCAAGGAGAACCCGTGTTGGGGGTGCAATGATCAAGCTTCCGAAGACGAAGACTACTTTGATGAACAGTATCCTCCAACTGAGGATAAATACAAGAATTTGGAGGATAGACTAAATTCTGTTGAAATTCAAGCCGTGCCTGGTTTCTATTTTTGTGAGTTGGGCTTAGTATCTGGGGTCGTCATTCCCCATAAGTTCAAAATACCGTTCTTCGCCAAGTATGACGGAGTTTCCTGCCCAAAACTTCATCTAAGGTCTTACGTGTGCAAGATACAACCGCACACTACCGACAAAAAGCTCTGGGTCCATTTCTTCCAAGAGAGTCTGACTGGGACTAAACTAGAATGGTTCTATCAATTAGAGGGTTCCTGCATCCACACATAGGAAGATCTAGCCACTGCTTCTTATCATCAGTATCAATACAATGCCGACATGGCACCAACCAGAGTCCAACTTCAAGGTATGGCAATGGGTGCTAATGAGGATTTTAAAGAGTACACACAAAAGTGGAGGGATCTTGCTGGTAGGGTCCAACCACCACTAACTGACAGAGAACTAGTTGACATTTTCATGGGTACATTAACTGGCCCATTTTTCAACATATTGAATGGGATTTATTCATCTGGTTTCACCGAGTTGATACTAACTAGTGAAAGGGTAGAAAGTGGCATTAAGAGTGGGAAATTTCCCATGACATCTGCTTCCGCATCCAACACTGTGAAGAAGCCCTTCACTGGAAAGAATGAAACAAATGTTGTGTATGGGGAAAGGGCTCGTACCAAGAAGGATCCCCGATCCTCTGTTAATGTTGTGTTAATCTCCAACCCTCCATCTTCTCAAAGACAATCATCCAACAATTAACAATTCGAAGTTCCTAAAAGATAGTTCACAAGAATAAGCATGTCGATGTCCCAAGCCTTATAACATCTGTTGAAGGCCAACTTTTTGACATTGCCCAATCCACCATCCAATCCTGACATTTCATCACCTAAGTACAATCCAAATGCCAAGTGCACATATCATTCCAACAGCATTGGGCATGAAACTGATCAATGCTGGGCTCTAAAGAATAACATTCAAGATCTGATAGACAATAAAACAATAGAATTTTATCCACCTACTACTCCAAATGTAATAACGGCACCAATGTCGAACCATGGCAAATGTGTTAATGTAATTGATGATACTACTTTTGTTTCCTCCATTGAGGATTTAACAACTCCATTAACTACTGTGAAGGGTAATTTGCTGAGAGTCGGGGTGTTCCCTGGTTGTTCTAAAGATAGTGTTTGTTGTGATTAATAAGTAAATGGGTGCAAGCGGCTGAAGAAATGCGTGAAACGCCTAATAAATAGCCGCGAGATTCTGTTTGAGAAGATTCCTACCATAAAAAATTTAACCAACAAAGATGAAGACCTGTCCATAATAACCATCTCCAACATGCCTCTTAGGATCCCCTCAAAGGGTCCTCTAAGTGTTTAGTTATTGGCATGTATTTTTGGTAAAACCAGGTGTGTGAATGTCATGACTGATGTCATAACATTCTGGGTTTTTAGGTACTTTATGCAGAAAAAGAATGGCATACAATAGCTGCTATTTATGAGTGTGTATCTGAGCATTTTGCAATGATCACATTTATTACCTTCTACCAAAATCAGTAAACAGGATTTCTGTTGTCATAACCAATGTTAAGACATCCTGTACTGATCTAACAGTTATGTAGTTTGGTTAATTCTGAAATTTTTCAGGAATTTGGTTCATACTTTCCAGAACAGAATCTCACGTGGACTTTAGGTTAACCTAGCTCAACCCTAATCTGGTTGATAAAGTCTTGTGACCAAGTCTTGAGGTTAACCCTAATTAACCCTAGCTTTTTGTGGAAGCCCTAACTGAAGAAACAACTGCATATATATTCAACAGGAAAGCTGTTGGAAAATTAACTCTTTGACAGAAGATCAACTAGGGGCTGTATAGTTTTAACTACTGTAATCCAAGCAAGTATCATTGTGATAAGTGACTTGGAGTAGGTTTTGATTGTAAGGGTTGTGTATCACTCGAAGCTTTGAAGCAAGAGTGTTTGTGTCACTTGATTAAAGCTTTGAAGCAATGTCAAGTTAGGCTTATGTATCACTCAAAGCTTTGAAGCACGAGTGTTTGTGTTACTTGATTAAAAGCTGTGAAGCATAATCAAGTGTATGTTCTGAAGAGTGTCTTCATTATTTCATTAGTCAATTGTTTAGTATCACTGCTGTGATTGAGGGGGAGTGAGTAGGAACTCAGGTTTAAGTTGAACTTAGATTGAAGTTGCATTGGGTAGGTCTTAAGTGAAGGAGATAAACTGGTTGGTTTATTCCTGAATTAATATCTCTTATAGTGAATTTCCTCCCTGGCTTGGTATCCCCCAGAGTAGGTGTTGTTTCACACTGAACTGGGTAAACAATTGACTGTGTTCTTTACTGCTTTTTGATTTACTGTCTTATAGAAAGTCAGATATGGTGTCATAAAATTCACTGTGACATTGAGTATCTGCTGCCAGAATTTCAATTGGCATCAGAGCAGGCACCCTGCCTGTCTTACTAGGTGAGATCTAGGGATATCACTTTCTGGCGCTATGGAAAAAGAAGGAGTTTTTAGAAACATACCACCCATTCTGGATGGATCAAATTATGAATACTGGAAACCTCGTATGATTGCCTTCTTAAAATCACTGGACAAAAAGGCTTGGAGAGCTGCTGACAAAGGATGGAACCATCCCACCATAACTGAGAAAGATGGGACAATCAGTCTGAAGCCTGAGGAAGAATGGAGCAAAGAAGAAGATGAGTTAGCCCTGGGTAATTCCAAAGCATTAAATGCCTTGTTCAATGGAATTGATAGAAACATATTCAGACTAGTACATCAATGTGAACTGGCCAAGGAAGTTTGGGACACTCTCAAAACCACCCATGAGGGCACATCCAAAGTAAAAATGTCAAGGCTTCAAATGCTGACTACCAAATTTGAGAACCTAAGGATGATGGAAGATGAAACCATTCATGAGTTTCACATGAACATCTTGGAAATTGCCAACACCTCAGGAGCATTGGGAGAAAAGATGTCAGAAGAAAAACTGGTGAGAAAGATTCTCAGATCCTTGCCTAAAAGATTTGCAATGAAGGTAACTGCTATAGAGGAAGCCCAGGATATCAGCAAGTTAAAGGTGGATGAACTCATTGGGTCTCTTCAGACCTTTGAGATGGGGATCAGTGACAATGTTGACAAGAAAAACAAGAGCATAACACTTGTATCCAACACTGAAGATGAGAACAAGGAGGATGAAGAAGAAAATATTTCAGAAGCTATAGGCATGCTTGGAAGACAATTCAACAAACTCATCAAGAGAATGGATCCAAAGTCAAGGTCAAATGTTAAGAACATTCCTTCTGACATTAACAAATCTTATGACTCCAGCAGAAGACCAAAGTCTGAAGAGAAGGGAAATCAAAGCAGAGGAATTCAATGCCATGGATGTGAAGGATATGGGCACATTCGAGCCGAATGTCCTACCTTTCTTAAGAAACAAAAGAAAGGAATGTCTGTTACTTGGTCTGACTGTGATTCAGAAAGTAATTCTGAAGAAGAATCTGCCAAACTAGTTACTGCACTAACTGGTATTTATACCTTTGATAGTGACACTAGTGATGAGGAAGTGACATTTGAAGAACTGGCTGATACCTACAAGAAATTATGTATCACAAGTGCTGAAGTCTGTCAACAAAATGAGAAACAAACAAAACTCATAATAAAGTTGGAGGCTGAGAAAAGGGCAGACATTGAAACTATAAGTCATCTAGAAGGGGAAGTTCAAATGCTGAACTCAAAACTGGACCAGATGACCAAATCTGTCAAGATGCTGACAAATGGAACTGACAAATTGGAAGAAATCCTCCAGGTTGGACAAAATGTGGGAAACAAGTCTGGTATAGGATTTATGGCAGCAAAGAAAACTGGCATAGACAAGAAGATCAGGCCTGATAATCAAATGTCAAAGCAGATGTCACAACATAGCACTCAACATCGGGAACAGAGAAATATGAAGAAAAAGTACCAAAGATGGAGATGTCATCATTGTGGGAGGTTTGGTTACATAAAGCCATTCTGCTTCAGATTGTATGGATACCCTAATCAGAACCCAGGTGTCAAACCTAAGTCTAACAAGGTACCACATACTCCACAGTGGAAGAAAAAGGCTACTGCCCTAATAGCCCACACTTCCCTTAGAGTCTCTGCAAAGGAAGACTGGTACTTTGACAGTGGATGTTCTAAGCACATGACTGGAATCAAGAACCTTCTCAACAATGTTAAACCTCACACCACTAGTTATGTGACCTTTGGAGATGGTGCTAGAGGAGAAATCAAAGGAGTTGGAAACTTGGAAAGCCCTGGAGTTCCAAATCTAAATGAAGTATTGCTGGTAAAAGGCTTGACTGCTAATCTCATAAGTATCAGCCAATTATGCGATCTAGGATTCAAGGTCAACTTCTCAAAATCTGAATGCCTTGTAACTAATGAGAAACAAGAAGTTGTAATGAAAGGAATCAGATCTAAAGACAACTGCTACTTGTGGGAGCCTGAGAACACTAATTACTCTACTGTGTGTTTTATTGCCAAAGAAGAAAAAGAAGTGAAACCGTGGCACCAAAAACTTGGTCATCTACATCTAAGAGGAATGAAAAGGATTATATCCATGGAGGCAGTCAGAGGGATTCCAAGACTGCAAATTGATGAAGGGAGAGTATGTGGTGAATGTCAGGTTGGTAAACAGACTAGGATGTCACATCCAAAGTCAAGACATCTGACCACCTCTAAGGTTCTAGAACACCTACATATGGATCTGATGGGACCAATGCAGGTGGAAAGTCTTGGTGGAAAAAGATATGCCTATGTTGTTGTGGATGATTTTTCCAGATTCACCTGGATTAACTTCATTAGGGAAAAATCTGATGTATTTTAAGTTTTTAAAGAACTGTGCAAAAGAATTCAAAGAGAAAAAGAAGGATGCATTGTCAGAATCAGAAGTGATCATGGCAAGGAATTTGAAAACAGTAAGTTTAATGAGTTCTGTTCCTCAGAAGGAATTAATCATGAATTCTCTTCTCCTATAACTCCTCAACAAAATGGAGTTGTAGAAAGGAAAAACAGGACCATACAGGAATCTGCCAGAGCAATGATACATGCCAAAAGACTTCCTATTCATTTTTGGGCTAAAGCTATGAATACAGCCTGTTATGTCCATAACAGGGTCACCTTGAGAAAGGGAACCTCATCCACCATTTATGAACTCTGGAAAGGAAGAAAGCCAACAGTGAAGTACTTCCATGTATTTGGTAGCAAATGCTATATTCTGGCAGATCTTGAACAAAGGATAAAGCTGGACCCTAAAAGTGATGAAGGAATATTTCTAGGATACTCCACTAACAGCAGAGCTTATAAGGTATTCAATTTCAGGACCAAAGTCATGATGGAATCAATAAATGTCATAGTTGATGATTATCATGAGGAAACAGATTTCCCTTGTAATGTTGAGACATTCTTTGAGACTTCAACTCAACAGAATGATCTACCTAACACCACTGCAGAAGACTCTGAATCAAAGGAAGCTAGAAAAAACCCTTCCATCAGAATTCAGAAAGATCATCCCAAAGAACTCATCATAGGAGATCCTAACAGTGGAGTCATTACAAGATCTAGAGAAATCATCTCAAACTCTTGCTTTGTGTCTAAAATTGAACCAAGAAATGTTAAGGAGGCTTTAACTGATGAATACTGGATTGGAGCAATGAAATATGAATTGAACCAATTCAAGCAACATGAAGTATGGGAGTTAGTTCCTAGACCAGAAGGAACAAACATCATTGGCACAAAATGGATTTACAAGAACAAATCAGATGTTGAAGGAGTTGTCACCAGGAATAAGGCAAGACTGATTGCTCAAGGATACACTCAAGTTGAAGGGGTTGATTTTGATGATACCTTTGCACCTGTAGCCAGACTGGAATCAATCAGACTCCTATTGGGAATTGCTTGTCTCCTGAAGTTCAAGTTATTTCAGATGGATGTAAAAAGTGCCTTCCTAAATGGGTACTTAAATGAGGAAGTCTATGTGGAATAGCCTAAAGGATTTGTGGGTCCAAACTATCCTGATCATGTCTACAAATTGAGGAAAGCTTTATATGGCCTGAAACAAGCTCCTAGAGCATGGTACGAAAGGTTGACAAAATTTCTCTCTGACAAAGGATACAGAAAAGGAGGCTTGGATAAAACCCTTTTTGTCAAAAATGAAGGAGGAAAGATAATGGTAGCTCAAATCTATGTTGATGACATAGTGTTTGGGGGAATGTCAGAGCAAATGGTTAAACATTTTGCTGACCAGATGCAGGCTGAATTCGAAATGAGCCTCATGGGAGAATTGACCTACTTTCTTGGTCTGCAAGTCACAGAGATGGAAGACTCAATGTTTCTATCTCAAAGCAAGTATGCAAAGAACATTGTCAAGAAGTTTGGTATGGAGAATGCCAGTCACAAAAGGACTCCTGCACCTACTCATTTAAAGCTATCCAAAGATTCAAGTGGGGTTAAGGTGGACCAAAGCCTGTACAGAAGCATGATAAGAAGTCTGCTGTACTTAACAGCCAGCAGACCTGACATTGCTTTTGTAGTTGGAGTATGTGCAAGATACCAAGTCGATCCTAAAGTCAGTCATATCAACCAAGTGAAGAGAATTTTGAAGTATGTAAGTGGAACTTACAACTATGGCTTGCTGTACTCTCATGGTTGTGAACCAACTCTGAGTGGTTACTGTGATGCTGATTGGGCTGGAAGTGCCGATGATAGAAAAAGCACCTCTGGAGGATGTTTCTTCTTAGGAAATAATCTGGTCTCCTGGTTCAGCAAGAAACAGAACTGTGTGTCTCTCTCTACTGCTGAAGCTGAGTACATTCCAGCTGGTAGTAGCTGTTCTCAAATGAACTGGATGAAACAGATGCTTACTGAGTATAATGTCACACAAGATGTTATGACATTGTACTGTGACAATCTGAGTACAATCAACATTTCCAAGAATCCTATTCAGCATAGCAGGACCAATCATATTGACATTAGACATCATTTTATCAGAGATCTTGTAGAGGAGAAGATGATTAAACTGGAACATGTTGCCACTGAACTACAGCTGGCTGACATTTTTACCAAAGCACTTGATGCAAATCAATTTGAAAATTTGAGGGGCAAGTTGGGTATTTTCCAACATGAGGAAATGTAGCAATTAATTTTTCTTAAAACAAGGGATGAAGGAGTGTTTTGTGTTAAGTCTATTTTAATTGGGTTAATCATATGTTTTCCTATTTCTTTCAAAATTGTTAAGAAGTTGAATAGACACTCATTTACCTCCTTCCTCTCTCGGCTCTGCAACAATCCCCATTCTCTCAATCAAAGATTTCTCTCTCGTTGCTACTGGTTTTCTAAGACTATCAAAATGTCTCAAACATCATCCTCTTCCAAGACGACTGTTTCATCCGCATCCTCTGATCGAGATTCTAGGGCAATCACAACATGCATGGATTCTGAAGTCCTGGAGATTACTCCTCTTAGAGAACTGGCAACTAACCCCTCTAAGGTTAAAAAGCTGAGAACAAGGCATGCAGGAAGGTCTCAAGCTACTTCATCCGGTAATCCCTCTCAACCATCATCTTCTGTTCCAAATAGGGAAGGCTCAACTTATGTTCATCAAGCAATAGCTAGGCTTGTTACAAGAATTCTGAGTGAGAACCACTCTGTACCTGGCATTTTTGTTCCTTTAAATCAAGAATCAGCAAGTCCAAATGTTGAAATAAATCCAGATGTCTCTGAGAATGTTGAGACACCGAATGACAACATTCAGAAATCATCTGAAAATCTTGATGATCTCCAGAACCCTTCAGAGAAGGCTGTTGAACCCCCGGTTATTGATGTGGATGAAGACTACTCTGACAATGACCTAATTGCCAGATTAGAACAGGAGGAGACTGAAGGACAAAGAAGGGAAGAGGATGCTGCTGAAGATCAGCTTAATGCTGAAGAAAGTGCCTCCTCTGAAGATGACAGTGCTTGAAGTTCTGTGGAGTTGTCAAACTTGCTGCTGGTACCTATTGCTGCAAGTGATTTCAGAATTTTTGTTGTTTTTATTACTCATTTTGGATGACTGTATAACCTATAAGTACATGTTTCTTTGGCCTATTTATGGCTAAAGAGGGGGAGAAGATTTTGTGTTAATTATTTGGTAGACATTATTTTTTTCTGCAGACATATTATTTCTACTGCTCTCTATTCTCTGATTGATTAGGGGTTTTAGCCAAAAATTTGCCAAAGGGGGAGTTTATAAGTGTTTAGTTATTGGCATGTATTTTTGGTAAAACCAGGTGTGTGAATGTCATGACTGATGTCATAACATTCTGGGTTTTTAGGTACTTTATGCAGAAAAAGAATGGCATACAGTAGCTGCTATTTATGAGTGTGTATCTGAGCATTTTGCAATGATCACATTTATTACCTTCTACCAAAATCAGTAAACAGGATTTCTGTTGTCATAACCAATGTTAAGACATCCTGTACTGATCTAACAGTTATGCAGTTTGGTTAATTCTGAGATTTTTCAGGAATTTGGTTCATACTTTCCAGAACAGAATCTCACGTGGACTTTAGGTTAACCTAGCTCAACCCTAATCTGGTTGATAAAGTATTGTGACCAAGTCTTGAGGTTAACCCTAATTAACCCTAGCTTTTCGTGGAAGCCCTAACTGAAGAATCAACTGCATATATATTCAACAGGAAAGCTGTTGGAAAATTAACTCTTTGACAAAAGATCAACTAGGGGCTGTATAGTTTTAACTATTGTAATCCAAGAAAGTATCATTGTGATAAGTGACTTGGAGTAGGTTTTGATTGTAAGGGTTATGTATCACTCGAAGCTTTGAAGCAAGAGTGTTTGTGTCACTTGATTAAAGCTTTGAAGCAAGGTCAAGTTAGGCTTATGTATCACTCAAAGCTTTGAAGCAGGAGTGTTTGTGTTACTTGATTAAAAGATGTGAAGCATAATCAAGTGTATGTTCTGAAGAGTGTCTTCATTATTTCATTAGTCAATTATTTAGTATCACTGCTGTGATTGAGGGGGAGTGAGTAGGAACTCAGGTTTAAGTTGAACTTAGATTGAAGTTGCATTGGGTAGGTCTTAAGTGAAGGAGATAAACTGGTTTGTTTATTCCTGAATTAATATCTCTTATAGTGAATTTCCTCCCTGGATTGGTAGCCCCCAGAGTAGGTGTTGTTTCACACTGAACTGGGTAAACAATTGACTGTGTTCTTTACTGCTTTTTTATTTACTGTCTTATAGAAAGTCAGATACGGTGTCATAACATTCACTGTGACATTGAGTATCTGCTGCCAGAATTTCAGGTCCTATTAGAATTTCAAATGAACAATCCATTTCTACTTTAATAATCACTGCCACTGGGCCTATTCCCCACTCCTCTAACAAAGAGGTTCCATGGAACTATGGTGCCGAGGTTTATTATCATGGGATAAAACAAGATT
The DNA here is from genome assembly GCA_948472305.1 of Vicia faba. Taxonomy (NCBI): domain Eukaryota; kingdom Viridiplantae; phylum Streptophyta; class Magnoliopsida; order Fabales; family Fabaceae; genus Vicia; species Vicia faba. The sequence continues at coordinate 1,300,952,912 of OX451736.1, forward strand.
CTTGGATCAATGAAAATGAAGCTGATGTTACTAATATTGCAGGTTCTAGTAAAGTAACAAGAACAGGGAGGATCTTTTCCCCTGATATTTTTCCACCCATTACTACAATAACTCCCATCCGCATAACCAATGACAAGTCTAGTGCCAACACTAGAGGCAAAGAGAAAGAAGGTGAGCCTATTGGGATAGAGGCACCTACCAAAGATACTGATGCTGAAGAACCCTCCACTCGAGAGAAGGAGGAAATCCTGAAAATCATAATGAAGAGTGTCTTCAAAATAGTTGAGTAACTGGGGCAAACCCCCTCCAAAATATCTATGTTGTCATTGTTACTCTGTTTGGACGCTCATGCCCAAGCTTTAATCAAGTTATGAAGGAAATCCCATGTGCCCCCAAGAAACCACAGCTGACCAGTTCGAGAACTTTGTAGCAAGTTTAACGGCTGACAATGGATTAGGGTTCTCCGACGCTGATTTGACTCCTATGGGAAGGAACCACAAAAAAGCCTTGCATGTCTCTATTGAATGCAAGGGAACAACCCTTGCACATTTCTTAATTGATATTGGCTCATCTCTAAATATGTTACCCAAAGGTGCTTTGGACCGGCTAGATTGTGAAGGACTAGTATTGAAGCCAAGTGATATTGTTGTAAGGGCTTTCGATGGGTCAAAAAGGATGGTTCATGGAGAGGTGGATCTCCCAATTAAAGTTGGCTCGCATATTTTCAACTCTACCTTTTATATAATGGACATACGTCCCACCTACTCTTGTTTGCTTGGGCGCCCTTGGGTACATGGGGCAGGGGCAGTAACATCCACCCTTCATCAAAAGTTAAAATACCAAGTCAAGGGGAAGATTGTCACTGTTTGTGGTGAACAGGAATTCATGGTGAGCCACCTCAATTCCTTCAAGTATGAGGAAATAATTGTTGAGTTTGAAGAAACTCCGTTCCAGGTTTTTGAAATTGTTGCTCTTATGGTTGTCGTCACCATAATCTCCTCTGACATACCAAAAGCTGATAAAGTTATGCCAAGAATGATTTCGCTTAAGGATGCTTGTGCCACTGTCGAAGATGGAAGATGTACTACCTGGGGACAACTTCCCGACATTCCATTTAAAGCAGACAAATTTAGGTTGGGTTTCACCATCAAAGCTTAGAAAGAGGCCAGGCGCGCTCGCGTGGGAAAACTACCTCTCTGCATCGGAAAATCATGAAGTAAATGTTGTGGAAGACTCTGATGATGAATGCGCTTTTGAAGAATGGATCTACCCTGCTTCCGGAGGAAAGCTCAACAACTGGCATGCAAAGGATTTCACTACTCTCCTTCTTTGAGGAGTATTTACTGTTTACTATTTTCTGTCAATTCAATAACTTTTGTCTGTAATTTTAAATTCCAAACAATGACTTTTAAGCCATGTGCCTTGCCCGGAGCACTATGGTAAATTTGTTAAGGGTTTTGTTCATATTCATTTATCATGTGATCATTTAATATAAACCATTGGACCTTTTGCATTCAAATTTTGCATTCATTGTCTTTCTTTTTTTCTTTATTGCTTTTTTTTTTCAATAGCCATGTGTGATCGGTGGATCTGGAACTGACTGTTTAAAGCTGGTTCGCGAAATGTCGCAGTAAGCAAGAGTCGCCACCGTATTTTATTTTCTCCAATATGGAAAGGACAAAAGCACAGAAAAATTCCTTATTGAGATTAGTTCTCGGTTCGGGAGGTAGATTTATAGAAAGGGAAGGTGTTAGCACCCTTTCTATCCATGGTTATCCATGGGCTCTTAGATACTTGCTCATTTGTGTTTTCAAAATGTTTGTTTGCTTTTCAAGGTGAGTGGGTTTGAAAAAGTTTCGTTTAAAATTTCAGTTCGACTCTTGTATCAGTCCTCAAGAGTGTTTGAAAAATTGTTTTTGAAATCTTTTGCAAAGTGTCGGTGTGAAAAGAAGTTTTTGATTTGTTTTGAATTAGAGCAAGTATCTACGAGTCATCTACCTACCCTAAGGAATTAGTCTGTGTAAATGTCCTTAAGGTAGTGCCATCCCACCATTGAGAGGTAGGTAGCACCACCGTTGGAGGTGTTCGGGTCAATTCGAGGGTTCGGGACATTGTGGTCACCAGAGCAATAGGAAGACACCTTAGAAGCTACCCTCATGCCATGTTCATGGACATGAAGACTTACTAAAACATCCTCTACTCGACGACCACGTTTCGAGGGGCAAGGCAACAGTGAGACGTACCCTAGGGGTGGTGTGTGAATTGTGTTGTCATTTTCAATTATGTTTATCTTGTCATGCATTGGTGATCTACGCTTTGTTTTTATTTTTGGCATTCATTCTTTCATGTGGTTATTAACAGTTAAAAGGTGCGGGAAGATAAAAGTCCTACGCTATTACAAAGGCGCGGGTCCACATCGCCAAATTAATCCAAGACCCGATTTAAATAAAATACGGAAAATAAATGTCCTAATTAATCTATTACAAGGCTTTGGGGCAATTACATGAACTTTAAAAAAGGAAATAAAAGTAAATGTGCGAAAAGAAATAAAATCGAGAATGCGAGGGCGTTGGACCCTTTTAAAGAAATTAAATCGAAATCGTAAATTAATTAAATTAAATAAAAGCAAGAACTTATTTTTTGGAGTTTTTGTATTTATGGAATTTAATGAGAAAGTTAATTATTATAGGAAACCCTAATTCTAATTGTTTTTAATTTATAAAAAAAAATGTTTAACTTGTAACCTAATTTAACTCTAATTATTTAAATGGCATATTTATTTACAAAAATAATTAATATTTAATAATGGTAAAAAAGAAAAAAAAAAGAATAAAAGTGTTAAAACTCTAATTTCTACATTTTTTAGTTTATAAAAAAAAACATTAAAATTAAACCTAAGATTAAAACTAAATTAGTTAACAAAATTTATTTACAAAACTATTTATGAATTAAATATTAAAACATATCTTTATTTTTTTATAGTTTCTGATTTTTTTTGTATTTTTATGTTATAAAGTTTATTTTATGAATTAAAAGAAAATAATTAAAACAAATAAAATAAAAGGAAAGAAAAAAGAAAAAGGGAAAGAGATACAAACAAGAGGGGGTTCTGCCCCAATTATGGAGGTTTATGATGAGTAATCTGGCCCAATGAATTCAGGCCCTTCGTTGACTTTTCTGGGATGTGTGGGAAACAGTTGACTGATGCCCATGGTGATCTGCCAATTCTGACCTTTGGATTGGCCTTTAGAGACATGTGGCGTGCACAAATATGAAGCTGCATGGTAGGCCCTGGGGCATATACTGCATGGAATCATGTTAAAACAAAATATATTGAGAAATATGGGGGACCTGGGAATCGAACCCAGGTCCCAGTACCTGCATTACACGTTGGCCACCAACTGAACTAGCGCGTTTGGTTGTATGTTTAGTGGAGAATGAATAATAAGAGAGAGAAAAAGCATTATGCTGGAGAACAACAAAAAAAAGCGCCAATGTTTGAATCCACCAACCACATTCCTCCACGCATCGTCTTCTCCACTTGTTCTTTATTTTTCCTGAAAAAATAAGCTAGATAGCGGGGGTTTTAAACCCCCACAATTTGAAACACAAAAAAATAGCGAATAGAAATTGAACAAATATAAAAAATGCGCGATGGTATGGTTCTGTTCGTCATGAACTTCTGATTTCAATGGTGTTATTTAGGTTGGCCAATTTTTCCTCAAGCGTAAAGCCCCAATTCATGGTTCCTGAAACCCTAAAAAATAGCCATGGCAATTTTCTATACAAGCAATATTAGTTCAATTCAATGGTACCGTCAGTTTCAGTGAGTCCATATTAGTGTAAAACAATCATTAGAATGTATGAAAAATGCCTGCAAATCAAAATACGAATATGCAAATGTTCATGGACAGGGCGACTTCGTGCTACCGTTTCTTGAGGTTAGAGGCTGTGGTTTTGATTCAGAAAGCTTCCTTGATGCGTCAGGAAGGTAATGGAATCGTTCTTTGGCTTAGAAAAGTGCTCTAGCTATGGAATCAGATTTGAAATTTTTGGTGAAAAATGCAAAGTTATGCTTTGGTTTTAGGCGCAGCATCCAGGTTCTCTTGATTAGGTTTGCATTGTGTTTATGTATGTGAATGTTTTAGGTCAACAAAACAAGCCCAACATCCAAGTTTTTAATGCCTTTGAATTTTTGTGATCTTCCATGATTTTTCAATCTTTTTTCATACCTTTCTCATGCCAATCAAATGAAGATTCTTGCCTTTTTGGGGTGTGCACGAAATCTTGAGTGAGTAAATGAGAGAATATGCTACAAAAAGATTTAAAACACATGCTTTGCTATTTTTGTCATATTTTATTTGATTAAATGAATTAATGGTGATAAAAATTCAAATAAATAATAAAAAATGATGAAATAACTCCCCTTTGGGTCAATGGGTCGTGCATAGCTTTTGGGTGATGATTCTTGGAAGAAATTGAGGCCCATTAGCAATTTTGAGGCATTTGAAGCAAAGTTGACTTTTCCAAATTTCCAAAAATTTCCCAACTTCCACAAGGCATATCTTGCTCAATTTTTAAGCTTTGATCATGTTCTTGGACATTTTGGAAAGGTCTTGAAGTCCTCTAACCAATGCCTTTGGTCCCATGTCATTTTGATTTACCAATCTCAAGTTATGGTCTTTGACTTAAAGTGCCTTTTTGTTGACTTTTGAAAATGACCTATAATGTTGAGATTGATAACTTTTTGTGAGAGCATTTCTTGGACTTGAAGTGTGAGGATGAGTTGTAGAAAATGTCATTCTCTTCAAAATGAGCTTTGGATTGAATTTTTCTGATAAACCATGTGGAAGTTATGCCTTGGTCAAGTTACAGTTGACTTTTTCAATTGTCCAAATATGGAAACTTTTGCATCTTGAGACTTTTTGAGCCATGCCTTGAAAATCATGATCAAGAATTGATCAAATGATATTTGTGGCTTCAAAAATAAGATGTTGACCAAAAATTTGAACTTTTGACTGTCAAATGACCATTTTACCCCCTACAGTTGACTGTTGAGCAATTAGGGTTTTTGACTGTGCAATTTTGTGCTGTGAGTCTTGAAACTTAGCATATGGATGCTTGACCATGTTTGTAGGCATGTGGGATTTGTTTGGACCCTTGGAAACTTCAATTTCTTTGCCATAACCAAAACCCTAGTTTTTGACTGTTAGGAGGCCATTGAACTGTGCAACCCTTGGGAGATTTTGAAGCATGCTCTTTGCAAATCTTGAAGAATATGGGAGGGAAAATTTTGGGGTACAAGACCATGTACCTTACATGCACACACACACACACACTTGCAGATCTTCATCCACTCCGGATCTCATTATCAATGACTCTACTATTTCCAGGGGAACTAGCCAGACTTCTGATGCAAGAGGAAAAAGCTATTCAACCTCATGAAGATCCATTCGAAGTTATCAACCTAGGTACTGGGACAGACAAGAAAGAAGTCAAGATTGACACTAACCTAAAAGATGGTATTAAGAGTAGATTGGTTCATATTTACATGACTACGTTGAAGTGTTTGCTTGGTTGTATGAAGATATGCTAGGGTTGGATACCGACATTGTGGTTCATCTTCTGCCAACGAAGGAAGATTTTCCTCCTATTAAGCAAAAGGTTCATCGCATACGGCATGACATGTCTCAAAAGATAAAAGCTGAAGTGATGAAACAATTTGATGCAGGTTTCATAGCTATGACATCTTATCCTCAATGGGTCGTAAACGTGGTTCCCGTTACCAAGAAAGATGGAAAGGTTTGTATGCGTGAATATTATAGGCATATGAATATGGCAAGCCCCAAAGATGACTTCCCTCTACCTCATATTGATGTCTTAGTTGACAACGCCGCTCAACATAAAGTCTTCTCCTTCATGGATGGATTTTATGGCTACAACCAAATTAAGATGGCTCCCGAAGATATGGAAAAGACCATATTTGTTACACAATGGGGCACCTTTTGTTACAAAGTCATGCCGTTCATATTAAAGAATGCTAGGGCAACATATCAAAGAGCTACGGTAGCTTTATTTCATGATATGATCCATCATGAAATAGAGGTATATGTGGATGATATGATTGCACAGTCGCAAACTAAATAAGAGCATCTCGATCACCTACACAATCTACTTGAGAGGCTGAAGAAGTACAAGTTGAGGTTGAACCCTAATAAGTGCACATTCAGAGTAAGGTCTGGAAAACATCTAGGTTCTATCGTCAGTGGTAAAGGCATCGAAGTTGATCCTACAAAGGTAAAATCAATTCAAGGAATTCCAGTTCCTCATTCCAAATAGGAGGTTAGAGGATTCTTGGGTCCTCTTAATTACATTGCCCATTTCATATCTTATCTAACTGCTACTTGTGAGCCATTCTTCAAACTGCTGAAGAAAGATCGAGTATTCGAATGCAACAATGAATGCCAAGCCGCATTTGATAAGATCAAGGAATATTTGCAAGAACCTCCAATCCTTATGCCTCCAGTGGAAGGAAGGCCATTGATCATGTAATTGATTGTGCTAGAGAGTTCTATGGGGTGTGTGTTGGGCCAACAGGATGAGTCTGGCCGAAAAGAGTATGCGATATACTACCTGAGCAAAAAGTTTACCGACTGTGAAACCAAATATTCACTACTCGAGAAAACTTGTTGCACTCTGGCATTGGCTACTCACCGGCAAAGATAGTATATGTTGACTCACACCACTTTATTGATTTCTAAGATGGATCCTATCAAGTACATCTTTAAGAAGCCCCTCTCTCCGAATGGATAGCTAGATGGAAAATGATTCTGACTAAATACGATATTCAATATATAACATAAAAGGCCATCAAAGGAAGTGTATTGGCAGATCATTTGGCCCATCAAGCTGTTGATGATTATTAATCTTTGAACTTTGACTTCCCAGATGAGAATATCATGTTAGTGACTGACTGTGGAAAACCTGGACCGTATGACAGACCTGAACAAGGATCCCGATAGACTATGGTTTTCGATGGGGCTTCTAACACTTTGGGTAATGGAATTGGTGTTGTGATAATTTCTCCTAAATGTTTCCATACACCTTTCATCTCTAGACTATGCTTCGATTTTACGAACAACATGGCTGAGTACAAGGCGTGTATATTGGGTCTGAAAGCTGCCATTGACTTAAGGATCAAGTACTTGGATGTATTCTAAGATTCAGCTCTAGGTATTAGTCAAGTAAAGGGAGAATGGGACACTGAGCATCCTAACTTGACTCCTTAGAAGGAGCTTATGTTAACTCTGATTCCATGCTTCGAAGATATCACCTTTGAATATTTCCCTAGAGAGGAAAATCAGTTAGCTGACGCCTTGGCAAAAATGTCTTCCATGTTCAAGGTCAAATGGGACAACGAAGCTCCTATGATTACAATTGAGAAATTTGACGAACCTGCGCACTGATATGAGCTTGACACTGACAAAGAGAAACCATGGTACCATGAGGTGAGGAGATATCTTGAGGCACAAGAATATCCTTAAGGAGCTTCCATCAATGATAAGAAATTCTTGTGAATATTTTCAACCAAATTCTTTCTAAGCAACGAAATCCGGTACAAGCGCAGCCATGATTCTACTCTACTCCGATGTGTGGGCAAGAAGGAGGCAGAGAAAATTATGGAAGACATACATGATGGCCTTTTTGGGACCCACTCTAGTGGATACACTATGGCCAAAAAAATCTTAAGGGCTAGTTACTATTGGTCCACAATGGTAACTGATTGTCATCATCACTCAAGGACTTACCACAAGTGTCAAATCTATGGAGACAATGTCCATGTACCTCCTATTCCTCTAAATGTCATGACTGCTCTGTGGCCGTTTGCAACGTGGGGCACTGACATGATCGGGGAGATCAAACCTAATGCTTCCAATGGACGCTGTTTCATCCTCGTGGCTATTGATTACTTCACCAAATGGGTCGAAGCTGCCTCATTTGCCTCCGTCACAAAGAATGTTCTAGCCATATTTAACAAGCATAATCTCATCTGCCATTACGGTATCCCTGAAAGGATCATCACTGACAATGGAACCAACCTCAATAATGCCATGATTACGGAACTTTGTACTCAGTTTAAAATCAAGAATCACAATTCTTCTCCGTACAGACCTAAGATGAATGACGCAGTGGAAGATTCCAATAAAATACCAAAAATATTGTGCAAAAGATGGTGGTAACATATAAAGATTGGCATGAGATGTTTCCGTTTTCTCTCCATGGCTACCGTACTTCAGCTCGAACATCAACTCGGGCAACCTCGTTCTCCTTGGTCTATCGCATGGAAGTTTTCCTACCTGTCGAAGTTCAGATTCCCTCTCTAAGGATAATGAAGGAAGCAGATTTAGGTGAAGACGAATGGATTCAGACTAGGTTGGATCAGTTGAACTTGATTGATGAGAAGCGACTCGCTATTGTTTGTCATGGTCAGATGTACCAAAAACGTATGATCAGGACTTTCAATAAAAAGATCAAGCCTCAAGTATATTATACTGGAGATTTGGTAATAAAGCCTATCATTCTTCCATAAGGCGACCCCAGGGGCAAATGGACTCCCACTTACGAAGGATCATTTGTTGTAAAGAATGTTTTCTCTGGTGGTGCCATGGTGCTGACTACTATGGATGGCGAAGACTTCCCACATCTTATGAATACGAACATAGTTAAAAAGTACTACGCATAAAATGACCCGCTAGGTTGACATACCTATGCAAAAATAAGGGCACCCCGGCAAACCAAAGAGGTTCGGGAAAAAGTTAGGGATATATGCAAAAGATTGTACACCCGGCGAGTCGAAAACCTGAAAGGGCGATTTGGACAAAAATGGGTATCCTGGTGAGCTGAAAATCCGAAAGGGCGGTCCAGGAAAAAGTTAAGGATTAAAGCGTATGACTATGTCTCGTGGGATCTTTACACCCACCTTTATTACCAAAGTCCGAAGATCAAATAGTCCAAGATCCATCCAATCAACTTCTTTCAATGACAAGAGATGATGTTCGAGTACATAGGGGTAATAGTGGAGTTAGAACACAATGAGTTCACTTCCACGTGGATGTTATTTTTGTTTTCTACTCCATTCATTCTTTCGAAAATTTCCTCTTACTAAGATCTTTATCTCTTTGTACAAAAACGCCTATTCATGGGCAAAACATCAATACAAATATACTTTGAAGTATAAACTTTTTGTTTTTCTGTGCAAAGATGTCCAATGAATAAAATTGAATGAACATATGTATATGAACATGATTAAACTTTTAGAAAATGTATGCTTAAAAATAGTGACAAGTATCTCCTTAAGGGCATTTGAGATATCCCCAGAGTTATTTCAATAGCATTATCCCGACAGAGTTGGGTTCACGCAATTCCCAGCCCGAGTTCCAATCTCTTGAAAACACTCTCCCTAGCTGAGCTGGTCTTAAAAAAAAGTCTTGTGGAATGATACACCTCCCCCGTAGGTCATCAAATATTCTCTTCAACAGGGTTGATTTTCCCAGCAAATGGCAAATTACATCTAGTTTGAGTTGGCCCCTCAGACTATCACAAATCAATGGACAAAACCCATTAATCCCGGTAGAGTCATTTCAATCCTCAACGGAGTCATTACTATCCCAGTAAGTTACTATGAAGCCTGGAACCCAACCAGAGAATAGTTGACTCCATTCCTCCAAATCAAGTTACTACAAAGCCTGGAATCCGACCAAATAACAGTTCAATTTCATCCTTTCAAGCAAGTCATTGTGAAGCCTGGACCTGACCAGATAACAATTCAACTTCATCCTTTCAAAAAAATTACTATGAAACCTGGACCTGACCAGATAATAATTGATTCAATTTATTGTAAAGCCTGGGCCTGAACAAACAACAGTTTGAGTTGCTGAAACCTGGACTCGACCAGATACCAGTTAACCTCAAGATCAAATTGCTGAAACCTAGACCCGACCAGATAACAGTTTGAGTTGCTGAAACCTGACCAGATAGCAGTTTAACCTCCTCAAATCATTACTGAAGCCTAGACCCGACCAGATAATAGTTAATCTCAAATTCAAGTTACTAAAGCCTGGACCCGACCAAATATTAGTTTAACTTCTCCAATTGATGAAACCTGGACCCGACTAGATATCAGTTAACCTCAAGTTCAAGTTACTACGAAACCTGGACCCGACCAGATAATAACTTAACTTCTTCAAATCACTAATAAAACTTCTCTTCCCCAATAGAGTTTTCCACAATCCCTAGTGAGTTGTTGTAAATCCTGGAAACCGTCCAGATGATAGTTAATTTCTTTATCCCCAGCAAGTTTTTTATGAAGCCTGGAATCCGACTAGATAACAGCTAAGCTTTCTTCCTCTCCAACCAAGGGATAATTCCCCACTAGAGCAACAGACGACTAGAAATCCTGAGCTCTTTCCCCCAAGCAAAAATCAACACTTTCCATATAGTCTTCTCAAGCAAAGTCAATATTCCCCAACAGAGTTTTTCTCCACAAAGCAGGATTCTTCAGCAGAAGCATTTTTAACAAAGTGTGAAGATACACATACTCTTCATCTCCAACAACAATCCGAGATTCAACTTCTCAAAACTCCCCAATATATGTCAAGGATATGCTTCGACAACATGTCATACTCATACATCATATAACATACATAACATATACATACAACATAATCTCATTTATTTTGAGAACATCATTACACCATGCATACATTTGCGTACAGCTAACCCCTTGTTCCTTGTAGAAAAATCATTGATCCAAAGACCTCTTCTGAATCAGAATTAATTCTTCCAGTTTTTGCCAGGAATCAACTAAAGATTTATGCTGATGTTTCTTCCAGTTTCTACCATCATCTTTCCAAATGGCGTATATAATCCTATTCCCGAATCAATACATCATCGAGTGCAAATTTATGGGCACTCTAGTGTTCAATCATCTTTCACCTTTAAGTCACGAATGTCAGATCCGCCAATCTAACTCTTCAGGTTTAAGAAGATTGAACAGAGGCACATTGGAATAATGTTTCTTCAAAGATACTTCAAAACTAAGCTTCCAAACCAAAACTTGTGATCTTACAAATATGGTTGTCTCAACCTCCAAAACCTCTTGCCTATAAATAGAGAGATCATTTGTAAGCTAACACACGATTTCACAAGCCCTCAAACACTCTCAAACTCAGAATCAACAAGAAACCACCATTGTTGAACATTTGAAGCTTCCAACACCCAACTTCAAATCCACTCGTGCGTTTGACTTTTTTTATCATCCATACACCTTAAATACATCACATATAACACATCCAAACACATGTTACACTTCTGTAACACCATCTTCATCATCGTTTAAACTCTATATCCAAAGCTTGCACATTGACTTGGTTGGAGAGATTCAGACACTTTCAACATAAAGTAAGGATTGCAACAACTTCAGGGAGGTACAAGGAAGCTCAATCATTCATTTACTTGCACCTGGAAGCCTCCATATGCTTTTTGAGTTTTCACTTCAAGAGGTAAGTTTCTCCAACTTTGAAATCTTTATACACACATCATTTGCTTTCAATTTCAAAAGATAAAATGTAGATATGATTGCCCTGAAACTTAAAGAAGGGAAAAACATAAGAAGGGGGGGGTTGAATTGGGATCTCAAAATATAATGAAAAGAACACGTTGATTTTTATCCTGGTTCGTTTGAACTCAAACTACTCCAGTCCACCCGCCAAGGTGATTTTTCCTCTCTCCAATGAGGTCTTAATCCACTAATCAATATTGATTACAAATCTACTATGACAACTGCCAAAGTCTTCTTGAGTCTAAAACCACAACCCAGTTTTCTCAAGGAATTACAAAATAATATAATTGAGTGTGTACAAATATGTTTTCTAAATAAAACAATATCACAACCAGGATGTATTACATAATTTAAGATTGCTAGGTAGAACATGGTAAATATGCTTTTCTTTTACACGCGCAGTAGTTCATCACTTGAATTCTTCTTTTTGTCTTCTTTATATAGGCCATGCAACAATGACATAAGAAGATACTTTTGGAATGTTCATAACACGAATTAATGAAATTTCTAAACCAGGAGATCCTTGTCTGCTTGTAGCAGTTACTTTTGATATTGTATTGATAAATTGTAATGCTTCATAACTTCTCACATTAGAGGATGAATGTTACGGTTGAGAGTCCCTTACTGCTTGTATCATAACATTACAGATCAGTGTATCAGAGATCCTTTTTCACTGCGCTGGTGCATTCATAAGTTGTAAAATAACTTCTTCATATAAAGCGTGTCACACAGATTTTCTTCTAAGAAGGATGCGTCCGATTCTATCATAGTACTCTCATCTTCTATGCTCGCATAATCAGAACTTCTAGTGATGTTCTGGCAGATCGTCTATGCTCCTTACATCAGAACATCTTTTTCACATAAGAACTACCTTCATATAAATATAATTTTATTAGCGAGCATATTTTTTCTTTATATATATATATATATATATATATATATATATATATATATATATATATATATATATATATATATATATATATATATATATATATATATATATATATATATATATATATATATATATATCATGTGTTTGTTATCATCAAAACTCTTACAGGGATGTAGAACCAAATTATGTTCTAACAATCTCCCCCTTTTTGATGGAATATAAACAACAAAGAATAAAAAAAAACCCTGAGTAGAATACTCAGATAACGAGAAAATAAGATAATTCCCTGAAGATCTTCTGAAAGGAGTCAACTTCTGATATAAGTCAAAATATCTTTCATTCTCCCCTTTTTTGTCAATAATCAAAAAGTAGGAAGTTGCTTGAGAAGGTGTGACATCCTCTTCTAGATTCAACTGAGATTATTTAGAGAGCTTCTGATGCTGTATTCTCATTACCGTTCCCAATAGTTCCAGATCCAATAACCTTTTGTTTCTGATTGCCTCTGAAACCTGTGAATCCTTTAAATTCCAGGCTTTGGAACATACGCTCTGTTCCCTCCATGTGTAGAGAGCATCAAGAATCCAGGTGTTAGGACTGGTGTTTCAACCTTACTGTTAAAAATATCTGCAACATATATGATTTTATCCTTTGGTACCCATATCTTTTTGGGTCCATGATTGTTAGAATTTCCAAAAATCTATTTGAATTTTGGTTCAGCATAAAACGCCTTACTAGAATATTTTATATCATGTGTTTGTCTAGAAGTGAAGTGAGAATAAAGAGGAGTGCATTTAATAACCAAATCCTTAACTTTATTAGGTTGGGATACTTTACCTTTGTATCCTATACCTTTTCTGCCATTTCTGCTAATTCCATAGATCATTGAAGCCATCTTGCTTCTATCTATGTTTTTAGCGAGGAATTTTTGAAAGCTATGATCATATTCCTTTTATGATATTATCAGGGTTACTAGGAACTTCTGGGATTGTTTCCTTCTGAGTATTTTGTAATTCATTTTCAAGTTTTGAAATTTTTTCTTTTAACTCAGAGTCTTCCAATATCAGAGTCTTAGTTTCTTTAGAGTCAGAAACTAGATCCTTTTTCAGGTTCTTGTTTATGACTCGAATTTTCTGATACCTTTCTAGAATTTCTGACAGACTCTCTTCTAATTGAGACCTAGAAAAGTTAGAAAATGCCTCTTCTAACTGAGTCTGATTCTGATTCTGATTCTGATTCAGAGGATTCTGAGACATCTGATAAGTTGTCCGTTTGAGCTATATTGGCTCGTTCATCTTCTGATTCTGTTCCATCTTCAGAAGATTCAGAGTCATCCCACGTTTCCATAAGAATTTTCTTCTTTTCCTTAGAGAGCTTATTTTTAGGTTTCTCTATTTGAAGATTTGGACAGTTGCTCTTGCAGTGACCTTGTTCATTGCATTCATGGCAGGTAATGTTTCTGTTACTGGAATTTCTGTATCCAGCAGATTGTTTAGAGTCATTCCTTCTTCTTTTGGAGTTTCTAAATTTCCTTTGTCTGTGCTTCCACAGTTGATTGACTCTTTTGGATAGAAGGAACAACTCGTCTTCTTCTAACGAGGATTCACTATAATTTTCTGCTTCTTCTTTTGCCTGCAAAAAATTGGTTTCATATTTATTAGATTTCAGAGCGAGAGACTTACCTAGCTTCTGGGGCTCATCATCTTCTAACTCTATCTCATGACTTCTGAGAGAGCTAACAAGTTCTTCTAGAGAGATTTTGTTCAGATCTTTTGCTAGTTTGAGAGAAGTGACCATGGGTCTCCATTTCCTTGGTAAACTTCTGATGATCTTCTTTACATGATTAGCAGTTGATTACCCTTTGTCAAGTACTTTTATCCCAACCACCAAAATTTGAAATCTTGAGAACATTGTTTCAATGGTTTCATCTTCTTCCATTTTGAAGGCTTCATATTTCTGAATGAGCCAAGGGCTTTGGTTTCTTTGACTTACGTGTTTCCTTCATGCGTCATTCTCAAGGAATCACACATGTGCTTTGCTGTCTCTCTATTAGTGATCTTCTCATACTCTGAGTATGAGATGGCACTCAAGAGAATAGTTCTGGCCTTGTGATGATTTCTGAAATCCCTCTTTTGATGATCTATCATTCTTTTCCTGTCAACCTTCTGACTGCTTTCATCAACAGGATGCATGTACCCATCTGCTACCATATCCCAAAGGTCAGCGTCACACGCTAGGAAGAAACTTCTGATTATGTCTTTCCACTAATCAAAATTTTCACCGTCAAGTATTAGGGGTCTGCTGCTAATTCTGTCTTTCTCATCATGATAATCCTTGCTGATGTTCTGACTTGGTCCCACCATAGTGTTTTTTCTCCTTGAAAATTTTTCTGACACGGTTAAGTGTTTGAACCCAGATCCAGGTGCTCTGATACCAATTGAAGAAGGAAAAAACACAAGAAGGGGGGTTGAATTGGGATCTCAAAACATAATGAAAAGAAAACGTTGATTTTTATTCTGGTTCATTTGAACTCAAACTACTCCAGTCCACCCACCAAGGTGATTTCTCCTCTCTCCAACATGGTCTTAATCCACTAATCAATCTTGATTACAAATATACTTTGACAAATGCCAAAGTCTTCTTGAGTCTAAAACCACAACCCGGTTTTCTCACGGAATTACAAAAAAATATAATTGAGTGTGTACAAATATGTTTTCTAAATAAAATAATATCACAATCGTGATGTATTACACAATTTATGATTGCTAGGTAGAACTTGGTAAATATGCTTTTCTTTTACGTGCACAATATTTCATCACTTGAATTCTTCTTTTTGTCTTCTTTATATAGGCAATGGATCAGTGACATAAGAAGATGCTTTTGGAATGTTCATTACACTAATTAATGAAATTTCAAAACCAAGAGATCCTTGTCTGTTTGTAGCCGTTACTTTTGATATTACATTGATAAATTGTAATGCTTCAGAACTTCTCACATCAGAGGATGAATTTTACCGTTGAGAGTTCCTTACTGCTTGTATCAGAACTTTACAGATCAGAGTATCAGAGATCCTGTTTCACAGGGCTGGTGCATTCAGAAGTTGTAACAGAACTTCTTCACATAAGCGTGTCACACAGATTTTCTTCTAAGAAGGATGCGTCTAATTCTGTCATAGTACTCTCATCTTCTATGCTTGCATAATCAGAACTTATACTGATGTTCTGGAAGATCGTCTATGCTCCTTACATTAGAACATCTTTTTCACATAAAAACTTCTTGCATATAAAGATAATTTCATTAGCGAGCATATTTGTTCTTTATATCTATATATATCATGTGTTTGTTATCATCAAAACTCTTACAGGGATGTAGAATCAAATTATGTTCTAACAAAACTAACCATATCCTTAGTTTTCATTTATGTTGACTATGTGATGACAATTTTGGAATTGAAGTTTCTGATAAATTAGGTTTCATTTGGTACCAAGCAAAATTCGTTCCAGCCTTTAACTTATAGCTTTCAAAAGTTACATGGTTGAATTCGTGGTAAAATTTAGAACGACTTTCACGTTTACATTTTTAAAAATGATTGATAATTGAAGGAGTTAGAAATTTGAACAATGTTGTTGTTGTTGCTGGCGCGAGGAAGAAGATGAAGTTCATCTTCCAATTTTTGAAAATAAGTTTATTATATATTTATTGGGTGTTGCTTCATAACCGGATGAAACAGCCACCCTAGTGGAAAGCGTGTATGTGTGTAAGGCATTAGTGTTCCAGGGCAGGGGTTTGATCCCTGCCTCTGGAATTTTATTTTCTAACATTTCTCTTGCAGATTACATGCAATGCAATCCAGCGCGCAATGATGCAACCTTATATCTTGGCCATTATATCTCATCAAAGGCATATCCAATGCACCCAAACACAAGCCTATGGTGCACTCCCAGGAATTATCCATACATTTCCCCCAATTTATGGTTTGTACCCCCATTTCCGAAGCATCGTAATAGCATAGGACATTTAATTTCCGCAATTTACTACTTTCCTTATTACTGTTAGTAATTAGGGTTTGTATGGCAAGATTAAAATCAATCATTAGAAAACCAAATCTCAAGACAAATACTTGAAATCAAAACACTTCAACACGCACACCTCTAGGGTTACCCTCACTTGTTGCCTCGGATAAAAACAATCATGTCCCTCGAACTTGGGATGCTTTAGAAAAGATCCTCAGTTAAAAGATCGTAGTCCCTCGATGAACCTTTGATGTTGCCTTCGTTAAACGATCTTAGTCCCTTACTACAATTTCTAAAGCGTCTTACAAGTTGCCTTCTATGACTGTATGATGACCCACGCATGTTCCTCACATCCAATGATAGGGATTCCTACTATATGATGGTATAATAACACTATTAAGAGGAGGAGGAAAAGAACATAGACCAATGAGTAGGTAGATCGCTCGAAATCGCTTTCTCACAAATAATCTTTACACTTCACACTTTCATAAACAACTTCTTTCAAAATGCTTTATAAACACTCTTGAGGACTGATACAAGGGTTATTATAAAGCAAATTTCCTTACATTGGCATTTTCAAAAACACTTTCCAAAACAACAATTCCTTTCAAGAAATATTTTCAAAACAAACATTTTGTATACATTCTCAACGATACGAGAATCATTGCAAAATTGCCGCACTTAGGTATTTCAAAATATTTGCAAACATACACAAACGCAAAGCATTTTCAAAAAGTGATCAAGTAATTAAGAGACCATAGATAACTATTGATAAAAAGGGTGCTAACACCTTCCCTTTTCATAACCTACCCCCCGAACTCAAAATCTTCAAGGTCTTTCCTGTTCTTTTCACCTTTTCCTTTATTGGATAAAAGAAAAGTCGGTGGGGCCTCTTGCTATCCGGAACATTTGTGATAAAACGTAAAACCCAAAAGTCAGTTCTCCCACCATATTACAGTATGATTTGATATTTGTAAATGATGTATGGACGCAATGTAATATTGAAACGTATCAGTAACTTCATCTAGCATCTTGGCTGGGGAAAATAAATCCATGACTGTTGAGGGTGAAGAATATGAATCTTCAATCTTGTTTAGAACGTCTTTGCTGGGGATTGCTACTTTCTTCTTTGAGGATACTCCGTTGGGAATGTTTGACTCCTACTTGGGGATACAAGACTTTAGGAACATTGGTCGTTTGTCGCTCTACTGTGGAATTTAGTTCTTATATACCATGATTCGAGATAAAAGTGATGGATAATCTTCTGAGGTGCCGTCTGTCCAGGTTTCCAATATGGATGTCAACTCTTCTGGGGAGGACAAAGTTAAATGATATCTGGCCTGGTTTCATGTTCCGTAGCAACTCTCCGGGGATAGAAACCATGACTATACTTTTCTAGAGAGAAGAATCTTGTCGGGGTTTTGCAGTAATCGGGGAAATGAACTTTGTTGGGGAAATAAACCCTGATGGGGAAATAAACCCTGCTGGGGAAATAAACCCTGTTTGAGAAGAGAATTCTGCAGGGGATTTTGTTGGAGAAATAAACTCCGCTGGTGGATTAAATTCCTATGAATTATGTTGAGGAATCATTTCTGACGGGAATTAATATTCTCATAGTTGTACTGGGGAAGTTTTCATCGTATGTTGGGGAAATGATCAAACTTCCTTGTTTGTTAGGGAATCTACTGGGGATAATGGTCAAGTCAAACCATCATTCAGGGACATAGAGGTGATTTGCTGGAAGATGCCCCAATTCTCGTCTGAAGGCCTATTTGACTTTTTGGAGAATGTATCTCTTTGGATGACTTGAATACTATCCCAACTCCTAGAGTCTTTAATAAATGTTTATTCCTGTTTTTATGCACATATTTGTTAACAGTAATCACATTCATATGCATATTTTTATTCAAATTAGTCATTGGATGTTTTTGCAAACAAAACAGAGAAAGTAAAATAAATTTGAATTTTGAAGTTGACTTTGTATTAAAAGTTTGCCTATAAACAGACAATTTTGTACAATGAAGAAATCCTAGTACGAGGAAATCGTCGTAAAATGAAAGGAGCACAAAGTAAAATAGAGAAAAAAGATATGTGGAAACGATCTCATCAAGTTCCAACTCTGCTATTGCCCCTATATCTTCGAGCATCTCATCCTTTGCTATCGAAAAAGTTGACTGGATTGATCTGTACCATTCAAACTTGATGTTGGTAACCAAGCTTGTTGTAAGTAGGTGATCCAACGGGAAATAGTCGTACGCTTTAATCCCTAACTTTTTCCTGGACCGTCCTTTCGGGTTTTCAGTTCACCGGGATACCCTTTTTTTCCTAATCTCCTTTTCAGGTTTTCAACTTGCTGGGTGTATACAATTTAAATTATATCCCTAATTTTTTTCCGAACCCTTTTGGTTCACTGAGATGCCCTTATTCTTGCCTTGTATTTTTTTACTATGACCGCGTTCATAGGGTGCGAGAGATCTTAACCGTTCATGGTGGTAAGTATCATAGCACTGCCAGAAAATATCTTTTTGATTATGAACGGACCTTCGTAAGTGGGAGTCCATTTTCCCCTAGGATCACCCTGTGGTAGGATAATGTGATTTATCACCAAGTCACTAGCCTAATATTCCCGATGTTTGACTTTCTTGTTGAAGGCTTTAATCATGCATTTCTGATACATCTGTCCATGACAAACAATCATGAGCCTTTTCTTGTCAATCAAACTTATCTAGTCCAGCCTAGTCTGAATCCACTCGTCTTCGTCCAAACCTGCATCTTTCATGATCCTTAGAGAAGGGATCTGGACTTCTACAGGTAGGACAACTTCCGTACCGCAGACTAGAGAGAATGGGGTTGCCCTAGTTAATGTTCGTACTCAAGTGTGATAGCCATGAAGAGAAAATGGTAATATCTCATGCCAATCTTTATATGTCGTCATCATCTTCTATATAATCTTCTTGATATTCTTATTGGTAGCTTCCACTATGCCATTCATCTTTGGTCGATATGGAGAAGAATTGTGGTTCTTAATATTGAACTGCATGCAGAGTTCCGTGATCATAGTGTTGTTAAGATTAGTACCATTATCTGTGATAATCCTTTCGGGTATGCCATACTGGAAAATGAGGTTATGTTTGATAAATCGAGCCATAACATTCTTGGTGATGGAGGCAAATGAGGTTGCTTCAACCCACTTCATAAAGTAATCGATGGCGACGAGGATGAAATGAAGTCCGTTAGAAGCCATAGGCTTAATATCACAATTCATATCAATTCCCCACATTGAAAATGGCCAAGGAGCAGTCAATACATTCAGAGGAACCGGTGGCACATGTACTTTGTCAGCATAGATCTGACATTTGTGACAAGTTCTTGAGTGGTAATACCAATCAGTTTCCATAGTGGACCAATAATAACCCGCCCTTAGAATCTTCTTAGCCATTATATGCCCATTGGAGTGGGTACCAAAGACTCTTTCATGTATATCCTCCATAATTTTCTTCGCTTCCCTCTTGTCCATACAACGGAGCAAAGTCGAATCACGTTTGCACTTGTACTTGATTCCATTTCTCAGAAAGAATTGTCAAAGAACCTCGGTAGGAATTTCTTTTCATTGATAGATGCCCCCTCGAGGTACTCTTGAGCCTCGAGGTATCTCTTCACCTCATGAAACCAAGGCTTTAGTATCAACCTCATAGCAATGTATCGATTCATCCAGTATCTTAATAGTAATTCGAGGAGCCTTTTTTTACCATATGACTTTGAACATATATGACATGGTCACCAATGCATCTTCCAGTCGATTCTCTTCTCGTGGGATATGGTCAAAAGTGATTTCCTCGATGTACGGAATTAGTGTCAATACATGCTCCCGATAAGGAATGAGATTCGGGTGCTTCGTATCCCATTCTCCCTTAATCTGACTGATCACCAGGGCTGAGTCCCTGTATACATTCAAGAACTTGATTCTCATATCGATAGAAGCTTTGATGCTCGTAATGCATGCTTCGTATTCTTCCATATTGTTGGTACAGTCAAAGCAAATTCTGATGGTGAAGGGCGTATGACAACCCTTGGGAGAGATAACCACAACACCAATTATGTTACCAAGTGCGTTGGAAGCTCCATCAAAAACCAAAGTCCATCAGGATCCTGGCTCAGGTCCTTTATACGGTCCAGGTTCTTCATAATCTATAACTAGCATAATATTCTCATCCGGGATTTCGAAATTCATAGACTGATAGTCATCCACAGCTTGATGAGCCAAATGATCTGCAAGTACACTTTCTTTGATTTCTTTCTGAGTGGTGCACTGAATGTCGTATTCTTTCAAGACCATTTGCCATCTGGCTATTCTTTCGGAGAGAGCGGGCTTCTCTAATATGTACTTTATCAGATCCTTCTTAGAGATCAACAAGGTAGTATGAGTCAACATATACTGTCTTAGTCGGCAAGCAGCCCATGCTAAAGCGCAACAAGTTTTCTCGAGCAATGAGTATCTTGTTCCACAGTCGTTAAACTTTTTTCTAAGGTAGTATATTGCATGATCTTTTCGACCAAACTCGTCATGTTGCCCCAGTACATACCCCATTGAGGTCTCTAACACTGTTAGGTACATGATCAGAGGTCTTCCATCAACTGGTGGCATCAGGATCGGAAGTTCCGGGAGGTACCCCTTGATTTTATCGAAGGATATCTAAAAATATTCGTTCCACTTCAACACTTGATCTTTCTTCATCAACTTGAAGATTGGCTCACAAGTAGCAGTAAGATGGGAAATAAATCTGGAAATATAATTTATTCATCCCGAGAAACCTCTGACTTCCTTCTCAGTACAGGGAGCTGGCATTTCTTGAATAGCTTTAACCTTGGAAGGATCAACTTTAATACCTTTACCACTGACGACGAAACCCAGGAGTTTACCAGATCTGACCCCAAAAGTGCACTTGTTCGGATTTAATCTCAACTTGTACTTCTTCAGTCTGTCGAACATCTTGTGTAGATGGTCAAGATGTTCTTCTTTAGTCTGAGACCTGGCTCTCATGTCGTCAATGTAAACCTATATCTCATGGTGTATCATGTCGTGGAACAAATCTACTATAGCACGTTGATAAGTCGCGTCAGCATTCTTCAAAGCAAAAGGCATAACCTTGTAACAAAAAGGTTCATACTGTGTGACGAAGGTAGTTTTCTCCATGTCTTCAGGTGCCATCTTTATCTGATTATAACCTAAGAAACCATCCATGAAAGAAAATACTTTATGTTGAGCGATATTGTCAACCAGAACATCAATGTGTGGAAGCGGAAAGTCATCCTTGGGGCTTGCCCTATTAAGACCTTATAATCTACACATATACGCACTTCACCGTCTTTATTTGGTATCATGACCACATTTGCAACCCACTTATGATAGGATGTAACAGCTAAGAGACCTGCATTGAATTGCTTCATAACCTCAGCCTTGATTTTCTCAGACATCTCAGGACGCATACGATGAACCTTTTGGTTTATTGGAGAACAACCCTCTTTCATCGACAGACGGTGAACCACAACATCAATATCAATCCTTGACATTTCTTTGTACAACCAAGAAAAGATCTCAACATAATCATGCAACATCTAAATTAACCTGTTCTTGACATTATCCCCTAGGTTGGCACCTATCTTGACTTCTTCCCTGTTTTCCTTAATACCTAAGTTTACAACCTCGACTGGCTCTTCATGAGGTTGTATAGCCTTTTCCTCTTGCATTAATAGTCTGGAAAGTTCTCCAGGTATTTCACAATCTTCCTCACCTTCTTCCTCGGCTTGATAGATCGGATTTTTGAAGTCATAAGTGGAAATAGCATAATTGTTATCAATGGGATCCAGAGTGGATGTGGATCTGCAATTTATTGTGTGGGTGTGTGTAAGAACACATAGCTATTTGAAAGTGATAAAATAAAAGAAAGACAAAGAGTGAAAAATTTGAATTTAAAACGTCGAATGATTTATTAAATGAAAATATGCTTATGACATGACAACCCTAACAAATGAACCGTCGTGCCCCGGGTAAGACACAAAGCTTAAAGCCATTGTTTTAAAATTACATAACCAGAACTTTGAAAGCAAAAAGAAACAGAAAATGGAATTTACTCCTGACTAAAGGAGATTGAGATAAGGTCTTCAGTCTTCCAATTGCTGAGCTCATTGCCTATAATAGGAAAGACCCAACTATCTAGGTCGTAGTCATTATCCGCGTCTCTATAACGTTGACTCCATTGTTGCTGATGCAGAATAGTGGTCTTTCGGCACGAGCACGGTGCACATCCCTCTGAGCCTCTACCATAAAACCCAAACCAAATTTTTCATATTTGTACAGAATGTCAGGAAGCTGACCCTAAGTACTACATCCACCTTCTTCTACTACAGCTCTAGCGTCCTTCAAAGAAGCCATTCTGGGTGGACCCCTAGTAACCTTGGGAATAGAAGAAACATCTTCAGTAGTGGTAGGAGGGATAGCTTCAAAAGTCTGGCAAGGAGTTTCAATGAATTCGCCATCCATCTCAACATACACTGTTGTACCCCAAAATTTTTCCTCTCATGTTCTCCAAGATTGTCTCTTACATAGATGGTTACAAACACTTGATGGAAGAAAATAATTTTTTTTTGAAGATGAGCCAAGGTGTCTTTGATTGGCATCTGAAAAGGATGTCCTTCGATTGGCATCTGGAAAAAGTGCTTTAATTAGGTGTCTGGGGCCCTTCAAGCGATATGTGTCTCACAAGCTTCGATTGGGAATTTAAAACCCTTCTATCAAGCTTTGGTCCATCAACTTCGATTAAGCATTGGGCCCCCTTCGATCAAGTTCAGTTCGCTAGGCACACAAGGCCAAGACTTCTTCATATTTGGCTTTAACCCACTAGGAAGAAAACTTCCTTCGACCCACAAGGAAAATACCTCCTTCGTGCCTGATTCGATTGACTATGGAAAGGACTCATTTATGCTTTCTTTGGCCTCCCTCATGCTAGCGTCCACAAGGAATTGGCTGCCTTTGTGCCAACTTCGACTAGGTAGTGGTCCCCTTTGAAACAATTTCGATTCAATGAATCAAAAGATGAACAATTTTCCACACTTCGACACACATGATAGTCCCTTCGAAGGTGCATTCATGTGGTCCCTTCTAAGAAGCATTAATTGGTCCATTAGAAGGGCACATGATTGTTGAAAACAAGTTTACTTTGTTACGAGTCTTGGTCTAAGATGCTTGCTAGACAAAATCATGCATGCTACCAAGCCCAAGCCCCCTGCACAAGCACATTCCTGCCAAAGGAAGCTTCGACTGGCTAGAATGAAGTATTTCAATTGGGCTAGTTGATTAGTGTCAGAGAAATTAGAGAGAGAGAACTTAGGGGCTGATCAAAGAAGCCAGGATGTTGAGGCCTTGTACAATTTGAATCAAGATCTAGAGTCAATCGAAAAGTAAAGATCTGAGGGGATTTTGAAGAAACCCTGATAAGGGAAACTCTGAACAGGTTTGAATTGGAATTCAGAATCATCAAAAAGAACAATGCTCTAGCAAAGAGAATTCTGGGCAATTCAAATTGATGCAGATGGTGAATTAATTGAAGAAACTCTGACAAGGGAAAACTCTGAACAATTAGAATTCAGAGTCATCAAAGATCTGAGAAATTCGAAGTGATGAGTGTTGTACCCCAAAATTTTCCCTCCCATTTTATTCAAAAAATTTCAATTGAGGTCCCCAAGTTGCTCAAGGAAGTCCAAGAGTTAACCAGACAAACTCTCTCCTAAGGCAGGGTGTCTCAAATTAGGGTTTCATTTTCATCAAGATTGGTGAACCACAAAGGCCTCATATGCTCTCCATGGTTTTAATATGTTCTCAAGACCCTACGTGTCAAGTTTCAAGCCTTGTACAAAAAGGTTACTCAGTCAACTGCTCAGATGCTTGAGAATCAACTATACTAGGTCAAAAGTCAACCGTGGCCCACATACAGTCAAACCTCAAGATTTTTGGTTAACATCATCATTTTGAAGCTATATCCATCATTGTATCAATGGTTGATCATGATTCCCCAAGGAATTCTCTAAATTAATCAAAACCCAAAAGTTGCTAAATTAGGGTTTTGTAGGAAAAGTCAACCCAACTTTGACCAAGCATAACTTCTTCATACTTTATCAGAAATTTTCCATCCAAATCTCATTTTGAATAGGATGAAATTCCCTACAATTCATCTTCATCTCACAAGTTCAAAATATACAGCCACAAAAAGATATGAATTTTGACATTATAGGTCCTTTTGAAAAGTCAACAAAAACACCTTTTGGGTCAAAGCTTCATACATGAACATGGAAGATACAATTGAGATGAAACCAAAAGGGTTGGTTTGGGGACATCCTAATATTTCTAAAAAGTCAAATAAAACCCTCCTAGGGTCAAAATTGAGAGAGTTGTGCATTGTCAAAATTGGCAATTTTCGGAAAAATTGTCAAAAGTCAACATTGATCAAATTTGCATTTTTTTTCCCAAAGGGGCCCATGTTTTCTTGCTTGAAACATGTTTCTAATAGGACCCACGACCCCTGAGCTTTTCCACCTATTATTTTATTACTTTTATCATTTATTTTGATTTTTTATTCATTTAAATCAAAATAAATCAAATTAAATGGTAAAATAATGAAAACAAATCAAATCTTGGAATTTTTGTGCACATTTTGAGTCCATTTACAGCTAGCATGCCAGCCAATTCGTGCAAGACTCATTAGGGTTGAAAAATATTGGATTGAAGTAAGTTTTGGAAAGAAATCATACATGAAGCAAATTAAATCAAATCTCCATTATTTCTCAAGATTCATGTCAATTTTGTTAACCTAATTTAGTCTCCTTCATATACACAACAATTCTAGACCATAAGCATAAGGATTGGAGGCGTGAAAAAGCAAGAACATAATTGAAATTTTGGACAAAAAGTGTGAGATCAAAATCCACTCTAGAGCCATCCTCACGGAGATTTAAAGATTCTAATCCATCCCTGGACATCTCAGGAACCTACCAACATAATTTGCTAGCCTTAAAACATCCATAAATCTCCCCTAGAGATATCACGATTTGCATTTTTTTTAAAGTTTGAATCCATTGATTTACACATCATAAATCTATTTTAATCACATATCATTGTTTATTGTTATGCTTGCAACGTTTTTGAATGGTTTGATTTGAGTTTCTGCACAGGAATCGCGTAATGCCATTGCTAGGGTTTACGAGTTTGTTTTAGGGGTTTTCAATGCAGGAACAATTGGTTCTCATATTGGGTACCATGATGATCAGGGCTTCAAGCCCAGTTGATACATGGTCACCAATTTCATTTATCTTGCTTGTATGCCATTTTTGAATGAAACAGGGTTATAGCTACGAACAAACGTTCGTAGATAAAAGTGTTTTACCTAAAGCAACGGTCCAAGGAAGAAGATGATGCGTGTCAAAGAATGGTTGGCCAATTCAAATCTCACTCGTGTTTTCATGGCTATTAACGTTTTTTTCTAATATATTATATTTTGGTTATTTATATTGCCAACAAAGAACGTTGGTCCAGTGGTAGCCAGGAGAAGAGATAAGGCGTTATAAGCAGGAGGTCAGGGGTTCGACCCCTGACTCCAACATTTTCTCATTTACATGTTTTCTTTACAGAATCCAATATGCTTCGTCTCCAGGAGACCATCATACACCCTCAATGCCTGTCCACTGGATTACACGTTGACCAGATCTCATGCTTCTCCAATGAAGGTTCATGGTACTCCTCCAGGTCAATGCTACACCAGATCCCAAATTTGACCAGGCCTGGAGCTTAATGGGCCAAAGAATTTCAGATTAACACCCCCAGCATTGCTATTCAACACATGCCCATTTCTAATTTTTTTTTTTTTTATTTATTTATTCTTTGCAATTTATTTATTTTTATTTTATTTTTAAAAATCATTTTTTTCATAAAAATCCCAAAATCAAGAATTCACAAATTTAGAATTAGTTTTATTTTATCAAATTTAATTTTTAAATTAATGAGTTTATTTAATTTAGGGTAACTTTAACTTATTTTTTACAATTAAAAATCAATTAGAAAACTAGGTTTAAATTCTTGATTTAATGATTTTTCTTTTTTAAACAAAAACACAAAAAATAGGCTAATTTAATTATTCTTCTTAATTAAAGTTAATTAGTAATTAGGTTCTTTTTTTTAATTCAATTATTACTTATTTTCTTAAATAACAAAAAATGACAAAAAATGATGTTTTCTTTAATCAATTGCAATTAGATTTAGTCAAGGGTCAAAACCCTAATTTCTCTCGCATTTAATTTGCCGCGCGCTTGTTATTATTTTTGCCATTATTTTGTAACTAATTCAAGGTTGTAATAGTTTTAATTAGGGTTTTAAATTCCTTATTTTTATTTCCCGTCAAGGAAATTATGTAACTGTCAAAGCCATGTAATTGCTAGGTTTATTTCCGCTTTTACTTTCTGAAAATTATTAACTGTTAGATGAATTAATAGGATTGTATGGAAAGAATGCATGAAAAATTAAAACAGTTAGAAAACCCTAGTGCGCAAAGACTAAAATAACTGAAACAAATCACTCGCACATGTTCACTCCTAGGGTTTACCTCACTTTGGTTGCCTTCTGTGATACGGTGGGAGAACTGGCTTGGGATTTTTCGTTTGTGTTCGCAAATTTTCGGTTTAGCAAGAGTCGCCACCGACTTTTTATTTTATCCTAAGGAAAGGTCAAAAAGCACATGAAATACCTTTGAGATGTTTTCTTGGGTTCGGGGAGTAGATTATAGAAAGGGAAGGTATTAGCACCCTTTCTATCCATGGTTATCCATGGGCTCTTAGTTACTTGCCTAGATCACTTGCTTTGCTTTTCAATTGTTTGAAATGGTGCTCTTCAATTATTTGAAATGGTGCTTTGTGTGTGGTTTTGGAAGATGTTTTGAAAAGAGGCCATCATTGTGGCAACCTTTGTAATGATTCTTGTTTGAATGTATACAAAGGTGTTTTTGTCTTTTGAAAAGTTTTCAATGTTTGAAAGTAGTGTTTTGAAATTGTCTTGTGAAGTGTGTTTTGAAGATAACAAGGATGTTTTTTGCAAGCTTTGATCAAGTAACTAAGAGTTGTCTACCCTATTTTACTCAAAGGTCTTTCCTATGTATTTAACCCTTTTAACAGTGTTGTTTCACCATTGTATTTGGTGAACAACCTTGTGTTAGGATGTTAACGGGACAGGCGCGGGTCATCGTATAGACCATGATAACAATAGTATCAAGTATTTTTGGCAATTTTCTTGAGGGACTTGATCATTTTGTTTTGTTTTTGTTTTGCCAAAGTACTTGACATGCAACCATGGCCCATTTTTGAAGGCAACAAATGGATTGTAACCCTAGGGGTGCAAGTGTGTATTGTGTTTGTTTTCATGCATTGTTATCTTGGATTAGATCAAGCTAATTGTTGATTTTATTTTGCATACAAACCCTAGGTCTAATCATGGCATAATTAAAAGCTTTTAAAGGTGCGAGAATTTAAATTCTACACTATTACAACATGATATAGGGAGGGGGGTACAAATTTGAATTGGGGATTATTTTGCAAGAAATTAAATCCTAAATTATTACAACCATATTGAATGGGTAAGGCATAATATTTAAATGTACAATATTTAAATAAATACAATAAATAAATATTAAATAAAATGCATTTATGCAAAAAGATTTTTATGTATGAAAAAGTGTTTTTAATGTGAAATATAAATAAATAAAAAGTCAATTTCAATCATTTTGTCTTTTAGGGCAAAAACCCTAATTTATTAAATAAATAGTATTATTTATTATTTATATACAATAATGTATTAATTTGTACAAAAAATAAAAGTATATTATAAAAAAAAGGTATTTTTAGTATAAAAACTTAATAAAAATAAAAATGTATTATTTTTGTATTTTTTGTCCTAATTATTTAATAAAATATGTATGTATATGTATTATATATTAAATATACTAAGTATGTATAAAAATAAAATAAATTATTTACAAAATGTATATATTTGAAGAAAATATTTTCATATGTGAATAAAAATAATAAATGAAAATAAAACATATTTTTGCATTATTTTATTAAGTTTTGATAAAAGAATATAAAGTATTTAAACATTTTTTATACTAGTAAAATAAAAATAAATATCAAATAAATATGAAAAAATATAAAAAATAATTTTTTGGAATTTTTTATATTTGGACATAAAATAATAAAGTCAGAACAAAAATAAAAATACAAAAATGTCAAATATACAAAGAAATGGGCCAGTGGGGTGTAAAAAGAAAAGAGGGGGGTGCCAAAAGCAAGCCTATACAGGCTCAGCCCAAAGACAACTTCATCTTCTTCCTTTGAACAAGAACACGCGCGCTTCTGTACATAAAATGCTATCTCCTGCTTCCTTGCTTTTTTGACAAAACTCATAACATGAAACTTGTAGAGCATCAAACAACGAATCTAACCATATAAAAAACTTAAGCTAACTCTCAAAGACCAGAGAGAATTTCTCTGGCCCTAATTCTTAACCTAGTTTTTTCAAAAAGTTCATGAACAAAATTCTTCTAGCACGATTAATATAAATGAAAACTAAGCACATGTATGGTTTCAGGGCTATGAATACAACATCTTTCATTCACAAACCTATGTCTAATTATTCCTAAATAGAGAGATAGAAGTTCATGAAATACCTGTTTCAGTTGACTTCGAGCTGGACAATGCAGCAACTTCCAAGGGTGCTTGAGGTTCTTTTGAGCTTGCCTGAGGTCCACTGAAGCTTTCCCAATGCTTGGCTTGTTTTGAAGTAGCCTAAATCGTGTTGCAGAACTCAACCTGCAAAGCTTTCAAACAAAAATGGCAATGTGTGTTAATGGTGTTACAGCTAGCAGTGGAGGTCTGGAATAGTTCAGGTGAGTTGAGTGGAAGATATTGGAACAAGTTTGAGGCCAAACGCACGAGGCAAAGTGGAGATGGAGGTGGTTCTGCAGGGCTTGCCCTGTTTTGCAGAAAAACAGTGATTTTATGTACAAGGAGGTTTAAGGGGTGAAGGGCTCGTGTTTTTGACTTGTGAGGATATGCAAAACTTGTTTGACAACTTTGTTCTTGTTGGTTTTATCAGATATGAGAGATACAAGCTTTTGGCCCTTTGACTTGTTTTGAAATTAAAGTTGGAAGTGAAGTGTGATAGGCCTGTACAGGCTATCTCCAAGCATGCACCAACTTCTTGTACTATGCCTGAGATTGTGGAGCTTGTTTGCTGCAAAGGAAGAAAGTCCAAGGCTCAAGAAAAAGCAATTTGACATAAAGTGCCCTTTATGAAAATGGAAGTGTGGCCTTTATGCTTAAAATGGCAATGTTCATTGTACAAAGCTCTCTTGATCAGAACAATGCCAATATCCAATGTATTTGCATTCAATTTTGGAGTTTAAATTGGTTTAGAGGCCTGTAATCATGTACTAAGCTATCTTGGTCAGATTTGCAACTTGGTATGAACATGTGTTGGCCATGGATCAAAGTGAGTTGTTGCCAACTTCAAGCATTCGATTCTCCCTAACCACAAAGGTGTTTGAGGAGTTCTTGGACAATTTGGAAAGCTTGCAACATGTACTATAATCCATCTTTGAAATGCAACTTGAAACTCCAAGTGGAACTATGTGAAAAATGGCCAAGAAGATGGGTCAAAATCCTGCCTAAACTAGGGCAAAATTTTTCTAATTTAAAAGTTTTAGGTACCCTTGTTCCAAAAATCATAACTTCAGATACAATCTTCTTTTGAGAAAACTTTGTGAATCATAGTTGTAGACATTGTTATTGAATACAACTTTCATGTTTCAAGTTTTGTTTGAATACAATTTAATCTTGGTGAAAAAATGGGACAAAGTTAGGAAAAAAATAAGAAAATTTTATAACTTAGAAAAATTCTAAGTTATGAAATTTTTTCATTTTAAACCCTAATTTGCATTTTTGGATTTATTGATGAACAAGTTTCATAATTTGACATGTCTTGATGAAAAATGACCCTTGGCACTTGATTTTGACCAAAAAGTCAAAGTTTGACTTTTCAATATACAGTCAAATTTTGATCAGTTGAGTGAAAAATTCATCTGTCAATCCTATGCTTTTGAGATCTTTTGAACTTGTTGAATGGGTAAAGACAATGTCATTGAGTCCTTGATTCCATGGTTGAGCTTGATTTTCCATTGGCTAGGTCAAACAGTCAAAAATTGCCTTTGTACAGTCAAAACCCTAAAAATGACCATTTTGCCCTTTTGATGATCTGATCAAATTTCTTGTGGAATTGTGATCCAAACTTGATCAAATGGTTCATATGAGTTCATAATGTTGATGTAGGTCAAATTTCATGAGGTTTGACTGTCAATTGGCCACAGTTGACTTTTTCCCCAATACAGTTGATTTCTAGGTCAACTGTCCAATTGATTGGGCAAAAATTTGGATCAAGGCTTGAAACTTTGTATGTACAAACTCGTGAGTCCAATATGAAGTATGAAAGTCACTTTGGGCATTGTAGGTCAAAACATCACTATGAAAACTCAAACCCTAATTTAGGTCCATAGTGCAAGGAGGTGTCTTGAGCAGAGAAAACCATAGCTTGATCTTGAGTTCCAAGAGTCTTGTGATGAAAAATTTTGATGAAATGAGAGGGAAATTTTTTGGGTACAACACCTTCAGTAAACAATCATTAAGCATAGGAGATTTTAGTGGTTTCCCTCCAGTCTAAAGAGATCAAATTATCCCATTCAATTGTTGCCTCAGAAATGTTGCCTCGGAAATATTGCCTCAGAAAGATCTTAAGACTCTAGGGTTATTACTAAAGTTTTATAACTATTGCTTTGGTGATTGTACTTGTCCCTTTCGAATGTCCCTTACAACTCCAATGACGGTGATGCCTACTCCTTAATAGTGGGATAACACTTTCTAAAGGAAATAGAACATAAACAATCTTTTTTCGAGTAGGTAGATGCTAGTAGGTACTTGCTCAAATAAAAACTTTTCACACAAACACCTTTCAAAACAGTTTTCAAAACAACTTCGTCACACCCTTGAGGACTGATACAAGGGTTATCACGAAGTAAAACATTTTCAAGACAAACGCACGCAAGCAATTTGAAAAATGAGCAAGTACCTAAGAGCCCGTAGATAACTACGGATAGAAAGGGTGCTAACACCTTCCCTTTCTAAAATCTACCCCCGTACTCAGAATATCTCGAAAAAAGGTTATTTCTGTTCTTTTTCCTTTTCCATGATTGGATGAAATAAAAGTCGGTGGCGACTCTTGCTTACCGCAACATTTTGCGAACAAAAAACACAAAACACAAACCAGTAAAAATAGTCGGTTCTGCCACTGTATCACTGAACTGGAGACTCTGCTGGGGACATATAAAGTGGGGTAAAACTTAGGATCTAGGTCATATTTAATTGCTTTCTCTTGATTGTGTTGTTTGCTTTATATTAATGGGAACTGTTTGGGTTATTTGATCCTACACCCGGATCGGAGAAACACTTTTTAGGTAAGTAGCAATAAACTATGAGGGAACTATGCTGGGGTATACCGACACGGTTGAAGCAGTAGCTACATTGATGTGGCACTTTGGTTGGCACCGGTAACCCTTGAGTCAATCAGGGAGAGTACGGGGCCGCCGCGTGGTGTCGTGAAGCATCAACTAACCTTAGAACCTTTAATTGCACAACTTGGCCAGTAGGACGTAGCGAGATGGTCGGCTTTGGTGTATTCCCAAGGTCGATAAATACTCGATGCTACACTCATTGAGGTCTGACTCTTGAGCTTTGTTTGGTTGCGAGTCAAACGCCTATTGAACGAAGCTGGGAGAAAGATCAGTGATATTGAGATCCCTTTTAGAACTCGATTACTATTTATAGGACAGGTTGAACCAATCCAACTTCAAGAGGGTATGACCTTAAAACTCATGCAAGCCTTAAACCTAAGGACTTAATGTGACTTGTTTGTTGTTTTCTATACCTGTGATTTTCTAACCTAATCATGACATCATAAGCATGGCATATCATGACTAACCATTTCAAGGATTCCCTAGGGTTCATTTTTGCTCTGTTTTATAGGACATGGCATCTGCCCGTAGGAACACTGTACGGATCAACCTTGTGAAAGTGCCTCCCCAACTAAAGGATATGGAATTAAGGGTTCTTGAAGGTTCTCATTTCACTAGAAAGCATGGTCAGTTGCTCAATCTGGTCACGGCAAAACCTGATGAAGAGTTGTTAAAAGTGTTGTTTCAGTTCTTCGATCCGATGCACCATTGTTTCACCTTCCCGGATTATCATCTAGTACCTACTATGGAGGAGTTTTCTCAGTTTTTAGGGGTACCTATTCTTTACCAGTTGCCTTTCAATGGTACGGAAGAACATCCAAAGCCTGAAGAAATTGCTAGAGCTCTGTCTTTACAATGGTCTGACATAGTGGAAAATTGGGAGACTAGAGGGAGTATCCAAGGAATTCCGGTTAAGTTTCTATTTGAGAAGTCCTATCATTTTTGGGATACCTTAGATTTACAAGCTTTCAAAGAGGTGTTGACACTTCTCATTTATGGGGTGGTACTTTTCCCTAATGCTGATCAACTCGTAGATGTGAGCACTATCAAGGTTTTCCCGTCTCATAATCCAATACCTACATTACTCGGGGATATTCTGCACTCTTTGCATGCTCGCACTCTAAAGAGAAGGGGAACCCTCCTGTGTTGCAATCCTCTATTGGCTAGGTGGTTTATTTCGCACCTACCCAGGTCTATTTTGAAGAATGAGCAGGGTTTGAAATGGTCTCGCGGGCTGATGTCCCTTAAGCATTCATACATTCATTGGTGTTCACGGTTCTCGGAAGATGTTACCATCATCGATCGCTATGGTGAATTCCCTAATGTCCCCCTAATAGGAATTAGGGGAGGAATCACTTAAAACCCTTGTTTGGCACTGCATCAGTTTAGTTATGTGAGAAGAGATGGCCCTCATGATACCCTTATCCAAGGAATCGCCTTCAACTATGAGAACGACGTTCAAGGCTATCGTAGGAGGTTCATAAAAGCTTGGGGCATGGTACATAAAATTGATAGCAAGACGCTAGGGCGCAAGAATTCCATTCCTCTTGAGCCTTATCTCCGATGGGTACGAGCTTGCGCCCAAAGTCTGATGATGCCCTACACTGCTGTCCTACCAGTAATTATGGAACCATTTGCTGAAGGAGACACTGCTTCTTTTGTTCATCACCCTGATATGCCAACTGATCATGAAGAATTACAGAAGTCTTGGGTTCAACTCAAAGAAGAGCGGAACATATTTGAAGCTCAGTTTTATGCCAGCAAGAATAAGGTCCTGGAGCTCACTAGGCTACTTCATGAAGAAAGGAACATAAATGCCTACATCGCGCCAAAGAGGATGCGCTTCTGGGAGACCTAGTTTCTTTTTCTTTGAAGTTTTGTTTTGTTTAGTTGTAAGCCTAAAAGGCATTCTTTGTAACAATTCGAACTTATCAATGCAATTAACGTGTGTTTATTTTGGTTAAACGAATATGAGCCTTTAAGAATCCTTGAAATCATTGCATACGCATATCATCCAAGACATTGCATAAACAGGTACCATTACAGGTTTCTCATCTTCTTCGATGTTTATTTCAGCAGAAATGTCTTCTGAACAAAGCATCAAGGACCTTCAAGCACAAAACGCCCAGTTCCAACAAATATTCATCAGTCTGGAAAAAGGACAGGAGGATCTGAAAGCCCTCATTCTGAAAGAGAAGAAGAAGAAGAAGAAGAAGGTTGTCGGTATTCTGAATATGGGCAGAAGGTTCAGAGAGCGGCTGAAGCGACAAACTGATCTGACCTCTTCATCCAAGGTAGGGGATAACCAATAAGGATAGAAGGACCCTAGTTCCGCAGTCTCTGACAATGATATTGATTATAATGATGATTAGTATCCCCTGCTGAGGATAGATACAAACAGCTAGAAGACCGTCTGAGTGCCATCGAAGTTCAAAGGATACCTGGACTGGATTTCAGAGAATTGGGATTGGTGTCGGGAGTAGTCATCCTGCAAAAGTTTAAAGCTCCAATTTTTGAAAAATATGATGGGGTGTCTTGCCCAAAGCTCCATCTCCATTCTTATGTCAGAAAGATCCATCCCCACACAGCTGATAGAAATTTGTGGGTTCACTTCTTTCAAGAAAGTCTATCAGGGACTCAACTTGAATGGTTCTACCAGCTAGAGGGAGAAAATGTCCGAAACTGGGAAGATCTAGATGCTGCTTTCTACAAGCAGTATCAGTACAATGCCGACCTTGCTCCCACTCGTACTCAACTCTAGAGTATGTCCATGGGTACAGGTGAATGTTTTAAATATTATGCACAAAAATGGAGAGACTTGGCTGGAAGAGTTCAACCCCCATTGTGTGATAGGGAGTTGGTTGATATGTTTCTGGGGACGCTATCTGGTCCATTTTTCAATAATTTGATCGGCAGTGCATCAGCTAGTTTCACCGAGCTGATCCTAACTGGGAAAAGAGTAGAAGCTGGAATTCGAAGCGGTAAAATACAAAAGGATGCCTCTTCAAGTTTAGTAAATAAGCCTTTTGCTGGTAAGAAGGAAGCCAGTGCCGTCTATAGCCCGAGGGACCAGAACAAGGCTGAACAACGTCAGACAGTAACTGTCATGATGATACATAGACCTGCAATTTCTCCACAATGCAACAATCAACAAAGGGCGGAAAAACCACAGCGATAGTTTACCCGCATCAACATGACATTGGCTGAAGTTCTACCTCATCTGCTGAGATCTAACCTGACAACCTTGAGAGAGGCTCCCAAGAATCCAAATACTACATCTCCTTGATATAATCTGAATGCCCGGTGTGCCTATCATTCTGAGAGTCCTGGCCATAATACAAATGACTTTTGGGCTCTAACAAAATACAAGACTTGATTGAAGCTAAGGAGATAGATTTTGATGCTCCGGAGAAGCCAAATGTCATAACTTCTCCCCATGACTAAACATGGTCGTGGAGTTAATGTTATTGATACTGATTTATTTATTACCTCTATTTATAAAGTTTCTACTCCTCTCATGATTGTCAAGAGGAATTTGTTTTTGGCCGATTTATTTCCAGGTTATGGTGAAGGTTGCCACATGTGTTTGCTTCTACCTTCTGGTTTCCGTTTGCTGAAGTTAGGTGTTCAACTCCTGATAGATAGAAAAGAGATTCTGTTTGAGAAAATTGTGATTCCTGTTGTTCTAATTGAAGACGTTGCCATTATAAACATTTCTGCCAATCCTTCCAAGGTTTCCTCGAGAAGACCTGTTAGGATTACATCCGCTCCAAGAATCGCTCCACGGATAATTACTGTTCCTGGTCCTGTCCCATATGTCTCAGATAAAGCTGTCCCGTGGCATTATGATGCCGATGTATACTATCATGGCATCAAACAATATTTGAAAGATGAAGAAGCTGATCCTGATATTGGTAACACTATCGGAACCAGCAAAATCACCTGAAGTGGAAGGGTCTTCTCTCCTGAGATTTCTCCTAAGACTGTTAACAAGCCTATTTTCATTACATTTGTTGTTCCCGCTAGTACATCAACTACTATTCCTGTTCTTACTCCAGTCCATGAATCATCTAATACCCGCGGCAAAGAGGTTATAGGTGAGCCTGCCCGGACGGAGGCGCCTAAGAAAATTGTTGTGGAAGCCTCTAAGCAAGAAATAGAGGAAATACTGAAAATCATTAAGAAGGGAGAATATAATGTGGTCGAGCAGCTGGGGCAGACCCCGTCGAAGATATCCATGTTGTCTCTATTGTTGTGTTCTGAAGCCCATGTGAAGGCTTTGATTACATTTCTCAATACTGCGCATGTGCCGCAAGAGAATTTAGTTGATCAGTTCAAAGACTGTGTGGCCAGCCTGACTGCTGATAATGGGCTGGGCTTTTCAGACGCGGATTTGACACCAAAAGGAAGGAAGCATAATGATGCTCTGCATGTCTCGATTGAATGCAGGGGCACCACTATGGCTCATGTGCTGGTAGATACTGGGTCTTCACTGAATGTTTTGCCGAAGAAGGCATTATACCGGTTGGATTGCGAGGGTTTAACTCTAAAGCCTATTTACATTATGGTAAGGGATTTTGACGGATCAAAGAGAATGGTGCACAGGGAAGTGGACATCCCTGTCAAAGTGGGTTCTCAGACCTTTGGGTCCACTTTCTATATGATGGATATCAGGCCGTCGTATTCTTGTTTGATGGGTCGTACTTGGATCCACGAGGCTGGGGCAGTTACCTTCACACTCCACCAAATGCTGAAGTACCTAGTGAAATGAAAGATTGTCACAGTGCGGGGTGAGGAAGAATATATGGTGAGTCACCTCAACTCCTTCCGCTATGTAGAGATGGACGGGGAATTCATAGAAACTCCTTGTCAGATTTTTGAAGAGGTCCCTCAGATCTTGGCTTCGACTGAAACTACCAGCAACCAACCTCCTTTGAAGATGGCTTCTCTCAAGGACGCCAGGGCTGTGGTTGATGAAGGTGGGTGTGCCAATTGGGGTCAGCTCCCTGATTTCACTCATAAAACTGACAAATTTGGTTTGTGCTTTACTACAGCGGCTCAAAGGGCTGTTAGACACGCTCGGGCTGGAGGACGTCCCCTACGCATCAGCAATCATGGGATTAACGCTATCGAAGACAATGAAGAGGCATTAGACATTGACAGCTGGATCTATCCGACTACCAACGGTGGACCGAGTAACTGGACGGCTAGGGACTTCATACCTGTTTCTTTTATTTCGTAGTAAATGACTTATTTGTTTTAAGATTTATAATAAACAATGTGAAACTTTACGGTCTGGTGCCATGCCTGAGGCACCTTGGCTTTGCTTGTGAGGGCTATTACTTGTCATTTCATAATCATTAATAAAGCATTGGACGTTTCTGGCATAAAAATTTTGCGCTCTCTGTTTTTCTTTTCTATTTTTCACTTTATCAAAACAGTTATTTTCTTACACACACTCACGTATCAAAACTCAGATTCATATCCACTCTGGATCCCATTGATAGCAGCTCTGCTATTTCTAGTTATGACTTCAAAAATCCGATCAACCAAGCCGAGAACGAAGGTGAGGATGATTGCGAGGTGCCGGGAGAACTTGCTAGACTACTATAGTACGAAGAAAGGGACATACAACCTCATGAAGAGCCGGTGGAGACAATGAACTTGGGTACTGAGGAAGACAGCAAAGAGGCTAAAATAGGTGCAAATCTGGAGCTTAGCGTCAAACAGAGGTTGATACAGATGTTGCATGACTATGTTGAAATCTTCTCCTGGTCCTATGAAGACATGCCTGGTTTAGACATTGATATTGTGGTACATCGCCTGCCGACTAAAGAAGACTGTCCTCCGGTTAAGCAGAAGTTTCGCCGTATGCGTCCTGAAATGTTAAAGAAAATCAAGGCAGAGGTCATGAAATAGTTCGATGCAGGATTTTTGGCTGTCACTTCGTATCCATAGTGGGTTGTGTTGTACCCCAAAATTTTCCCTCTCATTTATCAAGACTTATTCTTACAAGATCTCTTTGACTCAAGACTGGATTAGGGTTTGGTCAGCTCAAGACATCTCATCTTACACAGTTAACCCAGAATTAGGGTTTGAGTTTGCACAAGGATTCTTGGACTATCAATACTTCATATGACTTTAAAACATCATTATGGACCCCTAAGATTTCTCATGACAAGTTTCAAGCCTTGAACCCCATTTTTGATCAGTCAATTGGACAGTTGACCTAAAAGTCAGCTGTATTAGGGAAAAAGTTAACCATGGCTAATTTACAGTCAAACTTCATATTTTTCGATCCACATCAACATTCTAGACTCATATGTATCATTTGATCAAGTTTGGATCACAATTCCTCAAGAAATTTGATCAAATCATCAAAAGGGCAAAATGGTCAAAATTAGGGTTTTGACTGAGAAAGGGCAATTTCTGATTTTTGACCTAGAAAATGACCAATTGAGTTGAAGCATGATTCCAAGGATTCAATTGCATCATCTTGACTTAATTATATGGTTTAAAACATTGCAAAGATTGAAGATTTGGTTTTAAAATTTGAAATTTTCTTAACTTAGAAATTTTTCTAAGTATAGAAAATTTCTTATTTTTTCTCAACTTTAAGCCATTTTTTCACCATGATACAAGATGTTTCAAAGGAAGTTCCCAACATGAAAGTTGTAGACCTTCATGAAATCTACAACTTTTATTCACACATTTTTCCCTAAATATGCTGGATCTCAAGATATAATTTTATGAACACATTACCATGAACTAAAATAACTTAGTGAAATTTTACCCTAATTTAGGCAGGTTTTTGACCCAACTTCATGGCAATTTTTCACCTAGTTCCAAGGGGAATCTTGAAATGCATTTAAAATATGAGTTATAGAGAATATTGTAATATTTCCAAAATGTCCAAGAAATTCTTTAGATCATTTTTTAGTATGGAAAATCGAAGAGATGAAGTTGGCAATTTCTCATTTTGAATTCAAGCCATTTCATGAAGAACAAATTTTAAATCAGTACCTATGCTTCCTAATCCATGCTTTACATGTCCCAAACTTGTTTCTCACTTCATAATTTAATGCTTACTCAGTTGACAAAGTCTTAATTCAAGCCCAAAGGTCTTTGTCCAAACATTATTTCCATAAATGGCACAAAGTTGCCATTTCCATTTTGAAAAAGCTTTACTTTTGCAACTTTACAAATCTTGAGCATTGGACTTGTCTTCTATGCACATACAAATCCTCCAGGCCTAAGGAAACTTTTATAGAGCATATACCAACCCCAAGCAAGCCAATACAAGCATGTAAAGACTTGTCCCTTCACTTTGCTTCAAAAGCAAGAAAGTGTGCAAAAAGTCAAGAACTGAAAAATCTATTGAGAAGCTGACTTGAAACCTTTTACATACTAATATACAAAGTCATTACAACTAAAAACACGATTGCTAAGGGCCTGAAACACTCAAACACTCCATATCACTAAAAAATTGTCAAAACTTGCAGTTTGTGCATAAGCATAGCAATCCACAAATTGGCTCATGCGTTTCAAGTTTAAATCATCCAAACACTTTACGTACTTGATATCTAAGTGATACAGACCATCATCCATGCACTGTAACTCCTTCTCCTTCATCTGCCATTTTTGTTTTCCAAGCTTGCAGGTTGACTTGGATAGAGAGTTTCAGACACTTTCAAAGCACGATAAGGGTTGGAACATACTCAGGGAAGTTCAAGCAAGCTAAAGCAACCTTCAGGCCCTCCTAAATCTCACTCAAACTCCATTCACGATCTCAGCTGAAAGAGGTAAGAATCTCAACTTATATCTCTTCATAAAGGCATCCATTGGCCATGATTTATGAATAAACAATGTAGACATCATTGCTACAAAGCTGTACATATCCATAACTTGCATTTATATGGCCTGAGTTGAGAGAATTTTGAAGTTCAAATTCCTATAAAAATTAGGTTTAAATTTAGGGCTTTTAAAATTTGTTTTGATCTTTGATTGTTAGCTTACGTGACTTACATGGTTGAAATCGTGAGAATGAGTACTACCATTTTCATGTTGGAAGTTTTCATTTTCATGGAGAATGAGAAAGTTACAGAGCTTCTGGCTGGCTAGAGGAAGAAGACGAAGTACAGGGCCATGGAAGCGTTTCATGTTATGTTTTTCTTGTTTCACATAAATCAACGGATGTATAGCCACCCCAGTGGCAAGGTAGCGCGCTGGTAAGGCCCAGGTCATGGGTTCGAACCTTGGTGTTACCTTTTGTTTTTTCATACTTTTCCATTTTCCCATTTTTTGCTGTTTTGAAGGATTGGGCTTCAACGTTGGGCCTAGCATTTTTTTCTAACATAACACCACTTGATTTCTCAAGATACCCCCCTGGCCCAACTATTTTCATATATTTTATTTATTTGTTTTATTTTCATTTTTTTAATTAAATATTTTCTTTAATACATAAAAATCATAAAAAAATATAAATATGATAATATTGCATTTTTATTTTATTTCATTTTATTTTTCACATAAAAAATATATTTTATCTTCAATATATATACTAACTATCTTTATTAAATAAATTTGTAAAAAATAAATTAAACTTATATATATTCTTATCTTTTCTTTTATATTTATATATATACTTGTAAATATTTATTTTAACATATAAAAACTAAATATTTTCATAAAATATTATTCATTATTTTTAATACAAAAAAAATACATTAAAATAATACATAAGAACTTTATTTTCTTTCAAACTAGAAATTAGGGTTAACCTTTTTTTTAAGATATAATTTCCTCTTTTTTATATATATTTTTAGGATTAGGTTAAAATTCCTTTTCACATAAAAAATAAAACAAAATTTTTTCTTGCATATGCATAATATTGCATATTTAAATATTGTATTTGTTTATTCCAATATTTGTACAAATTCGATTTGGTTGTAATAGTTTAATTAGATTTATATTTTTGCAAATCCCCATTCACAATTTGTATTCCCCCCTCCCATAAAAATATTGTAATAGCGTAGGACATTTAAATTTCGCAATTTACCGCTTTATATACCATGCTAGTAATTAGGGTTTGTATGGCAAGATCAAAACAAAATAAATAGAAAACCCTAATACAAGACAAAATCAAGGCATGAAAATAACACACTTGCACACAAGCATCCTTAGGGTTTCTCCACTTGGTTGCCTTGTACAAAAATGGCCATATTACGCATGCGAAGTATCTTGGAAAAACAAACAAGTATAAGATCATAGTCCCTCGATGACGCTATTCAAAGTTGCCTTACAAAATGATCTTAGTCCCTAAAAATGCTAAGATACTTTGCAACATTTCTAATCATGGTTATACGATGACCCACGCCCGTCCCGTTTACATCCAAAGATAGGGTTGCTTACCAAATCAATGGTAAGACAACAATGTCAAAGGAATAGAAAATGCATAAGAAAGACATTTGAGTAGGTAGATTACTTCTAGTTACTTGCTCTATTTCCAAACAACAATCCTTGCTATTTTCAAAACAAACACACACATTTCCGAACATTTTACAAACATTGAAAACATTTTCAAAAAGACAAACATCTTTGTATACATTCTTACGAACGCGAATCATTACAAAGATTGCCTAAACGAGTGGCCTCTTTTACAAAATACTTTCAAAACCACACCAAACACAGTTTCAAACAACAAAAGAAAGTGATCTAGCAAGAAACTAAGAGGCCATGGAAAACAGTGGATGAAAAGGGTGCTAACACCTTCCCTTTTCATAATCTACCCCCCGAACTCAAGAAACAATCTCAAAGGTCTTTCCTGTGCTTTTTCACCTTTCCTTTTGGATAAAAGAAAAGTCGGTAGCGACTCTTGCTAACCGCGACATTTGCAATCAATTGCAAAACCCTTAAGTTAGTTCTCCTGCCGTATCACAGAACTGGCGACTCTGCTGGGGAAATTTATAAAAGTGGGGTTACCTTAGGGCTAGATCACATTTATTTGCTTACATTGTTTGACTTGTATGCTTTACATTATGGTTCTTTGTTTGGGTTTGAATCCTCCACCCAAATTTGGGAAACATTATAGGCAAATAGAAATACATTGTGGAAATTGTGCGGGGTATAACGGCATGGTCTAAGAAATAGCTATGTTAGTGTGACATATTTGTGGGTACCGGTAGCCTTTGAGTCAATCAAAGAGAATACGAGG
Source organism: Vicia faba (assembly GCA_948472305.1). Classification (NCBI taxonomy): domain Eukaryota; kingdom Viridiplantae; phylum Streptophyta; class Magnoliopsida; order Fabales; family Fabaceae; genus Vicia; species Vicia faba. Next base: position 1,300,995,306 of record OX451736.1, read on the forward strand.
CCGCTGAGTAATGTCATGAAGCACTAATGAACTTCTAGAACCCTTTACTTGACCAACTTGGCCTTTAGGATGTAGTGAGATGACCGGCTTTGGTGCAGTCTGAAGTTGGTAGATACTCGATACTACACTCATTGAGGGTTGGTTTCTTGGGATATTTCGGTCGCCATTAAAGAGGCTTGAGCTGAAACAATGACCAAGGAAACAATCCAGTGATATTGAGCTCCTAGAACCCAGTTACTATTACTAGGACAGGTTTGAGCCAACTAAACTTCAAGAGGATACTTACCTATAAAACCCCATGCAAGCCTAAACTAAGAACTTGTTTGTTTTGCTTGTATATGCATACTTGTACATAACATCATGGACATCATGAGCATAATATGCATCCACTAACCATTTCAAGGATTTTGGAGATTCATCTTTGTTCTTGTTTTGTATGATATGGATTCACTTCGCAGGAAAACTATCCAAGTCAACCTTGTAAGAATTCCTCCACAACTTAAGGAGATAGCTTCAAGGATCCCTGAGAACTCTTCATTCACCGAGAGGCATGGTCGTCTCCTCAAATTGGTCACCTCCAACACAAAGGATGATATGATGAAGGTGCTCTTCCAGTTCTTTGATCCTTTGCACCATTGCTTCACATTTCCCGACTATCAACTTGTGCCTACTTTGTTAGAATTCTCTCAACTCTTGAGGATTCCCATTCTCAACCAACTACCTTTCAACGGTACGGAAAGAGACCCAAAGCCAGAAGATATTGCTCAAGCTCTGCACTTGCACTCATCTGATGTCACAACTCATTGGGAAACTAGAAGTGGTGTCAAGGCTTCTTAGCAAAGTTTCTGTCTGAGAAAGCCCAAAGTTGTTGGAATTCCTTAGACTTGCAAGCCTTCAAGGAAATTGTGGCTCTTCTTATCTATGGGATGGTCTTGTTTCCTAATCCTGACCTACTCATAGATGTGAGCACCGTCAAAATCTTCATGTCACGCAATTCGATGCCTACATTGCTAGGTGATATCCTACACTCTTTTCACACTCGCACAATGAGGAAAAGAGGTGTCCTTATGTGTTGCACTCCTCTCCTGGCGAGATGGTTTATTTCTCATCTTCCACAATCAGTCTTAAAGAATGAGCAAGGTTCAAGGTGGTCACAAAGGTTAATGACGCTCAAACATTCAAATATTCATTGGTGCTCTCGATCCAAAGAGAATGTTATCATTGTTGACCGTTGTAAGGAATTCCCTAATGTCCCTCTACTTGGCATTAGGGGATGCATTACCTACAACCCATGCTTAGCTCTAAGACATTTTGGTTATGCCCGAAGGGATGTCCCGTATGAGATGTTGATTCAAGGCTTGGTATTCGACTACGACAACAACGATCAAGGTCTTCGCCAGAGATTTATCCGAGCATGGAGGATTCTAAACAAGGTGGATAGCAAGAAATTGGGACACAAGAATTCCATCCCTCTTGAGACTTACCTCAAGTGGGTACGAACCCGCGCTCAAAGTCTTATGATGCCTTATCCTTCCATTCTCCCGGTGATCTTTGAGCCTGTTAAGGAAGGAGAAGTTCCATACACTATCCTACATCCTGACATGCCCACATCTCTTGAAGACCTACAAAGGGATTGGATACAGCTCAAATGAGAGAGAGATACTTTCGAAGCCCAATTCTACGCAAGCGAGAAGAAGGTTTTGGAACTCACTAGGCTACTTCATGAGGAGCAGACTCTAAATGCCTACATTGCACCAAAGAGGATGCGCACTACTTTTTTATCTTAGAGTGTTGTATTATTTTGCCCAAGGGGCATTGATGTACTCAAACTCTATCTTATTAATATAACGTGTGTTTCTTTTTGTCTAAAATGAAGTTGAATATTTAAAAATCCTTGAAAACATTACATATGCACATATCATTCATCATAAAATAAACATGTCTTTTGCAACAAGTTTCCTTATCTCTCTACTATTTATTTCAGTAAGATGGATCTCAAACAGACAGTCAAAGATCTTCAAGTTCAAAACACGCAGTTTAAACAGTTACTCATGACCCTATCCAAGGGGCAAGAAGAGTTGAAGACTCTGTTAGCTGGAGAAAGAAAGAAGAAAACAAAGAAGGTCACTGGGGTTTTTAACATGGGGAGAAGGTTTCAGGGACAGACTAGAAGAACCTTGAATTTTGCAACCACTTCCGGGGAAGGAGAAGGGAAAGGAAAAGAAACAGCGGTTCCGTCAGAATCTGAAGAGTAGGAAGAAGAGGAAGACTACTCCGAGGAACAGTATCCTCCAGCAGATGATAAGTACAGACATCTTGAAGAGCGTTTGAGCGCTATGGAAATACAAAAGGTTCCAGGTATAGACTTTGAAGAATTAGGACTAGTGTCGGGAATTGTGATCCCACCGAAGTTCAAAGTGTCGTTGTTTGCAAAATATGATAGGGTGTCATGTCCTAAGATGCACCTCCGATCATATGTGAGAAAGATCCAGCCGCACTCCGCCGATAAAGACCTGTGGGTGCATTTTTTCCAAGATAGCCTATCTGGAACACAACTCGATTGGTTTTACCAATTGGAAAGGGCCAACGTCCACAACTGGGAAGACCTTGCCGCAACTTTCTATAAGAAATATCAATATAATGCTGATTTAGCGCCTACCCGTACTCAAATTCAGAGTATGGCTATGGCTTCAAATGAGGGTTTCAAAGATTACGCGCAGAAATAGAGAGATATAGTTGGGAGAGTTTAACCCCCTCTATCTGAAAAGGAGTTGGTGGATATGTTCTTAGGCACTCTATCGGGCCCTTTCTTCAACCATCTGATTGGAAGCTCATCCGCAGGATTTACTGAGTTAATACTAACCGGAGAGAGGGTGGAAGTTGGCATAAAAAGTGGAAAGATTCTGAAGGATTCATCTGCCTCTACAGCTGTGAGAAAACCTTTCACTGGGAAGAGGGAGGTATCTGTTGTTTATCCATAAAGGAACCAAGGGAGAGCCGAGCGCCGACCACTGGTGGGGGCTGTCATGATCCCAAAGCCTACATCTGATCAACCAAGAAGTAATCAACCGAGGGTGGAGAGGCCAGTCCGGAAATTCACCAGAATCAATATGACTCTAGCCCAGGTTTTACCGCACCTTCTGAAATCCAATTTGGCAACTTTAAAAGAAGCTCTAAATAACCCCAACACATCGTCCCCTCATTATCACCCAAATGCCAGATGCGCATATCATTCTAAAAGTCCGGGTCATGACACCAACAACTGTTGGGCCCTGAAAAACAAGATTTAAGACCTTATAGAGGCAAAAGAGATTGAGTTTGATGCGGTCGAGAAGCCAAACGTCATTTCTGCTCCTATGCCTAGGCATGGTAACAACATTAATGCAATTGAAGAAGATTTGTTTGTTACCACAATTGATGAACTCTTGACTCCACTCCCAATCATTAAGATAAACTTGTTGAAAGTCGGTGTATTCCCGGGTTGTAATGAAGACTGCCATCTTTGTTTATCCTCACCAACTGTTTGCCCTTTGTTGAAGACAGGTATTCAACGCTTGATAGACAACAAAGAGATTATGTTTGAAAGTACTCCTGTTTTACCTGTTCCTGTTGAAGACGTTTCAATCATCACCATCTCCGCCAATTCTTCCAGGGTCCCCAAAATACCCGTTAGGATTACATCGGTTCAAAAAACTACTCCTCTTATAATCACAATGCCTGGGCCAGTCTCGTATGAATCTGACAAAATTGTGCCGTGGAATTACGGTGGGGACATTTATTACCATGACATCAAACAAGATGGGTTGGCCGCCGAAAAGATGTGCTCCGAAGAAGAATACTCCGACATTAGCCATATTGCCGGAACCAGTAAGATTACCCGAAGCGGTAGAATCTTCTCTCCAGAAATTGCCCCCCCAAAGGCAGTTTTTGGACCCGTGGCTGCTCCAAAGATTACCTCTGTACCAATAATCATATATGCAAGTGCTCCTATTGACGAAAATGACACAACCCCTGTTGTTATCCCTACCAACACTCCTAATGCTAAAACTCGAGGAAAAAGTATTCAAGAAGAGCCTGTCCGGACGAAGGCTCAACCACTGACTATCCCTGAAACCTCCAAGAAGAAAATGGAGGAGATCTTGAGAATAATAAAGAAGAGCGACTACGACGTAGTTGAATAGTTGGAGCAAACTCCCTCCAAAATCTCCATGCTGGCATTGTTACTGTGCTCTGAGGCACATACGAAAGCCCTGGTGAAGTTCCTAAAGACAGCCCATGTGCCTCAAGAGACATTGGCTGACCAATTTCAAGATTGTGTGGCTAGTTTGACGGCGGATAATGGCCTAGGCTTCTCGGATGCTGATATGACACCAAAGGGAAGAAAGCATAACGAGGCATTGCATGTCTCTGTGGAATGTAGAGGAACAACTCTGGCCCATGTCTTGGTGAACACTAGTTCATCTTTGAATGTTTTACCGAAGAAATCTCTCGGCAGACTAGACTGCGAAGAACTGATGTTGAAACCCAGTAACATAGTTGTAAGAGCATTTGATGGCTTAAAGAGGATGGTCCACGGGGAAGTGGACATCCCCATAAAGGTTGGGACTCAAACTTTCAACTCAACCTTCTATGTAATGGACATCCGCCCCTCTTACTCATGTCTGCTAGGACGACCATGGATCCATAATGCCGATGCTGTCACCTCGACACTGCACCAAATGCTGAAATATCCGGTCCATGGAAAGATTATCACTGTCCACGGAGAGGAAGAATATATGATTAGCCACCTCAATTCCTTCAGGTATGTGGAATTGGATGGTGAGTTCATTGAAACTACTTTTCAACATTTCAGAGAAGTCCCCCAAGAGGTAGTAGCAACCAAGACTGTGTCCCAGATCCCCAAGATTACAAGACCTCCGCTCAAGATGTCATCTCTAAAAGACACCAAAGCAGTAGTAGAGGAGGGTGGATGTACTATCTAGGGTCAACTTCCGGATATTCCGTATAAATCTGATAAGTTTGGCCTAGGGTTCACTTCAAGTTCCAGAAGGCTGTGTGTCGTGCCCGTGCTAGAGGGCCACCCCTGAAGATTAGCAATCGAGAGGTCAATGCAGTGGAAGATGGTGAAGAGGATTGTAGCTTGGAGGATTGGATATTTCCTACTATCAACGGAGGACTTCGCAATTGGGAAGCCAGAGACTTTGTCCCAATAACTTTCATCCCTCAGTAATTTATCTTTGCATTTCTGTTGGACTTGTAATATTCACAAACAATTCGCACATTTAAAACCTTGTGTCTTGCCCGAGGCACAATGGTCCATTTGTAAGGGTTTTTATTTAATCTTCATATGACATTCAATGAATCATGGACGTTTTTCACATACAAACTTTTTGTGCTCATTGTTTTTCTTTTATATTTTATTTTTAAAGATGGCTATACCCTTATACACACCCACACTCACAAATGCAGGTACCCCTCTATTCCAGATCCCATGGGTAACGATACTGCTATGGCCTTTTGTTACTTTGAGGATCTAATCTACCAAGCCAAAGACGAAAGTGAGGAAGATTGTGAAGTACCAGGGGAATTAGCCAGACTACTACAACAAGAGGAAAGATTTATTCAGCCTCATGAGGAACCAGTGGATACAATTAACTTGGGTACAGAGGAGGATAAAAAAGAAATCAAGGTAGGTGCCAATCTAGAGTCGAGTGTCAAGGAGCGTCTGATTCAACTGTTGCATGATTATGTTGAGATCTTTGCCTGGTCTTATGAAGAAATTTTGGGACTTGATACAGACATAATGGTACATCGTCTGCCAACAAGAGAAGACTATCCACCAGTAAAACAAAAAGTCCGCCGTATGAGACCTGATATGTTGGAGAAGATCAAAGTGGAAGTCATGAAACAATTCAATGCCGGATTCTGGCTGTCACTTCCTATCCCCAATGGGTTGCCAACATTGTTCCTGTGCTTAAAAAGGACGGCAAAGTACGAATGTGCGTGGACTATAGAGATTTGAATAGGTCCAACCCTAAAGATGATTTTCCACTTCCCCACATGGATGTCGTGGTTGACAATACAGCCCAGCACAAAGTGTTTTCCTCAATGGACGGATTCTAAGGTTATAATCAAATCAAAATGGCACCTGAGGACATGGAGAAAACTACATTTGTCACACAGTGGGGAACATTCTGCTACAAAGTGATGCCATTCGGATTGAAGAATGTTGGGTCCACCTATCAGCGCGCCATGGTTGCTTTGTTTTATGATATGATACATCATGAAATAGAGGTCTACGTAGATGATATGATAGCCCGATCACAAACTGAAGAAGAGCACCTTGATCACTTGCGAAAGTTGTTTGAGAGATTGAAGGAGTACAAGTTAAGGTTGAATCCAAACAAGTGCACATTCGGAGTACGGTCCGATAAACTTTTAGGTTTTGTCGTCAGTAACAAAGGCATCGAGGTTGATCCTGCCAAGGTTAAAGAAATACAAGAAATGCCTGCTCCTCATACTGAGAAGGAAGTCAGAGGATTCTTGGGGCGCCTGAACTATATTGCCAGATTCATTTCTCACCTAACAAACTACTTGTGAGCCAATCTTCAAACTATTGAAGAAAGATCAAGTAGTCAGATGGAACGATGAGTGCCAGGTTGCTTTTGACAAAATCAAAGAGTACTTACAAGAGCCTCCTGTTTTAATGCCACCAGTCGAGGGAAGACCACCGATCATGTATCTGACTATTTTAGAAAACTCAATGGGGTGTGTACTGGGGCAGCATAACGAGTTTGGCCGAAAAGAGCATGCTATTTGCTACCTGAGCAAAAATTTTACCGACTGTGAAACCAGATATTCACTGCTCGAGAAAACTTTCTGCGCTCTGGCATGGGCTACTCGCCGTCTAAGATAGTATATGCTGACTCATACTACCTTGTTGATATCTAAGATGGATCTGATAAAGTACATCTTCGAGAAGCCTGCACTTTCTTGGAGGATAGCTAGATGGAAGATAATCCTAACAGAATATGATATACAATATACTACCCAGAAAGCTATAAAGGGCAGTGTGCTAGCTGATCATCTTGCTCATCAAGCTGTAGAAGATTATCAGTCCATGAAGTTTGAATTCCCAGATGAAGACATCATGACATTAGACAACTGTGAAGGAATCAGGCCATACGACGGACCTGAAAAAGGATCCGATGGACTCTGTTCTTTGATGGGGCATCCACTGCACTTGGTAATGGTATCGGTGCTATACTCATATCTCCAGAAGGGTGTCATACTCCTTTTACTGCCAAACTTTACTTCAACTGTACAAATAACATGGCAGAATATGAAGCGTGCATCTCTGGTCTCAGAGCTGCCATAGACTTGGGAATCAAATCCTTGGAATTGTTTGGAGATTCAGCTTTGGTCATCAGTCAGATAAAAGGATAATGGTACACTAAGAACCCAAATCTTATCCCTTACCAAGAACATTTTTTGACGTTGCTACCACATTTTGAGGAGATTACCTTCGAGCATTTCCCGCGAGAAGAAAATCAGCAAGTAGACGCTCTAGCTACAATGTCATCTATGTTTAAACTTAATTGGGATAACGAAGCTCCCCGAATCACCATCGAATGAATGGACGAACCGACACATTGTCACGAGATTAATACTGAAGAGGTAGTGGACCAGCCTTGGTTTCATGAAGTCAAGAGGTATTTCGAGGCTCAAGAATATCCAGAAGGAGCTTCAATCAATGATAAGAAGTTCTTAAGGAGATTCTCTGCTAAGTTCTTCTTAAGTAATGGCGTCCTGTATAAATGCAATCATGACTTCATTTTTCTTCGGTGCATGGATAAGGTTGAGGATGAAAAGATCATGACTGAATTAAATGAAGGTACTTTTGGCACCCACTCTAGTGGGCATACGATGGCAAAGAAAATCCTACGGGAAGGCTATTATTGGTCTACCATGGAAGCAGATTGCTATCAACACTCTCGGACCTGTCATAAGTGTCAAATTTATGCTGACAAGGTGCACGTACCTCCGGTTCCTATGAATGTCTTGACAGCTCCTTGGCCCTTCGCTATGTGGGGAATTGATATGATTAGAGAGATCAAGCCGACAACCTCCAATGGACACCGCTTCATCCTAGTGGCCATTAACTATTTTACCAAATGGGTCGAAGCAGCTTCCTTCGCTTCCGTTACTAAGAATGTTGTTGCCCGCTTCATCAACCAAAATCTCATTTGCCGGTACGGTATCCCGGAAAGGATCATCATTGACAATGGTACAAATCTTAACAACACTATGATCACTGCTTTGTGCGAGCAATTCAAGATTCAGCATCACAATTCTTCCCCCTATCGGCCAAAGATGAATGGTGTTGTCGAAGCTGCAAATAAAAACATTAAAAAGATCATTCAAAAGATGACAATCACATACAAAGACTGGCATGAGATACTACCATTCGCTCTCCACGGGTACCGTACCACAGCCCGCACGTCAACTGGGGAAACACCTTATTCTTTGGTATATGGCATGTAGGTTGTCTTGCCTATTGAGGTTCAAATCCCCTCTCTGAGGATTATGAAGAATGCAGGTTTGAGTGAAGACGATTGGATCCAGACTCGACTTGATCAACTGAACTTAATTGATGAAAAGAGACTTACTGTTGTTTTCCATGGTCAAATGTATCCAAAACGGATGATCAAGACTTTCAACAAGAAAGCCAGACGCCAGATATATCAAGTTGGGGATTTGGTGATCAAACATATCTTCTTGCCACAAAGTGATCTCAGGGGAAAATGGACTCCTACCTATGAAGGACCATTTGTAATCAAGAACATATTCTCCGATGGGGCAATGATCTTGACCACCATGGATGGCGACGACTTGCCACACCTTGCGAACGCGGATATAGTCAAAAGATACTACGCATAAGAGACCCGCTAGGTTGATACACCTAGGAAAAACAAGGGCATCCCGGCGAACCAAAAAGGTTCGGGAAAAAATTAGGGATAAAATAAAAAAAAATTGTACACCTGGCAAGTTGAAAACCCGAAAGGGCGACTTGGGAAAAAAAGGGTTTCCCGGTGGACTGAAAACCCGAAAGGGCGGTCCAGGTAAAAATTAGGGAGTTAAAGCGTATGACTATGTCCCGTCGGATCACTTTACATACAACCTTTGACCTCCACTAATAAACCCGGAGTTTCTGATCAATTCAATCATCTTCGGACGAAGCAACAAGTAGACAAGATGCTCGAAGACACGAAGGCTATAGGAGAATGGGAACCTTGTGGGATTATTGCACATAGCTATCTTTCTTTGTATACATTTTTATTGTTTTTATGGCACCATTCTCTTACTAGAATGATTTACCTCCTTTGTACAAAATATTTATTCAAAGTTAATACAAAGATATCTTTTTGAAAGTGCAAAAACTATTTGTCTTTTCTTCACGATTGTGTTTTGTTTGCAAAAACGTCCAATGATTCATTGATGAACATATGCATTTGAACATAATTACTGTTTACAAATAACCAAAATGAGTAAGACAATTACTGATAGGTTGAAAGGACAAGAAAATATCTCTAGGCTATTCCATAAGAAATCCCCACAGTACGCCATTTAAATCCTCAGCGGAACAAAATTCAATTTATTAATACCCAATAGAAATCGTCAAATTTCTCAGGATTCCTCAAGCAGATCTTACAAGCAGTACATGGAATTTCCCTTACAACAGAATTTACTTCTCTCAACAAGAGTTCGTTAGTACTTCAATTTCAAGACATGGAAATTCAACATATCCTCAGCAGCATTCAAGGATTTATTTTCCTCAATCAAACAGCAATACAACAAATCAGCTTACATGCGCATGCATTGCTTCCATATATCATAAACATTGATAAAACAAATACATTGCATCATACATTTCATGCAACATAACTTTGTGTTTCAGCTAACATTTTACCCTTTTCAGGATAAGATTAACAGCTGCCATTAACAATATGCAATCAGATACAGTACGGATACACTCCAGACACGGATGCCATTTTGTTACTTATTCATATTTTAACTTTCAGATTCAGACTTCAGATATGCTCCAGACACGAATGCTATTATGTTACTCATTCAGATTCAGACTTCAGATACAGTACGAATACACTCTAGACACGGATGCCATTCTGTTACTCATTCGGATTCAGACTTCATATATAGTACGGATACGCTCTAGACACGGATGCCATTCTGATACTCATTCAGATTCAACTTTAGATACAGTACGGATACGCTCCAGACACAAATGCCATTCTGATACTCATTTAGATTCAACTTTCAGATACAGTACAAATACTTTATATGTGATGGATATCAGGCCGTCGTATTCTTGTTTGTTGGGTCGTCCTTGGATCCACGAGGCTGAGGCAGCCACCTTCACACTCCACCAAATGCTAAAGTACATAGTGAAATGAAAGATTGTCATGGTGCGGGGTGAGGAAGAATATATGGTGAGTCACCTCAACTCCTTCCACTACGTAGAGGTGGACGGGGAATTCATAGAAACTCGTTGTCAGAATTTTGAAGAGGTCCCTCAGATCTTGGCTTCGACTAAAACTACCAGCAACCAACCTCCTTTGAAGATGGCTTCTCTCAAGCACGCCAGGGTTGTGGTTGAAGAAGGTGGGTGTTCAAATTGGGGTCAGTGATGGGTGTTTAATCTGTAACGTATAGCCTAAATGTAGTACTGCAAGTGTACAGCCTATCGAAGTAATATATAAGATTATCGAACCACAGAGACCAATTGTCAATCTATCAACTCTATTGCTAAGGTGCTTATCTAAGGCGAATAAGGATATTGATGTGAGTGCAGTGCACAAAGTAAATATGCGAGGGAAATAACAGTTTAAAAGACAGGTTGGAATGTAAATCATGTAATCAGATATTGGTCCGGTCATGCGTAGATGAACCTACTTATGGGGCAGTATTTTCTATTGATAACAAAGAATCAATTTAACGGGAACTTGTAGCTTTTGACTTCTAAGAACCGAGTTTACTCTTTAAATTAAATTCCTTTATTGTCACATATAAAGGGTGCCTTCCGCGTTAAAGAGGTAAACTTATTTTTAAGAAATTGATAGTTTTGACTTAACAGAAAAGTGATCTTACTCGGAAAGATTAACTTAAAGAGACTTTTGGCTTTTGACCAAGAGTCAGATTTTAAACCTACAAACGCGTCCGAAAATAGTTTCAAAATCGTTTTCTAAAAAGGTCAATGATTCCTATTTAACCAATCAACGGCTGTCGCTCTTTTTGTTTGGTTAAATAATAATCAAGTCGTATCATTAGTTTGGACGGCTTTCGATCTTACCCAATAAACATTAAAACACAATTGACTTAAGTTAGAAGCAAAACATCCCCAGAGTATTTTCACTAGCATGATAATTGGAACACAACCACGATGACAATCATTACATCCTAACCTTTATGGTTTAGCCAGACATAATAAGTGCGAGTCTATAAAACGTGTAGACTATGGTAAGAGCATTTAAAGTCTATAAAACGTGTAGACTATGGTAAGAGCATTTAAAGTCTATAAAACGTGTAGACTATGGTAAGAGCATTTAAAGTCTATAAAACGTGTAGACTATGGTAAGAGCATTTAAAGTCTATAAAACGTGTAGACTATGGTAAGAGCATTTAAAGTCTATAAAACGTGTAGACTATGGTAAGAGCAATTAAATAAAGAAATGCAATAAATTAGAACCTTGCTCCGGTCGGAGACTTGAATCTGATACAAATCTACGGAAAAGTAAGGCCGGTATGATGAACTTCAACCAAAGTGCTCCAAGACTCGATTACAACTCAATCTACACCGCAATAACTCCCCGATGTGAAGAGATTATTACTTTACAGAAACTGATAGTATATGGCTTAAGATTGTACTAAGCTTGGATCAAACTAAAGAATGAGAATCGAAGGCTATTTATAGAGGAACTCTGAGGTGCGTAAGGACCAGCATGCCCCTTAACTTCTTTTGAGCGGGAGCCTTTTTGTGAAGGCCGCGGGCGCGGTGAGGGTGGCCGCGGGCGCGGCGCCTGGAACCGCCACATCATGGGAACGTGGCAGTTGATCTCTGGGTGAAAGTGGGCCACGTCATCGCGTTTCCTGTAGCCAGCGCGGTGCTGAACGCCATAAGTGCAAAATATCTTGAAAAACCCTAATTTCTTGGCGTTTTGGCTCGTTTCTTCACAGAAGGCTCTGAAATGACAAGAATCCTGAAAACAAAGGAAAAAGGAACATAATACGAGAAAATGACAATAAAAACTAAGGAAAACATGTGATATTTGAGTCAGAAACATAGTGCGATTTAGTGCGATCAAATCCTCCCACGCTTAGACCTTTGCTTGTCCTCAAGCAACAACTCTTAAAAGTGGATGAAAGAAATTTATGGTGTATACAGGTTTTGGGCAAAGAGGGCTTCTAAGTCCGAGTAAGGGTGTGTTGTCAGGCACTAACTATCTGAATCAAGGGTATCGTAATTACACTACTCACAGAAATGCGGACATAAACCTCATAAGTATACAGATTGATCCAAATATCCTTACTATGCTAAGACTTCTTTTTGTACGAGGTCCTTTTTCATTCAGGCGCAATCACATTAAGCCCGTTATCCGTACATACTCATGGTGTAGTGACCGGTTAGTGACTCTGATCTCAAGTGATGGGATTCTGGTACAAGAGTTGGTTTAATCCCTTTTTATTTTACCCATTTGCAGTTGCGGGGGATCGGACCGTAGTCCGCCCTACCAAGTTCAGCACCAGATACCTCTGAACCAACTACAACAGATATGCCTTATATATTTTTTTCTTTGTTTTTGTTAGTGTTTACAACTTTCTTGAGTTAAGTAATCTTTGTGAGGATCACCCAACTCGTAGTCGTATTCATACTTTATTTTGTAACTTTTAAGGCAAAAATAGAGATCATCCACTTATATTCATCGATCCCACACTTAGAGTATGCTTAGGCCGGAGCTGACTGCTAAGATAAACTACTTGAAGACCTATTTGTACAGTTTTATTCAAAATCATAGCATATTGGGGAGAAAGGATCTAATCTAAATATTCAAAAAGGCTTATGGTGTAAAAATGATAACGAATTTTTCAAAAAGTGAGTGTCCGAGAAACAGACCCTATCTAGGACCTGTCTCATAGCCCAAATCCTTAAAAACAACCATAAATCTTTGAAAAATAAAAATTTTGTAAGGCTAAAAGGTGGGGGAAATGAAAGGGTACACTACGCAGAAAGACTCGCCTATCACATGCATTTTATTAACTACGAATAAAAAAGGAAAAATGCGGAAGGAAAATAAAAGCAGGAAATACGGAAAATAAAAGCGAAAAATGGGAAATAAAAGCGATAAATGCTCCTCCCACACTTAAATCAGACATTGTCCTCAATGTTCCAAAATAAGGTAGGAGGAGGTACCTGAAAACACTAGTGGGGGCCACTAGGACCTTCACCATCCTGGTTGGTACGACCGGAACGGCGGCTACGGCTGCGACGGCGGCTATCTCGGTCCAAAACAAGCTGCTCCAGTCTCTCTGACAAGGCGGCATTTGCCGCTTGTAGCTCTTGGGTCCGACCAATGAGGGTGCCTTGGGTTGCCTCCATCAATTGGAAGTGACGAGCGTATGTGGTCTGGTGTAGGTGCTGTTCTCTCTGAAAAGCCAGCTGACTTTCCATAATAGTGCGCAGAGAGCTAGCATTTTGTTCTTGGGACGCTTGCATGAAGGCCATGTTGTCGGCCTCCTGTTGCTGCAAGGTAGCAAGGAGGGTGTCCCTCTGGGCCTCTCGGGCCATATGCTCATGCCACATGTCCTCAGTGACATGGAAGCTAGGAGCTGTACCTGCATGTGGGTTAGAGGTAGAAGGTGCCGTGTGTGAAGGTGAAAAATGGGGTGGTTCCTCTGTTTGGAAATCGTACTCATCATCAGTGTTGTTACCCTCATTTAAAGGTAGATTTGGGGGCAACGGACCAATAAAAGCAGGAGCGTTGAGATCGTAGGTCCAGTTACGCTCAAATCTAATATCAGTACGACGGGTGCAAGGCATAACAACACTGGGTATAGCAGCACCTCCAACCATGAGGAAGTAACCACCTTCCTTCCTCGTCTTGCATAAACGCATATCCCTGAAAAATTTAAGATTTGCAATCCGAGGAGGAAGTGGTTCTAGGGTGGCAAGTTCCGTATCCAATCCTATGGCACGGGCAATAGTGGTAATTAGTCCACCAAAGGAAATCGGCCCACCTTTTCTTAAAACATGGTGCATGTGGGCAATCATGAATGGGACGGGATTAACTTTGGTGTCTGTGAGGCAGCTCTGCATGATAATTAATTCTTTAGCATTCACCTTGTTTGGGTTTTCCCGAGCAAAGATGGTGGATGCTAAAAGAAATCTAAAGACACGAAGGGCAGGATTGTGGATGTGAGAAGCAAGAAGGCCATCAAAAGATGTTGCATTTTGTTTAGTAATTCTGGCCCAAAATGCTTCAAATGCCCAATCCGTGTCTAAAGGTGCTTCACAAATGGCACCATCCCCATAAGGCAATCCTAACATGGCGGCTAGACCGTCAGTGGAGTAATCATATTCAACATTAAACATTCTAAATTTGACTCCACCTACGGTGCTAGCAGTGTTAGGGGAGACGTTATAAATTAAAGAACTTAAAAACTCGAACGTCAGCCTAGGGTAGGTTGGTGCTTGAGTAGCAAAAATATCATGCATACCTATTTTATCTAGAAGGAAGAATACACTATGGTATATACCTAATGAATATAGACAGTTTTCATCGATATACCTGGTAGAGTGTATTGGTGTTGTCAGCAATTTTTCAAGCCGCTTTAGTTGCCTTTCTCCGGCTTGACCACCACGTAAAACGTAACCGTGATATTCCATAGGATTTTCTTGTGGGTAAAAAGAGAGAAAGAATGGGATGTAGAAGTAATGAAGGTGTGAGGAAGAAAATAATATAGTAGGGGGTATTTATAGGAAGGGAAGAAAGAAAATGGTGGTTGTAAAGATTTATGATAAAAATAATGGAAATAAATGTAGTGGGTTGGTATGGGTAATAAAGTGGGTTAAAATTGGAAGAAAATGGGATTGGGAATTGAAAAAGTGGTAAAATGGGGGGAAAAACGAGCTACTAGCCGTTAGGTGACCGTTGCGTCACCGCGGGCGCGGCAGGGCCTACCGCGGGCGCGGTGAGGTCGAGGTCAGTTGGGCTGGCCTGGCTTTCTTTCCATTGGGCTTTTTCTTCCTCGCCATTATCTTCAATTTCTGGAGGTGTACCTATTTTTCTTATAAATGTGCATATATGTACGTGAATACATATACACATGTTTATTTATTTTATTTTTATATTAAAACTATGGTGACCTAGAAAAACAAAAACATTAGTAAATAAATAAAACATATGCATATATATATATATAGATATAGGTACGGACATTGGGTCATCAAAATAAATATTAACAACTCAGGAAACAGATAATGCAAAAATAAAAATGAGTCTGAAAAGTAAATCAACATAATACGAATAATACTGAAACTAGATATCTTGTGAACAATACAGATCTATTGCCAACCGGTAGGATGCTCTGCAGGAGCGTCTGGGCCACGCAGCTCAGTCAGCTGGCGTCGAATCTCTGCCACCTCGTGAGCTAATTCATCTAACTCACCAGCGAAGGTAACATCATTCACTTCCAACTGCAAATGAAGGTCAGCCACCTCATTGCGGAGAGTGGTTATCTCAGTGCGCATAACAGTCAATAGAGTGCGAATATCAGGTTCCTGCAAGCTGAGGTTATTAGTAAGAACAGTAGTATGTGTAACCTCGGGTCGGGATGTGTATTCTGGAGTGAGATCTTCGGAAGCAGGAGTGTATTCTGGAGTGTACTCTTCGGAGGCAGGAGTGTATTCTGGAGTGTACTCTGATATCTCACCCCAACCTTCTACAGAATAGTTCCAGTTAGCAGAGTTGGAAACACAAGTCATCTGAGGGTCTGGCATGGTGAAGGTGTAAACTGTCTGGTCATTGATAAGCAATCTGTACCGATATGGGTGGAAAGAGGCCCTCCTCATGAATCCACGATCCATGCAAAAGTCTAAATCCAGAAAGGTATATCCACAGTATGGGGTCAGCTGTGCTATCATACTGTCTAAACCCAAAGCAGAAGCTATCTGTGTCACATTCCCTCCGGAATGAATGAGCCCTACAGCGGATCGAGCAGTCTGCTCGAGGCTCTCTATCAGAAAACCTCCACTAGCTATAGGTCTGGACTGACTAGCACAGTATAAGAAAAGGATCTCCTCAGCGGTGACCAAGTGGTCACAGTAACCCCTCCCAAAGAAAGTGTGGCATAGGATCATCTCGAAGTATCGGAAGGCCGGGTTATGGATCTTCCGGGACAGCTGGGTAGAGGGGTCAAGACTGGCTCTATCAGTAATGTCCTGCCAAAATTTGTCAATGTCTCTGTCCATGTAGCAACTCAATGGGAACTCAGTTATAGCGGTCGGTCCAGTTTGGAAACCAAGCAAATCCCCAAATTCTTTGGTGGTCAGGGTATACTCGGTGCCAAACAATCTGAAACTCAGGCGTCCTCGCTCATCTCCTTCACCTACTCGTGGATTATAGTCCATAGAGCTAAGAAACTCCAGAGTAAGGTTCCTGTAGGTTTTGTGGACATCATCGGCATAAGAATCCCAGCTAAGTTGGTTGCATAGATACTGAATACTTGGCTCAATCCCGAGTGCCTCCATGCAGCTCTGATCGGGGTACCTAGTGGGTACCATAGGTCTAGCAGATAAGGTAGCAAATCGGGCCTTTTGCGCTTCATCTCTGAAAATCACAACCATACCATCGGGGTGATGCATCCTGAAAATATAAACACAAGAAATTAGTCCAGATAAAATATATAAATTACTAAAATAAAATAAAATAAAGAATAAACCATGGGTTGCCTCCCATGCAGCGCTTGTTTAACGTCGTTTAGCTTGACGATTAGATCTTACTTTATGTGGGTATTGGTGGGTCTATAAGAATATGACTAGAGTAGTCAACAGGCAAATCGCCTCCTTTGTAGAGCTTCAGTCTTTGTCCATTTACCACAAATGGAGCACATGAATTGTTTTTGATTTCTACTGCTCCAGATTTTAGAACTTTTGACACTTCAAATGGACCTGTCCATCTTGAACGAAGCTTACCAGGAAAAAGTCGTAACCTTGAGTTAAATAGGAGAACAGGATCACCAATGTTGAAATCTTTCTTGATGATTTTTTTATCATGCCACATCTTGGTTCTTTCCTTATATATGATGGCATTCTCATAGGCATTCAAGCGAAGCTCTTCTAGCTTGTGAATGTCCAGGATACGTTTTTCTCCGGCTTTCAGGTAATCTAGATTCAAGGATTTAATGGCCCAATAGGCTTTATGTTCTAGTTCGAAGGGTAAATGACAGGACTTTCCATAAACCAATTGATAAGGAGTTGTTCCAATAGGGGTTTTATAAGCCGTTCTATAAGCCCATAAGGCGTCTTTAAGTTTTCCAGACCAGTCTTTTCTGGATAGTGATACGGTTTTTTCTAGGATCTGCTTAATCTCCCTATTCGATACCTCTACTTGGCCACTAGTTTGCGGGTGATATGGTGATGCTACTCTATGTTTTACTCCGTATTTGCTTAGAAGCTTGTCAAATATCTTAGATATAAAATGAGATCCTCCATCACTTATGACTAACCTCGGGGTTCCAAACCTAGGAAAAATAATATTCTTAAACAGTTTGATAACTACCTTGGTATCGTTTGTGGGTGATGCAACAGCTTCGATCCACTTTGAGACATAATCGACAGCTACTAGGATATACTTGTTACCCATTGAGGAAGGAAAAGGTCCCATGAAATCTATACCCCAGACATCAAATATTTCCACTTCTTGGATGTTACTTAAAGGCATTTCATCACGTCTTGAGATGTTCCCAGTGCGTTGGCATCGGTCACATTTTTTAATGTAAGTGTGGACATCGCGCCATACAGTAGGCCAATAAAAACCTGCTTGAAATATTTTGGCGCATGTTTTAGACGTGCTTGCATGTCCACCGTAAGGTGAAGCATGACAATGTTTAATGACGTTGCCTACTTCTTCCTCCGGCACACATCGTCGGAATATATTATCTATTCCTCTTTTGAATAGGAGGGGTTCATCCCAAAAGAAGTGTTTAACATCTCTGAAAAACTTCTTCTTCTGTTGGTAGCTTAAGTCGGGGGGTATGATATCAGCGGCTAGATAATTTACAATATCTGCGTACCATGGTATGTTGTTCATGGTTGAGATTTCCTCATAGGTCTCTTCTTCAGTTGAGTTTATCCCAGCTATTAATCTTTCATAAGTAGAGTGATCGTCTATAGGTATAAGTTCAGGCTTAAGGTGTTCTAATCTAGAGAGATGATCAGCTACTAAGTTTTCAGCTCCTTTTTTATCCTTAATATCCAAGTCAAATTCTTGGAGTAAAAGTACCCATCTGAGCAATCTAGGCTTAGCATCTTTCTTACTTAACAAGTACCGGATTGCTGCGTGATCTGTGTATACTATTATTTTTGCTCCCACCAAATAAGATCGAAATTTATCAATAGCAAAAACTACGGCTAGCAATTCTTTTTCTGTGGTTGTATAATTTAGCTGGGCAGCGTCTAGTGTTCTACTAGCGTAGTAAATTGCATGCAGTTTTTTGTCTTCTCTTTGCCCTAGTACAGCTCCTACAGCAAAATCACTAGCATCGCACATGATTTCAAAGGGTTGTGTCCAATCAGGTGGTCTTATGATAGGTGCTGAAATAAGAGCTTGCTTTAAAACTTCAAAGGCCTCAAGACATTTTTGGTCGAATTCAAACTCGACATCCTTCATCAATAAGTTAGTTAAAGGTTTAGTTATTGCGGAAAAATTCTTGATGAAACGTCGGTAGAACCCGGCATGTCCTAGGAAACTTCTTATTTCCCTAACGGTCTTAGGTGGGTTTAAGTTTTCTATAACTTCTATCTTGGCCTTATCGACTTCTATACCTCTTTCAGAAATAATGTGTCCCAAGACTATCCCTTCACTTACCATAAAGTGACACTTTTCCCAATTCAACACAAGGTTTACTTCCACACATCTTTTTAAGATTTTCTCCAAGTTCGAGAGGCAGTTTTTGAAATCAGACCCACACACTGAAAAATCGTCCATAAATACTTCCATAATTCCATCTAGGTAGTCTGCGAAAATTGACATCATACAACGTTGGAAAGTGGCAGGTGCATTACAGAGTCCAAAGGGCATTCGTCTATAAGCGAATGTTCCATAAGGGCAGGTAAATGTGGTTTTTTCTTGGTCCTCTGGGTGAATAGGGATTTGGAAAAATCCCGAATATCCATCAAGATAGCAGAAACATGAGTGTCTTGCTAGACGTTCAAGCATCTGATCTATAAATGGGAGAGGGAAATGGTCTTTTCTTGTTGCCTTATTCAACCTTCTGTAATCTATACACATTCGCCATCCTCCTTCTGTACGTTTTGCCACATGCTCACCTTTCTCATTTTTCAGAACAGTGATACCTCCTTTCTTGGGTACCACATGGACTGGGCTTACCCATTCACTATCCGAAATTTGGTATATGATACCAGCTTCTAATAACTTAAGAACTTCTTTCTTAACTACATCACTCATGATAGGGTTTATTCTTCTTTGATGTTCTCTTGAGGGTTTTGAATCTTCTTCTAGCATAATCCGATGCATGCATACGGATGGGCTTATACCTCTTAAATCTGAAACTTTATACCCTAAAGCTGAGGGATATTTTCACAAGGTATCTAAGAGTTGATTTGTTTCTATTTGGTTTAGAGTGGCGCTAATTATAACAGGTCTATTCATCTCCTCATCCAAAAACTCATGTCTTAGATTCTTGGGTAGTTCCTTAAGTTCTATAGTGGTTTTCTCAGCACGCGGCATAAGGTTATGGGCAAGAGCTAAGCATTCGAAAAGGTTGTCGTCAATGTACGGTTCGATAATCTCAAATCCGTCATCCTCTAAAATAGGGGTTGATGGTAATTTGGTTAAGAATTCGTTTTGTTCGAGCTTATTTACACATTCATCAATGATGTCGATGGCATAGCACGCATCTCCTATCACTGGTGCCATTAGAAATTTTGATAAAATGAACTCAATCTTTTCATCTCCTACCTCGAAAGTCAGTTTCCCTTTCTTAACATCTATTATAGCTCCGGCGGTCGATAGGAAAGGTCTTCCTAAGAGGATTGGGATGTCTTCATCTTCTTTGATATCCATTACGACGAAGTCGGTCGGAATGTACAACTGACCAATCTTGACAGGTATGTCTTCTAAAATACCCATGGGATATTTGACAGATCTATCAGCTAGTTGTAAGGACATCTTAGTAGGTTGAAGTTCTCCTAATTTTAACCTCTTACAGACGGCCAGAGGCATCAGACTTACGCTTGCTCCTAGGTCTAAAAATGCTTTGTCTATCATATGGTTACCTAGGATGCAAGGGATAGAAAAACTTCCAGGGTCTTTATCTTTCTTGGCGAGTTTATTTTCAGATATAAAATGACATTCTAAAGGCTTGGGATCATCGAGTCGTCGTTTATTGGTCAAAATATCTTTCAGAAACTTAGCATATGATGGTATCTGGGTTATAGCTTCAGTAAAAGGAATCTCAACATGGAGTTTCTCTATTACCTTAATAAACTTTTGGTACTGGTTTTCTACTTTGGTGTTTTTCAGCCTCTGTGGGAATGGAATAGGTGGTTTATAAGGTTGTTGAGTGTTTTTCTCCACTTCTGGTTTTGATTGCTTTCCTGGTTTCTCTGGTTCCTCCACCTGGTCTTTGGGCGTAGCATCTTCCATAGGTTTTTCTGATGTGCTTAAGTCAGGATTTCTAGGTCCTTCATAAGCGGTTCCACTTCTTGGTGTGATAGAATTTGCTTGGCCTTTTGGATTTGGTTGAGTTTGTCCAGGGAATTGTCCTCCAGGTGCAACTTGTACAGAGGTGTTTTGTGCTACTTGGGAAATCTGAGTCTCAAGCATTTTGGTGTGGGTTATTATCTGGTCAAACTTGGTTTCTAGTTGAGTAACCAGTTCGTTCGTGTGAATATGTTGGTTCATAAACTCCTTATTTTGCTGGGTTTGAGCTTGAATAAAGGTGTCTATGGTTTCTTTAAGGTTTGGTCTTGGGGGTACTATTTGCATAGGTTGGTTTTGTTTTTGCGTTTGGAATCCTTGAGGTCTCGAAGGTCCGGGATTTTGGATAGGGTTGTTGTTTTTGTAAGAGAAATTCGGGTGGTTCCTCCATCCAGGATTGTAGGTATTCGAGAAAGGGTTCCCTTGAGTATAGTTAACTTGGTCTGAGCTTGATTCGTTCAAAAGGTTACAGTCAACGGTTTGATGTCCTTGAGTTCCACAGAGTTCGCACTCCGATTGGATTGCTGCTACTGTGGTTGGGTTTTGAGACATGTTCTCGACTCTCAAGGCTAGGGCATCCATCTTGGCATTGATCATGTCCATGCAACTTACCTCATGCTTTCCTCCATGGCTCTCCTTTTTCTCTACTGTCGCTCGTTCTAATCCCCATTGGGCGTGGTTTTGGGCCATGTCCTCTATTAGGGCACAAGCGTCAGGGTAAGGTTTGTTCATCAACGCTCCGCCAGCGGCAGCGTCTATGGACATCTTTGTGTTGTAATGGAGTCCATTATAGAAGGTATGTATGATTAACCATTGCTCTAGGCCATGGTGCGGACAGGCTCTTAAAAGTTCTTTATATCTCTCCCAGGCATCAAAAAGTGATTCGCCTTGGTTTTGGGTGAAACAAGTGATCAGGTTCCTAAGAACAGCGGTCTTGCTTGGTGGAAAATACCTCGCAAGAAAAGCTCTCCTAAGGTCTTCCCAAGTTGTTATTGAGTTAGTTGGAAGGGCGTCTAACCAGTCGTGAGCTTTACCTCTAAGGGAAAAAGGAAATAGTCTTAATCGGATAGCTTCGGGCGTGGCTCCATTTGCCTTAAGGGTGTCAGCTAACTGGATAAATACCTTTAAATGTTGATTCGGGTTCTCAGTAGCGAGACCAGCGAATTGGTTTTGTTGTACTAATTGTAGTAACGAGGGCTTTAGTTCAAAGTTGTTGGTAGTTATAGCAGGGTTTACTATACTAGAACTAGGTTCCTCGTTAGATGGTTGGGCGAATTCCTTGAGCGGTCTTTGGTTACGATCTTCTGCCATAGCTCTTCTTATCTTGCGAATAAAAAGACGGGCACGAGCGTAACGTTCAGGTTCTACTAAAGGATCTATTAGGTTGCCGGTGCTACGATTTCTACGCATCTACCGGCTAGAATAGCCTTAGTCTAAACGGGATAACAATAGGGTACGAAATTTGACGAAGTTGGTCCCCGGCAACGGCGCCAAAAACTTGATGGGTGTTTAATCTGTAACGTATAGCCTAAATGTAGTACTGCAAGTGTACAGCCTATCGAAGTAATATATAAGATTATCGAACCACAGAGACCAATTGTCAATCTATCAACTCTATTGCTAAGGTGTTATCTAAGGCGAATAAGGATATTGATGTGAGTGCAATGCACAAAGTAAATATGCGAGGGAAATAACAGTTTAAAAGACAGGTTGGAATGTAAATCATGTAATCAGATATTGGTCCGGTCATGCGTAGATGAACCTACTTATGGGGCAGTATTTTCTATTGATAACAAATAATCAATTTAACGGGAACTTGTAGCTTTTGACTTCTAAGAACCGAGTTTACTCTTTAAATTAAATTCCTTTATTGTCACATATAAAGGGTGCCTTCCGCGTTAAAGAGGTAAACTTATTTTTAAGAAATTGATAGTTTTGACTTAACAGAAAAGTGATCTTACTCGGAAAGATTAACTTAAAGAGACTTTTGGCTTTTGACCAAGAGTCAGATTTTAAACCTACAAACGCGTCCGAAAATAGTTTCAAAATCGTTTTCTAAAAAGGTCAATGATTCCTATTTAACCAATCAACGGCTGTCGCTCTTTTTGTTTGGTTAAATAATAATCAAGTCGTATCATTAGTTTGGACGGCTTTCGATCTTACCCAATAAACATTAAAACACAATTGACTTAAGTTAGAAGCAAAACATCCCCAGAGTATTTTCACTAGCATGATAATTGGAACACAACCACGATGACAATCATTACATCCTAACCTTTATGGTTTAGCCAGACATAATAAGTGCGAGTCTATAAAACGTGTAGACTATGGTAAGAGCATTTAAAGTCTATAAAACGTGTAGACTATGGTAAGAGCATTTAAAGTCTATAAAACGTGTAGACTATGGTAAGAGCATTTAAAGTCTATAAAACGTGTAGACTATGGTAAGAGCATTTAAAGTCTATAAAACGTGTAGACTATGGTAAGAGCATTTAAAGTCTATAAAACGTGTAGACTATGGTAAGAGAAATTAAATAAAGAAATGCAATAAATTAGAACCTTGCTCCGGTCGGAGACTTGAATCTGATACAAATCTACGGAAAAGTAAGGCCGGTATGATGAACTTCAACCAAAGTGCTCCAAGACTCGATTACAACTCAATCTACACCGCAATAACTCCCCGATGTGAAGAGATTATTACTTTACAGAAACTGATAGTATATGGCTTAAGATTGTACTAAGCTTGGATCAAACTAAAGAATGAGAATCGAAGGCTATTTATAGAGGAACTCTGAGGTGCGTAAGGACCAGCATGCCCCTTAACTTCTTTTGAGCGGGAGCCTTTTTGTGAAGGCCGCGGGCGCGGTGAGGGTGGCCGCGGGCGCGGCGCCTGGAACCGCCACATCATGGGAACGTGGCAGTTGATCTCTGGGTGAAAGTGGGCCACGTCATCGCGTTTCCTGTAGCCAGCGCGGTGCTGAACGCCATAAGTGCAAAATATCTTGAAAAACCCTAATTTCTTGGCGTTTTGGCTCGTTTCTTCACAGAAGGCTCTGAAATGACAAGAATCCTGAAAACAAAGGAAAAAGGAACATAATACGAGAAAATGACAATAAAAACTAAGGAAAACATGTGATATTTGAGTCAGAAACATAGTGCGATTTAGTGCGATCAGTCAGCTCCCTGATTTCACTCATAAAACTGACAAATTTGGTTTGGGCTTTACTACAGGGGCTCAAAGGGCTGTTATATGCGCTCGGGCTGGAGGACCTCCCCTACGCATCAGCAATGGTGGGATTAACGCCATCGAAGACAGTGAAGAGGCATCAGACATTGACAGCTGGATCTATCCGACTACCAACGGTGGACCGAGTAATTGGACGGCTAGGGACTTCATACCTGTTTCTTTTATTCCGAAGTAATTGACTTATTTGTTTTAAGATTTGTAATAAACAATGTGAAACTTTACGGCCCAGTGCCTTGCTCGAGGCACCTTGGCTTTGCTTGTGAGGGCTATTACTTGTCATTTCATAATCATTAATAAAGCATTGGACGTTTCTGGCATACAAATTTTGCGCTCTCTGTTTTTCTTTTCTGTTTTTCACTTTATCAAAACAACTATTTTCTTACACACACTCACGTATCACAATGCAGATCCATATCCACTCTGGATCCCATTGATAGCAGCTCAACTATTGCCAGTTATGACTTCAAAAATCCGATCAACCAAGCTGAGGACGAAGGTGAGGATGATTTTGAGGTGCCGGGAGAACTTGCTAGACTACTATAGCAGGAAGAAAGGGACATATGGCCTCATGAAGAGCTGGTGGAGACAGTGAACTTGGGTACTGAGGAAGACAGCAAAGAGGTTAAAATAGGTGCAAATCTGGAGCTTAGCGTCAAACAGAGGTTGATACAGATGTTGCATGACTATGTTGAAATCTTCGCCTGGTCCTATGAAGACATGCCTGGTTTAGACACTGATATTGTGGTACATCTCCTGCCGACTAAAGAAGACTGTCCTCCGGTTAAGCAGAAGGTCCGTCGTATACGTCATGAAATGTCAGAGAAAATTAAGGCAGAGGTCATGAAACAGTTCGATGCAGGATTTTTGGTTGTCACTTTGTATCCATAGTGGGTTGTGTTGTACCCCAAAATTTTCCCTCTCATTTATCAAGACTTATTCTCACAAGGTCTCTTTGACTCAAGACTGGATTAGGGTTTGGTCAGCTCAAGACATCTCATCTTACACAGTTAACCCAAAATTAGGGTTTGAGTTTTCACAAGGATTCTTGGACTATCAATACTTCATATGACTTTCAAACATCATTATGGACCCCTAAGATTACTCATGAGAAGTTTCAAGCCTTGAACCCCATTTTTGACCAGTCAATTGGACAGTTGACCTAAAAGTCAACTGTATTGGGGAAAAAGTCAACCATGGCCAATTTACAGTCAAACTTCATATTTTTTGATCCACATAAACATTCTAGAATCATATGTATCATTTTATCAAGTTTGGATTACAATTCCTTAAGAAATTTGATCAAATCATCAAAAGGGCAAAATGGTCAAAATTAGGGTTTTGATTGAGAAAGGGCAATTTCTGATTTTTGACCTAGAAAATGACCAATTGAGTTGAAGCACGATTCCAAGGATTTAATTGCATCATCTTGACCTAATTATATGGTTGATAACATTGCAGTTTCATTGGGTTTACAGATGAAATTTGCAGTCAACTGATCAAAAGTCAATTGTATACTGAAAAGTCAAACTTTGACTTTTTGGTCAAAATCAAGTGCCAAGGATCATAATTCATCAAAACATGTAAAAATGTGAAACTTATTCATCAAGGAATCAAAGATTGAAGATTTGGTTTTTAAATTTTAAATTTTCTTAACTTAGAAATTTTTCTAAGTATAGAAAATTTCTTATTTTTTCTCAACTTTAAGCCATTTTTTCACCATGATACAAGATGTTTCAAAGGAAGTTCCCAACATGAAATTTGTAGACCTCCATGAAATCTACAACTTTGCAGCACACATTTTTCCCTAAAGATGCTTGGATCTCAAGATATAATTTTATGAACACATGACCATGAACTAAAATAACTTAGTGAAATTTTGCCCTAATTTAGGCAGGTTTTTGACCCAACTTTATGGTAATTTTTCACCTAGTTACAAGGGGAATCTTGAAATGCATTTCAAATATGAGTTATATAGAAAATTGCAAGATTTCCAAAATGTTCAAGAACTCCTTGAGATCATTTTTGAGTATGGAGAATCGAAGAGATGAAGTTGGCAATTTCTCACTTTGAATTCAAGCCATTTCATGAAGAACAAATTTCAAATCAGTACCTATGCTGCCTAATCCATGCTTTACAGGTCCCAAACTTGTTTCTCACTTCATAATTTAATGCTTACTCAGTTGACAAAGTCTTAATTCAAGCCCAAAGGTCTTTGTCCAAGCATTATTTCCATAAATGGTACAAAGTTGCCATTGCCATTTTGAAAAAGCTTTACTTTTGCAACTTTAAAAATCTTGAGAATTGGACTTATCTTCTCTGCACACACAAATCCTCCAGGCCTAAGGAAACTTTTATAGAGCATATACCAACCCCAAGCAAGCCAGTACAAGCATGTAAAGACTTGTCCCTTCACTTTGCTTCAAAAGCAAGAAAGTATGCAAAAAGTCTAGAATTGAAAAATCTATTAAGAAGATGACTTAAAACCTTTTCCATACTAATATACTAACACATTACAACTAGAAACACGTTTGCTAAGGGCCTGAAACACTTAAACACTCCATATCACTAAAAAATTGTCAAAACTTGCAGTTTGTGCATAAGCATAGAATCCATAAATTGGCTCGTATGTTTCAAGTTTCAATCATCCAAACACTTTACCTACTTGATATCTAAGTGATCCAGACCATCATCTCCTTCATCTGCCATTTTTGTTTTCCAAGCTTGGAGGTTGACTTGGATATAAAGTTTCATACACTTTCAAAGCAAGATAAGGGTTGGAACATACTCAGGAAAGTTCAAGCAAGCTAAAGCAACCTTCAGGCCCTCCTAAATCTCACTCAAACTCCATTCACGATCTCAGCTGAAAGAGGTAAGAATCTCAACTTCTATCTCTTCATACAGGCATCCATTGGCCATGATTTGTGAATAAACAATGTAGACATCATTGCTACAAAGCTGTACATATCCATAACTTGCATTTATTTGGCCTGAGTTGAGAGAATTTTGAAGTTCAAATTCCTGTAAAAATTAGGTTTAAATTTAGGGATTTTAAAATTCGTTTTATCTTTGATTGTTAGCTTACATGACTTACATGGTTGAAATCGTGGGAATGAGTACTACCATTTTCATGTTGGAAGTTTTCATTTTCATGGAGAAATGAGAAAGTTACAGAGCTTCTGGCTGGCTAGAGGAAGAAGACGAAGTACAGGGCCATGGAAGCGTTTCATGTTATGTTTTTCTTGTTTCACATAAATCAACGGATGTATAGCCACCCCAGTGGCAAGGTAGCGCGCTGGTAAGACCCAGGTCATGGGTTCGAACCTTGGCGCTTCCTTTTGTTTTTTCATACTTTTCCATTTTTTCATTTTTTGCTGTTTTGCAGGATTGGGCTTCAACGTTGGGCTTAGCATTTTTTTTCTAACATAACACCACTTGATTTCTCAGGATACCCCCCAGGCCCAACTATTTTCATATATTTTGTTTATTTGTTTTATTTTCGTTTTTTGTTTATTAAATATTTTCTTTAATACGTAAAAAATATAAATATGATAATATTGCATTTTTATTTTATTTCATTTTATTTTTCAGATAAAAAATATATTTTATCTTCAATATATATACTAACTATCTTTATTAAATAAATTTGTAAAAAATAAATTAAACATAGATATATTCTTATCTTTTCTTTTATGTTTATATATATACTTGTAAATATTTATTTTAACATATAAAAACTAAATATTTTCATAAAATATTATTCATTATTTTTAATAAACAAAAATACATTAAAATAATACATAAGAACTTTATTTTCTTTCAAACTAGAAATTAGGGTTAACATTTTTTTAAGATATAATTTCTACTTTTTTATATATATTTTTAGGATTAGGTTAAAATTCCTTTTCACATAAAAAATAAAACAAAATCTTTTCTTGCATATGCATAATATTGCATATTTAAATATTATATTTGTTTATTCCAATATTTGTACAAATTCGATTTGGTTGTAATAGTTTAATTAGATTTATATTATTGCAAATCCCCATTCACAATTTGTATTCCCCCTCCCATAAAAATGTTGTAATAGCGTAGCACATTTAAATTTCGCAATTTACCGCTTTATATACCATGCTAGTAATTAGGGTTTGTATGGCAAGATCAAAACAAAACAAATAGAAAACCCTAATACAAGACAAAATCAAGGCATGAAAATAACACACTTGCACACAAGCATCCTTAGGGTTTCTCCACTTGGTTGCCTTGTACAAAAATGGCCATATTACGCATGCGAAGTATCTTAGCAAAACAAACAAGTATAAGATCATACTCCCTCGATGACGCTATTCAAAGTTGCCTTACAAAATGATCTTGGTCCCTAAAAAATTCTAAGATACTTTGCAACATTGCTAATCATGGTTATACGATGACCCACACCCGTCCTGTTTACATCTAAAGATAGGGGTGCTTACCAAATTAATGGTAAGACAACAATGTAAAAGGAATAGAAAATGCATAAGAAAGACATTTGAGTAGGTAGATTACTTCTAGCTACTTGCTCTATTTCCAAAAAACTATCCTTGCTATTTTCAAAACAAACACACACATTTCCAAACATTTTACAAACCTTGAAAACATTTTCAAAAAGACAAAAATCTTTGTATACATTCTTATGAACGAGAATCATTACAAAGATTGCCTAAACGAATGGCCTCTTTTACAAAATACTTTCAAAACCACACCAAACACATTTTCAAACAACAAAAGCAAGTGATCTAGAAAGTAACTAAGAGCCCATGGAAAACCATGGATGAAAAGGGTGCTAACACCTTCTCTTTTCATAATCTACCCCCCAAACTCAAGAAACAATCTCAAAGGTCTTTCCTGTGCTTTTTCACCTTTCCTTTTGGATAAAAGAAAAGTCGGTGGCGACTCTTGCTAACCGTGACATTTGCAATTAATTGCAAAACCCTCAAGTCAGTTCTCCCACCGTATCACATGTTGCTAACGTTGTTCCGATACCTAAGAAGGACAGTAAGGTACAAATGTGTGTTGATTACAGAGATCTGAACAGGGAGAGCCTCAAGGATGACTTCCCACTTCCTCACATCAATGTTCTGGTCGAAAACACCGCATAACATAAAATCTTCTCCTTCATGGATGGTTTCTCGGGCTACAACCAGATCAAGATGGCTCCTGAAGACATGGAGAAGACAACTTTCGTCACACAGTGGGGCACCTTCTTCTACAAGGTGATGCCTTTTGGGTTGAAAAATGCTAGGGCAACTTATCAGCGCGCTATGGTCGCTTTGTTCCACGACATGATTCACCATGAGATTTAAGTTTATGTTGATGATATGATAGCCAGGTCTCAGACTGAGGAGGAGCATCTTGATAATCTCCAGAAATTGTTTGATAGATTGAAGACATATAAGCTGAGATTGAATCCGAACAAGTGTACCTTCGGAGTAAGCTCTGGCAAGCTTCTGGGTTTTGTCGTCAGTGACAAGGGTATTTAGGTAGACCCTGCGAAAGTAAAGGCCATAAAAGAGATGCCGGTTCCCCGTACAGAGAAAGAGGTTTCTTGGGACGTCTGAATTACATCGCCGGGTTCATTTCACATCTGACTGCTACTTGTGAGCCAATCTTCAAGCTTCTGAAGAAAGATCAAGTGGTAAAGTGGAATGATGAATGCCAGATCGCTTTCAAAAGAATCAAAGAATACCTTCAAGAATCTCCAATTCTGATGCCTCAAGTTGAAGTGAGACCTTTGATATTATACTTGATAATGCTAGATAATTCAATGGGCTGTATGCTGGGGCAGCATGACGAGTCTGGTCGAAAAGAGCACGCCATTTACTACCTTAGCAAAAAGTTTACCGACTGTGAGACCCAATACTTATTGCTCGAGAAAACTTGTTGCGCTTTGGCATGGACTGCTCACCGGATGAGACAGTATATGCTGACTCATACAACCTTGTTGATATCAAAGATGGATCTGATCAAGTATATTTTCGGGAAGCCCGCTCTCTCCGGAAGGATAGCAAGGTGGAAAATGATCATAACCGAATACGACATACAATATAAAACCCAAAAAGAAATCAAGGGGAGTGTATTGGCTGATCATTTGGCTCATCAGGCCATGGATGACTACCAGTCCATGAATTTTGAATTCCCGAATGAGAATATCATGTTGGTGACTGACTAAGAAGAGCCTGGACCGGATGAAGGACCTGAAGAGGGATCCCGATGGTCTATGTATTTTGATGGAGCCTCAAATGCACTGGGTATTAGCATTGGCACTGTAATTATATCTCCTGAGGGCTGTCATACTATGTTCACTGCCCGATTATGTTTCAACTGCACCAACAACATGGCAGAGTATGAAGCATGTATCATGGGACTTTGAGCTACTATTGACCTGAGGATCAAGTTCTTAAATGTATTCGGGGATTCCGCTCTGGTGATAAGTCAGATCAAAGGCGAGTGGGATACGAAGCACCCGAATCTCATTCCTTATAGAGAGTATGTACTGACATTGCTCCTACACTTTAAGGAGGTAACCTTCGAACATTTCCAATGAGAGGAGAACTAGTTAGCAGACGCGCTAGCTACCATGTCTTCTATATTCAAGGTTAGGTGGGACAATGAAGATCCCCAGATAACCATTGAGAGGTTGGATGAACCAGCACACTGCTGCGAGATCGATACCGAAGAAGTGGCAGACAAACCCTGGTTTCACGAAGTCAAAAGGTATCTCGAGGCTCAGGAATATCCCGAAGGGGCATCTGTAAATGATAAGAAGTTTTTGAGAAGGTTCGCTGCAAATTTCTTCCTCAGTAATGGGATCCTCTATAAACGCAACCATGAATCTGCACTACTACGGTGTGTAGACAAGAGCGAAGCAGAGAGGATCATGACAGATTTACATGAAGTAACTTTTGGAACCCATTCTAGTGGACATACCATGGCTAAGAAGATCCTACGGGAAGGATATTACTGGTCCACTATGGAAGTCGATTGTTATCAGCACTCTCGAACTTGTCATAAATGCAAAATCTATGCTGATAAGGTGCATGTGCCCCCAGTTCCTCTGAACATCCTGACAGCTCCTTGGCCCTTTGCGATGTGGGGCATCGACATCATCGGTGAGATTAGACCTATTGCGTCTAACGGGCATCGTTTCATCTTAGTATCCATTAATTACTTCACGAAATGGGTTGAGGCAGCCTCTTTTGCTATAATAACCAAGAATGTCGTGGCGCAGTTTATCCGACATAACCTGATCTGCCGATATGGGGTGCCAGAGAGAATTATTACTGACAATGGTACAAATCTCAATAATATAATGATCACCGAGCTCTGCAAATAGTTCAAGATACAACATCATAATTCCTCTCCCTACCGACCGAAGATGAATGGGGTTGTTGAAGCAGCTAACAAGAACATCAAGAAGATTGTACAGAAGATGACGCTGACATATAAAGACTGACACGAGATGTTACTATTCGCTCTTCATAGGTATTGTACCTCAGCACGGACGTCGACAGGGGAAACACCCTACTATATGGTATAGGGCATGGAGGCAGTCCTACCCATCGAAGTCCAGATACCTTCTCTCAGAATTATGAAGGATGCAGGTTTGAACAAAAATGACTGGATCCAGACCCGACTTGATCAGCTAAATTTAATCAATGAAAAGAGACTTACTGCTATTTGCCATGGTCAAACGTATCAAAAGCGAATGATCAAGGCTTTTAACAAGAAAGTCAGGCGTCAAGAATATCGTCGGGGATCTGGTGATCAAACGCATCATACTGCCTCAAGGTGATCCCAGGGGAAAATGGACTCCCACGTACGAAGGGCCATTTGTGGTTAAGAACATTTTCTTGGGAGGAGCTATGATTCTAACCACCATGGACGGCGACAACCATCCTCACCCCGTCAATGCAGACATAGTGAAAAGATACTACGCATAATCAAAGACCCGCTAGGTCGACTGACCTAGGAAAAAATAAGGGCTTCCCGGCGAACCAAAAGCGTTCGGGAAAAAGTAAGGGATGAAAATGAAAAAATATGTACACCCGGTAAGTCAAAAACCCGAAAGGGATACTTGGGCAAAAAAGGGGTATCCCGGTGGATTGAAAACCCGAAAGGGCAATCCAGGAAAAAGTTAGGGATTAAAGCGTATCACTATGTCTCATTGGATCATCTTGCGACCAGACTTTGACATCGACTATCAAGCTTGAACGACACCAATCAATCTGATCAACCTTCGTCTAAGTAGCAAAGTGATGAGACGCTTGAAGATATAAAGACAAAAGCAGAGTTGGAACCCAATGGGGTTGTTTCACGTAACTGTTTTTCTTTCTTTTGCACAAATTGTAATTTCTTTCGGCAGCGTTCTCTTACTAGAACGTCAGCCTCTTTGTACAAAACGCCTATTACAGGCCAATTTCCAAATCAATACAAGCCATTTTTACAAAACTTCAATATGTTTCTTTTTCTTTTTATGTTTTGTTTTGCAAAAACGTCCAATGATTTATTTTTGATATATGTATTTGAAAATGATTGCTGCTCATAAATATTTGCATAAGAAACAAAAGACAATTACTCGTAATTCCGTAAACAGGGAAAATAAGAAGTACCAAACCCTACAGTCACTTTGCTCAGCAGGTATCGGGATAGAGTCATGCTCGGGAACATAATTATTGGTATACGCACTCCCCACAGAGTAAAAGTATCCAAAGGCATTGATGTCAGCTTTCCCAAAACAGGACGTAATTATCCCCAACCGAGGTTCATAATCACGGGCGAGTTAGTAAATCTCATTCCCTAAACAAAGTTTATTTCTCCAACAGAGCTCATCACCTCGAGAAACTTAATTTCATCCCCAACTGATTTTATTCCTCCAGATCAGCAGGTCTAACAGAGTATCTCTTCCCCCCAAGTTTGGTCCCCATAGAGTTATTCTCCAGCATCTCTTCCCAGGAGAATGCTCGTGAATCTCTAGCAATAGTCAAAGATTTATTTTCCCAGACACGAGCATACCCCGACATCATTTCATGAACATACATCATGACATACGCGTGCATATCTTATACAACATAATCTCATTTATTTTGAGAACATCATCTCGCCCTGCATTTCATGCATCGCATATAACTAACCCTGATATTTTTCAAGAAGAGACGATTAACTTCAATGAATCTAGCAGTTATATAGATCACATCTACAAACAACTAATGGAAACTCAGTTCCCGAAATCAAACGGGTCAACTAGTCCATGTTATCAGATCAAAGTAACCTTACCCAGGTTCCTCCTGAAGTATTACACAAACTCATCTCAAAGTAACCTTACCTCAGTTCATTCTGAAGTTTTACACGAACTTGTCCCAAAGCAACCTTACCCAGGTTCCTTCTTGGTCCAGATACAGTTTTACCCAAACTCATCATGAAACAACCTTACCCAAGCTTTCATATCGAAGTAACCCTACTATCCAGGTTCCTTCTTACAGCCCTACTATCCAGGCTTTCATATCGAAGTAACCCTACTATCCAGGTTCCCTCTCACAACCCTAATATCCAGGCTTTCATATCGAAGTAACCCTATTATCCAGGTTCCTTCTCACAACCCTACTATCCAGGCTTTCATATCGAAGTAACCCTACTATCCAGGTTCCTTCTCACAGCCCTACTATTCAGGCTTTCATATCGAAGTAACCCTACTATCCAGGTTCTCTCTCACAGCCCTACAATCCAGGCTTTCATATCGAAGTAACCCTACTATCCAGGTTCCTTCTCACAGCCCTACTATCTAGGCTTTCATATCGAAGTAACCCTACTATCCAGGTTCCTTCTCACAGCCCTACTATCCAGGCTTTCATATCAAAGTAACCCTACTATCCAGGTTCCTTCTCATAGCCCTACTATCCAGGATTTCCTATCTAAATAACCCTACTATCCAGGTTCCTTCTCATAGCCCTACTATCCAGGATTTCATATCGAAGCAACCCTACTATCCAAGTTCCCTCTCATAGCCCTACTATCCAGGTTTTCATATCGAAATAACCCTACTATACAGGTTCCTTCTCATAACCTTACTATCCAGGTCCCTTCTCTCTTATCTCCAGACAATAGTTCACAACACTGTAAGAATGGGACCCGATCAAACACGATTGGTTTCGCAGTTTCCCAATAAGTCGTGGTGCATCATATACCCTGATCAGATATGCATTTCAATTCCGCTTCCTTAAGACGGAGTTATTCCCCAGTAGAGTAACGGACAACTGAAGCTCTTAAAACTCTATTTCTCCCAAGACAGAAAATCAACATCCCCTAAATGGCATTTTTAAGCCCATCTCCTGCAATCCTCCGTCGCATCCAGGATGGCATCTTTAAGCCCATCTCCGATAATCTTCAATCCTCAACCTCCAAATTGAATCTTTAAGCCCATTCCCAATATCACAAATCAAGTGCCACTTCATGCGAGTGCAAATTTCTGGGCACTCTAGTGTTCAATCATCTTCCACCTTCAGATCACGAAAGGCAGCACATCCAATCTACATCCTCAGGTTTAAGAAGATTTAACAGGGGCAGCTGTTGTACCCCAAAATTTACCCTCCCATTTTATTCAACAAATGTCAATTGAGGTCCCCAAGTTGCTCAAGGAAGTCCAAGAGTTGACCAAATAAACTCTCTCCTAAGGCAGGGTGTCTCAAATTAAGGTTTCTATTTTCATCAAGATGGGTGAACCACAAAGGCCTCATATGCTTTCCATGGTTTTAATATGTTCTCAAGATCCTACATGTCAAGTTTCAAGCCTTGTACAAAAAGTTTGCTCAGTCAACTGCTCAAATGCTTGAGAATCAACTATACTAGGTCAAAAGTCAATTGTGGCCCACATATAGTCAAACCTCAATATTTTCGGTCAACATCAACATTTTGAAGCTATATCCATCATTTGATCAAGGGTTGATCATGATTCCTCAAGGAATGCTCCAAATTCATCAAAACCCAAAAGTTGCTAAATTAGGGTTTTGCCGGAAAAGTCAACCCAACTTTAACCAAGCATAACTTCTTCATACTTTATCAGAAATTTTCCATCCAAAACTCATTTTGAAGAGGATGAAATTCCCTACAATTCATCTTCAGCTCACAAGTTCAAAATATGCACCCACAAAAAGATATGAATTTTGACATTATAGGTCCTTTTGAAAAGTCAACAAAAACACCTTTTGGGTCAAAGCTTCATACATGAAGATGGAAGATCCATTTGAGATGAAACCAAAAGGGTTGGTTAGGGGACATCCTAAGCTTTCTAAAAAGTCCAAGAACACCCTCCTAGGGTCAAACTTGAGAGAGTTGTTCATTTTCAAAATTGGCAATTTTTGGAAAAATTGTCAAAAGTCAACATTGATCAAATTTGCATTTTTTCCAAAGGGGCCCATGTTTTCTTGCTTGAAACATGTTTCTAATAGGACCCACGACCCCTGAGCTTTTCCACCTATTATTTTATTACTTTTATCTTTTATTTTGATTTTTTATTCATTTAAATCAAAATAAATCAAATTAAATGGTAAAATAATGAATACAAATCAAATCTTGGAACTTTTGTTCACATTTTGAGTCCATATATAGCTAGCATGTCAGCCAATTCGTGCAAGACTCATTAGGGTTGAAAAAGATTGGATTGAAGCAAGTTTTGGAAAGAAATCATACATGAAGCAAATCAAATTAAATCTCCACTATTTCTCAAGATTCGTGTCAATTTTGTTAACCTAATTCAGTCTCCTGCATATACACAATAATTCCAGACCATAAGCATAAGGATTGGAGGCGTGAAACAGCAAGAACAGAATTGAAATTTTGGACAAAAAGTGTGAGATCAAAATCCACTCTAGAGCCATCCTCACGGAGATTTAAAGATTCTAATCCATCCTTGGACATCTCAAGAAGCTAACAACATCATTTGCTAGCCTCAAAACATCCAAAAATCGCCCCTAGAGATATCACGGTTGGCATTTTTTTAAAGTTTTAGTCCATTGATTTACGCATCATAAATCTATTTTTATCACATATCCATGTTTATTGTCATGCTTGCAACATTTTTGAATGCTTTGATTTGAGTTTCTGCATTGGAATCGCGTAATGCCATTGCTAGGGTTTACGAGTTTGTTTTAGGGGTTTTCAATGTAGGAACAATTGGTTCTCATATTGGGTACCATGATGATCAGGGCTTCAAGCCTAGTTGATTCATGGTCACCAATTTCATTTATCTTGCCTGTATGCCATTTTTGAATGAAACAGGGTTATAGCTACGAACAAACGTCCGTAGGTAAAAGTGTTTTACCTAAAGCAACAGTCCAAGGAAGAAGATGATGCGTGTCGAAACATGGTTAGCCAATTCAAATCTCGCGCGTGTTTTCATGGCTATTAACGTTTTTTTCTAATATATTATATTTTAGTTATTTATATTACCAACAAAGCATGTTTGTCCAGTGGTAGCCAGGAGGAGAGATAAGGCGTTATAAGTAGGAGGTCAGGGGTTCGACCCCTGACTCCAACATTTTCTCATTTACATGTTTTCTTTACAGAATCCAATACGCTTCATCTCCAGGAGACCATCATACACCCTCAATTCCTGTCCACTGGATTACACATTGACCAGATTTCATGCTTCTCCAATGAAGGTTCATGGTACTCCTCCAGGTCAATGCTACACCAGATCCCAAAGTTGACCAGGCCTGGAGCTTAATGTGCCAAAGAATTTCAGATTAACACCCCCAGCATTGCTATTCAACATAGGCCCATTTCTAAATCTTTCTTTTTTTATTTTCTTATTTTTTCTTTATTCTTTGCAATTTATTTATTTATTTTATTTTTAAAAATTAATTTTTTTTCATAAAAATCCCAAGATCAAGAATTCACAAATTTAGAATTAGTTTTTATATCAAATTTAACTTTTAATTTAATGAGTTTATTTAATTTAGGGTAACTTTAACTTATTTTTTACAATTAAAAATCAATTAGAAAACTAGGTATAATTCTTGATTTAATGATTTTTCTTTTTTAAACAAAAACACAAAAAAATAGGCTAATTTAATTATTCTTCTTAATTAAAGTTAATTAGTAATTAGGTTCTTTTTTTTAATTCAATTATTACTTATTTTCTTAAATAAAAAAAATGATGTTTTCTTTAAACAATTGCAATTAGATTTAGTCAAGGGTTAAAACCCTAATTTCTCTCGCATTTAATTTGCCGCGCGCTTGTTATTATTTTTGTCATTATTTTGTAACTGATTCAAGGTTGTAATAGTTTTAGTTAGGGTTTTAAATTCCATAATTTTATTTCCCGTCAATGAAATTATGTAACTGTCAAAGCCATGTAATAGCTAGGTTTATTTCCGCTTTTACTTTCTGCAAATTATTAACTGTTAGATGAATTAATAGGATTGTATGGCAATAATGCATGGAAAATTAAAACAGTTAGAAAACCCTAGTGCGCAAAGACTAAAATACTTAAAACAAATCACTCACACATGTTCACTCCTAAGGTTTACCTCACTTCGGTTGCCTTCGGTAAACAATCATTAAGAATAGGAGATTTTAGTGGTTGCCCTCCAGTCTAAAGAGATCAAATTGTCCCATTCAACTGTTGCCTCAGAACCAGAGCCATTTGAAGGAGGCAACTCAGGGCCAATAGAAGAGCAAGGCTGGAATGTATTCGAAAGATTCAAATGTGTCCAGGTTCACTCAAGATTTCAAAATATCAAGAATTATCCAAATATGGCCAACTTTTAATGTGTTAGATTCTTGTCTCATGGCCTTCAAAGCCTAGTTAATAGATGTCCCTTTCTATTTCCATGCACCCTCACATCCATATAAATACGAAGCCAGACACATACACAAAGGATACATTCCCCAGGAGACTAGAGACAGAGGCCCAGGAACTACACATATATTACCTTACACACATACACAGCCTAAGAGAAGCATACCAAAAATTCTCAGAATTCAACAAGATCACACCATACTTGCCTTTATCCTTTCGAATCCAAGAGCATCCAACAACTCCAGTCCACACACAAATTCCAGTTTCAAGCAAGGTAAGTCCTCTTGACCTTGCATTTTTCGTTTCAGCATAACATATAAATAGTATTTAACTTGTTTTTCGTTTCAGCATAACATGTAAATAGCCTTTTAGTTATATTCTTCGTTTCTGTCCTTTTTGTTAGTTTGGCTTTTCTCATCCACATATATGTTGGAACTAACCTGTACAGACTCAAATGAAAGACAAAAAGGGTGTGAGCGAAGGATATACACTCATGCTGCTCTACAGGTCCATATTGCTTCATAGTCTAATCGAAAGAAGAAGAGAAGGTTGCAATCGAAGGTTGCTCATACCAACACCCAAGCTCAATCAAAAGAAGCAGGAATGGGTGAAATCGAAGGTTACTCATACTGATCGGTCACATTTATGTCTGGTTGTCTATCTATTATCCGGCACGAAACCGCATATTTGGTAACACCTTGCTTAGTTTTTCTACTATTTTCGTCACGTATTTTAATTTTCACATTTTTGTTTATTTGCATTAAGTTAGTTCAAATTTTGTTTTAATAAGGTACTTTTGAAGTCTTGGTCTGGTGGTTTTTGTATTTTCAGGTCTGGACGAAATTGCACAAGAATAGAGGTGAAGATGACAAGTTCCGAAGCGTTTTCTCCGAAAATACAGTAGCTGACACAGGCGACCGTGTCACCTGACACGGTCCGTGTCAGAAAATGATAGCACATACGATAATAGAGGAGGACTACAATAGCTGACACGGGCGCCCGTGTCACCTGACACAGCCCGTGTCAGAAAATGCTAGGACGAACGAGAATAGAGGAGGACTACAATAGCTGACACGGGCACCTGTCACATGACACGGCCCGTGTCAGAATTCTTGGCCAGCCGATTGTGAATGATAAGTTCAGTACCCAACACGGGTTTCCGTGTCACCTAACACGGACCGTGTTGGCAGGTGCGGGACAGAAAAGTGATTTTTTGAAATCACTTTATTTGAATTCATGGAGGATATTTCGGACTTTCTGCTTAGCTGTGGGATGATATGACACTATTTAAACCTAGCTTTTGAGAGTACAAGGGGATTTTGTAGAGAAAAAAAAAGACAAGGAGAGTGATCAAGCTTTTGGCGCCGTTGCCGGGGACTGGAAAATTTTCTCTGTTTAATTACTCAATTAGAAATTTGTTGCTCTGCAACCAAAATTTTATTTACTGCAATTTTTGTTTGTATTCACTCACAACTAATAATCGTCTAATCTTTTTATGCGAGGTAAGGCCTCAGCTGAATTTCTTTTTGAGCAGAACCAGAAAGATCACTGAGAGAGAGAGAATCCAAAAAGCTAGGCAAGAAAGTCGGAAGGGAAGAGAAGAAGCACACTCAAGTCTTTCGGAGCAATTAGATTCAAATTATGAAGCGATGGATGCTGATCTACCTCTTGTGGAAAGACTTCTAGGCGACTATGGAGCAGCAAATGCCCCTCTGGGCCGGATGACGATCGTTAATCAACTAGTAAACATCGATCACTTTCAGTTGCACCCCTCTACAATCAAGCAACTATAAAGGAGACCGTTTTCTAGAAAGATTAATGAAGATGCAAATAAACATCTGCAGAGGTTTCTCACCATGACCACATCACTGAAAATTGAGGGGCATTCTGAAGAAGCTAAAAAATTAGTAATGTTCCATTTTACATTGTCAGAGGATGCTGAAGAATGGTTTTACTCTTTACCAGCTGGAAGCATTACAACTTGGCAACAGATGGAGACTACCTTTCTCAACGAATATTTTCCTGCTTCTGTGTACATCCGTAAGAGACATGACATAGTGAACTTTAAACAGAAGGAAGGAGAATCACTTGGAGATGCGTATAAGAGGTTTAAACGACTGTTGGTTGCATGTCCCACTCATAACATGGATGCAACTAAACAAATGAATTTTTTTGTAAATGGCCTAAGGATGAAGACTAAGCAACTCATCGACACAGCTGTCGGTGGCTCAAATAACTTTACAACAGCCACTGGTATTAAAAAGATAATTGAAGCTATTGCAGCAAATGAGCATTTAGAGTTGTATGACCGGAGTGTGTCCCAACCTGAAGGAATAATTGATTTGAAATTAGCTAATCAAGTTGTTAAGGTGGAAGACCAAATTACAGCTGAAGTAGAGAGAAGACTGAAGAAGATGGTTGTTGATACACAAACTGTAGCTCAAGTCCAACCAGTTCAACCTACGCATGCGAGCAATTGTGAAATTTGTGGAGGACCTCATGTTACTGTACATTGCGTTTCCACTGCACAAAAAATTGAGGAGATAAAATTTCTAAGGCAGAACAACCCTTATTCAAATACTTATAATCCGGGTTGGAAAAATCATCCTAATTTCTCGTGGAAGGATCAACAAGGAAATTCCCAAAACCGACCACAGCAGCAACAACCATACAACCAAACTCAACAACAATTTCAACAACAGGGGACAAGGAAAGTTGATTGGGAGATTTCCATTAAAAAGATGGCCGCTCAAAGTTCTCAATTTCAAGAAGAGACCTGAAGTAATATAAAGAACATGTGTGCTTCCATTAAGAATCTAGAAATACAAATGAGTCTGATCGCACAACAACTTGCAGGTTCACAACCACAAGGCGCTTTGCCAACTGCCACAGTTACTAATCCAAGAGACAATCATCACGTGAATGTTGTGATCACTAGGAGCGGTAAGTAAAAATATGTGCGTGAGAAAACTTCTAAAGAAGAAGACATATTGGTTGAAGTTGATTTAGAGATTAAAGAAAATGAGGTTGAAAGTGAAGAAGTCACTATACATGAAAGTGTGGTCAAAGAAGAACCACAAGAAAAAGTCATTGAACCGAAACCAGCAATTAAACTCCCTTTCCCCACAAGAAACAAGAAGAAGGGGCATCATGAGAAAAAATTTGAAATTTTTTTAGAGATGTTCAAAAAGCTTGAACTCAACATTCCTATCTTGGAGGCACTCGAGCAAATGCCTACTTATGCCAAGTTCATGAAAGATATCATATCAAAGAAAAGAACCATCGATACCGACCCTATTATTCTAACTGAAACCTGTAGTTCTATTTTGCAGGGTATGAAGATTCCAGTAAAGAAGAAGGATTGAGGTTCTGTTACTATCCCTTGCACTATTGGGGATAGATCTTTTAAAAAGGATCTTATTGATTTGGGAGCAAGTGTTAGTCTCATGCCATTTTCTATATACAAGAAATTAGGGATTGGTAATATGCAAAACACAAGGATGACACTTCAGTTTGCCGTTCATTCGATGAAAAGACTTATGGAATAGTTGAAGATGTCCTGGTGAAAATTGACATGTTCGTATTCCCGGTTGATTTTGTTGTTCTTGAGATGTCGGAAGATGAGGAGATTCCTCTTATTCTTGGTAGACCATTTTTAGAGACCGGGAGATGTTTGATAAACATAGAAAAGGGTACCATGACTCTGAAAGTCTATGATGAAGAGTTGAAAATTGATGTTCGGAACACTATAAAGTATAAGGATGATATTGCCACAAGTCAACATATTGAGGTAATTGATCAAGTGGTTGCTAATGAGAATTCTTTGAAGACACAACAACAACCTTTGGAAAAAGTTCTAAGCTTATCAATTTTTGAAGAATCTGAAGAGGTGGATGAAAAAGAGATGGAAGTGTTAGCTATGATGGATGCAATTCCATATTTCAAAGGGACTCGACCAAACTGGTGGGAGTATTTAAGGCAGCCTTCAACGGAGGATAAGAAAGATGAATCTAAGAAAGGGGCAGAATTGAAACAATTACCCAAGAACCTCAAGTATGTTTTCCTCGACACCGACAATAGATGCCCGGAAATAATAAGTTCCAATCTTGAAGCTCTCCAAGAGGATAAGCTCGTCAAAGTTCTAAAAAAACACAAAAGTGCTATTGGATGGTTGGTTGATGATTTGAAGGGGATTAGTCCTACGGTTTGCATCCACAAAATTCTTATGGAAGATGATCATAAACCGGTTGTCCAACCCCAAAGAAGACTAAATCCCGCAATGAAAGAGGTAGTAAGAAAATAAGTGGTGAAACTACTAGATGCTGGGATGATTTATCATATATCTGACAGTTCTTGGGTGAGTCCTATACATGTTGTGCCAAAGAAAGGAGGAACGATTATGATCAAGAATGAGAAGAATGAGTTGATCCCTACAAGGACAGTTACCGGATGGCGAATCTGTATCGATTATAGAAGATTGAACCTCGCTACGAGAAAGGATCACTTTCTGTTACCATTCATTGACCAGATGTTGGAGAGGTTAGCCTGTCATGAGTACTATTGTTTCCTCGATGGTTACTCGGGGTATAATCAGATAGCTGTTGTACCAGAAGATCAAGAGAAGACAATATTTACATGCCCTTTTGGTATCTTTTCCTACAAAAGGATGCCATTTGGGTTATGAAATGCACTTTCTACCTTTCAAAGATGCATGCAATCTATTTTTGCGGATATGCTTGAAAAATATATGGAAGTCTTCATGGATGACTTCTCAGTTTTTGGTAAGTATTTTGATAATTGTTTAAGTAACCTTGCTCTTGTCTTAGAAAGATGCCAGGAGACCAATCTAATCCTTAACTGGGAGAAATGTCACTTCATGGTGCGCGAAGGCATAGTCTTGGGTCAAAAAATTTCCTACAAGGGAATAGAAGTGGACCGAGCAAAGATTGAAGTAATATCAAAGCTTCACCCACCGATGAATGAAAAAGTTATTAGAAGTTTCTTAGGGCATGCGGGTTTTTACCGTAGATTCATAAGAGATTTTTCTAAAATAGAAAAACCCTTAGCGACCCTTTTGGTTAAGGATTGGGATATTGTGTTTGATAAAGAGTGTGTCGTGGCTTTTGAAACCATAAAGAGTAAATTGGTGTCGGCACCAATTGTAGTAGCCCCTGATTGGTCTCTCCCTTTAGAGATAATGTGTGATGCTAGTGATATTGTAGTAGGTGCAGTTCTGGGACAACGTAGAGAAAAACTACTACATGTCATTTACTATGCGAGTCATCTGTTGAACCCTGCACAGATGAACTATGCAACTACTGAAAAGGAGTTGTTAGTTGTGGTTTACGCCTTTGATAAATTTAGGCAATATTTGTTGGGTTCTAAAGTCATTGTTTATACTGACCATGCTGCTTTGAAGATTTATTCGCTAAACAGGATTCTAAGCCAAGACTTCTGAGATGGATTTTACTCCTTCAGGAGTTTGATGTGGAGATTCGTGATAAGAGAGGTTGTGAAAACAATGTTGCTGATCACCTCTCTCATATGTCACCTATTTAAGAAACAAAGGTTAAGCGACCAATAAAAGACGAGTTTGCCGATGAACACATCCTTGCTGTTATTGGTGTACCATGGTTCACAGATTATGCAAACTATATTGTAGGAAGTATCATCCCTGATGACTTTGATTCTAACAGAAAAAAAAATTTATTCATGATTGCAGGTTTTACTTGTGGGATGATCCCTTTTTATACAAAAGAGGAGTGGATGGACTTATAAGAAGATGTGTGCCTGAGCAAGAGCAGGAAGACATATTGAAAGCATGCCATGCCTCAGAATACGGAGGACATTTTAGTTGTGATAGAACTGCAGCTAAGGTCCTCCAATCAGGGTTGTATTAGCCATCATTGTTTAAGGATGCCAAAGAGATGGTAAAAGAGTGTGACAAATTTCAAAGAACTAGGAATATCTCCAAGAGAAACCAGATGCCTCAGAATTCTATGTTGGAAGTAGAATTATTTGATGTTTGGGGAACAGATTTCATGGGACCTTTTCCACCATCTTTCGGGAAGAACTACATCCTAGTGGCGGTTGATTATGTGTCGAAATGGGTTAAAGATGTGGCTTTACCAACTAATGATGCGAAAGTGGTGGTGAAATTCTTGAGAGAACATTGTTTTCCAGATTTGGAGTACTGAGAGCACTCATAAGTGATGAAGGAACACATTTTCTGAATCACCTCATGGAAAGGTTACTCCAGAAGTACAATGTTAAGCATAAGGTTGCCACTCCGTATCACCCTCAAACTAGTGGCCAAGTAGAAGTTTCCAATAGGCAACTCAAGCAAATTCTTGAGAAAACAGTACGTTCTTATCAGAAATATTGGGCGGCTAAGTTGGATGATGCTTTATGGGCTTACCGAACGGCTTTCAAAACGCCATACGGTATGTCTCCATACTAACTAGTTTATGGAAAAGCATGCCATTTGCCTTTGGAGTTGGAGCACAAGGCATTCTGGGCATCAAAACTTTTGAATATGGATTTGTCTAAGTCAGGTAGTTCACGGATCCTTCAACTTCATGAGTTGGAGGAATTCCGGAACCGCGCCTATGAAAATGCAAAGGTTTACAAAGACCAAACCAAG
Source organism: Vicia faba (assembly GCA_948472305.1). Classification (NCBI taxonomy): domain Eukaryota; kingdom Viridiplantae; phylum Streptophyta; class Magnoliopsida; order Fabales; family Fabaceae; genus Vicia; species Vicia faba. Next base: position 1,301,040,041 of record OX451736.1, read on the forward strand.
AAGTGGCATGATAAAAGGATTGTGAGGAAAGAGTTTCATGAAGGACAACTGGTCCTCTTGTACAATTCCAGGCTGAAGCTATTTCCTGGAAAACTGAGATCCAAATGGTCAGGACCTTTCGTAGTGCACAAAGTGTTTTCTCATGGGGCGATTGAAGTGAAAAATCAAGCTAATGGTGAAATTTTTAAAGTGAATGGGCAAATCTTAAAACCCTATTATGCCGGGCAATAAGGTGGTCAGATTCATGTTGTTCGTCTTACAGGGTGAGATGAACAACCGTCGAGCCATGCGACATAAAACGAAGTGCTACATGGGAGGAAACCCACGTGTTTTATTTCTTATGATTTCTTTTGTTTTGTTGAAATGTTTTCTTACAGGGTCTCTTATGCAGAGGAGATTGAGGAATGGCGTTTTGAGCATGGCGACGAAAGATGATTTAAGAAAATATGAAAGATGAAATTGGAAAATACAGGGGATGACATGGTCGCCCGTGTCATCCAAAGGAACGTAACAGTTTTTTTATCAGCCTCTGACACGGGTGCCCGTGTCGTGTGACACGCCCGTGTCAGAAAACCTGGAACATGAAGGACGAACCTTGGGCAGGCCCTGACACGGTTGCTTATGTCATGTGACACGGTCATGTCAGGCGTTTCAGTTTCTTATTTAATTTTGGGAGTTTTTATTTTTTTCTAGGGCCCACCATCTTATAACCTCTCTCCCACTCACATTACTCATTATTCATCAAAACCTTTTGTTTTCTCTTCTTCTACCTCTCTCTCTCTCTAAAACTCCATAGCCACTCTCTCCATAAAGCTCATTTCTTTCTCCATAGATCTCGTGCTCCCACCTTGTCACCCTCACAAAAGCTGTTCCAAATTCCTCCCTCTACCTTTCTACGGTAGCTTTTTCCTCGAACTCTCTGTTTCATTTTGGTGTGATTTTTCAAGTTTACCAAAAATGCTCCCAATGCGTAATGCAAGAGGTAAGCATCCAGCAGGTGAACCATCGAGGTCGAGACCAAGGAGCTGCCGCGGTCAAATGGCGGAACTTAATGCTAATGACATCTTCTTTGATAATCCTGCTCATGAGGTGCGTTACTCGCATCATATTCGGCGTAACTTGACGCCCACAAGATACATGTGTTCCCAAACTTTGTCTCAACTGGGTTTATCTGATGAAATAAATAGAATGTTGTATGTTATGGGAATACTGGAATTTATGCAGCATGAAACGCATACTTTTGAGCGCATAACACTCGAATTTTTGAGCTCTGTTGAGTGTAAGCTGAAGCCAACTTGGGATGGGAGAACTCAAATACATACAGGTGCTTTAACTTTCAGACTGTTCAATGTGTAACGTCAGCTGACCCTGGAGGAATTGGGTGGATTCTCCACCTTCCCGTTTTTGGACCGGGAGCGATTCCAGAAACTTTCAATCCAGCGGGATTTTGGGGAGAAATCATTGGTTGTGGTGGTTATAAGGCGAAGAGCGCCAAGGCATCTCGAATTCAAAACCCATGCTTCAGGTATGCTAAAAAATGTCTGGCTTACTCTTTGTTAGGTAGAGGGGATAGTACAGGAGTCGCATCGCAAGCAGAACTCTTTCTGCTTCATGTTATGGCCAAAGCAACCCTTGTCAATGTTGCTGCCTTCACAGCAAACCACTTGAGAAAAGTGGGACGGGCAACTTCAGATGATATTTCTATTGGCAGGATGATTACCCAAATAGCCATTAATTTTGGTTACGACCCTGTGGAAATGAATCATGCACCCTTGAAAGGTATGAGTAAAATAGATATGAATGCCTTAATTAATCAAGGTATGATTCAAGTATAGGGTAATCATTTTTGATATATTGTTTCAAAGCGTATTATTATGATGCTCCCTGACCCTGAAAAAATCTCAATTTTGAATCGTCAGAATTGGGAATATGGTATTTTTAATGATGCCTTTATGGTTGAGAATGAAAGGAACAATCCTGCTGCGGAACACCTCATGGATGATGATGCTGGAGAGCCGGTAGAAAATCCCCCTGAAATGCCTACTCAAATGGATGGCCGGTCCTCATCGTTCACTCAAGAGGAGTGGGTTTAGCTGCAGGAAAAGTGTGCAGATCTACGAGCTGAGCAAACACGTCAAGGAGTCGAGCTGTTCCGTTAAGGACACGAACAGGCTCAGCAAGGGGAGATGTTGGTTGACATACATCGAATGATGCAGCATTTGATGTTGCAGTTTCCTCCCCCTCCTCCACCGCAGTGAGCTCTGTAACTTCCTCCTTGCATCCTTGGTTCTGAAAGATTGAGGTAAATGTTTGGTCCAAGTGTGGGGGTTTTTTCTTTTATCATTTAGTATTTTGTGTGTTTTTATTTATTTCTTGTTATTTCAGTTTAAATCTTTTGTTTCTTTATGTTTTGTGTGTTTCAACCCGAGAGAAGTGGATGAGAGCGATCAATCCCGACATTTAACTCTAGGAAACCTCCGAAAGTTGGTACAACTGAAAATAAAATTGGACGAAATTCCTAACACTGGAACTAGACCGGAATATAACATATCCGAAGCTACATGACGCCACAAGACACAAAAGGAACCTTTGAAACTGTCAGTATACCCAACATGGTGAGGATTAGAAATAGCCAAACACAAATGCACCAAGAGAGTGCCGGGTATGTACTTATTCTCTTTTTCAGCATAACATGTAAATAGCCTTTTAGTTATATTCTTCGTTTCTGTCCTTTTTGTTTGTTTGGCTTTTCTTGTCCACATATATGTTGGAACTAACCTATACAGACTCAAATTAAAAGACAAAAAGGGTGTGAGCGAAGGATATACACTCATGCTGCTCTACAGGTCCATATTACTTCATAGTCTAATCGAAAGAAGCAGAGAAGGTTACAATCGAAGGTTGCTCATACCAACTCCCGAGCTCAATCGAAAGAATCAGGAAAGGGTGCAATCAAAGGTTGCTCATACCAACTCCCAAGTTCAATCGAAAGAAGCAGGAAAGGGTGCAATCGAAGGTTGCTCAGGCCAACTCTCAAGCTCAATCGAAAGAAAGAAAAAGAAGGGTAAATCAGACGAGTCTACTGCCTGGATCGAAGGATTCACTTCCTCTCTTTATTTTATTCTTTGTTTTTACATTTTCTTGACTTTCGATTTGGTTTTAATAGCGTAGGACCCTTATTTTCCGCATTTTTTTTCTTTCATGTTAACTGCTAGATGTATGACTAATAGGATTGTATGGCAAAGATTAAAATCAAAATGCTAGCAAACCTAACAAAAAGACAAAAATAACTGAATACAACACATCTTGCACATACACACCTCTAGGGTATCCCCACTTCGGTTGCCTTCGGAAAATAGTCACGACTCTCGAAACGTGAGAGGTTTTAGTGGCTACCCTCTGGTTCAAAAATATCATAAGTCCCTCGATGACCCTCTCGATGTTGCCTCAGTAAAAACATGATGTTAGAACCCTAAGGTAGTTACTAAAACTTCTTTCCAAGTTTCCTTTGTGACTATAAAAATGTCCCTTCGAATGTCCCTCATACATCCAACGATAGGGCTACCTACTCACTAATAGTAGGATAGCACTGTCTAAAGGATATAAGGAAAAGAACGAACCTTTTCGAGTACAAGTAGATAGTTATTAGATGCTTGCTCAAAAACAAACTTTTTTCACTTACACAAAACATTTCAAAATACTTTCAAAAACATTCGCTTTGTCAACACTCTTGAGGACCGATACAAGAGTTATCAAAAGCGAATCGCCTCACTAAGGCATTTTCAAAACTACTTTTTTTCAAAGCACAAGGTCTTTTCAAATGAGTTAGCATCTAAGAGCCCGTAGAAAACTACGGATGGAAAGGGTGCTAACACCTTCCCTTTCCATAATATACCCCCTTACTCAAAAAATTCTCGAAATGGTCTTTTTCTGTTCTTTTCACCCTTTCCTTAATTTGGATAAAATAAAATTCGGTGGAGACATTTGCTTATTGCAACATTTGCGAATACAAACACAAAACCATTATAACAGTGGGTTCGGCCATCGTATCACATACCGGAATGAGTTTAAGTGACACACCATATACTCTTCTTCACCGCATACTGTAACAACCTTTCCTTTCACAGGATACTTCAGCTTTTGATGTAAGGTGGAAGTAACAACGCCTGCTTCATGAATCCAGGGGCATCCGAGTAAACAAGAATAAGTCGGTCGAATATCCATCACATAAAATATGGAATCGAAGACCTAAGTACCTACTTTGATTGGGAGATCCACCTCTCTGTGCACCATCCTTTTTGGTCCATCAAAGGCTCATATTACAATATCACTGGGTTTCAGCACAATCCCTTCACAATCAAGACTGTCAAGAGCACCCTTCAGTTAGATATTCAACAAAGAACCCGTATCAACCAATAAATGATCTAGAGTAGTGCCCCTGCACTCAATAGAGACATACAGGGCCTTGTTGTGGTTTCTTCCTTCAAGAGTCAAATCAGCATCGAAAAATCCCAGCCCATTATCATTGGTTAGGCTAGCAACATAATTTTCAAATTGGTCGACAGAAATTTCTTGTGGCACGTGAGCAGACTTTAAGAACTTCACTAAATCCTGTGCATGAGCTTTATAGCACAACAAAATGGATAACATGGATATCTTGGAAGGAGTCTGCCCCAACTTTTCAACAATTTTGTAATCACTTTTTTGGATAATATTTAATACCTCATCCAACTCTTGCCTGGAGGTATCTTCAATGGTAGCTTCTTTAGTTTCCTTGGTCAGGGCAGGCTCTATCATTTGCTCTTTGCCTTGAGTCTTAACAGTTGACTCGATATATATAACACGAACTGGTGTGGCAATATTCTTCTGAGAGATTTCAGGAGAGAAAACCCTTCCGCTTCTAGTAACCTTACTGGTCCCAACAATATTGTCAATGTCGAGATCAGTAACTCCAGTACCTTCACTCTCAGTAGTCAAAGGTTCTTATTTGACGCCATGGTAGTAGACGTCGGCTCCGTAGTTCCACGGGACAACTTTGTTCAAGGAATACAAAATAGGTCCCAGTGCAGTGATTATCAGTGGAGCAACTCTGAGTTTAGCAGTAATCTTTATAGGTCCCTTGGAAGTGATCTTGATAGGAGTGCCAGAAATTACAGATACCTCTTCAAACTCTAAGTCTTGAAACAAATTCTCAACAGCAGGAATCTTCTCAACTAGAATCATGTAGTTGTCCATCAGACGCTGAATACCTTCTTTCACCAGTTTCTAACCATTGGGTTAGGATGCACAATAGTAACATCTTTCAACACAACCCGAAAATAAATTGGCGTGTAACAGATTCTTCTTGATAATTAGGAGTGGAGTAGTCAATTCACTTACAACATAAACATATAAAACATCATCAATAACATTTATACCTCTGTCGTGCTTAGGCATAAGTCCAGTAATCACATTGGAGGTCTCGGGAGGATCAAACTCAATCTCTTTGTTGTCAATCATGTCTTGAATTTTATTCTTCAAAGCCCAACAACTATTGGTGTCGTGTTTGGGACTATTGGAATGATAAGCACATCTTACGTTGGGATTGTATTTGGAGGAGGAAGTGCCAGGATTCTGAGGAGGGTCCCTTAATGTTATCAGGTCTGCTTTAAAAAGATGTTGCAATGCTTGAGACAATGGCATGATGATCTTGGTAAACTGTCTTCTTGGTGCATCTGACCTATGCTGATTTCCTTGTTGTTATTGCACAGGCACAAGATTAGAAATTAGCATCACCCCCACAGATTGGTCGCGATCACTTATAGCACGACCCTTTTGGCCATACACAACATTAGTTTCCTTCTTTCCGTTGAACGTCTTCTTTACAGTACTTGAAGACGCAACCACTTGAATCTTTCCACTTCTAATTCCAATTTTAACATGTTCCCCAGTTAATATTAGCTCGGTGAAACCAGATGAAGAGCTTCTGATCAGATGATTAAAGAAAGGTCCTGTTAGAGTTCCCATGAACATATCAACCAGTTCTCTATCAGACAAAGGAGGTTGAACTCTTCCAGCTAAATCTCTCCACTTCGGGGTATATTCCTTAAAGCCTTCATTCGAGCCCATAGTCATACTTTGCAATTACACACGAGTTAGTACAAGGTCCGCATTGTATTGTTATTTCTTGTAAAAAGCATCAGCCAGATCTTCCAAAGTACGAATATTGGTTCCTTCCAGCTGATAGAACCATTCTAGTTGTGTCCCAGATAATCTCTCTTAAAAGAAGTGAACCCATAATTTTCTGTCAGCTATATGGGGTTGGTACTTCCAGACATAAGACCTCAGATGCAGATTAGGACAAGAAACACCGTCATACTTCTCAAAAGTTGGGACCTTGAACTTGTGAGGGATAATAACCCCCGAGACTAATCTCGAGAGTCGAATCTCAATGAGTGTAGCATCACGTATCAACCAACTTTGGACTACACCAAAGCCGACTATCTCACTACCTTCTAATGGCCAAGATAGGTCAATTAAGGTTCTGAAATTCAGTTAGTGCTTATGACACCACGCGACAACCTAGTGTTATCCTTGGTTGACTCAAGGAACATCAGTTCAAACTAAAGTGTCACACTAACGTAGCCATCACTTCAACCATATCGGTCTACGACGTACAATTTCCATGATCTATAGCTACTTACCTAAGGTCCCCATATCCCGTTGTAGGATCTTTGAAAGAAAATAAACCTGAGCAACACTCAAATGTAAAGAAAACAAGAAAACAAGCAAATGAAAAAGTGATTTATCTCTAAGGTAACCCCTCTTTTTAGTAATTCCCCAGCAGATTCGCTAGTTCTGTAATACGGTGGGAGAACTGACTTGGTTTTTGCATTTGATCGCAAATGTTGTGGATAGAAAGAGTTGCCACCGACTTTTATTTTATCCAATAAGGAAAGGGTGAAAAGAACAAGAAAGACCTTGAGATTTTTGAGTTCGGGGGGTAGGTTATGAAAAGGGAAGGTGTTAGCATCCTTTTCATCCGTAGTTATCTACGAGCTCTTAATCGCTTATCTTACTTTGAAAATTTCTTTTTTTCGTGTGTTTGAAAATATTTTGAAAAGTTGCCAATAAAAGGCAAAACTTTGTAATGGTTCTCGTATTTTTCCTTGAAAATGCGTACAAAGTATTTTTTTTAAATATTTGAAATTGTTCGTGAGAAATGTTTTTATTTTGAAGAGCTTTATGAGAAAACGATTAGGAGTTCAACCCTACTCAAGGTCGTTCTTGTATTTTCCTCCTTCTTTAGATAGTGCTATCCGTACCATTAGTTAGTAGGAAGCCCTATCGTTGGATGTGAAGGGACATGAGAGGGTCGTCGTACAGTCATCGAAGATAACTGGTAAGGACACTTTAGCAATTTCATAATGGACTAGATCATTTACCGAAAGGCAGCATCAAGGGTCATCGAGGGACTATGATCTTTGAATCTAGGGACTTTGCTAAAGCATCCTCACTTTCGAGGGACATGAGTGTTTATTTTCTGAAGGCAACAAGAGAGCTTACCCTAGAGGTGTTAGTGTGCAAGTGTTTTGTATTAAGTTATTTTATCTTTGCAGTTAGGGTTTTCAAATGATTTGTTTTAGTCTTTTCACACAAGCCTGATTACTAAGCAGTAAGTAGAGAACATAGAAAACTGTGAAGTGCGGAAAATAAAGGCAGAAAATAAACCCTAAACTATTACATCGCTTCGGGGCAGTTTCATAATGGTAGAGCCGAAAATAAAATTCCTAAGCTATTACAACCCGTAAACAGTTACATAATAATGAAAAAGGAAATGCTAGAAATAAAAATTACAATCGCGGAAGCACAATTGATCTAAAAAATGTGAAAATGTAAAAATTACAATCGCGGAAGCACAATTGATCTAAAACCTAATTAATTTTAGTAAAAAAAGTCAATTAATTTAATTAAAAAACCTAAAAATCTAATTAATTTTAATTAAGAAAATTAATTAGTTAAATTAATTAATTAAAAAGTTAATTAAAATTAAACCTAATTAATTTTAACCTAAAACTAATATTTTGATATTTTAATAACTAAATAAATAATAAATAAGTAAAAGAAAAAAAGAGAAATATAATAAAAAAATTTTGGACCAGATCATAGCAAATAGGGGGGGGGGGGATTGCAAAAGGAGTCCAGGCCCAACTGACTTAGCGTTGAATCAAGTGTGTTCAGCCCCAGGAGGCTCATCATAGGCTTACAAATCATGAAACATTGGATCAGATCTATGAAGATCTGATGGTGAGGCGTTGTTGGGTGCATGGTTGGTTGGTGGAATGCGCTGCATGTGACTTGCAAAATCAGAAAATATGAAAAAAATGTCAAAACCAGGGATCGAATCCACCCCCTATTGTACAAATGCCTTAACGCACGCTCGCTTGCCACTAGGGTGGCTATAAATCTGATTATATTCCTGGAACAAAATAAATATAACATAAAAATAATTAATTGGACCAGAGAAGTGCCAGAGCCCTAGCTCCGGTCGTCTTCTCCGGTGAGCCTTCTTCTTGTTCTTATAAAATAGACATAGTTAATGACTCATGGGTACCCTACCCCCCTAAACCAACCTCTGTGAATTCAATGGAACTATTATTTTGGGCTGAATCACACTGGATTGAGAACAACAACGAAAACAACTTAAATCGGTATGAACATGGTAAGCTTGGATTTGGCCATTATGGGGCCCATGCTTTAGGTTATTCCTGCATATGTATATTTCATGAACACGATAGCATGGTTAGTATATGTTAAAACATAAAGAAAAACAAAGATATGAATTCATGCAATCACAAAATCGGTGAGGCACATATATAAGTTTTTATTCCCTTTTTATCATTGCAATCGATCCAACCTTAACCTACAGTGTTCCTGGGAGTGAACGGACAAGTTTGTTTGCTTTGAAAACGGATACAATTAGGGTTCTAAGATTGCCCTAGTTTTGATATTTTTTGTGATTTTTTGGATAGTGTTTCTTGCAAATATTTTGTGGCTGCCTTTGTCTGAATGAGGAAGATATATAATGTTTGCAATTAGGTCAAACCATTTGGGCTTGGACCTTGTATGAAAAGTCCTTATTTTATCTTTTTAATTTTGACTTTAAGTTGATAAAAATCAAAAATAAATATAATAAAAATCCAAGGGGTGTATGAGTAATCTTTGAGGTTTATTTTGAGGTATAAAATTCACATGGACCTTGAACGACAAGCCCAATAGCCCAAAAATTCAAGTTTGGTCACTTTTGCTTTCATGCATTTGCTCAAAATTTCCCAACTTGAAACAAATATAAATCTCTCAATTATTATCATTTGAAGGTGATATTGGACCTTTGGAAAGCTCAAGATGTCCTATACAATCTCTATTTTGATCATTTTTGCATTTGAGGAATTTATCTTGATGTAAGTTTCCTTGACAAAAAATGTCTTTTTGTTGACTTTTGAAATGACCTATAATGTATTGGCTTATATCTCTCAAATGAAGCATTTTTTGGAGTTGAGCTTACAAATAAAAAGTTGTAGAGAATTGAATTTCCTTCAAAATTGGCTTTGATTAAGGAAAATCTGATGAAGCATGTGAAAGTTATGCTTGGTCAAAGTTTAGAAGACTTCTCCTTAAGAAAATCCTAATTTGGTAACTTTTGAATTTTGATGAATTGAGATTTTTCTTGATGAATAATAGTCAACCCTTGATAAAATGATAAATATGACTTCAAAATCTCGATGTTGGCCAAAAATCTTGAAGTTTGACTGTATGTTGACCATAGTTGACTTTTTGTCCAATATAGTTGATTTTCAATCATTTGAGCAATTGACTGAGAAAACTTATTATGCAAGGCTTGAAACTTGGTATGATAATTCCTTGAAACATATGAGGAACCATTAAATCCACTCGAGGCCTTAGAAACCCAATCTTCCTTGAGAAAAGTGAAACCCTAGTTGTAGGTCCATTGCTTAGGAGAATAATTTATCTAATCAATTCTTGAGCAACCTTGAGAAAATGAAAACCCTTGAAGCATGAGAAGATATCTTGAAGAAAAATGGGACGGAAAATTTTGGGGTATAACAGGTTGTTCTGAAGAGATGTCAGACATGATGTCTTGACATCATGGTGTTGAGAACTTAGGTTCTCTATTTATTGTTGCAGTTGTGTTAGTAGATCAACTAACTACTAACTGTGTCTCTGATTTGTATGTTGTTGATTTGTGTGCTACTAACCTTGCTTCTATTTTTTCCGCTATTGTACCTATGATGTGTGTGTTCGATTCATTTTCAAGCATACTTTGTGATGTTTCTTGTGCAAGGCTTATTTGGGTGTTTTAGCCAAAATGTGTCAAAGGGGAGATTGTTATTTCTATGAAATTATGATTGGCATACATTTTGGTAAAACAAACTTGGCAGCAACATGTTGAACAAGATGTTCCAACTTGTAGTTTTCAACATGTCGTATAAGATGTCCCAACCAAGAAGATAGGACATTGCGTCTGCAGCAACAGACATTTATGTTTCAGCTGATATATGTTAGTTACTGAATATTCAAGGAATATTTAGTTAACTTATATGGCGTCTAAGATTGACAAATCATAGATTCTATGTTATTTTTCGAAGATATGCAAAGTTCTTAAATATGGAGACATTTTAGAAAACTAATGATTGAAAACCTATTTTCTTGGAGAAGTTTGTGCAGACTTTGTGCAGCCTCACTACTGCGGTTTAAAGCCCAACCCAGTCCAGAATAATGTTATAAATAGACTGGGTGAATACCTAGTATTAGGTGGAACTTACGTATGTGTTTTGTTAGGGTTTTAGAATCCTTATTGTTGGTTTGTAAGTTTCTTTCAGATGTTCATAATCTTTTAAGAATTGAACATTTGTGTGTCAGATGCTCATAAGATGGTAAGCATTGAGTATTAGTATGTCAATTCTCATAAACTTTTAAGCATTGAGTTTTGTGTGTCTTGGAAGAGTGACTTCTGGTTTTGTTCTCTACTTGGGTTTAGAGTTTCTCCAATTGCTGAGTGTAATTGAAGAGGGATTTAAGGAGGGCCTCATAACTAGGTGTGTCGTAGGTAGAAGTTAAGCAAAGGGTAATGATTAAGTGCATAGGATGTAAACTAGGATGTTTGTGTGAGGTCTACAAATTGATACTATCTAGTTAGTTTCGTCCTTGGCTTGGTAGCCGCCATAGTAGGAAAGTTATTCCAAACTAGGTTAACATATTTATGTGTTCTTTATATACAACATTGTTTATTTTATTCATACATCTTGTTATTGTGTGTTGAAGTCGGATCCGGTGTCTCAATATCTCTTAAGACATCCAGGATCTGACAGCCAGAATTTCAATTTGTAATTCTAAATGGACATCTCATTGCAAATCCTTAAAATATATTTTTCGTAGTAATGAAAGTCATATCACTATGTTATATTTTATTATAAAAAGTCATTAAATCAAACAAGGACATCCTCCTCCTAATTTTAAAGAAAGCATTGTAAGCGTAAAATAAAAAATATATCTACTTCGTCACATAGTTATGTTTCTGATATAAAATCCAGTGGTGAAAACATTTTTGCAACTAGTAGTATAGGACCCAAAATGTTATGGGTACCTAAAGTGAAGACTCGAGTTTTTATTGCAAGAATGTTGTATAGTTTCAAACTCTAAATGATATCTTGATAGTGGTTGCTCAAAGGATATAATCGGTGACACATATTTATTCTCCTGCTTCACCCCTAAGAAAGGAGGTTTTGTGTCTTATGGTTATAATTATAAGGGAACAATTTTAGGTTTTGGCATCGACGGTGAGTCTCCTTGTCCAAACATTGGGGAAGTTATTTTAGTTGAAGGGTTAAATCATAATTTAATCAATATTAGTCAATTATATGACAAAGGTAACAATTTAACCTTTGATTCTTCTGGGTGCAAGGTCATAAAATCTTTGTTAAATGAAACTCTATTTACTATCTCAAGAAGTGTAAATATATACATGGTAAAATTAAATAAAATTTCTTCAAGTGGTGTATGTCTCCTGAGTAACGAGGACTAATATTGGCTATGGCATTAGAGGATAACACGTATTCACATGGACCAATTAAAAACTTTGACATGTAAGGATCTCGTAGTTGGTCTTCCAGACTTACATTTTGAAAAGAACAAAATGTGTGATGCATGTCAAAAGGGTAAGCAAGTAAGCACTTCCTTTAAATGAAAAATGTTGTTTCCATAAAACAACCCTTACAACTGCTTCACTTAGATCTTTTTGGTCCATCTCAAACTGTAAGTCTTGGTGGGTATGTATATGCCATTGTAGTTGTGGATGACTACTCCCGTTATACTATTGTGAGTATGTGCAAGAAAGTGCATTATTATCGTATCCACTGATAATTATTGTTAAAGACATATTCAACCATTTTTATGTTTCTAAGTAAAGGTTTAAAGTGGTTTAGCTGTAGAAAAGTTAAGGACAAAAAATAAATGGAGATTTTGGTGTTAACAATGAGAAAACTTAGTAGGGGTATATTTCATCATCATTATAGTCATTCATAATTATTGTTAAGTAATACGCTCTTTTATTCAAATATTAATATTATTGCATATTACTCTCACCATATGTCATGTGTGACTCAAAGACATGAGATAAGTTGTATTCCCTACTAGGCAATGTCCTGCACTATTAAATACTATAACATTAAGTTCCAACAGTGATATACACACGTGGATTGTAAATTATCAGTATTCTGCTGATACTAACTTTAACCCTATGTAGCGGAATTAACATGCAATAGATGGAGACTTAGATTTACACAACTACAAAATATACCTTTCGTAACACTATACAACTAATTCCTTCTAGATTATCATAGTAATAGTAGATATTTGCGCGCATGGACTTTTTAATATTTTATTAAAATACATTTTATCACGATCCTTTAACACAACCATTGTGATATATTAAAGACTACATGCTTCGATTTCCAGTAACAACATTATTTTCATCTTTTCATTACAAAGAGAGGTTATCATTATACTCTTATAAATATATTAAAATAAAAATACATTATCACGGTTAATACCATAAATCATTCTGAATAGTACTTACATATCATCACGATTGTTTTTATTAGCCGTGTTGATAAGTTTTACATATATATATGAAGCAACCAGAGGAAAAAATCATCGAGATGAAATCAATGAAGTCTCCATCGAACGTTTTTAATCCCACAGGAAGGGAAAGGTAAATATCGACTAAACCTGAGAAGGGTGAAATCACGATCAAACGACTGAGGATCGGGTAAAAGCGTCTATTACGCGAGGGGAGGATATTAGCACTCCACATGCCCATAGTATTCCATGGTATCCACTCTTTTTGTTCTTAACAAAAGGTGTGTTCAATTCTAAAGCTTACAAGCTAAAATCAAAATGCAAAGAGGGAATGCATGCAAAACAAAACACGAGGAAAAGAAGGAAATATTTACAAAGTTTCGCTCGACTGAGCACCAGGACCAGATGCCTATGTATCCTTTTTAAGGAATCAGAGCACCGTAGTTTGGCTCATATGTTTCAGTTTGTTTTGTGTTTTTAATGAACAATATTAATTTCACCTTCTGCTGCAATTCGACCTTTGGAGATTCATGCTCCAGCACATAAGTGAATTAATATGTTCTTTTTAGAAAGTTAATTAGTTTTGATGCAAAGCCCGAAGGCGGAAAAAGGTTTGAGTTGGTTGATGTTTTTTACCTTGAAAATGGATTGGATAGTTGTTAGGTGTTTTATGCATTTACCAAGAAATTTCTTTTAGTATTAAGGATTCAAAAAGAAAGAAAAACAATTGAATGAGACTATCTAGAATCTAATCCCTAATGTTATCATACAATAATGATCCTAAAGTCGAGTTTGAAAGGGAAATCTCTACACTCTGTTAGCATGCTTGGATTACAATCCTAATGTATATCTCGAATCACCCCTAAAGGATGAATCAAGAACTCCTAAGGAAACATAGCAAAGGTTCACAACCTTAACCTACGTCTATCTCGAATCACCACCAAATGGTGAATCAAGAGCTCCTAAGGGAACATGACAAAGGTTCACAACCTAAGAAAACATGTACACAAGGATGGAAAGAATGTAATCAACAAGCTCAAGAGAGCACAAACATGTCATGAGTAGCATACACTAGCTCAAGTCAAAATGCCTAACCAAGATATCAAATCATAAAGGTAGGATAGGGGGAGCTTTATCAAAGGGCTCATATCAACCGAGGAAAATAATCTAGCTTTAGCCAAGGGGTCATGTCAACCAAGGCAAATAAGTTATCTGTGGGAATAAAGAGTATATACCATGTGTAATACGGTGGGAGAACTGACTTGGTTTGTTTTGCGTTTTATTGCAATTGTTACAGATATCAAGAGCCGCCACCGACATTTCTTTTATCCAATAAGGAAAGGTTGAAAAGAACATGAAAGACCTTTGATAGATTTTGAGTTCGGGGGGGGGGGGGGGGGGGGGGGGGGTAAGTTATGAAAAGGGAAGGTGTTACCACCCTTTTCATCTGTAGTTATCTACGGGCTCTTAATCGCTTGCTCACTTTATTTGTTTTGCGTGTGTGCTTTTGAAAAAGTTTTGAAATGCCAAATAGCAACGCAAATTGCTTTATGATAACTCTTGTATCAGTCCTCAAGAGTGTTGATAAAGTGTTTTGAAAATGTTTATGAAAGTGTGAGGTGTGAAAAAGTGTTTTAAGTTGTGAGCAAGCAATTAACAGTAACTACCCACTCAAGGTCTTTCTTGTATTTTTCCTCCTCCTTTAGATAGTGTTATCCATACCATTAGTTAACAGGAAGCCCTATCTTTGGATGTTCGAGGGACAGGCGTAGGGTCGTCGTTATGGTCATTGAAGGCAACATGTAGGGATACCTTTAGCAATTTGAAGGGATTGTCATCATATACATTCATAGGCAACATTGAGGGACAATATCATATACCATAGGCAACTTCGAGGGACATCGAGGGGCCATGATCTTTATGATGATTTATAACTGAGGGTCTTTGCTAATGGTATCCCTATGTTCGAGGGACATGAGCATTTTTTTCCGAGGCAACGAGACAGGTTACCCTAGAGTTAAAGTGTACAAAGCGTGCTTGATTCAATTCATTTATCTTGCAATTAGGGTTTTCTATCGTTCATTTTTAACTTTCCATACAAACCCTAATTACTAACAATTACATAAAATATAGTAGCTGAAGGTAAAGGCGGAAATGTAAACCTAGGCTATTACAGATTTTTGGGGAAGTTACATAATAGTGAAGTGCGGAAAATAAAAACCTACCACTATTACATACTAGGAGAAATTACATAATAGAAAAATATGGAAAAATAAAGCTACGCTATTACAGTCGAACGCGCCCTATACACTTTATTTAGGAAAATTAAAAATAATGAAAATAGCAAGGAAAATGTTTTGGTGATTTTTTATGAAAAAAAATGATTTATGATAATTAATTAAATAAACCTAAAAAAACCTAATTAGTTTTAATTAATAAAAAAAGTTTAATTTAAAAAAAAAGTTAATTAAAAATCTAAAACTTAATTAATTTGAATTAAAAAAGGTTAATTTTGAAAAATAAGGTTAAAAAACCTAAAACCTAATTAATTTTAATTAATAAAAAAAGATTAATTTTGAAAAATAAGTTTAATTAAAAAAACCTAAAACCTAATTAATTTTAATTAATAAAAAAAGGTTTATGTTTAATGATAAATAAAAAAAGAATTAAATTTTTCAAAAATATAGATAGGGGAAGAAGCATCAATGGGAATAGGGTTACAAACCAGAAAATATAAAAATGACAGGGATGGTTGTTGAACCCACGCCCTTCTAGCCTTTGTCATGCATTGGTTGGTCTTATGATCTGGCCTCAGTGCATTTTATAATAAACCTGCATGGGACCATTACAATGGTCAAAACCTGCAGTGTTGAATCTCATGAACACATTAAACAAATTAGTATACCATGAAATACAAAGAAAACAAATATATAAAAATTTTAAACGTTAAAACCGATATGACATTTATGAATGCTTGTACACCCTTTTGATCATGGAGATTGAACCAAACTTACCCTACTGAGTTCTTGGAAGTGAATGTGATGGCTTGTTTGTAGTGAGATGGGGTTTGTAACAAGCATCTCAAGATTTCTAGGGTTCTTGACAAGATTGTGGCAAGGGTTTTTTTTATTTTGTTTTTTGTTTGTATGAAAAGAATGAAATTATATAATGGAAATTAAGGAAAATATATGGGCTTTGGATGTGAAATTGGGCCTCCAATAACCATAAGCAATAATGCATATTTTTATTCACTTGAGTTTGACACGTTCCAGGCAAATTGGATGGGACGTCAGTGCGATTTTTAAATTTGAAGTGTGAAAACAGAATGTAGCCGACATCAAGAACAAACTCCTGTCCGAAAATAGGCTCGATCAGATAAACGATGAATTAGTTATGAATTTTTGAAGTTTTGCCCCAGAGAAACTTATGTTGGGCTCCAGTGTCAACTCTGACACGTTCTTCAATAAAAACTGCTATTTATCAGAGCAGAATACGGTCTCAATATTAGATGAAAAGTTGTATATCTCTAAGTCAGTGACCTTGAGTAAAAATATGAGCCCGATCAGATAAAAATTTAATGAGTTATAATTTTTTGAATACAAAGCAGATAAACATATGTCACAATTTTCCTGTGCAAAAACACTTGATAAATCCATATTTTCGGAGACTTTCTAAATGGAATTGTCATCCTGCCGTGAGAGATGAAAACATAGATAACGTTAAGACAAAATTTTGGCCACTGGAACGGGTTCAAAAAGAGTCACGGGCTTCAAGTTATGAATTTTTAGTGCGTAAAAACTGCACTTTCAGCACACTTTTTAACCATATTTCTTCGAGAAAACTCACACATTCAAAGACCTTCTTTAAAGAATCGGCTCTCGAGCCAAACTTGAATTGAGATTACGTCACCAGGGATATATTGGCGAAATAAAACCTAAATATGATACGCCGGGTTGGACTTGTGAATCTTTGAACCCTGAATCATTGCGAAATGGCAAACTGATCTTCAGCACGGAAAATACTCTGAGAACATCCATTGATGAAATAAACGTCACCTGTAATCTAACGAGGCTTGCTAGAGATACCTTGATCCTATAACTATAGAACCAATGATATGCATGCATGTAATGATGAAATATAAGCCAAAAGGGTACATTTTAGGGTACAACAGCTGCCCCTGTTCAATCTTCTTAAATCTAAAGAGTTAGATTGGCATGTTCGCCATTCGTTACTTGAAGGTCGAAGATGATTGAACACTTAAGTGCCTAGAAATTTTCATTTGCTTGTGCTCAAATTAAACACTTGTTGGTTGATTATAACGGGAATGGGCTTAAAGATGCCATTTGGAGAAGTGATGGAGAATCAACGGATATGGACTTATAGATGCCATATAGAGTGTCCATTGGACGGAATAGTAGAATAAGTCTTTGCTTGACTGTCTCTGAGAAGTATGCTAGGATGAGTTTGTGTATGACTGTATCTAGCAGACATGTTAGGGAGCGTCAGAATGAATCTTTGTCTTGATTATATCTGAAAGAGGAGAAGAGCGAGTCTTCGCCTGACTGTATCCAAGGGGTATCAGGATGAAACTTTGTCTGGTTTTGTCTAAGGGATATGCTTGTCAGTATTCAGTCACCGAGGAGTATACTTGTTAGAATTCAGTCTTCGATGGAGTATGCTTGTCGGAATTCAGTCTCCGATGGAAAGATGCTTTTTCGTATAGATAGTCGCCCTGTGTGGTTTCAATTATTGATCCATAATCTATTTTTGTTAGTAAACCCGTCTTGGGGATGCATACCGGCTAGTCACATAGATAGTTTTCCCGTCTGGTTTCATGCGTTAATCCGTGGCCTGGTCTTGCTTGCTGCTAAACCCGTCCTTCGTATTTAGTATAGGCTAGTCACATAGATAGTTTCCTTATCTGGTTTTAGGAGTTAATCTGTTGCATGTTCTTTGGCTAGTCACATAGATAGTTTCCCTGTCTGGTTTCAGGAGTTAATCAATGGCCTGTTCTTGTTTGATGGTAAACTCGTCTTTGGGATTTGATACCACTTGGTCGTATAGATAGTTTCCTCGTCTGGTTTCAGGCATTAATGTTTGACCTAATGTGTATAAGTTGATAGCATTCATATGTCTGTGAATTAAACCTGAAAAGGTAAAGTCAGTTTCATGTGATGTCATGATGTATGAATTGCATGATGCTCTCAAAATAAATGAAAATGTTATATGCGTTTCAGTTATGCATATGCTATTATGTATTGTAAATGTTGTATGATTGTTGTTGTACTCCAAAATTTTCCCTTTCTTTTTCAAGACATTCCTCACAAAGGATCTCCAATACTCAAGGATTCTCAAGGAATTGATCAGACAAAATCTTCTCTGAAGCACTAAGACTCCAAATTAAGGTTTTGATTGAGAATGACCAATCTTCGAATTTTGACCCAAAACATGACTTATTGGTTCGAAACATGATCTAAACGGTTCAAGTACATAATTTTGACTTAATCGCATATTTCAATTCATCTCCTGAGATCAGTGGATTGATAGATGAAATTTGGTCAACCGATGAAAAAGTCAAATGTACACTGAAAAATCAAACTTTGACTTTTTGATCAAATTTAGGTTTCAAAGATCACATTTCATCAAGACATTCAAAAAATGAAATTTGATCATCAAGAAATCAAGAAAATCAAAAATCAAACTTTGCAAGACTTGGAAATTTTTCTATGTGTTTTCTATACATGTTAATTTCATTACTTCATGACATCTTTTCACCACAATTCAAGACAATTTAAGTTGTTACAAGCTTTCAAGTAAACAATAAGGATACATTTCTAAGTAAAAAATTGAAAGTTACAAATCCTAAACTTTGTCTTATTTGAACTTTTCCCTTTGACTCAATCTTCAAACTTTGCCACTATGCTATCCACAAATATTCCTTGTCTTTGTTACAAGTTGCATAAATCTGTCCACAAAACCAGACTTGTATCATGCTTCAAATGTTACTGTCCAGAAAAGCCCCAAAAAGAAATATACTGCCAAGTCCAAGCCTGCTGCTACTATCCCAAAACCATGTTAAAAAGCAGCTTGATGTCCTGTACAAATCCAGCCCTGCACCAAGCTACCACTCCACTCCAAAACTGCTACAAAACAGTCTTGTTATGTTGCCTCTAACCCTGTCCAAAACTGCACTATATAAGTCCCATATTTGCATAAAATTAGCACATAAGAGATGCATCTAAAAAGCAATGAAACAGTATACCCAAACAGTTCAAAAAACATATCTATTTCCCTCCCAAATTTCAGTCCATTTCATCTATAAATAAGTTGTTTCACAACACACAAAGGAGAGAGTTTTAGGAGGTTTTGAGAGAGGCTTTTGTTGAAAGAAAAAGAGAAAGAAATCTGAAATATCTAACAGAACTTTTGATAACCTCTGCTCATCTTCAGCTCTATCTTCATTCACAAAAACAAAACCTCAACCCACTATACCACTTTGCAAGCTTTCCCATAAACCAACTATCCAAACACTTCACACCATATAGAAATTGTTAAAACATCAGAACAATTTCTGTAATACTAATATAACCATCTTCCAAACTCAAAAGAAAACAGTATTGTACAACTTGACTGGGTTGGAGTGATTCATCCTCTATCAATACAAAGTAAGGGTTGGAGCAACTTATTGGAGGTTCACTGAAGCCATTCTGATCATCACATCATCTTGAAAAGTGTCTAGACTCAAAACACAAATTGCAGTCTCAAGGTAAGTCTTCTTGACCTTGAATTTTTCACACACGCATCATTATTGGTTCACTTGTGAAGATAAAATGTAGTAATCATTGCCCTTGAAGCTAACAATATGCTAGCTCTTCATGTTTATCAATTATATGTTGAGAACTGACTTGTACATGCAATAGAACAATGTTAGAGGTAAAAAACTACAGCATGAAGCATCTCATAGGTTGGCTTCTATGACTATACGACGACCGGTTCCCTTCCCTTCACATCCAATGATAGGGCTTCTTATCAAACAATGGTAAGATAGAAATATATAAATAAGGAGGAAAAGAACTAAGACTTTTTGAGTAGGTAGAACGTTCATATTTTCTTGCTCACAAATGCCCTTATTTAAGTTTCTTCTATCCAGAGATACGAAGGTTAAAAATCTTCGTGTCGACGCGATCGAAGATACATAAATATAAAACAAACCCTATTTTTGGCCCTAAGATGCCATGCAATGCTTATGAATATGAAGTCATATGAACAACTTCAAAGGGACGCAAAACATCACTAGGGATGCTGCAAAGGAAATAAATATCAAAAGAGAAACCCAACCAGGAAAATAAATCACTGCTGGATCAAAAGACCTGACTCATAGAGGATGGTAAAAAGGATCAAAGGATACACCAACTTTCATTGAAAGTGAGACTACCAACGTTCACTGAAAGTAGAAAGAGAAAAGAAATAACAACACCGACGTTCACTGAGGGTGAGCTACCAACGTTTACTAAAGGTAGAGAGAAAAAATCATCGACGTTTACTGACAATGAACTACCAACTTTCACTGAAGGTAGAGAGAAAATATATCATGACATCACCCTTCATTGATAATAAACTACCAACGTTCATTGAGGGTAGAAAAAGATAATAATCACCAACTTTCACTAATGGTGATCTACTAACTTTCACTGAAGGTAGTAAGAGAAAATAACATAGAACTGTCGTTCACTGACAGTGAACTACCAATGTTCAGTTAGGGTAGAAAAAAGATAACAATCACCAACTTTCACTGATGGTGATCTGCCAAATTTCACTGAAGGTAGTATTAGAATGTATCATAGCACTGTCGTTCACTGATAGTGAAATACAAACGTTCACTGAGGGTAGAAAAAAGATAACAATCACCAACTTTCATTGATGGTGATCTACCAACTTTCACTGAAGGTAGTAAGAGAGAATATCATAGCACTTCCGTTCACTGACAGTGAACTACCAACATTCACTAAGGGTAGAAAAAAGATAACAATCACCGACTTTCACTGATGGTGATCTACCAACTTTCACTTAAGGTAGAAAGAGAAAAGAAATATCATAGCACTGCCGTTAACTGACAGTGAACTACCAATGTTCACTGAGAGTAGCAAAAAGATAAAAATCACCAAATTTCACTGATGGTGATCTACCAACTTTCACTGAAGGTAGTAAGAGAAAATATCATAGCACTGTCGTTCATTGACAGTGATCTACCAACATTCATTGAGGGTAGAAAAAAGATAACAATCACCAACTTTCTCTGATGGTGGTCTACCAACTTTCACTGAAGGCAGTAAGAGAAAATATCATAGCACTTCCGTTTATTGACAGTGAACTACCAACGTTCACTGAGGGTAGCAAAAATATAAAAATCACCAACTTTCACTGCTGGTGATCTACCAACTTTCACTGAAGGTACAAGGAAAATATCATAGCACCGCCATTCACTGATGATGAACTACCAACATTCACTGAAGGTAGCAAAAAGATAACAATCACCAACTTTCACTGATGTTGATCTACCAACTTTCACTGAAGGTAGAAGGGAAATATCATAGCACCTCCATTCACTAATGATGAACTACCAACATTCACTGAAGGTAGCAAAAAGATGACAATCACCAACTTTCACTCATGGTGATCTACCAACTTTCACTGAAGGTAGAAGGGAAATATCATAGCACTTCTGTTCACTGATGATGAACTATGAATGTTCACTGAAGGTAGAAAAAAGATAACAATCACCAACTTTCACTGGTGGTGATCTACCAACTTTCAATGAAGGTAGAAGGAAAATATCATATCACCCCCGTTCACTAACGATGAACTACCAATATTCACTGAAGGTAGAAAAAAGATAACAAGTTTTTTTCTTCTCAATATTCTGGCATTTCACCTAGAACCGGTCTCAACTTCTTCTTTAACAGAGGCACCCCGCCTGGAAAGGGTAGTATATAAGATGTCTCAAATAAAGAGACTACCACTTATAAGGATTTCATAATGAATTATCTTTGCGATATTGAAAGACTTGCCATCCGCTGGAGTAATTTGACAATGAACTACAAACTATCCACTCATAGAGAAGATAGAAAAAAAAGTAGCATCTACATTTACAGGGAAGTATAAGTTGCTCAAATAAAGAAACCTACTACTTGCTATTATAGGAAGGATTGTAAAACTGACTTTTTGGAAAAAACAATATGGCTTCCTGGGGAAAGAGATATGACTTCCTGGGGAATGAATCATGGCTTCCTGGGGAGATGCCAATATATTCCTGTTGAGGAGATAAAGTCTTCTCGTTCTAAATAAATGCACATTTTCAAACCAAAGCTTGCAGAAATCCAAAGTAATAATATTGTTGGAAAACAAAGATTCAAACCAGAAATAAACTGGAATGAGACAGTCAACCAAAATACATCCTTTGAGAAATAAACTAAAGAGGGAAACCCAAATCATCCAGCCAAAAAGCTGTACAAGAAGGCTAAAGTAAAAATCTTCCACGAGGGATAACTCAGTGGGGAAATTGAAAGAATATACACTCTCTGCTTAAGGCCGACACTCTATTGGAGAGAGGACAACACAAATCTGCAAAACAGGGTAATATGTCAACAAAATATTAACGAATGTGAATGAGCAATGATTTACTAAATTCAACTATGCATGATATATGTATGAATGTATGAGTGTTATCATGTATATGCTAACAAAACAGACATATAACACTAGGGATAAACAAGCAAAGCCAACTCGAGCCCCAACAACACTCGGCTAAATCTCATCCAGGATGAACATCCCATAAGAAAAAAAAGCATCAACTGAGGAAACAAAATCCTATTTCGAGGCTTAACTTCACTGGGGAGGAACATAATTCGGAAGTAACAAATCATAGCAACAAAATAGTACGGATACAGGGATATAACATCCTCCTCCAGGCTTCACCGAGGAATATCACTCAGACTTCAATGGGGAAACAAATGCTTTCACGATTCGTACTTCTACTAGGGATTGCAATACTGATTTCAAACGAGGAAGACGAAAACCATATCAGCAAAACATCGACTTAGGATTTCGAGCCGACTTTAATGGAGAAATATCATACAGACTTCATTAGGGGAGATAACGCTTCATCATCGAGACATCAAATAGGGACCTCGTGCTGACTTCATTGGGGAGGCCAACACCATATTGAAGGGAGGAAACAAGATACTTTCTCCACTGGGGAAAATAGAGATACATTCTTCAATATTAAGAGTAAGTATTGCACCAACTTCTATGGGGAAAAAGTATGAAACCTCATGGGGATAACAACTTGGAGAGTTAAGACGTCAAACATTATAGCAAGAAATCAATCTTGTGGGAATTTTAAATCAAACCCAGCACTTGGTGAGTGAAAACCCAAAAAGTTGATAACCATTTCAACACTTTTTAAATAAAACAATGCCCTTGCCTGATTATCGGGCGATCAAACCAAAAATGCAAGAACCACCGAAAGGGAGATGCTTCGTAAATGAGTCAAATTCAGCATGCACGGGGAGAAAGGACTTCTATCAAATAAGCGACGCATTCACTGGAGAATCTTGGATTGAGTCTTCATATCATGCAAACATATTCCAACAAAATATGCCCTTGGATAGCCTTTCTGGGAAATAAATACCAACAATAATGCCAATTACTGCCAAAAAGAGCAACATTTTGCAAATAGTTCCATCTCAGTACACCAAGGGAACAAGACCTTTCGTCATATGAGGGAAAACTTTGCTGGGGAATCTTGGATATAGGTCTCAGACCATGCAAACCCAAAAAAATCAAAAAAATAAACCAACACTTGACTGGGGACACTGGGATCACAAACCCAATACTACACCTTACGCCAATTGGTATCATCTTCAATATACAATAAACACACGCATACCAGCGAAAACCCCCTGAGAAAACCTTCCCGGGGAAACTGCACTTCCCAAAATTACGGGAGTTTGTCCATTCCTGGGATCACCATCTTTGTTTTCCTCTTGAATCACAAAGTTTTAAAGTAAAAGTAAGTTGTAAATTCTTTTTGAAAAACAATTTTGTTATTTAATCTTTTCTCTTTGAAAATTACTATCAATAATAAATGGAGTCTTTGTAAGCTGAATAAAAATAAGAAATACAAAGAATTGGGTAAAAGCTCAAATTTTATTGATAGAATGGTAGTCTGCGAATGGCGAGACTCCATAGATGATTACAAAGTTTGGAAAATGGTAATATATAATGGAAAAGATACATTGAGATGCAATGACCAATATTCCCTCTCGCAACTTTGAAATTCTGAGCAGCAACTTCTGTCGAAGTATGGTGACTGTCCAAGAAGATTGTTGATTCAACGATCAAGTCTTGTCTGATGCAGTTACTTGCCAAGAAAGCCTCTAACTTTTGCCTAAGCTGCCCTTGCGGGTTTTCAACTTAACGGGAAATTTTATTCTGTTTATGTCTCTAATTTTTGCCTAGACCGCCCTTTCGGGTTTTCGGCCTACCAAGACGCTCTTTTTTTCCTAAGCCGTCCTTTCGAGTTTTCAACTTAGCGAGTTGTTCTTTTATTTCTTTAGGCGAAGTATTTCTTTACTGCATCAGCATTCATGGGACGTGGGAACTCCTCACCGTCCATAGTTTCAAGAATTAATGCACCGCCAGAGAAGGCTTTCTTGACAACATATGGGCCTTCAAAATTGGGAGTCCACTTGCCCCTAGAATCAGCGTTAAAAGACATGATCTTCCTGAACACAAGGTCGCCTTCTCTGAATTCACGAGGCTTGACCTTCTTATCAAAAGCTTTCTTCATTCTCTCCTGATATAACTTCCCATGACACAAAGTCGTCATTCTCTTCTCTTCTCTTCGATCAAATTCAATTGGTTAAACCTGTTATGGACCCATTCAGCCTCTGACAACTTGGTTTCGCTAATCACATGCAAGGAGGGAATCTCAACCTCGATTGGGAGCACCACTTCCATTCCATACACAAGGGAGAATGGGGTTGCTCCTGTTGAAGTGAGAACAGATGTCTGATATCCATGTAAAGCAAAAGGGAGCATTTCATGAAAATCTTTATAAGTAACAACCATCTTCTGGATAATCTTCTTGATATTCTTATTAGCAGCTTCAACATCCCCATTCATCTTCAGCATGTACGGAGACGAATTGTGATGGACAATCTTGAATTCTTCACACAGTTCTGTCATCATCTTGTTTTCCAGATTCGAGCCATTGTCGGTGATAATTCTGCTCAGCACACCATACTGACATATAAGCTTATTCTTAATGAAGCGCACAACCACCTGCTTAGTAACATTAGCATATGAAGCAGCTTCCAC
Organism: Vicia faba; assembly: GCA_948472305.1. Taxonomy (NCBI): domain Eukaryota; kingdom Viridiplantae; phylum Streptophyta; class Magnoliopsida; order Fabales; family Fabaceae; genus Vicia; species Vicia faba. Next base: position 1,301,065,559 of record OX451736.1, read on the forward strand.
CCATTTGGTGAAGTAATCAATTGCTACCAAGATGAAACGGTGTCCATTCAAAGCTTTGGGTTTTATCATTCCAATCATGTCAATACCCCACATAGATAAAGGCCACGGGGAAGAAATAACATTTAGAAGTGTCGGAGGCACATGAATCTTGTCCGCATAAATCTGGCATTTATGGCACGTCTTTGCAAATCTATAACAGTCAGATTCTATTGTCATTCAATAGTAACCTGCCCTTAGCATCTTTTTAGCCATCAAATGTCCATTGGCATGAGTGCCAAATGAACCTTCATGAATCTCATGCATCAACATGTCTGCTTCGTGTCTATCCACGCATTTGAGCAAGATCATGTCATAATTTCGCTTGTACAACACATTTTCACCGAGGAAGAAATTGCCAGCCAATCTTCTCAATATCTTTCTTTTATTCGAAGCACCAATCGGGTATTCCTGAGTCTGAAGAAAGTTCTTGATATCATAATACCACGGTTTCTCATATGCTACCTCTTCTGTTGTAAACACATGAGTGGGCCTATCCAGTCGCCGAACTATAATTCGAGGTATATCATTCCAAGTATTCACTTGATACATAGAAGTCAGAGTTTCCAGAGCATATGCCATTTGATTTTCGTCTCTGGGGATGTGGTGGAATTCAACTTTATTAAAGAAGGGTAACAATCTTCTAGCATAATTTTTGTAAGGGATCAAGATGGGGTGACGATTATCCCAATCTCCTTTAATCTGATTTATTACCAAAGTTGAATCGCCATACACATCTAGAATTTTAATTCTAAGATCAATAGCTTCCTCGAGACCCATGATGCAAGCCACATATTCTACCATATTATTAGTACAATCAAATGTCAACCTTGCAGTAAAAGGAATGTGTGATCCATGTGGAGTGACAATCACAACACCAATTCCTTTGCCATAAGCATTCACAGCTCCATCAAATATCATGCCCCAACGAGATTCAGGATCAGGACCTTCCCCAGGAATTGGTTCATCACAATCTTTCACTTTCAGAAACATCACATCCTCATCGGGGAAATCATACTTCACAGATTGATAATAATCGACTGGTTGGTGAGCAAGATAATCTGCCAACATGATGCTTTTAATAGCTTTTTGTGTTCGGTATTCAATGTCATATTCAGATAATAGCATCTGAAAGCAGGAAATTCTCCCAGTAAGAGCAGGCTTTTCAAAAATGTACTTGATTGGATCCATTTTGGAGATCAACCAAGTAGTGCGATTAAACATATATTACCGCAAAAGTTTTTCCGCCCAGGCCAGAGCACAACATGTCTTTTCCATCATGGAATACGGTGACTCACAATCAGTAAACTTTTTACTGAGATAATAAATGGCGTACTCTTTCTTCCCTGTTTCATTTTGTTGTCCCAAAATACAGCCCATGGAATTATCTAACACTGTCAAATACATAATCAATAGTCTTCCTTAAACAGGAGGGAGCAAGATAGAAGTGTTGTACCCCAAAATTTTCCCTCCCATATTCTTCAAGATTTTCCAAGATCAAGGTTCAAAATCTCTCAAGGGTTGCACAGTCCAATTACCTCCTAACACAGTCAAAATTAGGGTTTTGGTTCTTGCAAAGAAAATGAGGTTTTCAAGGGTCCAATCAAGTCCCATATGCCTACATACATTGTCAAGCATCCATATGCCAAGTTTCAAGACTCACAGCATCAAATTGCATAGTCAAAAACCCTAAATGCTTCACAGTCAACTGCAGGGGCAAAATGGTCATTTGACAGTCAAAAGTCAAAATTTTTGGTCAACATCTTATTTTGAAGCCACAAACATCATTTTATCAATTCTTGATCATGATTCTCAAAGCATGGCTCAAAAAGTCTCAAGATGCAAAAGTTTCCATTTTTGGACAGTTGAAAAAGTCAACTGCAAATTGACCAGGGCATAACTTCCTCATGGTTTATCAGAAAAATCCCATCCAAAGCTTATTTTGAAGGGAATGACATTTCCTACAACTCATCTTCACACTTCAAGTCCAAGAAATTCTCTCACAAAAAGTTATCAATTTCAACATTATAGGTCATTTTCAAAAGTCAACAAAAAGGAACTTTAAGTCAAGGACCATAACTTGAGATTGGCAAATTAAAATGACATGGGACCAACGGCATTGATTAGAGGACTTCAATATCTTTCCAAAATGTCAAAGAAAATGTTCATATCTTCAAAATTGAGCAAGATATGCCTTGTAGAAGTTGGGAAATTTTTGGGAATTTTGAAAAGTCAATTTTGCTTCAAAAGCCTCAAAATTGCTAATGGGCCACAAATTCTTCCATGAATCATTACCCAAAGCATATGCACGACCCATTAGGCTCAAAGGGATTTATTTTCTTATTTTTAATTAATTAATTGAATTTTTAATCTTATTAATTCATTTAATTAAATTCAATTATGAGAAAAATATTAAACAATGGTTTTAAATCTTTTTTGTGCAGCAAATATCTTCCATATATGCAAGAGATTTTGTGCACCATATCAAGGGGACAATATCATCCAAATTTGGCATGATTGGCATGGAAAAATATTGGAAAAGATATGAACAAAATCGAATGTCAAAATCATAAATTCATGGACTATGGGCTTGGTTTTTTGACCTAATTTCACTCAAATACAAAGGCACAGCATAACCTAATGCTCATAGACACGAAAGCTGCTCAGAAAACAAAGAACGAATTTGCAATTTTTCCTTAAAAAACTTGAACACTGAAATCCTAGTTACAAGGCGATTCAAGGTCTAAAAGCTTGTCCATTACGTTCCTGACATTGCTAGGAACGTGTTGCAATCAAGAACCAGTCTCCAGACCTCAAGAATTGGTAGAACAACGTCACACTTTTCTTGAACATGTCCATAATCGTTTCTTAATTTACATGCATTATTCATGAGTTTTAATTGTTGGTTCTTACTAACAATGATAATCTGAAGCTGTTGGTACCATTCAATTGAACTATGGCTGCCTAAATAAGAATCCACCATTGTTGAAACCTAGGGTTTCAGAAGCTTCGAATTAGGGATTTCTGTATATGGAAAAATTGGATCTCAAGACTTATGCCATTGAACTCAGGAGCTCCATACGAACACAACCATGACCTCGCGCCCTTTTTATATTGAGGCATATGCTAATCGCTATTTTCATGAATTGCAGTTAGTGGGGGTTTAAAACCCCCACTATTTGGTTATATTTGCAGGTACAAAACGGAGAAGAAGCATGCGTGGCTTGATGTTACTGGACAATTCAAATTTGGCGCGTGATTTTGTTGTTCATATTACTAACTTTTGTTCTTTTTTATAATAATCACGTTCCACTAACATTACAAAGAAACGCGTTGGTTCAGTTGGTGGCTGAGGTGTCCTGCAGGTATTGGGACATGGGTTCGATTCCCAGGTCCCCCCAAACGTTTAATAGTTTTTGTCTTAATGCGTTCATATGCAGCGCCTCCCCCAGGGTTCATCATACAACCCTACATCCAAGCTTGCCACGCGCCCATGAGTTTCAATCCAGAGGCTACAGGAGGATGTCTGCCGTGTACACTCAGTCAACCACACACATTCAAACACAGAAAGTCAAACAAGGCCTTGTTCTGGTGGGCCAAAAATACTCCAATTCACCTCCAAAAAGGGCCAGACACTCCCCAATGTTTGTATATTTTTTAATTTTCTTTTCTTTTCTTTTTCTAATTCTTTTAATCATTTTTTATTTAATTCACTTCAAATAATTTTCTTTTCATAATAAAACCAGAAAATCAAAAACTAAAAATATGTTTAATTAATATTTAATTCACTATTAATTTATTTTGTAAATAAACTTTAATAATTAACTTAGTTAATTTAGGTTTCAAACTTAAACATTTTTCTTAATAAATTAAAATATGTAGAAATTAGGTTTTTTTAATATTCTCATCTTTTTTTTAATAAATAATTTTCTCATCATTATTATTATTATTAATTACTACTTTTGTAAATAAATATGTAAATAATTAATTAGCATAAATTAGGTTTTAAACTTTAACCTTTTCTTTAATAATTAAAAATAACTTAAAACTAGGGTTTCCTTCTAATTTTAAATTCTTTTCTTATTTCATTAAATACGAAAACCATAAAAAACACTTCTTTTCTTTTAATTAAATAATGATTAGACTTTTAATTCAATTTAATTTCAAAAGGGTCCAACGCCCTCGAACGTGCAACTTTAATTCTTTCGCGCATTTATTCTTATTTTTTCTTTGTGAATATTATGTAACTGTTCAAGCCATGTAATAGTAATTAGGAATTTATTTACTTTTCGCATCTTTTACCAAACGGGTCTTTGTAATTTGGCGATGTATAGACCCGCGCCTTGTAATAGCGTAGGATTTTACTTTCCTCATTTTTAAATTCTAATTGCATGAAAGAATGTATGGCTTAAATTAAAAAACAAGCGTAGATCACCATGATACATGTACAAGATAAAACATAACATGAAAATAACTCACAAATTCACACACCAATCTTAGGGTACGCCTCACTTTTGCCTTACCTTCGAAACGTAGTCGTCGAGTATAGGACGTTTTAGTAAGTCCTTATGTCCATGACATGATCCAGTTGCCTCGAAACGGTTGCCTCGGAATAAAAAAGGATCAATGGCATAAGGGTAGCTTCTAAGGTGTCCTACTGTTGCTCTGGTGACCACACTGTCCCTAACAAACGAATTGACCCGAACACCTCCAACGGTGGTGCTACCTACCTCTCAATGGTGGGATGGCACTACCTTAAGGACATTTACACAGCCTAATTTCTTAGGGTAGGTAGATGACTCATAAATACTTGCTCTATTCAAAAACAAATCAAAACTTCTTTTCACACCGACACTTTCAAAAAAGCTTTTAAAATAATTTTTCAAACACTCTTGAGGACTGATACAAGAGTTATTCAGAAAACTTTGACGAAACTTTTTTCAAACTCACTCACATTTGAAAAGCAAACACATTTTGAAAACAAAATGAGCAAGTATCTAAGAGCCCATAGATAACCATGGATAGAAAGGGTGCTAACACCTTCCCTTTCTATAAATCTACCTCCCGAACCGAGAAACTATCTCATAAGGAATTTTGCTATGCTTTTGTCCTGTCCATGTTGGAGAAAATAAAAGACGGTGGCGACTCTTGCTTACCGCGACATTTCGCGAACCAGCGTTAAACAGTCAGTTCTAAATCCACCGATCACAAAACTGGCGACTCTGCTAGGGAAACTTATAAAGTGAGGTGTACCTTAGGACTAAGATCACTTGTGTTTTCAATTGTTGTGCTTGTTTGCTTTATTATTGTGGGCTGCATCGGAGATACATAGATCCTAACCCGGATCTGGGGATACCCTGTTAGGTAGCATAAGCTGTGAGGGACCTGTCCGGCGTAGACCGACACGGGTGAAGCAGTGGCTACGTTGGTGTGACACCTTGTTCTGTACCGATATCCCTTGTGTTGCAACGAGGAGAATATGGGTCTTCTGAGGAGTCATTAAGCACCAACCGACCTTAGAACCCTAAATTGACCCAACTTGGCCATAGAACAGTAGCAGTATGCTACACCCATTGAGGCTAAACTCTCGCGATGGTTCTGGCCGCAAGAAAAGATTGCAACGCTGGAGTTATGACCGATTGAGGGTAGTCAATGATATTGGGATCCTCTAGAATCCAGTTACTTTTGATAGGACAGGTCTTAACCAACAAACTGAAAGAGGGTAATACCTAGACCCCATGTTGGCCTAAACTCTAAGAGCTTGTCTTTTGTGACTTGTGTGCCTTATCATGTTTGCCTTTGTGAATATTTGTGGGGTGCTTTAGCATAACATCATACCATCATACCATTGCATACATCCTGCATAAGAACTAATCCATTTCAAGGATCTCAAGGGTCTGTGGTGCAGGTCATGATGAACCAACTGTCTAGCAAGGGGCAAAGGGGATTTATTTTCCTCTAGCCAAGGTTGATAACTTGAGTCAGGGGCTATGACCCACTAGATATGGTGAGCCTTGACTCTTGAAGAAGGACTCTCAACAACATGAAGCTCCTTCAATCAAGCTACCAGATTCTAACAATTTTCTTGTTTACCCCGTGAGATCCTTGAAAACATTGCATGCATACATACACATCATTGCATAACAGGTACCCTTGTCACAGGTCACTTACCATCTTCGCTGTTTATTTCAGCAATGGCTTCCCTACAAGGCAACCAGTATCTTCACGCTCAAGAGACTCGGTTCGGGGAGATCCTTCTAAACCTATCCAAGGGGCAGGAAGAGCTGAGAACACTCCTCATGGGGACTTTGGTCAGGAACAGTCCAGAAGATGATAAAGACGAACGACTGAAGCATCTGCAAGCTGAGGTGGATACAATGAGAACCCAGATGCTGGGGCAGATGGCTCTCATTCAAGACTTAGCTCAAAGACAAGAAGAGCTCAGGGTTCTCGTCAACCAACTGCTTCAGGATAACCAAATGGGGCAAACATCTAAGGTTGAAGAGCCAGTCATCATTAAATGCCCTTTGAGACAAGAAGACAAGGGAAAGACTCCTTAACTTGCTTCAGGGTCACAAATTCAGCATCAACCTCACCAGCTTCAGCAAGACAATATGAAGCAAGTAGTCAGGGTTGGAGACCAAACCGATAATCAGCCTCCAAAAAGTCAAAGGTTTGGTTCAATGAATAGACCTCTCCAAGCTGCTACTACTTCACAGGTCCAACAACGACCTCGCCAAGAAAAACGGGTTGATCAGAGCAAGCCAGACATGCCTAAGAGGCAATTCACCCAGCTCAACATGTCGCTGTTTCAAGCTTTACAATGCCTGTTGAGATTGAATCTGATCACATTAAGGGCTCCTCCCAGGAATCCCAACACCTCAGCTCCTACCTATCATCCCAATAAAAGGTGTGCCTACCACTCTGCCAGTCCAGGACATGACACCAACGATTGTTGGACTCTGAAGAACAAGATCCAAGACCTGATTAATGAAGGAGCATTAGAATTCACACAAGATGGTCAGGCTGAGTTTTTCTACCATCCCTCCAAGGTTCACCATTTGAAGTGACAAGTCCTGAGACGAGAAGACTTTTTGTTCATTCGAATGTTCAAGTTGTATTTTCTTTGATTGTTCAAACATTTATTCATGTCAAACGTTGTTATTTCATTAATGCATCTCATATGTCTGTTTTGAATCAATATATTCGCATTCGCTATATTCAAACTGCTTTCATTTTTTGTGATGTTCAAACTCTCAATTAATAATTCTAAGCATCTTGAGGGAGGATGACGAAAACGATACCACGACCCTTACAGTATGCTTTTGAACAGACCCTGCTGATGAGGTACAGGCATTGTTTCAAATCCTAAACACTGGAGTTATAAGGAAGATAATCCCTCGTCAACCCCTCCGAGCCAAAGAAGTAGGAGTTTTTTCTTTTCACAAAAATTAAAACCCTTAATTATAACCTCGGGCAGGGTAGTTCTCTCAGCTGATCCAGGTGCATAACGAATGGTCTCAAAGGAGTCCTTCCAAAGCAAAAGATAGTGATGGTTCCGAATAATCATAAGGACAGGCAGTCATTATTATTCAAAATAAAAACCCAATAAGTCAAAACCTATGAAGGAGACTTACAAAACTGGGGCATCCCGCTGACTGTAATCACATAAAGGAACAGTTCAGGCAAAAAACAGGGATAATGAAATCAAAAAGAAAGAGGTCTTGCAAACCCTCAACAAAAAAGAAATGACTGCCTATTCAAAATAAACTGTCAATATCCGAACCATCACCGGAATATCAGGACAAAGACTCAAACAAGGTCTAACGCACGATCAGCTGAGTTTAGGTTTGAAGAACATCACGAAGAGCGGGTGGGTACAAATATAATTTGAGCCTTTATCCTTTGTTTCTTAAACCGTGAACCAGGCCACGTTATAACCCTCAAAAGTCCTAGCTGAAGCCTGGGTTAGTTCGAAAGCATACTGTTACCAAAGGTATCCTGACTCCTTAAGGCTTACAGTAAAATAACGAGTTGACATCACAATTTACAAAAAAAAATTCACTTGTTTTTATTGAAAAATGCATTTTCAAAAAAAAAAACTTCAAGACAGACATAAGCTTTGCATTTTTAACGTAACTGTGTTTGCATATGACTTTTTGTTTGAACAGCATAGAAGTTCGCACGACGAATATCTAGTGAACAAAAGCACTTCTAACCAAAGGGGCACGGCATGATCATTGTCCATCATCTGGGGCAGTTAAGTCAAGATTCGGAGAATCTCTCAAAAGGCCAACCAGCTTGGGGCAAATCTCCATCCGGATCATTTGGGGCATTGGACGATCAAACGAAGATCTTCTGGTAGCACGGCAAAACACTTCCGACAGGGGCAACTCCCTGCATTCTGAGAGCGTGGACATAGTCAAAAAAATACTACGCATAATCAAAGACCCGCTAGGTTGACACACCTAGGCAAAAATAAGGGCTTCCCGGCGAACCAAAAGGGTTCGGGCAAAAATAAGGGATGAAATGAAAAAATCTGTACACCCGGCAAGTCGAAAACCTGAAAAGGCGGCTTGGGCAAAAATGGGTATCCTGGTGGACTGGACACCCGAAAGGGCGGTCCAGGCAAAAGTTATGGATCAAAGCGTACGACTATGTCCCGACCTCTTGTCACTTGCCTACAAAAAGAAGATTCGTCTATTGGCAGTAATCAAGCGCCTCCACAGGCATCTTCTCCCACAGAAACATGGGCAATAATGAGTGGTCTAAAGCGATCTAATTGTTCTATCCCCCAAGGTACCAAGGTAAGTTCGGCTGAAGAACACAACCAGGATACCTTAATTCCCTAGAGATTGAGCCAAGATTCAACAATCCCCCCAAGCAGTTGGTCTCCAATCAGCCCTAACAAGGCACAATATCTTCTAGCAAGTCAGTGATACTCTCCCCAAGCAGAGTTAGCCTACTCAGTCAGCCTTATGGAAGTCGGATTATCCCCAGCAGATCTCAACATTCCTCAGTGGAGTATACCAACATTCTTAACAAGCATCCTCGACAGTCTTGATCTAAGATTGTTCCCGGCGGTATACAGACATTCAGTGGAGCCACTTCCCCAGTATATCTCAAAAAAAAAAATTTCCCCAGGAGAGTCCAGTCCAGAAGTTTCCCCAGGAAAGTGGAATCCATCTCCCCAGCAGGAAGCTTATCCCCAAGTGATTCTGGAAGCTTACCCCTGCAAAGCACGAACGCTCCCTCGGCTTTATTCAAAGGTTATTTCCCAACCAGGATATAACTGGGTTATCCCCAGCCAAAAACCACGGAAAGATCATCCCCGACGGAGTCTTCCTATCCCCTAGCGGAGTTCATCAATTCCCTCCAATATAACGCATCAATGGTATCCCCAGCAGAGTTATCATCAACCTCAGCAAAGTATCTCTCTTTCCCCACAGAGTTCACTCCCCGCAGAGTAATCTATTCGCCAAGTTTATTCCCCAACGGAGTCATCTTCTCCTACTGGTATTCTTGCAACAATCATCCCCAGCGGAAACAAAGATCTATTCTTCAACATCAAGCCCAGGATTAACTTCCCGGCACCCGTCAAGGATTTACTTTCCTAGGCAAAAAATACATTCATGAACATCATATCTTTATACATTATAGCATGCACCTACGCATCATGAACATACAATCTCATTTATTCTGAGAACATCACACAAGTCATACATCATGACATTTCATACAACTAACGTTTTGTCTTTTCAGGACAAAGGTCAATACAAAGATAATTACTATCAATAGTCGTGATTCCATATCCGATTCCTGTATCTTGCCAGGGTGTATCTGTTGACGACTAATTCCAGACTCGATTCCTGTATCTTGCCAGGGCACGTCTGAAGAGTTCGAAGATCTGATTCCTGTATCTTGCCAGGGTATATCTGTTGACGACTACAATTCCAGACTCGATTCCTGTATCCGACCAGGGAAAGTCTGAAGAGTTCGAAGATCCGATTCCTGTATCTTGCTAGGGTGTATCTGTTGACGACCAACATTCCAGACTCGATTCCTGTATCTTGCCAGGGCACGTCTGAAGAGTTCGAAGATCCGATTCCTGTATCTTGCCAGGGTGTATCTGTTGACGACTATATTCCAGACTCGATTCCTGTATCCTGCCAGGGCATGTCTGAAGAGTTCGAAGATCCGATTCCTGTATCTTGCCAGGGTGTATCTGTTGACGACTAACATTACCAGACTCGATTCTTGTATCCTACCAGGGCACGTCTGAAGAGTTCGAAGATCCGATTCCTGTATCTTGCCAGGGTGTATCTGTTGACGACTAACATTACCAGACTCGATTCCTGTATCCTGCCAGGGCACGTCTGAAGAGTTCGAAGATCTGATTCCTGTATCTTGCCAGGGTGTATTTGTTGACGACTACATTACCAGACTCGATTCATGTATCTTGCTAGGGCACGTCTGAAGAGTTCGAAGATCCGATTCATGTATCTTTCCAGGGTGTATCTGTTGACGACTGTATTCTCCGGACTCGATTCCTGTATCTCTCCAGGGCACGTCTGAAGAGTTTAAAGATTCGATACCTGTATCCAGCCAGGGCACATCTACATGAAGAGTTTGAAGATCAACCCCTGTAACAGGCCAGGTAATTATCTTTCTTTCTCAGGTACGCAAGTTCTCGCTAAGGAATCTCTTACGCGATCGGCAACCTCCCGATTGCATTTATAAGCCCATCTCCACATACCAACAGTCTCCAAATGGCATCAATAAGCCCATTCCCTACATCATACTGCTGACACTCTACTATGTGAGTGCAAATTTCTGGGCACTCTAGTGTTCAATCATCTTCCACCTTCGGATTACGAAAGGCACGACAACCAATCTACATCCTCCGGTCTAAGAAGATTGAACAGGGGCAACTGTTGTACCCCAAAATTTTCCCTCCCATATTCTTCAAGATTTGCCAAGATCAAGGTTCAAAATCTCTCAAGGGTTGCACAGTCCAATTGCCTCCTAACACAGTCAAAATTAGGGTTTTGGTTCTTGCAAAGAAAATGAGGTTTTCAAGGGTCCAATCAAGTCCCATATGCCTACATACATTGTCAAGCATCCATATGCCAAGTTTCAAGACTCACAGCATCAAATTACACAGTCAAAAACCCTAAATGCTTCACAGTCAACTGCAGGGGCAAAATGGTCATTTGACAGTCAAAAGTCAAAAATTTTGGTCAACATCTTATTTTTAAGCCACAAACATCATTTGATCAATTCTTGATCATGATTCTCAAAGCATGGCTCAAAAAGTCTCAAGATGCAAAAGTTTCCATTTTTGGACAATTGAAAAAGTCAACTGCAAATTGACCAGGGCATAACTTCCTCATGTTTTATCAGAAAAATCCCATCCAAAGCTCATTATGAAGAGAATGACATTTCCTACAACTCATCTTCACACTTCAAGTCCAAGAAATGCTCTCACAAAAATTTATCAATTTCAACATTATAGGTCATTTTCAAAAGTCAACAAAAAGGCACTTTAAGTCAAGGACCATAACTTGAGATTGCTAAATCAAAATTACATGGGACCAAAGGCATTGGTTAGAGAACTTCAAGATCTTTCCAAAATGTCAAAGAAAATGTTCATAGCTTCAAAATTTAGCAAGATATGCCTTGTAGAAGTTGGGAAATGTTTGGGAATTTTGAAAAGTCAACTTTGCTTCAAAAGCCTCAAAATTGCTAATGGGCCACAAATTCTTCCATGAATCACTACCCAAAGCATATGCACGACCCATTAAGCTCAAAGGGATTTATTTTCTTATTTTTAATTAATTAATTGAATTTTTAATCTTATTAATTCATTTAATTAAATTCAAATATGAGAAAAATATTAAACAATGGTTTTAAATCTTTTTTGTGCAGCAAATATCTTCCATATATGCAAGAGATTTCGTGCACCATCTCAAGGGGACAATATCATCCAAATTTGGCATGATTGGCATGGAAAAAGATTGGAAAAGATATGAACAAAATCAAATATCAAAATCATAAATTCATGGACTATGGGCTTGGTTTTTTGACCTAATTTCACTCAAATACAAAGGCACAACATAACCTAATGCTCATAGACACGAAAGCTGCTCAGAAAACAAAGAACGAATTTGCAATTTTTCCTTAAAAAACTTGAACACTGAAATCCTAGTTACAAGGAGATTCAAGGTCTAAAAGCTTGTCCATTACGTTCCTGACATTGCTAGGAACGTGTTGCAATCAAGAACCAGTCTTCATACCTCAAGAATTGTTAGAACAACGTCACACTTTTCTTGAACATGTCCATAATCGTTTCTTAATTTACATGCATTATTCATGAGTTTTAATTGTTGATTCTTACTAACAATGATATTCTGAAGCTGTTGGTACCATTCAATTGAACTATGGCTGCCTAAATAAGAATCCACCATTGTTGAAACCTAGGATTTCAGAAGCTTCGAATTAGGGATTTCTGTATATGGAAAAATTGGATCTCAAGACTTATGCCATTGAACTCAGGAGCTCCATACGAACACAACCATGACCTCGCGCCCTTTTTATATTGAGGCATATGCTAATCGCTATTTTCATGAATTGCAGTTAGTGGGGGTTTAAAACCCCCGCTATTTGGTTATATTTGCAGGTACAAAACGGAGAAGAAGCATGCGTGGCTTGATGTTACTGGACAATTTAAATTTGGCGCGTGATTTTGTTGTTCATATTACTAACTTTTGTTCTTTTTTATAATAATCACGTTCCATTAACATTACAAAGAAACGCGTTGGTTCAGTTGGTGGCTGAGGTGTCCTGCAGGTATTGGGACCTGGGTTCGATTCCCATGTCCCTACAAAAGTTTAATAGTTTTTGTCTTAATGCGTTCATATGCAGCGCCTCCCCCAGGGTTCATCATACAACCCTACATCCAAGCCTGCCACGCGCCCATGAGTTTCAATCCAAAGGCTACAGGAGGATGTCTACCGTGTACACTCAGTCAACCACACACATTCAAACACAAAGTCAAACGAGGCCTTGTTCTGGTGGGCCAAAAATACTCCAATTCACCTCCAAAAAGGGCCAGACACCCCCCAATGTTTGTATATTTTTTAATTTTCTTTTCTTTTCTTTTTCTAGTTCTTTTAATCATTTTTTATTTAATTCACTTCAAATAATTTTCTTTTCATAATAAAACCAGAAAATCAAAAACTAAAAATATGTTTAATTAATATTTAATTCACTATTAATTTATTTTGTAAATAAACTTTAATAATTAACTTAGTTAATTTAGGTTTCAAACTTAAACATTTTTCTTAATAAATTAAAATATGTAGAAATTAGGTTTTTTTAATATTCTCATCTTTTTTTTAATAAATAATTTTCTCATCATTATTATTATTATTAATTACTAATTTTGTAAATAAATATGTAAATAATTAATTAGCATAAATTAGGTTTTAAACTTTAACCTTTTCTTTAATAATTAAAAATAACTTAGAACTAGGGTTTCCTTCTAATTTTAAATTCTTTTCTTATTTCATTAAATACGAAAACCATAAAAAACACTTCTTTTCTTTTAATTAAATAATGATTAGACTTTTAATTCAATTTAATTTCAAAAGGGTCCAACGCCCTCGAACGTGCAACTTTAATTCTTTCGCGCATTTATTCTTATTTTTTCTTTGTGAATATTATGTAACTGTTCAAGCCATGTAATAGTAATTAGGAATTTATTTACTTTTCGCATCTTTTACCAAACGGGTCTTTGTAATTTGGCGATGTATAGACCCGCGCCTTGTAATAGCGTAGGATTTTACTTTCCGCATTTAAATTTCCGCATTTTTAAATTCTAATTGCATGAAAGAATGTATGGCTTAAATTAAAAAACAAGCGTAGATCACCATGATACATGTACAAGATAAAACATAACATGAAAATAACACACAAATTCACACACCACTCTTAGGGTACGCCTCACTGTTGCCTTACCTTCGAAACATGGTCATCGAGTATAGGACTTTTTAGTAAGTCCTTATGTCCATGACATGATCCAGTTGCCTCGAAACAGTTGCCTCAGAATAAAAAAGGATCAATGGCATAATGGTAGCTTCTAAGGTGTCCTACTGTTGCTCTGGTGACCACACTGTCCCTAACAAACGAATTGACCCGAACACCTCCAACGGTGGTGCTACCTACCTCTCAATGGTGGGATGGCACTACCTTAAGGACATTTACACAGCCTAATTCCTTAGGGTAGGTAGATGACTCATAGATACTTGCTCTATTCAAAAACAAATCAAAACTTCTTTTCACACCGACACTTTCAAAAAAGCTTTCAAAATAATTTTTCAAACACTCTTGAGGACTGATACAAGAGTTATTCAGAAAACTTTGACGAAACTTTTTTCAAACTCACTCACATTTGAAAATCAAACACATTTTGAAAACACAATGAGCAAGTATCTAAGAGCCCATGGATAACCATGGATAGAAAGGGTGCTAACACCTTCCCTTTCTATAAATATACCTCCCGAACCGAGAAACTATCTCATAAGGAATTTTGCTGTGCTTTTGTCCTGTCCATGTTGGAGAAAATAAAAGACGGTGGCGACTCTTGCTTACCGCGACATTTCGCGAACCAGCGTTAAACAGTCAGTTCTAAATCCACCGATCACAAGTAGGTTCAAGCAGATATTCTTTAATACTTTCAAATACCCTTTGGTAGTCATCTGTCCATACACAACCTTGATCTTTCTTTAATAACTTAAAGATCGGTTCACATGTTGCTGTCATGTGGGAAATGAATCTGGAAATATAATTCAAACACCCGAGGAACCCTCTAACTTGCTTTTCAGTTCTCGGTGCTGGCATTTATTGAATTGATTTGACTTTATTAGGGTCAACTTCAATCCCTCTCTTGCTAACAATGAAACCCAACAATTTCCCTGACCGAACACCGAAGGTACACTTATTTAGATTCAAGAGGAGACGATACTTCCTCAAACGCTGAAACAACTTCAACAAATCTTCCACATGCCCTTCTTCAGTCTGGGATATAGCAATCATATCATCAACATATACCTCAATTTCCTTGTGCATCATATCATGGAATAGGTTTGTCATAGCTCTCTAGTACGTTGCACCAGTGTTATTCAACCCGAAGGGCATCACTCTGTAATAGAATGTTCCCCAGGTGTGATAAACGTTATTTTTTCGATGTCCTCAGGAGCCATCCTTATTTGATTATACCCAGCAAATCCGTCCATGAATGAGAAAACTTTGAGTTTTGTTATGCTATCCACTAACATATCAATGTGTGGTAATGGAAAATCATCTTTTGGACTAGCTTTATTTAGATCTCTGTAATCTATCCACATGTGAACTTTTCCATCTTTCTTCGGTACTGGGACAATATTGGAAATCCACTGAGGGTACACTGATGTCACAAGAAAACCGATATTAATCTGCTTTAGAACTTCTTCTTTGATCTTCACTGCCATATTTGGGTGAGTTCTTCGCAACTCCTGCTTAATTGGCGGACACTCTGGCTTCAGCGGCAAACGGTGTTCTACAATATATGTATCTAGACCAGGCATATCTTGGTAAGACTAAGAAAAAAATCCACATACTCTTTCAACATTTCAATCAACCTGCTCTTCACATCAGGATGCATCAATGCTCTGAACTTGACTTCCTTCGAATCTCCTTTTGAACCCAAATTGATTACTTCCAATGGCTCTTTATATTGCTGAATGGCGTTCTCCTCGCGCTCAAGCAACCGTGAGACCTCTTCTGGAATCTCATCAAAGTATTCTTCTTCGGCCCCATACACAATACATTGAAAGTTGGGAGAGGGTGCAGGGTCATTGTATTCAACGGGTTTTTTAATTAATCTGCACATATGATTTGTGATTGCTTTTAGAAACTGACACATATAAATGGTGATCATGCAGATTGAATTTCTGTTATTATTTATTTTGAAAGGTTTTTTTTCTTTCTGATTACCATTTTCCAAGAAAAAGCAGAAAATAAAGACACAATTTGGGAAACAAAGATAACTTTTATTATTGATTTTAAAAATCAAAGCAAACAGATAAGCCCATACAATATTAATACTTTCACCTTTGACATAGTGAAAGCTTTTTCAAAAATATTAACAAAAACAAATTACTTTGAAACATGTATGCAAGAGGGAACATCAATGGTGATCCAGTTCTGAACCCTAACTATGTGCATCACATAATTTGGCATTTCTGGCTCTGCTTCATTTTCCACAATGGCATTAATCCCGGAAACAGTTGGATGAAGATAACCCCCGCTATGAAAGATGTCCTGATACTTGCCTGCAGCAGACTTCGGCTTCATGCTCTTACCTTTATCACTCTTCACAGAGAACCCAATCCGGCTCTATTCTTGTTTACAGGTGGATCAATAATCTGTCCCCATACTTCACTATTGCGCATCCTTAAACGAAGCCATAGAGTTCTCATTTCCTCTTATGTTATCAATGGATAAATCTTGGAACTGGGTTCCAACACCAGCTTCATCCACCTCCACAATGCTGAAAGAGGACAAATGAGATATCAATAATTCCTATTCTCCATTTATAATTACCATTTTTCTTTCTCGCAAAAACATCAACTGGTGTAAAGTCGAAGTGACAGCCCCTGCCTCATGTATCCACGGTCGTCCCAGCAAGCATATATAAGCGGGTACAATATCCATGACCTGGAAAGTAATCTGAAACAAATGTGGGCCTATATGAATAGGCAAGTCCACTTCACCAATAACAGATTTCCTTGATCCAGCAAACTCTTTCACAATAATTCCACTTGGGCACATGGGCGTTCCTTGATATTTCAACTTCATAATCATGCTCCTCGGTATAACATTTAATGCGGATCCATTATAAATCAGCACATTGGATAATGAATCATTCTTGCAGTTCATAGAGATGTGGAGGGCCAAATTATGACTCCTTCCTTCATCTTGCAGTTCATCGTCGTAGAAACTCAGGTTATTACATGAAGTAATGTTCCCTACTACACTGCTGAATTGGTCTACAGGCATATCTCTTTCCATAAAAGCTTGGTCCAATACCCTCATCAAAGATTCTCTATGAGCGGAGGAGTTCATCAATAAAGCCAAGATAAATATTTTTGAAGGAGTCTGCAGTAGCTGATCTACAATTCTATAGTCGCTCATCTTGATTATCTTCAAAATATAATCCACCTCTTTTTCTAGTGTAGCTCCTATAGATTCACCCACTTCCTTCTTGGGTTCAACATCTTCAACGATTTTATTTCCAATACTAACATCTCCTCGAACAACTGATGCAAATACACAACCGTTGTGGGTCACTCTGCTAGTCTCACAAATATTTCCAATGTTAGGCATTGGATGGATGGGAACTTCCACACCATCTTCTAAGATTATAGCATTATATTTACAGGGTACCGCCTTGTCTGACTTGTAGGGGACAGAACCCGGAAAACTAATCACCAATGGAGTAATAGTTGGTTTGTTGTGATATTCAACTTCAAAAGGGGTAGGTGCACTAAAACAAGGCACAATAACACTTACTCCCTCTTCAACACATTCAGTCACTACAGAGTCATCTCTGGGAAACAAATCTTCGTACAATGAGAATAACTCATTTACATAGGCATACTCATCATCAGACTCTTCTTCAGCCAAACAAACCTCAATCACATCAACTTCATGGTAATCATCCCTTTGACCTGTACCCTTGATGGTTCCATTATCCAATAACAACTGAACACCTTTCTTTACAATTGAACATCCTCGGGAGTCCCAACAGCAAATTCGGCAAGATCCATACTGATGTTCTACCTGACCAACCATGTGGCAGAAAGTATCATGCAATTGTACAGGATCCTCATTCATATATTCAACATCAAAGATTATGAACTCTCGAGGACATCCAAAAACCATGTTTACCTCCTCTTTGTACTCTTCCCTAGGCCTGATTATATGTATCAGGCCCTCATCCATCATCTCCTACAAATCGGTCTTTATCTTGTCACAACCTTGTATATCCATACTGCAAATAGAACAAATAGCATGGTCATGAGTAAAGTAGCTAAATTCACAGAGGTCTGTATGCATTTTCACCAAATCTCCTCTAACCAAATTAATATAAAAAATCTAGAAGTCGCCTAGACAGTCGGCCACCATGTTCACAGCATTTGCTCCTCCATGCTTTGGTAGATGATTATCTTTCACATTAGGGCCCACATCCTTGAAAGATGAGATACCAGACTTCACCAATTATTGTACTTCAGTCTTCAAAGGATAGAAGTTCTCAACATTGTGCCCTATAGCTCCCTGATGAAAAGCACATGTTTGGTCTGCCTTGTAATACCAAGGCATTGGTGATGGCACAGCGGGAGGTGGTCTGGTCTGAACCAACTTCTTCTGAATTAACTCCGGGAGTAATTCTGTATAACTCATAGGAATAGGTTCATAACTCTCCCTTTTCTGACTATACCCTTGGTTCCCCTGATGGGATGGTCTCTGATAAGCAACGATGGTTGGAGCTACACCAACAACTAGAGTAATTGAGGCGACTTGCTGATGACGCTGATAATTTCTTCTATGAGGATTAACCAACCTTTATTGCATGACAATGTTTGTATCTATTTCCTTCTTTTTGGCAAACCCATAGGATGGCTTATTCTCACTTTCAGAACTTTCACTTTTTGTTAGACGGCCCTCTATTACAGCCTCTTCTAATCGGATACCCATGCCTACCATTTATGTAAAGTCACTTGACGCACTCGCTACCATCCTCTTATAGTAGAAAGCACCCAGAGTCTTCAAGAAAATCTTAGTCATCTCCTTCTCTTCCATGGGAGAAATCACTTGGGCGGCTACCTCACGCCATCTCTGTGCATATTCTTTGAACGATTCCCTATCCTTCTGGACCATGGCCCTGAGTTGATCACGGTCAGGTGCTATGTCCATGTTGTATTTGTATTGTCTGATAATTGCTTCTCCCAAGTTGTTGAAATTATGGATATCGACATTGTCCAAACTCATATACCACTTCAACGCAGCACCAGTCAAACTATCCTGAAAAAATTGAATTGTACTTCTCAAATTCTAGGACCTTAAACTTCGCAGGTATCTTAACATTGGGAACCAAGCATAAATCATTCAAATTATGATCGAACAATTCCTTTCCCATGAGGGCCTTCATCTCCCTCCTCATCTAGTCAAAGTGCTCTTTAAAATCATCCATTCTATCATAGAGACCCAAGTCTTCACTTGCTGGAGGAAAGAGACGACACATATCATCATTAGCAAATGGGACCATATTCATCGAAGGAGGTGCAGCAGGAGAAACATGCACCATAGGAGGTGTGGGAGTAACAGTAGTCTGAAAAAATGGAGTATCTTGAGGACCAAGATTGAAACCTTTAGGCACACAGTTCTCTGGCATTCCCCATGGATAACCTTGAGGCATGCGATTCTCAACAACAGCTAGAGTAGCGGATACAGGAACAGTCGGAGCTTCAGTAGTAACCCTTGTTTGTTGAGGTTGAACACTCAGTGACTGATTCTGAGCAGCCACAAGAGATTCCATCAGAGTAGTAAGATTGGCCATGTCGGCCTTCAGAGCAGAAACTTCCTCGCGTAGCTCGCGATTCTCTTGTTCTAAGTTGTCCATCTTCCTTATGAAATTAGCTCGAGTGTTATAGTGGTGAGACAGCTTGCTGAACAAAGTAAATAAGCTTGGTAAGACACCTGGATATGCATAAAAAATGCAAGAAATATGTGAAATATGATGCATGATATGCAATGCACATGATTTATTTTTATTATTAATATTTCAAGGGACTTAAAGATTTATAGACACATTGCAAAGATCAAAGTAATAACACATTTGAAATACTGAAATTTTTTATTATAATAACTTCATAATGGATTACAAGATTCAATAATCCCAAGTACAAGATGAGAATAAAGTCTAAAACCCTAAGAAGTAAAAATGATGGATATCACTCTATACGCTGGCGCTTCCCTGTAAACCTGGCAATCTGAACCTTCAACCTCTGATTTTCTTCCGCATATCTGGGAGCAACCTCCTTCCAATTACTTGAATCAGGAAGTGAGAAACTAGCATCTGATTAAGGCTTAGGAGAAAATAAACCCCCTTTCCTCTCCATGGTCTCTACAGCCCGACTCTCAAGAATCTCAATCAAGTCGTCTTTCTACTTCAAGTCTGCTCTATAGGAAATCTCTAAAGTTTGGCACTTATACTTCCAAGAATCATTTTCCTGCTGCATCCTAACCAAAGCAAGTTGTAGCTCTTGTATATCATCCAATAAGGGAGGAGTGGTATTCACAAATAAGTCAGTCATAGGTGGTTCCCGAGAATACGGAATCTTCAACTGAATAGCTCTCGTTTGGATCCACTGAAGATGTGGCTCCAAGGAAACATCCCCCTAGGTCCCATGTCTTTCCTACTCTTCCTATGGATGTGACGCCAGGCCTTCGCAATCTGCTCCCTAGCGTCCTTATGGTATTCTCCCTCCTTCAGAAAGAAACTACTCAAATGAATACTATTCGGTTTATCCCTCATCGGAAAACCAAGCTGTCATCGTGCAAGAACAGGGTTGTGGTTAATTCCTCCCTTTGTACCAAGAAGAGGTACATTGGGGAAACTACCATAACTGTCGACAATATCTACATCCTGATAAGCCCGATGATACCAATCAATATCCAAGTGAGTAAGTTCCATAATCTTAGGAGCCCAACGTGGTTCCTTCCTGACATCCCAGAAAGCATCAGACTGAGGCATATGAGAAATAAACCACCGGTACAATAGAGGCGTGCAACATACAATCATCCCCCCATGATAAGAATTTCGAAGATGAATAGAATAATAAGCATCAACAACAATGTAGGAATTAGGTTTCCAATCATAAAGGTCCTGATATCATTAACGCCAACAAACTTATCCACATTAGGAAATTAGAACAACCCGTAAGCAAGTAGAGAAAAGATGTCCTCAAAAGGGACTGTACTCTTTATCCTGGCAAAGTAATGAGCTTTCTCCAATAAGAGCTGAGCTGGTAATCCTCTAATACCTCCTTAAGTAGTCATATGGGCTTCAACCTCAAACTTCCCCAGATGGATCAAAGAAACAATCTCATTTGGTTTTGGCTCACCCTCCAAACCAGTAAAAGGAACACAATCGGTAATCGGTAAATCCAACATATAAGAATACTCCTATAGTGTAGGCATCAACTGATAGTCGGGGAAAATAAAACAATGATATATTGGATCATAGAACTAGACCAAGGTCGAGAGAATACCCTCCTTCATCCTAAGCTTCATGAGAGGAATGATGGATCCATACTTCTTCCAAAAATATGCATAACACTCAATCTCGGTAATTAGATTGATCAACTCATCTATCTTGGGATCTTTGGAACTGTATTTTCTGGTCTTTCTTTTTCCAGAATTCATGGTTAAAAGGTACCTGAGATATTCACAAATGGTCAACTCTCAAGTCCCTTGAAATGAAATTTATTCAAAATATTCTTATGAGTGCATGGATGCATGATGCAACAATCACACACAAGATCACAAACATAGGGTTCATAGGTTCAACGTCATAAGCATGAGGTCTAAGGTACTACCCATAAGGTATGGTTCAAAAGTTATCACCTGCCGAACAAGGTTCTAGAGGTTCCCAGAGTCTACATCCTTCCTTCGGATATTAACAACTTCCCGATTAACTTGGTAATTAGTAATATTCTCAAGAAAAACTTGTCCAAGCGTAGTATCACGTGATATAAATTTTTGGATTACTCCGTCATAGCTTCCGCACTACACCTAAAAGGCCAAGATGGGTTAGGTATTTTACGGTCCTCAACTTCAGCAGGCTCCCAGGTCGAAAGTAGTATGTCTTCCCGATTACTCGGTAAACAATACTACAGTAAAAGGGGCCTACACTGAGTGGGGGATCTCATGCTTCATTTTTTTGGATTACTCCCTCAAAGTTAACTTGACTATACCGCCCGTCCTATCTTAAAGTTTGCCCAAGTCCAGGTATAGGACTTATAAGTAATCACCAAGCACCCTGAAAACCAATAAAATCCAGACAAACATATATACAATATATAACACATAAACAAAAAAATAACATATACAAATATAAACAAAGATATGTTTAACCCACTTAGGGATGGACCAACAAGAGGTTAATCTTTCCCTAGTGAAGTCACCATTTTTCTGTAGCGGTAGAAATGTTTAAGACTGAGCCATTGGATTGACTAGACTTATACAGATCAAAATAAAAAATAGCCACCGCATTTTATTATTTACTGTTGTACCCAAAAAATTTCCCACTCACTTATCAAGAATTTTGCTCACAAGATCTCTTTAGCTTAAGACTGCACTAGGGTTTGATCGACTCAAGACACCTCCTTAAGCACTGATGACAAAAACTAGGGTTTGAGTTTTCACAAGGACTTTTGAACTTACAATGCCCCATATTACTTTCATGGATCATTATGTACCCCCAAGATTACTCATGTCAAGTTTCAAGCCTTGGATCAAACTTTTGCCCAGTCAATGGAGCAATTAACCTAAAAATCAGTTGTACTAGGGAAAAAGTCAATTATGGCCAATTTACAGTCAAACTTCATAGTTTTTGATCCACATCAACATTTTAAACTCATATGTATCATTTGATCATGTTTGGACCATAATTCCTCAAGAAATTTGATCAAATCTCCAAAAGGGCAAAATGGTCAAAATTAGGGTTTTGACTAGGAAAGGGCAATTTCTGATTTTTGACCTAGAAAATGATCAATTGGTTCAAGGAATGATCTCAAGAGTTCAATTGCATCATTTTGACCTAATAGCATGGTTCAAAACATTGCAAGTCCAATGGGTTGACAGATGAATTTTTCAGTCAACTGATCAAAAGTCAAATGTATACTGAAAAGTCAAACCTTAACTTTTTGGTCAAATTCAAATACCAAAGATCACAATTCATCAAAACATGTCAAAATATGAAACTTATTCATCAAGAAATCAAAAAGTCAAGATTTCATTTTGAAAAGTCAAAATTTCTAAACTTAGAAATTTTTCTATGTTGGAAATTTCATATTTTTTCACAACTTTGAACAAATTTTTCACCATGATGCAAGATGATCCAAGAGAAACTTCCAACATGAAAGTTGTATATCTCCATGAAATATACAACTTTTCTTTACACAAGTCCTTCCAAAAATTCTTGGATCTCAAGTTATAATTTTATGAACATGTTGTCATGAAACTAAACAGTTAGTGAAATTTTGCCCTAATTTGGTCAAGATTTTGACCCAACTTCATGGAACTTTTTCATATAGTTCCAAGGGGAATATTCAAAATAAATTCAAAGATGGGTTGTAGAGAACATTACAAGATTTCCAAAATTTCCAAGAACTTCTTGATATCATTCTTGAGTAGGGAGAATATAAGAGATGAAGTTAGGGTTTTATCACTTGATTTACAAGTCATTTTGTGATGAACCAAGTTCAAAATTCAAACTATGCTGCATAAACACTACTTTGCAGGCCTCAAACTTGTTAGGCACTCCATAATTAATTGTTCACACAGCTTTTAGAGGTCTCACTTCAAGCATTCAATGCATAGACATGCTTTATATCCATTTTTGGAAGAAAGGTTACATTGCCATTTTGATATAGTGACTTTTTATACAAAACTTGTTCTTGAGCCTTGCACGTGTTTCTCTTCTGATCAAACAAGTCCTATTACTCATGAGAAATGCTTTAGACACTTACAATCACCCATCTCATGCTTGTACCTCCTCTTGAAACTTGTTTCCCTTTTTTCTTCAAAATCAAGTAACCTAGCCAAAAGCTAAGAACTTGTACTTATGATTGTCCAAAGCTCTCAAACACTTTTGTTTATACATACACAAACTATTGGCCACAAATACACGAATGCTTAGTCCTTGAAAGAACCTAGAACTCAGAAACATATCTCATACTTCAATTTTCACAAAAACTGACCAAAAACTGACCAAAAACTTGAAACTCATAATCTACTCGTGTGTTTCTTGGCCTTTTGGTTTCTAAAGCTTCTAAACATCATATAGAATTGATCCCACACCCTTTTACAGAACTGTAACACCATTAACACCATCCTCCATTTTAAAAAACAGAGCTCTGCACATTGACTTCTCCAGATCATTTCAGCCATCCATTGCTCAAGCTAATCATTGCATTAGCTTCCTGGGACCTCAAGGAAGCTAACCTAATCATCACCATCACTTGAAACAAGCTCAAACTCAAAACACGATTTCCAGTTTTGAGGTAAGTTTTCTTAACTTTGAACTCTTCATACAAGCATCATTAATGATTTATTTGTGAACAAAACATTTAGATATCATTGCCCTAACGCTAATCATGTCCATAATTTCCATTAATTTTGCTTGAGCTTAGAGAATTTTGAGACTGAGATTTCTGAGATTTTTAGGGTTCAGATTAGGGCCATTAAAATTCATGCTTATCTTTGATCTATAATTTTAATGCTTTACATTTCTGAAACCGTGAGGAAATTTGCTACAAGTTTCATGATTACAGTTTTCATTTTTGATGAGAAATAAGCAAGTTACAGTTGGTCTGGATGGAGGTTAAAGATGAAGTCATCAGGGTGCATTTTGTATCATATATTTATTGTTTTGCTTATATTAACGGATGCATAGCCACCCCAGTGGTAGAAGTGTGCGCCTGTAACCTTTGGGACCTGGGTTCGAGCCCCAGTGGTACCCTTTTCTGTTTTTTTTTTTTTACATTTTTGCATCATTTTGACTTTTTTTGTAGGGTACTTGGCCTCTTTGGGCTTGTTTTATTTTTTTTTGTTTTTGCTAGCTAACCCCATGTTTCATATTTGCGCCCCTGGCCCAGTTTATTTTATTTTCTTATTTTTATTTCATTTATTTTCTTAAATATTTTTCTTAATATTAAAAATAAATCATAAAAAAATAAAAAAATAATAGATTTATATTTTAACTTAGTTTATTTTATTTTTCTCACAAAAAATATTTTATTTAACTATACTTTACTAATTTTTACTAACTAGTGTTGTAAATTTAATTTAAAACTAGGTTATTATTTATTTCCTTTACACCAATTAAAGTATATTTATTTTAGTATAAAAAAGGCCAAAAAGATTTTATAACACTATAAATATTTTCAAGACAAAAATACAAAAAAAATACTTTTCTACAAAATTTATTTCCTTTTAATCAATTAATAGACTTAGGTTTTATTTAAAATCATTTCTTAATAAATTTAAGTTTAATTAATTATTTTATTTAATTAATTAGGTTAAAACAAATACCTTTTCTCCTAAAAAATCCAAACAAATATCCATTTACTTTACACTTCACATTTTTTATACATTTATTCATTTTGTACATTGTATTCATTTAATCCCTTGTACATTGATACCAATTCAATATGGTTGTAATAGACTAACTAGGTTTACATTCTTGCAATCCCTATTCAATTTGTACACCGCCCCTCCCACAAATGTTGTAATAGCGTAGAAACTTTAAATTCTACAATTTATCGCTTTTATATACAAATGCTAGTAATTAGGGTTTGTATGGAAAGAATAAAACCAATACTTAGAAAAACCTAATTCAATACAAAAACAAGCATGGAAACAATAATCTTGCACACAAGCACCCCTAAGGTTATGCCACTTGGTTGCCTTATACAAAATGGCCATATTACGCATGTAAGGTATTTTAGCAAAAACAAGCAAATACAAGATTATAGTCCCTCAATGACGCTATCTATGTTGCCTTTCAAATGATCTTAGTCCCTAAAAGAGAATTCTAAGATACCTTGCAACATTTCTAATCATGGTTATACGATGACCCACGCTCGTCCCGTTTACATCCAAAGATAGGGTTACTTACCAAAACAATGGTAAGATAACAATGTCAAAGGAAAAGAAAATGAACAAGAAAGACTTTTGAGTAGGTAGAATGCTCCTAATTACTTGCTCAATTTCAAAACAAACATCCTTGCTATTTTCAAAAACAAACACCTACACTTTCAAAACATCTTACAAATTTGAAAACATTTTCAAAAGATCAATATCTTTGTATACATTCTTACAAACAAGAATCATTACAAAGATTTCCTAAACAATGGCCTCTTTACAAAATACTTTCAAAAACCACAAAAAGCACAATTTCAAGCAAAAGCAAGTGATCTAGCAAGTAATTAAGAGCCCATGGAAAACCATGGATGAAAATGGTGCTAATACCTTCCCTTTTCATAATCTATCCCCCGAACTCAAGAAATAATCTCAAAGGTCTTTCTTGTGCTTTTTCACCTTTCCTTTTGGATAAAAGAAAAGTCGGTGGCGACTCTTGCTAATTGCAACATTTGCGATCAAACGCAAAACCCTCAAGTCAATTCTCCCACCGTATCACAGAACTGGAGACTCTGCTAGGGAAAATTCTAAAAGTGGGGTTACCTTAGGGCTATATCACACTTACTTGCTTTCATTGTTTGACTTGTATGCTTTACATTATGGTTCTTTGTTTGGGTTTGAATCCTCTACCCGGATTTGGGATACCTTATAGGTAAGTAGCAATATGTTGTGGAAACTGTACGGGGTATACCGACATGGTCTAAGCAATAGCTACGTTAGTGCGACATATTTGTGGGT
Organism: Vicia faba; assembly: GCA_948472305.1. Taxonomy (NCBI): domain Eukaryota; kingdom Viridiplantae; phylum Streptophyta; class Magnoliopsida; order Fabales; family Fabaceae; genus Vicia; species Vicia faba. The sequence goes on from OX451736.1 coordinate 1,301,092,361, forward strand.
ACCGGTAGACCTTAAGTTAATCAAGGAGAATATGGGGTCGTTGAGTGATGTCATGAAGCACTAATGAACTTTTAGAACCTTTATTTGACCAACTTGGCCTTTAGGATGTAGTGAGATGACCAGCTTCGGTGCAGTCCGAAGTTGGTAGATACTCGATACTACACTCATTGAGGTTTGGTTTCTTGGGATATTTTGGTCGCCATTAAAGAGGCTTGTGCTGAAACAATGACCAAGGAAACAAACCAGTGATATTGGGCTCCTTAGAACCCGATTACTATTAGGATAGGTTGAGCCAACTAAACTTCAAGAGGGTACTTACCTATGAGACTTCATGCAAGCCTAAACCTAAGGACTTATTTGCTTTGTTTGTATATAAATACTTGTACATAACATCATGAACATCATAACATCATACATATTCACTAACCATTTCAAGGATCTTGGGATTTATCTTTGTTCTGTTTTATAGGATATGGATTCTCTTCGTAGGAAAACTATTCAAGTCAACCTTATAAGGATCCCTCCACAACTTAAATAAATAGTTTCAATGATTCCAGAAAATTCTCCATTCACAGAGAGACATGGTCGCCTACTCAACTTGGTCACCTCCAACACAGATGAGGACACGATGAAGGTGCTCTTTCAGTGATCCTTTACACCATTGCTTCACATTTCCTGATTATCAACTTGTGCCTACTTTGGAAGAATTCTCCCGACTCTTGAGTATTCCTATTCTCAATCAACTACCTTTTAACGGTACGAAAAGAGACCCAAAGCCAGAAGAGATTGCTTAAGATCTACACTTGCACTCATCTGATATCACAACCAATTGGGAAACAAGGAGTGGTGTCAAAGGTTTCCTAGCAAAGTTCTTGTTCGAGAAAGCCCAAAACTGTTGGAATTCCTTGGATTTGCAAGATTTTAAGGAAATTATGACTCTCCTCATCTATGGGATGGTTTTGTTTCAAAATCCTGACCAACTCATAGATGTGAATGCTGTCAAAATCTTCATATCCCGCAACCCGGTGCCTACTTTTCCAGGAGATATCCTACACTCTTTTCACACTCGCACAATGAGGAAAAGAGGTTTTCTTATGTGTTGTACTCCTCTCTTGGCAAGATGGTTTATTTCGCATCTTCCCCAATCTGTATTGAAGAATGAGCAAGGTTTAAGGTGGTCACAAAGGTTGATGATGCTCAAACATTCAGACATCCATTGGTGTTCCCGATCCATAGAGAATGTTACTATCATCGACTGTTGTGGAGAGTTCCCTAATGTCCCTTTACTTGGCATTAGGGGAGGAATCACCTACAACCCCTGCTTAGCCATAAGACAGCTTGGTTACGCTCGAAGGGATGGCCCACACGAGATGCTGATTCATGGTTTGGTATTTGACTACGAGAACAACGATCAAGGTCTTCGCCAAAGATTTATCCTAGCTTGGAGGATGTTAAACAAGTTAGATAGAAAGACATTGGGGCACAAGAATTCCATCCCTCTTGAGCCTTACCTCAAATGGGTACGAACTCGTGCTCAGATTCTTATGATGCCTTATCCCTCCATTCTCCCGATAATCATTGAGCCTGTCATAGAAGGAGATATTCCATACACTATCCTACATCCTGACATGTCCACCTCTCTTGAAGACTTACAAAGAGATTGGATATAACTCAAGGGGAGCGAGATAATTTCAAAGCCTAATTATATGCAAGAGAGAAGAAGGTTTTGGAACTCACTAAGCAACTTCATGAGGAGCAGACTCTTAATGCCTACATTGCACCAAAGAGGATGCGTACTACCTTTATATCTTAGAGTTTTTGTATTTGTTTTACCCGAGGAGGCACTGATGTACTCAAGCTTTAATTTATTAATATAACGTGTGTTTCCATTTTGTCTAAAACAAATTTGAATTTTAAAATCCTTGAAATCATTGCATATGCATTTACCATTCATCATAACATAAGAAGGTTTCTTGCGACAAGTCTCCTGATCTCTCTACTGTTTATTTCAGTAAGATGGATCTCGAACAAACTGTGAAAGACCTCCAAGCTCAGAATGCACAGTTTCAACAGTTGTTCTTAACTCTAGCCAAATGACAAGAAGAGTTGAAGACCTTGCTGGTTGAGGAGAAGAAAAAGAAGATGAAGAAGATAACCGGAGTTCTAAACATGGTAAAAAGATTCCAAGGGCAAACAAGAAGGGCCTTAGACCTTGCAACGACATCCGGTGAGAAAAACAATCAAGATGGGAAAGGCAAAGAAACAGTTGTCCATTCAGAATCAGAAGAGGAAGAGGAAGAAGAAGACTATTCTGAAGAACAATATCCTTCAACCGACGACAAGTATAAGCATCTAGAAGAACGGTTGAGTGCAATGGAAATCTAAAAAGTTCCTGGATTGGACTTTGAGGAGTTGGGCTTAGTGTCGGGGATTGTCATTCCTCCAAAATTCAAAGCACCTGTGTTCGCCAAATATGACAGAGTCTCATGCCCCAAAATGCATCTCCGGTCCTATTTAAGGAAGATCCAGCCTCATACCGCTGATAAGGATTTATGGGTACACTTCTTCCAAGACAGTTTGTCTGGAACTCAACTTGATTAGTTTTATTAGTTAGAAAGAGCCAATGTTCATAACTGGGAAGATCTTGTTGCAGCCTTTTACAAACAATACCAATATAATGTTGATCTTGCACCCATTCGTACTCAACTCTAGAGTATGGCCATGGTTTCAAGTGAAGGCTTCAAGGATTATGCGCAAAAATGGAGGGACTTGGCCGGAAGAGTTCAACCTCCCCTATATGAAAGAGAGTTGGTAGACATGTTTTTGGATACCTTGTCTGGTCCCTTCTTCAATCACTTAATTGGGAGTTCATCACCAGGATTTACTGAATTTATATTAACCATGGAAAGGGTAGAAGTCGGGATAAAGAATGGAAAGATTCAAAAAGATGCATCCTCTGCTGCTGTAAGGAAGTCATTCATCGGAAAGAAAGAAGTGGTTGCTATATATCCTCAGAGAAATCAAGATAGGGCCGAACGCCATCCAATTGTGGGGGCTGTTATGATTCCTAAACCTGCACCTGATCAGCAAAGAAACAACCAACCAAGAATGGAAAGACCAGTCAGACAGTTCACCGGAATTAACATGACTCTATCTCAAGTATTGTTGCATTTGTTAAGATCCAACCTAGTGACTTTGAAAGAAGCTCCAAAGAACCCTAACACAACCTCTCCTCACTATCATCCTAATGCTCGTTGTGCATACCACTCTGAGAGTCTCGGCCATGACACTAACAACTGTTGGGCTCTAAAGAACAAAGTACAAGACCTCCTTGAAGCCAAAGAAATTGAATTAGATGCGCCAGAAAAGCCCAATGTCATTTTTGCCCCTATGCCCAAGCACGGCCATAATGCCAACGCCATTGAGGAAGATATGTTTGTTACTTCAGTTGATGAACTTGTAACCCCACTCCTGACTATCAAAAAGAACTTGTTGATTGCTGGTGTTTTCACAGGCTGTGATGAAAGTTGTCATCTCTGTTTGTCCTCACCAACCAACTGTCCTTTGTTAAAAGCAGGCGTTCAGTGCCTAATAGATAACAAGGAAATGTTATTCGATAAGACTTCTATTCCACCTGTTTCTTATAATGATGTATCGTTACCGTTTCTGACAATACTTCCAGGGTCTCCACTAAAAGACCCGTTAGAATTACATCAATTCCAAAAGTAGGTACTTTGATAATTACAATGCCTGGACCAATCCCGTATTCGTCAGACAAAACCGTACCATGTAATTATGGAGGGGATGTCTACTACCACAGTATCAAGCAAGATTGGCCAGCTGTTGAAGATTCAAGTTCTGAGAAGGTTGACTCAAATATTAGTAATATTGCAGGGACTAGCAAGATTACCCGAAGCGGAAGGATATTCTCTAAATAAATTGCTCCCCCAAAAGCAGTTTTTGGACCCGTAATCATTCCTCTTGTTGTTTCTCCTCCAAAGGTTGTTCCCAGTCTTGCAATCACCTCTACTAATACTCCTGCTGACAAAGTTGTTACAATCCTTGTTATCATTCCTACTGACATTCCTACTGTCGAGTCAACCGAGACTCGAGGTAAAGGTATTTTGATTGAGCCTGTCCAGACAAAGGCACAATCAGTGGTTATCCCTGAGACCTCCCGGAAAGAGATGGAGGAAATTCTAAAGATCATAAAAAGAAGCGACTACAATATGGTCGAGAAACTGTGGAAAAATCCATCTAAAATTTCCATGCTGGCTCTATTACTATGTTCTGAGGCGCATGAAAAGGCCTTGGTAAAATTCCTGAAAACTGCCCATGTACCCCAAGAAAAATCTATCGATCAGTTCCAAGACTGTGTAGCCAGCTTGACTGCAGATAATGGCTTAGGTTTTTTGGATGTTGATTTAACGCCAAGAGGGGGGAAGCATAATGAGGCATTGCAGGTCTCAGTTGAATGCAGGGGCACAACCTTGGCCAATGTTTTGGTGGACACTGGTTCGTCTCTGAATGTGTTGTCTAAAATGGCACTTGATAGGCTTGATTGTGAGGGATTGACATTTAAACCGAGCAACATAGTAGTGAGGGCCTTTGACGGCTCAAAAAGGATGGTGCGTGGGGAAGTCGATATCCCCATAAAAGTTGGAACCCAAACATTTGATTCAACTTTTTATGTAATGGATATCCTCCCTTCATATTTCTGTCTGCTAGGCCGACCGTGGATTCACAATGTTGGCGCTGTTACTTCTACGTTGCACCAAATGCTGGAATATCCAATTCAAGGGAAGATCATCATTGTTCATGGAGAAGAAGAGTATATGATCAGCCATCTCAATTCCTTCAGATATGTGGAATTAGATGGTGAATTTATTGAAACACCATTCCAACATTTTGAAAAAGTCCCGCAAGATGTGGCAGTGACCAAGGTTGTGTCTCAAGTTCGCAAGATCACAAGGCCTCCACTCAGGATGTCATCTTTGAAGGATACCAAGGTAGTGATAGAAGAAGGTGGGTGTACTATTTGGGGACAACTCCCAGATATCCCATACAAATCTGACAAGTTTGGTCTGGGTTTCACTTCAGGTGCCCAGAAGGCTGTACGTTGTGCTCGTGCCGGAGGACCACCCTTGAAGATCAACAACTACCAAGTCAGCGTCATGGAGTATGATGAAGACAGCTACAACCTAGAGGATTGGATTTTCCTAACTGTCAGTGGAAGACTCATCAACTGGGAGGCTAGAGATTTCGTCCCGATCACTTTTATCCCACAATAATTTGTCTTTACATTTTGTTGGATCTGTAATATTAAAAAAATTCAGACTCTTAAAACCTTGTGTCTTACCCGAGGCACAATGGTCCATTTGTAAGGGTTATTATCTCATTTCCATATGACATCAATGAATCATGAAAGTTTTTGCATACAAACTTTGTGCTCATTGTTTTTCCTTTTTACATTTCCATTTCTTTCCAAGATAGCTATACCCTTACACACACTCACACTCACAATGCAGGTCCACATCCATTCAGGATCCCATGGGTAACAGTTCTTCTATGGCCTTCTGTGACTCTGAAAACCTAATCTACCAAGCCGAAGACGAAGGTGAGGAAGATTGTGAAGTACCAGGGGAACTGGCCAGATTACTACAACAATAAGAGAGAATCATTCAGCCCCACGAGGAACCCGTGGGTACAATCAACCTAGGTATCGAAGAAGACAAAAGAGAAGTCAAGGTGTGTGCCAACCTAGAACCCAGTGTCAAAGAGCGTTTGATTCAGTTGCTACATGAGTATGTTGAGTTCTTTTCCTGGTCGTATGAAGACATGTCGGGACTTGATACAGATATTGAGGTATATTGTCTACCTACAAAAGAGGATTGCCCACTAGTAAAACAAAAGGTCTATCGTATGCGACCAGATATGTCGGTGAAGATTAAAGCAGAAGTCATGAAACAATTCAACGTTGGATTCTTGGCCGTCACCTCCTGTGATCGGTGGGAAAAGAACTGACTGTTTTGGAATGCTGGTTCGCGTTTTGCGTTTGGTTTTCGCAAAATGTCGCGATGAGCAAGAGTCGCCACTGTCTTTTATTTTATCCAACAAGGAAAGGACAAAAGCACAAAAAAATTCCTTTTTGAGATGTTTCTCAGGTTCGGGAGGTAGATTATAGAAAGGGAAGGTGTTAGCACCCTTTCTATCCGTGGTTATCCACGGGCTCTTAGGTACTTGCTCATTATGTTTTCAAAAGTTTGCTTTTCTTTATGATTGTGGGTTTGAAAAGATTTTTGTTTTTGAAAGGGGTGTAAGTGCGAAAAGTTTTGTTTTATTTTTAAAAAGGAGCAAGTACTTAAGAACATCTACCTAGTCAAAAAGGAATTAAACTGTGCAAGTGTCCTTTAGACAATGCTATCCCACTATTGAGGAATAGGTAGCATCATCGTTGGAGTTTTCGGGTCAATTCGATTAAGGGACGTGTGGTCACTAAAGCAATGTTAGGATGCCTTAGCGGTAACCCTAATGTCTTAGATCATTTTTATCCGAGGCAACCGTTTTGAGGCAACTTATGATCTTTGGACAAGAGGGAGACCTCTAAAACTTCCTATACTCAATGACCACGTTTGAGGCAACCAAGTGAGCTGTACCCTAGGGGTGGCATGTGCAAGTGTGTCAATTTTCAGTTATATTATATTTACATGTCATGGTGAGCTACTGTTGATTTTAGGTTAAAGATTATCTTGTCATGCATTGCCTATTATTCAAACATCTAACAGTTAATGGTTGCGGAAATTAAATCGCGGAAAAATAAATCTAAGCTATTACAAGGCGTCGGGTATTTACATCGCCAAAAACAAACCCTTAAAAATTAAATTGCGAAAAGTAATTGAAAGCGATAAATAAACCCTATTTTAAAACTATTACATTCTCAAAGCAGTTACAATATAGATCAAAAAATTATACGCGCGCGAGAAAATTAAATCGGAGTATCTTTAGGGTTTTGACCCCTTTTAAATGAATAAAACATATTTTTTTTATTTTTTGAATTAAAAAAAATTAAACCTAAACTAAATATTAATTAATAAAAATATTTTTGGTTTTTTATTATTTAAGGAAATAAAATAAAATTGATTAAAGTTATTAAAAACCTAATATTCTAAATTGATTTTAATTTATTGCAAAATATTAAAATTATACCTAATTAGAAACTAAGTTAATTAAATTATTTATTTACAAAAAATATGGAATAATGAAATTGAATATAATAAATAAAAATAATGTTTTTTATGTTTTCTGATTTTTTATAAAAAAAGTTAATTTGTTAACTAGTTAATTAAGATAATAATAATAATAAAATAGAAAAAATAATAAAAAGAAAATAAAATGAAGAACAAACTCAAAGGGGGTGCTGGGCTTAATCTGGGAGCATGATCAGTAAATTCCATGCCCAAAAACATCTAGCCTGCTTTGACCTTTGGGATCCCACACGTGCTTGCTGACCCGGGAGTATGGTGGTCCATCAATTTTTACCAATGGATCTAGCTTGAAGCCACTTGGCAATTGGGATCTGGAGGTATTTGGTGAACCACGCTTGGAACGTTGCACATGAATACCTGAAAAGCAAAATCAAATAAAGTTTTAGGGGACCTGGGATTCGAACCCAGGTCCCAATGTTTACATGCCAACGCGCTCACCAACCCAACCAAGCTACTTAGTTGTTATTGGAATAGAGAACAAATATTATATGGGAAATAATTAACTATGCCTGGCAAAAAATAAAAAACGCGCAATTGATTCAAATGAACCAATCACGCCCAACCACGTCTTTGTCTTCTTCAAACGCCCTGGTTCGTTTACCTGCAGATTTTGTTCCGCATGAAGATTCATAGGATCTCTCCAAAATCCTCCCTAGGCCATGTAAATGCAAGCTAAGAGTGCCAATGCACTCGTCTCTCTCCCCTGAACTCATCCATGGCCATTATTGGCCTTAATTTAACCTGCATAAAGAACGCCCAAAAATAAGAACAAGAACCCTAGGTTCTGGATATAGGGTTAGAAGCCATGAAAATAAAATCAAACAATGCAGAATCATTGGAATTTTAATGGAAACTATGAATGTGCAATCAAATTGGCAAAAAGATGCAAGGAGAATGATTTACGATTTCATGTGCAGAGCAATGTTCATGGAGACTTACAGGGCGTTTTAGGCAACGAAAAGGCTTGGTTTCAATTGGTATAGCTTCACTGGATGTCAAGGAAGAGAGCTGTGTTGAGCTTTTGGTTGGAAAATGCCTCCAATGTCGTTTTTGATCTCTCAGTTTTCAAGCTTTTTTCTCAAAGTTATGTGGCCGTTTCTGCAGAGTTCTATGCGTGTCTTAGGTTTGTCTCACTTGTATGCATATAATAGAATGATCTTAGGTCAAAATATGGGCTATAATCCAAATGCATTGAAGATGGGATATTGGACTTTTTAGAAACCTTGAGATGTCCTACAATCAACCCTTTTGGTCTAATATCACTTTGATATTCCATTCTCAAGTTATAAGCTTTGGAAAAAAAGGTGTTTTTGTTGACTTTCTAAAATGACCTATAATGTCCAAATTTGTAACTTTTTTTGAGAGCATTTCTTGATCTTGGGGTGTGAAGATGGATTGTAGGAAATTTCATCCTATTAAAAATGAGCTTTGGATGGGTCATTTCTCATAAAGTATGAGAAAGTTATGCTTGGTCAAAGTTGAGTTGACTTTTCCTACAAAACCCTAATTTAGCAACTTTTGAATCTTCATGAATTTTGAGAAATCCTTGATGAATCATGATCAACCCTTGATAAAATGATGAATTATCCTTTAAAATGAGAATTTTGGCAAAAAATCTTGAGGTTTGACTGTAGTTGGGACACAATTGACTTTTGACCTAGCACAGTCGATTTTTGGGCCTCTTGAGCAATTGACTGATCAAACTTCCTCTGCAAGGCTTGAAATTTGACATGGATGGATTTAAGAACATATTAATACATTAGGAAACATTTGAGGCCATTTGGATGTAAGGACCTTGATGCAACACAAAACCCTAATTTTGACTTGACTGCCTTAGGAGGTGACTTGACAGTCCAACCCTTGAGCCATCTTGAGCAACTTGGAAGTTATTCTTGGCAAATCTTGAGGAATATGGGAGGGAAAATTTTGGGGTACAACACCTCCTATCCGCAATGGGTTGCCAGTGTTGTTCCCGTGCCTAAAAAGGACGGCAAGGTACGAATGTGTGTGGACTACAAGGATTTAAATATGGCAAGCCCTAAGGATGATTTCCCACTTCCCCACATTGACATCCTAGTTCATAATACAACACAACACAAAGTGTTTTCCTTCATGGACGGTTTCTCAGGCTACAACCAAATCAAAATGGCGCCTGATGACATGGAGAAAACAACCTTTGTCACACAGTGGGGCATATTCTGCTACAAGGTCATGCCGTTCGGACTTAAGAATGTTGGGGCAATCTATCAGCGTGCCATGGTAGCTCTATTTCACGACATGATACATCATGAAATAGAGGTCTATGTGGACGACATGATAGCTAGATCTCAAACAGAAGAAGAGCATCTTGATCATTTGCAGAAATTATTTGAGAGGCTAAAGAAATACAAGCTGAGGTTGAACCCAAATAAATGCACATTTGGAGTAAGGTCTGGTAAGCTCCTAGGCTTTGTCGTCAGCAATAAAGGTATTGAAGTAGATCCTACCAAGGTGAAAGCGATACAAGAGATGCCTGCTCCTCGTACCGAGAAGGAAGTCAGAGGGTTCTTGGGACGTTTAAACTACATTTCCAGATTCATTTCTCACCTGACAACTGCTTGTGAGCCAATCTTCAAATTATTGAAGAAAGATCAAGTTGTCAAATGGAATGACGAGTGCCAAACTGCTTTCGACAAGATCAAAGAGTACCTGTAAGAGCCTTCTGTTTTGATGCCACCAGCCGAGGGAAGACCATTGATCAAGTATCTGACCATTTTGGAAAATTCAATGGGGTGTGTGCTGGGGCAGCATGACGAGTCTGGCCGAGAAGAACACGCTATTTATTACCTAAGAAAAAAGTTTTCCGACTGTGAAACAAGATATTCACTGCTCGAGAATACTTGCTGTGCTCTGGCATGTGCTTCTCGCCGGCTAAGACAGTATATGCTGACCCATACTACCTTATTAATATCCAAAATGGATCGAATAAAATACATCTTCGAGAAACCTGCTCTCTTTGGGAGAATAGCGAGATGGCAGATGATCCTAACAGAATATGACATACAGTATACTACCCAAAAAGAGATAAAGGGTAGTGTACCAGCTGATCACCTTTCTCACCAAGCTGTGGAAGTCTACCAGTCCATGAAGTTCGAATTCCCGGATAAAGACACCATGATGGTAAACAACTGTGAAGAATTCAGACCATATGACGGACCTGAACAAGGATCCCGATGGACCCTAGTTTTTGATGGGGCATCTAACCCACTCGGCAATGGTATTGGTGTTATACTCATATCTCCTGAAGGGTGTCATACTCCCTTTACTGCAAGACTCTGCTTCAATTGTACAAATAACATGGCGGAATACGAAGCGTGCATTTTTGGTCTCAAAGCTGCCATAGACTTGGGGATCAAATCCTTGAATGTATTCAGAGATTCAACTTTGGTTATCAGCCAGATCAAAGGGGAATGGGACACCAAACACCCTAACCTTATCCCTTACAAAGAACGTGTTTTGACATTGCTCCCACATTTTGAAAAGATTACCTTCGAGCATTTCCCGCAAGAAGAAAATCAACTAGCAGTCGAACTTGCCACAATGTCATCTATGTTTAAACTTAAATGGTATAACGAGGCTCCCCATATCACCATTGAACGAATGGATGAGCCAACACACTGTCACGAGATTAATACTGAAGAAGTAGTGGACCAACCTTGGTTTCACGAAGTCAAGAGGTATCTCAAAACCCAAGAATATCACGAAGGAGCTTCAGTAAACGATAAGAAGTTATTAAGGATATTCTCTACTAAACTCTTCCTTAGTAATGGAATTCTTTACAAACGCAACCATGACTCTGTGTTACTTCGGTGCGTAGACAAGGTTGAAGCTGAAAGGATCATGGCTGAATTACATGAAGGCACTTTTGGCACCCATTTCAGTGGGCATACGATGGTAAAGAAAATCTTACGGGAAGGCTATTACTGGTCTACCATGGAAGCAAATTGCTATCAACACTCTCGAACCTGCCATAAGTGTCAGATCTATGCTGACAAGGTGCACGTACCTCTGGTTCCTTTGAACGTCTTGACGGCTCCTTGGGCATTTGCTATGTGGGGCATCGATATGATTGGGGAAATCAAGCCAACAACCTCTAATGGACACCGCTTCATCTTAGTGGCCATTGCCTATTTTGCAAAGTGGGTTGAGGAAGCCTCCTTCGCCTTCGTCACCAAGAATGTTGTCCCCGGTTCATCAAGCAGAATCTCATATGTTGTTACAGTATCCTGGAGAGGATCATTACAGACAATGGTACGAATCTAAATAATACTATGATCACCGCCCTGTGGGAGCAATTCAACATCCAGCATCACAATTCTTCCCCTTACCGGCCGAAGATGAATGATGTTTTCGAAGTCGCGAATAAGAACATTAAAAAGATCATACAGAAAATGACAGTCACATACAAAGACTGGCATGAGATGCTACCATTCGCTCTCCATGGGTATTGTACCACAACTCGCACATCAACCGGGGAAACACCCTATTCTATGGTATATGGCATGGAGGCTGTCTTGCCTATTGAGGTCCAGATCCCCTCTATAAGAATTATGAAGGATGCAGGGTTGAATGAAGAAGATTGTATCCAGACTCGACTTGATCAACTAAACTTGATTGATGAGAAAAGGCCTACTACTGTCTGTCATGGTCAAATGTATCAAAAACGGATGATCAAGGCTTTCAACAAAAAGGTCAGACGCCAAGTGTATCAGGTTGGAGATCTGGTGATCAAACGTATCATACTGCCGCAAGGTGATCCCAGGGGCAAATGGACTCCTACATACGAAGGACCATTTTTAATCAAAATCATATTCTCTGGTGGAGCGATGATCTTGACCACCATGGATGGCGACGACTTACCGCACCCTGCGAACATAGACATAGTCAAAAGATACTACGCATAAGAGACCCGCTAGGTTGACACACCTAGGAAAAACAAGGGCATCCCGGCGAACCAAAAAGGTTTGGGAAAAATTAGGGATAAAACAAAAAAAATCTGTACACCCAGCAAGTTGAAAACCCGAAAGAGCGGCTTGGGCAAAAAAGGGTATCGCGATGGACTGAAAACCCGAAAGGGCGGTCCAGGAAAAAGTTAGGGAATTAAAGCGTATGACTATGTCTTGTTGGATCACTTTACGGACAACCTTTGGCTTCAACTAGCAAACTCAGAGGTTCTGATCAATTCAATCATCTTCATACGAGGCAACAAATAGACAAGATGCTCAGAGATACGAAGGCTATAGTAGAATGGGAACCCCATGGTGTTATTGCACATAGCTATATTTTCTTTGTATCAAAATTTTCATTTTTTACGACAGCACTCTCTTACTAGAATGTTTGTCTCATTGTACGAAAATACTTACTCAAAGTCAATACAAAGATATCCCCTTGAAAGTGAAAAACTATCTGTTTTTCTTTACTATTGTGTTTTGTTTACAAAAACGTCCAATGATTTATTTTTGAACATTTGCATTTGAACATAATTATTGTTTACAAATAAAAAAATAGAAATACAGTCACTGATGGCTTTAAGAGATAGGGAAATCTCTCTAAGTTATTTCCATAAAATCCCCCGCAGTATGCAGTTTAATCCCCAGCGGAACAAAGCTTCCAGTTACCAATCCCCAGTAGAAGTCATTCAATTTCTCAGGGTTTCCCAACAGGATTTTATAAGCAACAGAGTTCATTTCTCTAAGCGGAAACTCATCAACACTTCAACTTCACAACATGAAGACTTACATATCCTCACCAGCAGTCAGGGATTTATTTTCCCCAATCCAACAGCAGCGTAGCAAATTCACTCACATACACATACATTTCATCCATATATCATGAACATTGATAATACAAATGCATTATACCTTGCATTTCATACAACATGACATTGCATATTAGCTAACATTTTACCCTTTTCAGGTTAAGGTTAATCAATAGCTACCATTAAAAATGGTCAAAGTCTTTTCAGATATAGTTCAGATACGCTCCAAACATGGATGCCATTCTTATACTCATTCAGATTCAGCTTTCAGATACAGTTCAGATACGCTCCTGACATGGATGCCATCCTAAAACTCATTCAACTCTCAGATACATTTCAGATATGCTCCAGACAAGGATGCCATCCTGATACTCATTCAGATTCAACTTTTAGATATAGTTCAGATAGGCTCCAGACACGGATGCCATTCTGATACTCATTCAGATTCAGCTTTCAGATACAGTTCAGATACGCTCCTAACACGGATGCCATCCTGAAACACATTCAAATCTCAGATACAACTCAGATACGCTCCAGACACGGATGCCCTCCTGATACTCATTCAAAGTCAACTTTCAGATATAGTTCAGATACGCTTCAGACACGGATGACATTCTGATACTCATTCAGAGTTTCTTTCATATACAATACAGATACGCTCTAGACATGGACGCCATTCTGATACTCATTCAGTTTCAGCTTACAGTTCAGAAATCATTTCTGGATGGCATCTTTAAGCCTATCTCTAACAACTTTCCATCACCTCTCCAAATGGCATCTTTAAGCCCATTCCCCCAACCATCACATCATCGAGTGCAAATTTCTGGGCACTCTAGTGTCCAATCATCTTCTACCTTCGAGTCATGAATGGAAAAACTAGCCAATCTAACTCTTCAAGCATAAGAAGATTGAACAGGGGAAGTTGTTGTACCCCAAAATTTTCCCTCTCACTTATCAAGAATTTTGCTCACAAGTTCTCCTTAGCTCAAGACTGCACTATGGTTTGATCAGCTCAAGACACCTTCTTAAGCACTAATGACAAAAACTAGGGATTGTGTTTGCACAAGTATTTTTGAACTTCCAATGCCCCATATAACTTTCATGGATCATTATGGACCCCCAAGATTACTCATGTCAATTTTCGAGCCATGGATCACACTTTTGCTCAATCAATGGAGCAGTTGACCTAAAAATCAATTATATTGGGGAAAAAGTCAACTATGGTCAATTTACAGTCAAACTTCATAAGTTTTGATCCACATCAACATTTTAAACTCATATGTATAATTTGATCAAGTTTAGACCACAATTCCTCAAGAAATTTGATCAAATCTCTAAAAGGGCAAAATGGTCAAAATTAGGGTTTTGACTAGGAAAGGGCAATTTCTGATTTTTGACCTAGCAAATCATCAATTGGTTTAAGGCATGATATCAAGAGTTAAATTGCATCATTTTTACCTAATATCATGGACAAAACATTGCAAGTCCATTGGATTGACAGATGAATTTTTCAGTCAACTGATCAAAAGTCAATTGTATACTGAAAAGTCAAACTTTGACTTTTTGGTCAAATTCAAATGCCAAAGATCATAATTCATCAAAAAATGTCAAAATATTAAAATTATTCATCAAGAAAGCAAAAAGTCAAGATTTCACTTTGAAAAGTCAAAATTTCTAAACTTAGAAATTTTTCTAAGTGTTGGAAATTTCATGTTTTTTCACAACTTTGAACAAATTTTTCACCATGATGCAAGATGATTCAAGAGAAACTTACAACATGAAAGTTGTATATATACATGTGTGGTCGGTGGAAATAGAACTAACTGTTTTTTAAGCTGGTTCGCAAAATGTCGCGGTAAGCAAGAGTCTCCACTGTCTTTTATGTTCTCCAACATGGAAAGGACAAAAGCACAGCAAAATTCCTTCTTTGAGAATGTTTCTCGGTTCGAGAGGTAGATTTATAGAAAGGGAAGGTGTTAGCACCCTTTCTATCCGCTGTTATCCACGGGCTCTTAGGTACTTGCTCTTATGTTTTCAAAATTTGTTTGCTTTTCAAGTGTGTGTGGGTTTTGAAAAAGTTTCGTTTGAAAAATTTTTAAGTAACTCTTGTATCTGTCCTCAAGAGTGTATGAAAAATTTGTTTGAAAACCTTTTGAAAGTGTCAGTGTGAAAAGATGTTTTGTTTGTATTGAGAGAGAAAGTACCCACGAGAATCTACCTACTCTAAGGAATTAGGTTGTGTAAGAGTCCTTTAGACAGTGCTATCCCACCATTGAGAGATAGGTAGCACCATCGTTGGAGGTATTCGGCTCAATTCGATTATTAGGGACAATGTGGTCACCGAAGCAATAGTAGGACACCTTAGAAGTAACCCTAATGTCCTAGATCCTTTTTATCCGAGGCAACCGTTTCGAGGCAACTGGATCTTAGACAGGAGGGCGACCTCTAAAACACCCTATACTTGACGACCACGTTCGAGGCAACCAGTGAGGCGTACCCTAGGAGTGGCATGTGCTTGTGTGTTGTTTTCATGTTATATTATCTTGTACATGTTATTTGTGAGCTACGGATTGGTTTTATTTGTCATACAAGTCTTTCATGCATTTTTTAACAGTTAAGAGTGCGGAAAATAAAATACGGAAAAGGTAAATCTAGCTATTACAAGGTGCGGGTCTATACATCGCCAAAAACAAAAACCCGTTTTCAAAGTAAGTGCGAGAAAAGTAAATAAAGCGATAAAGAAGGTCCTAATTAATTATTACATTTCTGAGCAAATACATAATCAAAATAAATGAATTAAAGTAAATATACGCGCAAAAGGTTGAATCAGGACGTCCTTAGGGTTTTGACCCTTTTTTGCAATTAATGAAATTAAGCCTAATTCTAATTGATTAATTATTTATTAAAAGAAAAAAAATGTTTTTGTATTTTTATGTTTTTAATGAAATAAAATAAAAAGGAATTAAAAGTTGAAAATTAGTAAAAACCCTAATTTCTATATTTATTTTAGTTATTAAGAAAAAGATTAAAGTTGCCTAATTAAACTAATTAATTAATTATAATTTATTTACAAAATAATTACCTAAGTGAAATTAATAAAATATTTACATTTTTTGGTTTTCTGAATTTTTATTGAAAAATAATTATTTAGTTAATAGTTAATAAAAAAAGAATAAAAAATAAAATAAGGCAAATGACAAATAAAATGACAAAAATAAAAATGCAAACCCAGGGGGGTTTGGGCCAGATTTGAGAGTTTGTTTAGAAATTTCCAGGCCCATTGATTGCCAAGCCTGCGTTGACTTCTGGATCAGGCGTGGAAGCATTGACTGGGAACATGGTGTGGATCACCCTTTGGCCTTTGGATCTGTCTTTTGAGACACTTGGCGCCCTAATTTGTGAGGTTTATGGTGTTCACTATTTGGAAGCCTGCATAAGAACGCATTAGAAAAAATAATATGGAATTTTGGGGGACTTGGGAATCAAACCCAGGTCCCAAGGGATGATTCAGTGACACGTCCACCAACTGAGCTGCCTTGTTCAATTGAAATAATAATAACAAGTAATTAATATATTAGTGAACCAACATATATGCTAAAAAAAATAAAAAAACGCGCGTTGGTTTGAAATGGCCAATCACGTTGCAACACATAGTCATCTTCTTCATAAAAAATTGCAGGTTTTTTACCTGCGAATTTTATCCGCAGGAAGTTTCGCAGGCTGCCTCAAAAATGGTCCTCAGGCCATGAAAACGCCACCTAAAGCCATGGGCATATTCGTCTTGGTCCCCTGATCACATCCATACTCATGGTTTGTCCTGATTTCTCAGTGTTGTGTAGGGGGTCTTAGGGCTTGGCAAGGGTCTCTTTAGCTTCAGGGTATGGCAATGAGGAAGACTACGTGCTTCTTTTGATCTCAAAGTGCCTGCAACCTTGTTCTAGACCTCTCACTTTTTGGACAATTTTTGAGTTTTTGTTCTGGCCGTTTCAGTGATCTCTAGGTCGTGAATGAGGTTTGTACTGCTTTCATATGTAGGTATGAATGAGAATTAAGTGATATGATGAGCCTTAACCTTGTGCAATTAAGTTTTGGATTTTGTTTGACCACCATTAAAGGACATTCCATACTTGGAGCAAAACTTGGATTTTATGCTCAAAATGGCTTGGCACGAATTTGTGAGCTAGCATATGACACATGAAAGCCATTCAAGTCACCAAGATGCCATTCCATTAATTTTATGATTTTATTTGAATTATTATGGATTTAAAATGAATTAAATCAATAAAAATTAAATAAATGGTCATAATACGCATGTAAGACGTCTTAGCAAAAATAAACAAAAATACAATATCACAGTCCCTCCATGACGCTACAAATGTTGCCTTACGAATGATCTTAGTCCCTTAAAGAAAATTATAAGATACCTTACAACATTGTTATTCATGAATATACGATGACCCTTGCCCGTCCCTTTTACATTCAAAGATAAGGTTACTTACCAATCCATGGTAAAATAACAATGTCAAAAGAAAGAGGAAATAAACAAGAAAGACTTTTGAGTAGGTAGAATTTTCCTAGTTGCTTACTCATTTTAAAATCAAAACATCCTTGCTATTTTCAAAGCGAACACCAACACTTTCAAAATATCTTTCAAACTTGATATATTTTCAAGAGATCAACACTTTGTATACGTTCTTATGAACAAGAACTACTACAAAGTTTTCCTAAACGATGGCGCCTTTTAAAAATACTTTTAAAAACCACACAAAGCATATTTTCAAACAAAAGAGAGTGATCTAGCAAGAAACTAAGAGCCCGTAGATAACTACGGATGAAAATGTTTCTAATACCTTCCCTTTTCATAATCTACCCCCCGAACTCAAGAAAAAATATCAAAGGTATTTTCTTTTCTTTTCAGCCTTTCCTTTTGGATAAAATAAAAGTCGGTGGAGACTCTTGCTAACTGCAACATTTGCTATAAAACGCAAAACACTTAAGTAAGTCCCCCCCCCCCCCCCCCCCCCCTCCCACCGTATCACAGTTATATTTGAGTTTAGAAGAAGCAGTGTGTGACCTTAACCTAACTGATAAAAGAGTGACCAATTCAGAGGAGCCTTTTAATAAGAAGGAGGGGTTGGAGAGAGTATAGATTCAAAAATAATTTTGGGAAAAACTTCACCTTAATGAGGGCCTAATTAGGCAATAGGAAATCCAGAGGTCGATTCAAGAAGGGGACTAAAATACTAAGTATATCCAATATGTGATGAAAGATATAGTCAAGTGTTGAAGGGGTTAAGGAGGTCAAAAAGGAAGTCAAGAGTCATTTTAATGCTATATTTCAAGAGAATTATCAGGCTATATATTTCAATAAGCTCTCTATTGAACATAATACAAGTATGGAACGAACTTTACCAAGGAAGAGATAAGAAAAGTCATTTCGGAGAGTGAAAGGGATATAAGCACAAGTTTTGATGGAATAAGCTTTGATTTTTTAAAGAAATGATGGAACATATTGTGAGAGGATGATGTGAATTTTTTTCAAGAATTTCATGAAACATGGAATATGTGAAAAGCCACGACAACTTCCTTTTTAGCTTTAGTGCCTAAGAAGAATAACCCTCAAAATATGGAAGAATATAAACCTATATACTTAGGTTATATGTGCAAAGTTTTTTCAAAATTTTTATCCTCTAGATTGAAAAGGGTCATAGGCAAAATAGCCTCCCCCAGCCAGACTGCATTTGTCTCAGGAAGGCAAAATCTTGATGGTGTCCTGGTGGCAAATGAATTGATAGACTTAGCTAAAAGAGAAAAGAGCGGGTGCATGTTATTGAAGGTGGATTTTTCCCAAGATAATGATTGTGTAAGTTGGGAGTTTCTCAAATACATGCTTATGCACACAGGTTTTGGATCAAAATGGTTGTTATGGATGGAAGGATGGGGTGCTCTCAAGTACCATGTTTGTTATTATCAATGGCAGCCCATCAAAACACTTCAAGGTAAAAATATGATTAAGGTATGGTGATCCATTATCACCATTCCTATTTGCTATTATGGCATAATGATTAGCCGAAATAGTCAGTAAAACTATCCTTAGGGGAATTTTAAAGGTTTAAGATCAATTATCAATTATCATATGGTCTCCTTTAATTTGCCGAGGACATAATAATAGTAGGGAAGTGTGATTGGAATGATCTATGGGCTATTAAGTCTATTATAAGAGGTTTTGAGATGGTATATGGGTTGAGAATTAACATGTACAAAATAATTTTTTTTTGGGATTTGAATTAGACCTCATTTGGTGGCAGGGTAACATTGATAAACTCAGTTTTAAGCAACCTTCCTGTTTATCAAATGTCATTATATAAAATACCAGTAAATATCAAGAATGATTTAATTAGGATCCAAGGGAACTTCTTGTGGCATGACATTGATGAAAAGAGAGGGATCAACTGGGTGAGTTGGGATGTGGTATGTAAACCTAAATAAAATGGAGGGTTGGGTGTAAGGAATATTGAAGTTTTCAATAGGTCATTATTGTACAAATGGTTTTGGAGATTTCTTAAAGAGAAATAAGCTATATAGGTGGGGATCATTCAACATAGATATGGTGACTTTAAGAAGAGAATTTGGATTAAGGAAGATTTGAGGTAAAAATGGTTTGATTCTATTTGGTGGAGATATTTAATCGAGATAGGCAAGGGCTCGGGTCATGGAGGCAATGGTTTTGAGACACTTATAAATTTCAGACTTAGATGGGGTAGGGACATCCCATTTTGGCATGAAAGATGGTTAGGACATGTACCTTTGGCAAGTCTGTTCCCATCTCTGTATAGGCTCTCTTCAAATCTTGAAAGGAATGTATATCAAATGTGGAGCTGTGTGGAAGGTTCATAGCAGTGGAGTTTAACTAGGTCTATAAATGGTTCTGAGATTCAAATTGTAGAAGAAATATGTGAGCTGAAGAATCTGCTAGATGCAGTTCAACCCAAATCAGATAAATAATATGCTTTTGAATGGGCCTACAACTTTGATAAAGTATTCTTAGTAAAAACATGTTATTTGAAATTGTTGTAGGAAAAATAGAAGCAACAAATGGTGAAATCATGAGTTATGCAATAAGGATGGTTTGGAAAGCCAAGGTGCCATCAAAAGTGAAACTATTATGCTGAAGTTTTGTTTTGGATAGGCTACCAACAAGATCACAATTTCTTCAAAAGAGGCATTACTCTCAATGAGCATGATATTGTATATGCATTTTTATTCAACTAGGAGGATGACATGTCAGCATTTGATGTTTCAATGTGAGAAATCCAAACACATTTGGCAGGAAATTAGCCTTTGGCTCGACACTGATATGGTGGATTCTGCATACAACAATGAAAGTTTTGTATTATCTCTCAACCATCTAAGAGGCAATGTGGAAAAGATCACTACAACGAATAACACTTTTATGACGAGGCTTTCATGTCAAACATGCTAAAAACCGAGAGTATATGTCCTGGGAGCGCCATGTTTGATTTTTTTTAATAAAATAAACAACATGTTACCTCAACATTATAAAAAATCGAGGTAACACTGCTATAAGTGAGCGTTATTTTTTATACATAAAAACAACAATAAACTTGTTCTCTCGATTTTTTGTAGAAGCGAGCTAATATAGCTATAAGATATCTCATTTTAAATCCCCGTTACCGTATTTAATTTATTTTCCAACGATTTATCACTTGACGTCTTTTCTAGATTCCATGTTTTTCTTTGTTAATTAGTAATTCTTAATTTTTTTGTTATCAATAAAAAAGAATATGCAATAATAGAAAACATAAATCTTTCATTGATAATAAAAAAACAAGACAACAGAAAAAACTATTCCACATTTTTAAACTTCTCAGTCCACTCAACTTCGACATTATTTCTACATATCCCTAACTTAGAGAAAAGTTTAGAAAGAAGTCTTCCATATGGTATGAGGAAAGTCATTTCTTCCCAAGAAATATTTACAATTTCCTTCAAGAAGTTGAAAATGGTAAGAGGAAGATTAACTTTGACGTTGTAGGTGAGACAATACAAGAGATACTTGTCATACCAAGTAAGCATTTCTAGTTGTTTCTCTCTTGGAAAAAGATTTGCCACTAGAAGTTGAAACCAAAGTTTTGCAATAGGGAGTAGAGAAGCAGGACTGGTGGGCTTATCTCGATTGAAATAAATTCAGTGAAGTTGGGTTGAATAGACATTGTTGAATTCATAGTGTTCAACATAACTGCATGTCTCTTGACAGTTGATTGTCATAATAAACAGTGATAGAGTAATGAAGAAATGAGAGCCATTCACATATGACTGAATGACTTTATCATGACCAGCTGGCACAACGGAGACATTCATCTAGAACTCTTCAACAAGATTAGTGTATATGGGACCATGTAGAATATGAAAGCAATCATAAACATTTATTTGTTAACAACTTTCCTTAGTTCAAAATGATCGAAATCATTCAAATCAATAAACTTTTCATTGATAACGAACAAAAGATGTGCATTCATTTTTGAATAAGAAAAAAAAGACTTTGAAACAAAGAAACAAGCTACAGAGACTTGGAAATGAGACATTGAAAATAGAAAATTACTTTGAAACAATGTTTGAAGACACAAATAGTTGGTAATGGACGTTTAAATAGCTCAAAATCCTCCTTAAAAATTTAAATGAGACTTTACGATTTGAATATAGATGATCATTACTATTCTAGTGATATAAGTCAACTGCATGTGCATTGTTGTTGGCTGAAGATTTTGATGACACAGTTCGAAACAAAGCAAGTTGGATGTTTCGTTGGAATAAAGCAAGATGTTATGGTTCGGAATGGTAGAAGCAATTCTTCGAACGAACATGTCAAAGCTCGGAGCTTCGAGTGACAGTTGTGAAGATATATTTAAAAGAAGCCTCGAAGTGGTAATGAGACTGTGTTTAAGAAAGGAGTTCGAAGCGAAGAGTGCCAAATATTTTGAAATTCAAACGCAAGCGGGATGTTCGAAATTTAAAAATATATGCGCTGGAGCGTTCGAAGACGCGTGGAAGCTAGAGAGGAGCAGTGCTCTGCATGTTCTGAATGTGGCAGAATCTTATAGGCAAGACCGTTATGGTCGAAGTAGTATAAATAGAAGTCTTAGCGTTAGGATTTAGTGTGTCATATCTATTGTACAAAATTCAGTAAACATTCAAAATACCACATGGCTAGGGAAACGAATGCTCGAACAATGTACGTATGATAACACCAAACATTTAAATTCAGTAAAACTCTTTATCTTTTCCAGTTTGTCTTCCATTTTCATGTCAATGTCATTCATATGCCTTTAGCTTCAAAATCATTTATTGATTTCTTTCATTTAAACGTTTTCCTTCTATTTCGAATACTTTACATTGCAGAAACTCTTTTACATTTCATGCTTTAATCTTCATGCTTTTATCATTCGAAAACCTTTCCATTCAAAGTCATTTACTGATTTCTTGCATTTAAACGTTTTCCTTCTAGTTCGAATATTTTACATTTCAGAAACTCTTTTACATTTCATGATTTTGTACTTCAAAGATATTTACTTGTTTCTTGCATTTTTATATTTCTTTGCAATCGAATCTTTATTCATGCAATTTGATTTTGCACGTCTTTACTTGATCATGTCATTAGATCCTTTTAAGATGGTAATCGAAGTAAGTTGAATGTCTATAAAACATTCTAAATACAAATCCTAACTATGAATATCAGTTTTACAATTAGAATTATCCAAACGACCAATACACCATAGGATCAATCTAGTCGATCCTGCAAGTTACCAGAGAGATTAAATAACAGTCATTAAGATTATTTGATAGTTTGGAGGACTAGCGGTTGTTTACCAGAAATCACTGTAAACAAATTGGCACACCTGATGGGACCGTCATTAGTCATTACGAAATTTAGAACAAAGTAAAGATTGTTGGGATATAACCATTGTAAAAGTACTTTCCGAGTGATAAGTTCGTTGTTATATGAACCTTAGAAGTGGTAGAATAACCAATAGCAGTCAACCCTTACCCAGAAGAAAACGTAATAGCAAGATGTCTAATCCAAACAATCAACAAGGGGAACAAAATATCCCACATGCAACAGGCACTAATATGTCTGCTTCGACGGGAACATCTAATGCGATCCCTTCGAACGCACAGTCTGTGGCATCTTCTACCAGTAGTGTAGCCACGAATGGAACAAGTGGCATGTCAACTAACAGTTCGATCCTAGGCAATACATGAACCACTGGTTATCCTGGAGGATTCGTCCCACCATCAGGGACACAAACCCATTTCGCCACCCCACTAACTAGACCACCCAGTTTCGATGGTAACAGACACAAAAATTCCTCTTATGGGATGCCAACATCTTTTATGGCGGGTCTGCACACTTCGACATCGAATACGTCACCACAATTAGGGTCTGGATCTGGGACTAATCAATTTATGACAAATAACCAAGGGTCAGTGGGTTATAGTGCAATGCCTATCTTAACCACAGAAAATCAGTTGGCCTTTAGGCAACTAATGGATGACAGTAACCATAATATGATAGGAGTGTTAGCGCAAACTATGCAAGAGATCTTTGCCCCAATAGTACAAAATGTAACTGTGACAAACAGAGAAAACGCGAATAACATGAGTCGAATAGCAGATTTTTTCGCTCCCCCAGAAAGGCGTAGGCAGAATCAGGCGGGAGTTCGAGCAAACGTACCTATCATAGAACAAGTTGCTGATGACCCACCCTATAGACCAGCCAGAGAGGGGGTTAATTTGGGGGCAAGGGCACAAAGGTTAGAAGCCCTAATGATTCAAGGCCCACAAAGGGAAATTATAGAACCAGGGGCAAGGATCGAAAGGTTAGAAGTCCCAGAGTTTCGAGAAGAACAACCTAGAGGAGTTGTCATGGTGGGTCGAAATCAAGATGCTGATGCAGTCGTTCACAGAATTCGAAACGATAACATCTTGGCAGAAAATAATTTAACCACCATGATAGAGAGAATCATGGCCCAAAATGGCCTCAATACAGGAATTAGAAGGCCAAATTATGCCTCTCCTATATTAGATTACATAATGCATACTGATTTACCAAGGGGATATAAAGTCCCTAAGTTTACAAAGTTTGCTGGAGATACCAATGAATCAACAGTCGAACACATAGCCAGGTATCTAACCGAAGCAGAAGATATAGCAAATAATGAAGACCTTAGGATCAAATATTTCCCAAGTTCCCTAACTAAGAACGCTTTCACATGGTTCACCACTTTTCCTCCTGGGTCCATAGATACTTGGGCTCTGTCGGAGAGATTATTCCATGAACAGTTCTACATGGGACAATCTAAAATAAGTCTGAAGGAACTAGCCCGTGTCAAGAGGAAGTTTACTGAACCCATAGATGATTATCTGAATAGGTTCAGACTCTTGAAATCTAGATGCTTTACAGTAGTTCCTGAACATGAGTTAGTCGAAATGGCTGCTGGCGGCCTGGATTACTCTATTCCAAAGAAATTAGATACACAATACTTGAGGGACATGGCTCAATTAGCCGATAGGGTTCGACAAGTCGAAAGGCTAAAGGCCGAAAAGGCCAGAGTTTTTAAAAATAACAAGAAAGAAAGGGTCTCCTATGTTGGAGCTGAGGAAGCAGAAGATTACCCTGAATTCGAAGAGGTCGAAATTGATCTCGCTGAATTGAAACAGGCCCCACCTTACTCTTGCAAATTATTAGTTCCCACAAAAGGGAAATAAATTGTTGAAAATGAGAAAAGTGACAAATTCCCAAAGAAGGTTTATACTTTCGATGTAACTAAGTGTGACGAGATTTTTGATCTGCTGGTCAAAGATGGCCAACTCATTGTGCCATCAAATGTCAAAATACCTCCTTTAGATCAAAGGAAGAAAAGAGGATTTTGTAAGTATCATAGTTTCCTAGGCCACAAAACCTCACAGTGTTTTCTTTTCAGGGACCTAATTCAAAATGCAATTAAGGATGGCAGACTGAAATTCGCTGACAAACCAAAAATGAAAGTAGATGAAGATCCTTTGGATGTCGCAGACAACAATTACTCCGAGCCTGTATGCATTGGAGAAATAAATATGGTGGAAGCAGATCAAAATGACACTCCATTAGGAGAGAAAGGCACTGAGAATGAAAACTGGGTGTTAGTTGAAGTCAACAAGGGGGTCACTGAGGACGTCCACAAGCAACCAGAGGCTTCGATCGAAGTAGTACCTTTGGCTGTTTAAAAAGAGATCCAGGCTACTGAAGGCCAGGAGAACCAAAAGCAAGAGTTGACACAGGTTACTGAAGGCCTGAGGCTAGAATTGGAGAAAGTCCAGATCACAAAGCCACCCTCCCCTCAGAAAGAAATATGGGATACTTTAGGGGAGCCCAGTGGAAAGTTTGACTACTTGGTTAAGTATTCTGCCCCAGAGAGTTCAAAAATCCAAATTGAAGATATAAAACCTACAGGATGGGGAGATGATGACATAAAGGGGGAGGATGTAGATGTAAACATGGTGGATATGGAGAGACCTCGTTCTAAAATGGATGAGATGGAGAGATACTTAGAAAAAGAAAAATACAAATTGGAGGATAATTATGCTGGGGATGCCAGTCTTAAAGATTACCTCATGTTGTGCCACAAAGGAGATACGGGAATGATAATATGCCCTAGGTGCAGCATCTTCTGCAACCAGAGAATTGCTGCAAACTTCGAGAGGATACAAAGGGCACGAACTGGCATCAACTGGCGCCAGGATAACCAGTTATTCAGGTGTTATCCTAAAGCTGGAGAAAGTTTGTTGGAGTTCTTGGTTCGCTGTTACAAAGGAGCAATAAAATGCCTAGTATGCCCAAGATGTTCCGCTGTGTACGATCAAAGTATGGCCAGAGCCTTCGAAACAATCCCTTTCGCCCCATGCTGGAACCACCAAGAGACTGGTCAGATGGGCCAACATTTCGATACCAAATACACTCAACGAAGGCCTGATAGTCCTCATCCCAAAGGCGCACGAAGGGTAACGTTCAAAATTCCTGCTGAAATACCAACAGATAAATGGCTGCAAGTCAGAACTGACAGGGGCAAAGACAAATGGAGAAACAATGAACGAAACGCACGCCACGCTATGACATATAGAAGGCAGTTTAACATGGCGAAGAGGGAAGAGGTGAGGTTAGAAAACTACAAAGGAAGAAACCCCATGTCAAGATCACAATGGTGAAGGCAACAGAGAATTCGAAAGGCTGAAAGGGAAGTTATGGAAAATAAAGGAGCAACTTCGATAAAAAACCAAGGAGAATCAAGCACCAACAAACCCACACCAAATAATCAACCTGAGGACAAACCCCCAGTTAGTAGGAGACTCTTCTCTGAAACACAACCAAATGAATCGAAGGAATACACACCAGGTCCAGAAGAAGACGAGGATATGCTACCGGACAACTTCGAATCAGAGGGGGAGTCTTCACTCAATATCAATTGCAACGTGGTATTTGTACTTCCTTGTGAGTTTGGATAGGAAACTGAAATCGAAGAGTATGAGGAGGAAGATACAATAGATATGATGAAGCATAGGCCTGTGTGTTACTACGTGATGGATAACAGAGCTGTCGAGGAGCAGAATGCGTTCTTCGAGCGCCCAGAACCAGCTATGAAAAATCATCTGAAGCCATTATTCATTCGGGAAAAGGTTGGTGCCCATGGTGTAAATAAGGTTTTAGTGGATGGGGGCGCTGCAGTTAACTTAATACCCCATTTCATGCTGAAAAAGTTAGAAATACGCGAGGGTGACATCAAACCACACAACATGGTTCTGTCCAATTATGAAGGGAAAGTAGGCCGAACATTGGGGGTAGTTCAATTGGACTTGACGATAGGATCAAGCTGTAGGCCCACCATGTTCATGGTGATCGAAGCCAAAGCCAACTACAACTTGTTGTTGGGAAGAGAGTGGATCCATGGCGTAGGAGCAGTTCCTTCATCAATGCATCAGAGGTTGGTTTTATGGAGAGAAGATGGGATTGTGGAGAACATTGAAGCGGACCAGAGTTAATTCATGACAGCAGTCAACTTAGTTGACAAGAGGAATTATGACAAACATCTGGCAAAGATTGCTCCTTGTGTCCCTAATGATGAAATCAACGAAACCAGAAATGCACACTATTATATGACCCTTCGCCATGATGGCATATATTGGGATAGAAGAATAATCAGTGAAGATGAAGGAGTCTAAGGTACTATGCAAAGACGGCCAGCAGGCTGGGAATTTGATAACCTTGCTCATGATTGAGTCCTCCTTCTTCGAAAGGATTTCGGCCTATATGGCTGAGAACGAATCGAAAGCGGCCTTAGAGGCTGAAATAAATAAATTGGCTGTAAAAGTGAACGAAATAAATGGGGATGGCTCGAAAGGCTCACCCTTTGAAGAACACGAAATAGATCAAAGGCTGGATGCCATCTATGATAAAGAACCCTTAGGCTTCGAGAGGGACCCCATAGACTCAGGTGCCAAAATGTTGGCGCAGGATCCACTCGAAGAAGTGAATTTAGGGGATGAGAACACAAAAAGAATAACCTACATAAGCGCAAAACTTAATCCAGGCCTCAAGCAGGAAGTGATGGAAGTCCTCAAGAAAAACAAAGATTGCTTCGCGTGGGACTATGATGAAATGCCTGGTTTAAAGAGGGAGTTAGTGGAACACAGACTTCCAATCAAGGATGGCAAGAAGCCCATCAAGCAAACTCCTAGAAGATTCTAACCAGCGGTTCTCACAAAGATCAAAGCTGAGATCGAAAGGTTGCTGCGCTACAGATTCATCAGAACCACAAGGTATGTCGAATGGTTAGCAAATATAGTGCCTGTTATTAAGAAAAATGTCTCTCTGAGAATTTGCATAGATTTTAGGGATTTAAATACTGCAACCCCTAAAGATGAGTACTCCATGCCTGTGGCAGAAATGTTAGTAGACTCTACTGCATGTTTCGAATATTTAAGTATGTTAGATGGATACTTTGGTTACAATCAGATTTTTATTGCTGAAGAAGACGTTGCCAAGACAGCATTTCGTTGCCCAGGAGCCTTAGGCACCTACGAATGGGTAGTGATGCCTTTTGGTTTAAAGAATGATGGGGCAACTTATCAAAGGGAAATGAATTCGATTTTCCATGATTTCATTGAAACCTTTATGCAGGTATACATTGATGATATAGTCATCAAATCTATATCTGCAGAAACCCATTTGCACCATTTGAGCCAATCATTCGAATGAATGAGAAAACATGGCTTAAAAATGAACCCCCTTAAATGTGCATTTTTTGTGCAGGCTGGAGATTTCCTTGGCTTTGTGGTTCATAAAAAAGGAATCGAGATCAACCAAAATAAGACCAAAGCCATAATAGAGACGAAAGCACCTACATAAAAAAGGGAGCTGCAATCTTTGCTAGGGAAGATTAACTTTCTCAGAAGGTTCATTTCGAATCTAAGTGGAAGAACCCAAGCTTTCTCTCCGTTGCTCCGTTTGAAGCAAGGCCAAGACTTCGAGTGGAACGAAGCCCATCAGGAGGCATTTGACAAGATAAAAAGATATCTCTCTCAGCCTCCCATCTTGTCTCCACCTTCATGGGGAAAGCCCATGAGATTGTACATATCTGCCTCTGAAGTTAGTATAGGTAGTATGTTAGCACAAGAAGATAGCAATGGCACCGAAAGAGCCATATACTATTTAAGTAGGGTATTGAATGATGCAGAGACTAGATACAACAATATAGAAAAGCTATGTATCTGTTTGTACTTTTCTTGTATGAAACTTAAGTATTATATAAAGCCTATTGATGTTTATGTTTCATCTCATTTCGATGTTATTAAACACATGCTTTCGAAACCAATAATGCATAGCAAAGTTGGTAAATGGGCTTTAGCCTTAACAAAATATTCTTTGACTTTCATGCCTTTAAAAGTTGTGAAAGGCCAAGTAATTTCTGATTTCATTGTGGACCATTCACTGGTTGAAAGGACTGTCATGGGTTACGTTGAAATGCAACCTTGGAAATTATACTTTGATGGTTCGACCAACAGGAATGGTAGTGGTGTTGGAGTTCTTATAATTTCTCCTGAAGGAATTCCAACAAATTTCAAGTATAAGTTAGATGGTCCTCGTTGCTCGAACAACGAAGCTGAGTACGAAGCGCTTATTGTTGGACTTGAAGCTTTGTTGGAATTGGGGGCAACTAGAGTCGAAATTAAAGGAGACTCAGAGTTAGTGGTCAAGCAAATAACAAAGGAGTACAAATGCATAAAGGAAAATTTGATGATATACTTCGTCATAGTTAACAGGCTACTTAGAAAATTCGAATACATGGATATTCAACATATACCAAGAATAGAAAACCAAGAAGCAAATGACTTAGCATAGTTGGCTTCAGGTTATAAAGTTTCTGCCAAAAACTTTGAGGATTTGGTCGAATTAAGAGGTAGAGTTATGGCTACTAGATTCATACCATCAGATCTAGAGAGTATAAAAATAGGTTATGCTGAGAAACAGGGATTCGAAGTACTAGCCATAGACACCTTATCAGATGTAGATTGGAAAAGTCCACTTGTGAGTTATTTAACAAATCCAACATTGAATGTTGATAGGAAGATAAAATATAGAGCATTATCATATGTCCTCATGGAAAATGAATTGTTCAAAAAGACCCAAGAAGGCGTATTACTGAAATGCCTAGGAGAAAGTGAGGCATACTTAGCATTGTCAGAAGTCCACAATGGGGCATGTGGGGCACATCAAGAAGGTCATAAAATGAAATGGTTGTTATTTTGATATGGCATGTATTGGCCCAGCATGCTCAAAGATTGTATAGACTTTGCTAAAGGGTGTGAAGAATTCCAGAAACATGCAGGGATTCAACATGCCCCTGCAAGTGAGTTACATTCGATCATTAAACCATGGCCCTTTAGAGGATGGGAATTGGATTTAATAGGAGAAATAAATCCTGCTTCGTCTAAAGGACAGAAATATATCTTGGTAGGAATAGATTATTTTATCAAATGGATCGAAGCGATACCATTAATAGTTGCTGATCAAGAGGCTATTATTGAGTTCATACAGAAACAAATTATCTATAGGTTCGGATTGCCAGAGAGCATAACCACAAACCAAGGTTCTGTGTTTATTGGAAGGAAGATGCAAGAATTTGCTCAAGAGATGGGGTTTAGATTACTGACATCAACACCATATTATGCTCAAGCAAATGGGCAGGTCGAAGCAGCCAATAAAGTGATAATAGGATTAATTAAGAAACATATTGGTAAAAAGCCAAGGAATTGGCACAAAATTTGGACCAAATACTATGGGCCTGTAGAACATCTCCTAAAGAAGCTACTAACACCACGCCTTTCCAACTAACATTTGGTCATTATGCAGTTCTGCCAGTAGAAATTCATCTACAATCAGTTCGAATTCAAAGACAAAACGAAATCCCATCTGCATTATATTGGGAGATGATGATGAATGAGTTAGTTGAGTTAGATGAAGTTAGATTGCATGCATTGGAAATCCTGATGAGACAAAAGGAAAGGGTAGCCAGGGCATATAACAAAAGGGTGAAAGGAAAAGCAGTCATTATTAATGACTTAGTCTGGAAAGTCATATTGCCCATGGACAAGAAAAATAAAACATTAGGTAAATGGTCACCTCATTGGGAAGGACCTTTTCGAATAATAAAGATATTTTCAAACAATGCATATGAAATCGAAGAGTTGGCTGATGATAAGCAAATCCTAAAGGTTAATGGGAAATATTTAAAGAAATATAAGCCACGCCTGCAGGATATTCGAATAATAAAAACGTAATCGAAACATCATAAAGGAATGCCAAAATGGTAATATAGATTGCCAAAATGGCGTTGTTTGGATATTACAGACCAAAATTCAGCCAAAGATTCAAAACTAATTAAAACTGAGATTTAAAAATAGGCATTGTTCCTCAATCTATTAAAGGTACTCCGAAAGGACTCAAGCCTTTGTTGAGTGAAACGCCTTGCTCCTTCTAGGGTAGCTACTTCTCCTTTAAGTTGCTCTGCTGCCTCCATTTCTGCAAGTCCTTTGTTGAGGAGCTCTTCTAATTGATCACCAGCAGTATTGGTTTCATAGGCCAATTGTTGTTGTTGAGCCTCCTTAACCTTTTGTTGAAGTTCTTGAATTTGATTTTCCCAGAGAAGAATAGACTCAGCTCGAGCTTCATAGTCAGTTTTGGCTTGCTTTATGTGCATGGCTTGGTCTTCAGCTTCCTTAGAGAGCTTCGAGGCATGATCATAAGCAGCGTCCATGGCAGTTCGTTTCTCTTGGACCTTTCTGGTAGCAAATTCATCTTGAAGAAGACACCCAATCACGTTGTCTAATAAAGATTGAAGATCGAATAATATGGTGTTGACTGGCAAAGAGCAGGTGGCGAGGTTAACTTGCGTGAGTAGCTCCTTCATGGTATAGCAAGCTGTACTATCCTGTTTGATCACTTCGAACAAGTCCACATCAAGAATTGTTCTCCTAATTTTGTTAAGGAGTACAACTCTATCATCTGAGGGAAATGGATTGCTAGTCGAACTAGTACCAGCCCTAGCAAGAGGAATGTCCCTTTGAGCTAGTTTAGCCTTCATATACCCAATTGGGTCATTTCGTCTTAGGAGAGCTAGCTCCTCTTCAGTCATTTGAGATTGAGACGATTGAGGAAGTTCCATGCACAAGGGAGTCACATCCATTTCGACTTCCATAGGCTTGTTGGTCTGGTCACCGTCGCCTTCACTCGTTTCCTGCTCATTGCCTTCTTCATTATCAACCAGATCCACCACTTCGATATCATTGTCCTCACTGCTATTGGCATCTGACTCTGTTCCAGCAGTCAAACCTTTGTGGGCATCTTCTTCCTCGGATACTTCTTCTGCAGATTCTTTGTTCCCTTGATCAGAATCGGCCTTCTCTTCTTCAGCACGAATGTCCTTTGGGTTCTCTTGAAGGGTTTCAAGAGGGGACTTTTGAAGAGAAGTTTCTGGTAAAATCTATGCAGATTCATGAAGCGTTGCTTCATTCGTTTCTTTCAAAGGAGGAGAAGTACTCTGGTCATCTTGCTGCTCTGAAACCCCAGTCAGGACCGCCATATTGGAGGATCCTTTATTTTGCACCAGGTTACTGGAGTCCCCATGAGGACAAGAGTTGATGGGAGCAGCAGTCTTTGATGGAGAAGTCGAAGTGGTAAGAGTTGGGTTCAAAATGTCCTACAGAGACAAAGAATGTTAAGAGCACGCACCAAGGTAATGAATAACTATTTTTTTAAAAAAATTCAAGTTCGATTTACCTGTGGGTTCTCAGAGGAAAGGTTGTTATCTATATGTTCCAACATTACGTTGGAGGTCGAAGGTGGATTTTTGGATTTAGTTGAGGGAGCGGCATCTCTGGAATCGAGTCCAGAAATGCCAGTTGGTGCAGCGCCTTTGGAAGTTTCTTTCTTCTGCTTCTTCTTCGAAGCGGTCGGTGAATTCCCCCCAGCATTGGGATTCTTCCCAGAAGTGCTTGTTTTCCTTTTCTTTGGAGTAGTTGGTGGGAGCTTGTTAGTCTGAAAAGATTTAAACATGAGTTAGATCTAAATCATGAGTTTCAGTGTATTTGAAACATCAGGGCTAATTGATTACCTGTGGAGTTGGAACAGTTGTTATTACTGGTGTTGTTGTTGTTGTAGTAGTTGTTGTTGGTGTGGATAAGGTCACATCACCATTGGTTTTGACGGTTTGTTGGGAGGTGCCTCCTTCCTTAGACTTCGAAGCAGTGGTCTTTATCCTGATGGCTGAAAATCGAAACAATTAAGGTAAAAGTTAAAGATGTAGAAAGTAAGAAACATTTGGGATTTTCCCAAGCATTCGCACATGCGCATTGATTAGATATAATCGACATGGAAGAAAGGTCATACGGAGATGTCCTGGGAAATCATGGAGCCAGTGACGAGCCCATGTCACAGTCTCAGATGGCTTTGGTTTCTTTTGAAGGTATTTGAACATTTCTTTGCAAGTGAACCACCAAGGGTATGGAGGAAACCAAGCCAGAGCCAGTTCTGAGGTAGGCAATCTAGGGAATTTAGGTGGATGCATTTCGAGTGCCAACCTATACCTATCCTCAGGTGACAACCCTGAAGGAAGTTTGAGCTTAGAAATTTTTTCTTTAAATTTTTGCTTCAAGGTCTCAGCCGCTTGATGCACAGTGGTTTCCAAGTGTGTGGGATCATAAGTGGTTTCGAAATGATTTTGAAAAGCCCTAATCTCTTTGGCGTGAGTGAACATACCTTTCTTGGAGTGTACCTTCACATCGAACGCATCAGTTAGTTTCTGTTGAATGGAGAGAGTATCGAACATATAAGATTGGTAGAACTTAGTCCACCATTCCAGAAAACCTTTGCTGTGAAGTGTGTGGGTTCAAAGGGTATTAGTTCAAAGTGGGCGAAGCCTTGATATTGTTCCTGTTGCAGTTTGGCTTCTCTTGCTTTGAAGGTTCGACCAGAAGTGATGGCACTTTCTGTTTGGAACAGAGGTTCAAGGATTAGTTGGCACAGGCCAAATTGTCTAGAAACTAAGTTGGGTTGACAGGCAAAAAGGAAGATTTGATTCTTGGAGGGAGTGATTCGTGAGGAAATTAATCTGGAAAGCAAGAAGGCTTTCCAAATATCTTGAATTTCTTTGCTTTTAACTGCTTCTGAAAGAGGCATGGTGAACCATGATGGTCCATGAGTCCTTGAAGCAAAGGGCGCCATGGTCTCTTCAAATTTGTGTCTTTTGGAAAAAATCATGATATAGTTTGAGAAAAGGACTTTGAAGTCATCTTTATCATCGTTTGGGGTAAGTTTTCGCAACCTCGTACCTTCAATGATTCTATCCGCTATCTCCGGATCTTGTTCAGCAATGGTGTTAGCAGTTGATAGTGAGGGTTCAAACATGGCATTAAGCCATAATTGGAGTAACCAGAAGGGGCCAGCTAGGAGGATGTTTTTGGGAGTATGGGATTTCAAACTCGAAACGACTGATCTTAAGCTTTCGTAAAGATCAACAAGTAACAGTTCGCTCAAACACACCCTCCTATTCTCATGTAAGTCTCTAGCTAGAGGGATGAATCTGCTTGCTACCTGTAAAGACCTGCTGCAGAATACATACCTTGATAACCATAAGGTGAGGAAAGCAATATGTTCCACATCTGACACACTATCTCCTTCAGTGTGGTAATGGCTAATGAATTTTGAAAAGCTGGCTAATTTGACTTCGAAGTCAATAATGCTGGAGTGCTCTTCATTGTCAGGGCTGTAGGTTTCTCCTACTGGTGACAAACCAGTGATGGCTGCTATATCGAAAAATGTGGGTGTAATCATTCCCCCAGGGAGATGAAAGGTGTTGTAGGTGCTGTCCCAGAAATATAAGGACGCAAATAATAATGGATGACTATAGGTGAAGCCTGGTTTCGATAACTTAATCAAATTGTAGATTCCTAATTCCTCCCATTGTTGGGATTTCTTGGCTTCTACTTTGGTAAGCCAGTTTTGGTAAGCTATATCAGAGGTAGGGCAGGATCAGAATGGTTTAAAGTTGCTCTTCACATAGTCTAGCACAAAGGGATCTTTTGGGGGAACGATTGGAGTTTCCATGGTTGTCGAATCAGAAGACTCGCCTATCCTAGGGATATCCATCTTATTGAACAAGGGCTTAAAGTTATAACAAACAGGGAAGATTTTTCTAGTATCTTTTAAGATTTCAAAGACTGTAAGAGGACCCATTAGAGAAAACCTCTTTCCAGCAGCGTTAGTTGGAATTAGTACCTGATATGCGTAGAGCATTTCCTTCTCTTTGGAGATCATTTGGGGGATAAGCACAGATTGACCTTGATAAGTACCAACTTTGCTTTCCATTATTGTTCCTGTGTTCTTTCCTTTCTTTTTGGAAGTTTTCTTCAATTGGGATGATGTTGTAGAAGACATTGTTGAGGATTGTTGGAAGTTTTAGGGTTTCGGTGAGAAGAGAGAAAGAAAAGATTCAGAATGTGGAAAAGAATAAAAGACTAAGTTGATTGGTTTTTATAGTGTGGAAGTTTAAACATACACTAAGTGAGACTAGGATACGTGGGAGTCGTGGGTTGGATTGAGAAGGAGGTGGCGTAAAAGCTGATATTGGTAATAGGCGTGATTAATAATAATCATTATTTTATAATTGCACCATGTTGTGAAATACTGATTCAAGACGGTTAAGGAATCCAAAAGGCTTCGTGATTGACGTGACTGGAGTCATACACAATAAATGTTATGATTTCTCAAAGGTCACATCAAAATCTTGCATATATATTTAAAATAAGTGTTTCTCAAAGGATCGAAATACATATTTTAAAGGGGCATTTTGTTGGCTGAAGATTTTGATGACACAGTTCGAAACAAAGCAAGTTGGATGTTTTGTTGGAATAAAGCAAGATGTTATGGTTCAGAATGGTAGAAGTAATTCTTCGAACGAACATGTCAAATCTCGGAGCTTCGAGTGACAGTTGTGAAGATATATTTAAAAGAAGCCTCGAAGTGGTAATGAGACTGTGTTTAAGAAAGGAGTTCGAAGCGAAGAGTGCCAAACATTTTGAAATTCAAACGCAAGCGGGATGTTCAAAATTTAAAAATATATGCGCTGGAGCGTTCGAAGACGCGTGGAAGCTAGAGAGGAGTAGTGCTCTGCATGTTCTGAACGTGGCAGAATCTTATAGGCAAGTCCGTTATGGTCGAAGTAGTATAAATAGAAGTCTTAGCGTTAGGATTTCGTGTGTCATATCTATTGTACAAAATTCAGTAAACATTCAAAATACCACATGGCTATGGAAACGAATGCTCGAACAATGTACGTATGATAACACCAAACATTTAAATTCAGTAAAACTCTTTATCTTTTCCAGTTTGTCTTCCATTTTCATGTCAATGTCATTCATATGCCTTTACCTTCAAAATAATTTATTGATTTCTTGCATTTAAATGTTTTCCTTCTATTTCGAATACTTTACATTGCAGAAACTCTTTTACATTTCATGCTTTTATCTTCATGCTTTTATCATTCGAAAACCTTTCCATTCAAAGTCATTTACTGATTTCTTGCATTTAAACATTTTCCTTCTAGTTCGAATATTTTACATTTCAGAAACTCTTTTACATTTCATGATTTTGTACTTCAAAGATATTTACTTGTTTCTTGCATTTTTATATTTCTTTGCAATCGAATCTTTATTCATGCAATTTGATTTTGCACGTATTTACTTGATCATGTCATTAGAACCTTTTAAGATGGTAATCGAAGTAAGTTGAACGTCTATAAAACATTCTAAATACAAATCCTAACTATGAATATCAGTTTTACAATTAGAATCATCCAAACGACCAATACACCGTAGGATCAATCTAGTCGATCCTGCAAGTTACCAGAGAGATTAAATAACAGTTATTAAGATTATTTGATAGTTTGGAGGACTAGCGGTTGGTTACCAGAAATCACTGTAAACAACTGTAACACCATATTATTGAACCAAATTCTCACCCTTACCTTGTAATTTCAGTAAAAATAAGCAAACTCTATGGTCTTCTCTCCCAAATCTCTAGCTCTCCTCTTGTTCTGCTATTTTGCCTAGTTCTTTCTCTCTTCCAATTCATGTACTGTCCAAAAAATCCCTCTAACTCTCTAACTCTCTAACTCTCTAACTCTCTTTTTATAATAACAAAACTCCTAATTTTTAGATTTATCTTTCTATCCTCACTTAATACAAAAATACAACAATGAAATTCCTCTTTTATTTCCTATATTTAATTATTCTATTCTTATTATTTTATCTCTAACAATAAAACAAAAATAATTAAATTCACTAAAGATGCTACTACTCATAGTATTTCATATAATAATTAAAACACTATTATTTTAATTATTCTACCACTTCTACACTATCATCGTACTACTCTATTTTTCTCAACCATCTCACTACACCCCACACGTGTCGTAACCAGCAAAAATAACAAGCCACCACCATTAATTTTTGTCCTAAGGACGGGGAAATAACATATAACCATAATTCGTACAGAGATTCTAAATTCGTAAGTCAATTAGATAAAGGAAATATGTTAGGCATCCTTCGTCTCCCTTATTCTCAAGAGGCTCCAATTTTAGGTTTAAGGGCAAGATGGGAATCTGAGAGTTAATGTTTTTATATGTTTAAGAAAAGAATTTTAGTTTTTTAGTTATGAACTCGCCTTGGTTTTAACTGCATGCCTATGCACCACCTTACGAAAAATCGGAGTCCAAATTCATAGTTTATATGTGTTTGATTAGTTTTTTTATGGATTGTGGAAATGTTTTAGAATTATCCTTGAACCTTGTCTGGGTTTGAAATTGGCGTAGTCGTAGTCGCAGTTCGTGGTTAATAGAAAATATATCCATAATCCTTTTTTTTATAAATAAAGTTGAATTTGAATTATGTTAGTAGAAAAAGTGTTAAGTTTGATTCATTAGCTGTCTTAGAATGCACAATGCAATTTGAAAAAAAATAAGTTTGAATGATGAAAAATAGTTGATGCATTAACAAAATGGTTAGTATTTTTAAACGTGGTTAATAAATAATTATTCTCTTATTATTAAAAATATATTAAATATTTTTAATAATAATCCTATATTTATATATCAAATTTTTTTTATGATAAATGAAAAATATATAAATTTGATGCAAAATGACAAAAAAAATTGCTATGAGACAACATATATAAATTAAATAAATAAAACAAATAAATAAAAAAATTAGTTAATTAAATAAATAAAATTTTTAATTAAAACATGGGGGGTGTATTTTTAATTCAGGTAGTAAAAACAGGGGGTGTTGAAAGTAAGAGCTTAAGCCCAGAAGTAATTTAAAGCCCAAATAGCGCAGGGGGTATGGTTTTGAACCGAGGGAAACAATCTGGGGGTGTGGATAGAATTGGGTCAGGCCCAACCATGTTTAAAGTCTGTTTGGCCAACATGTAGGAGAACGCATGGTGTTATGGTGTGTTAAGCGCTTATGGGTCGTTTGAGCCAGATCACGTGGCCATGCA
This sequence comes from Vicia faba, assembly GCA_948472305.1. Taxonomy (NCBI): domain Eukaryota; kingdom Viridiplantae; phylum Streptophyta; class Magnoliopsida; order Fabales; family Fabaceae; genus Vicia; species Vicia faba. Next base: position 1,301,130,588 of record OX451736.1, read on the forward strand.
GGAGTGAATCTTGAGCCTTTGATCAAAGGTAATGCAATCATATGGTTTAGATCTAAGGTTGATCAAGGAGTATGCTAAATGTGAGCATACAGAGGAACAAAGGGGTCTATATATTCGTTTTCTCTTAATTTTTCTCATTTTTCGCCTCTCTCTCTCTATTTCTCTACCCCAAAAAAATATAACCCTTGTTATATTTCTAGAGAGAGAGGCTCTGACCTCTCTCTAGAAATCAACCACGCCAGAAATTTCACCGCCCAAAGCGCCACCGGTCAAAAATCGCTTTCGCCTATGGCTGCATCAGGGAACCACCTCCTTCAACCATAACCAACCAAGAAATTAATACCTACATGCCAACCTTCATCCTAACCCAGAAGCCCACTGTGGGCAGTCGTGAATTCCTCCGTTGGAGATGAATGTATTCCAGAGACATCATCCCATACCTAGAAACCCCATGATCCCTATGAAGTTATACCCTAACCCTAGGTTTCTTACGTGAACCCTAGCAATCTTCAACCTAAAAACGTATATCCGGAGGAACCCTAACCCTAAATATCAATAACCCTAACCCTAACCAACACTAAATCTAACCCCAAATTTCCATAAAACCTCAAAATCAACCATAAACCATGCATCAAACAACAACAATAACAACAAAATTAAAACCTTAAGCTAAGTGAATTAGAGTTACCGTTCGTGCAGCGATTCTTTTCATTTTAATTCCTCTTCTGATTTTTTTTCTTTGCCTCTAATCCTTTCTCCTTCTTCTTGTAGGTACAATGATGGGGTCAAGATCTAATGATTTAGGGTTCTAATGATGAACACTAGTCCTCTTTTCTGGGCAACGAGCTTTAGTGATGGGTAAGGGATTTGCAGCAGCGCACAAGAGTTCTCCAAGGATTTATTTCAAATTTTTCCTCTTTTTGTCTTTCTTAGAACTCAGGCTTTTATAGTTTTTACAATTATATTAGAATTTTTCCTCCTTTTTTATGTATGATTTGGTGTTACAATTCGTGAATTTCTTGTAATTGATTTAGTTAGGGATTTGATTGAAATTTGTAATCAGAAATAGATCCAAAATAGATTAGGGTTCCAATCTGTGATGTATATGGACATCCTTGTGTATAAATTAGTATTCAAACAATAAAAGATTTGATTTCCTGCATATTATTTGATTTGCTGGGATTTGATTCACAAATAATTTGAACTCTGGGCTTTTAGGTGTTATCTTAGGGAGAAAGAGATCTAAAGCACAACTGGTCAAAGGGTTTAAAAACCCTAATGTTAACTTAAGTCAACTCTCCAAAAATAATAATAATAATAAAGAATAATAATAATAATAATAATAATAATAGAAAAATATGTCAGAAAATATCATTAATCAAATAATGCAATAATAATAAAAATATAAATATTGTCCAACAAAAATAACAAAAACTAAATTAATCAAACGTTGACTTCAGTCAACATCACAAAAAGCTTATTAGTCATATTATGGATTCCTCAAAAGCTTAATGGGCCAATAGATTCAAAAATTAGTAACCCCTTGTGACAAAAATACACCCCTTCCCTAAAACAAAGATTTTTAGAATAGAACTCTATAAAAATCAAGTTAGTATCAAAATTTTAAATAGATGCGTAGTAACACAAAAATAAAAATGATACATAACAACCGTTGACATCAGTAGGGAAAATTTGGTGTATGACAACTTCCCCCATTTAATTACTCTTTGATTAATGGTGCGAGAATACATAGGTCTCGCACAATTGAATCAGAGGGTTATTAAATAATGGAAGACCCCAACATTTTACCGCAGACTCAAAAATATTTTAAAAAGAGTTTTAAGTAACAAAGTAAATAAATAAGTAATCATAGATTTCGTGCATTTACCATAACCTAGGAGGAAAATAACACAAGTTTTAAAAATAGATAACTTTTCGCTGCTTTGAGATTGATACCACGACATAGAGGGTATATAACACAAATTTAAAAATTAACTTACTAACGCTTCGAGACTAACATAGTATGCTACAACGTAGATTATGCATGTTTATCGCAACCTATGGGATAAACAACACAAGTTTGATAACTCATTGTCCCTTTGAAACTAACACAATGAACTATATCATAGAAAAATAGATAACTTATTGCTGCTTGGAGACTAACACAACAAGTTATATCACAGATTCTCGTATATTTGCTACAACCTAGAGAGTAAATGATACGGGTTTGAGAATATCTTTTTAATGCTTCGAGACGAACATAGTAAGGCATATCGTAGACTTGCTTATTTATCATGACCTAGAGGATAAATACCACAAACTTGATAATTCATTGTTGCTTGGAGACTGATACAATGAATTATATCACAAATTTTTGCACACCTACCGCAACCTAGGGGTAGACAACACGAGTTTGAAAATATATAACTTACTAAAGCTTCGAGACTAACATAGTAAGTTATATCACAGTTTTGCATATTTATCACAACCTGGAGGATAAATAATGCAGGTTTGATGCTTGAATTGAGTTTGATAATCGACTTTCAGATAACTAAACAAAAGCCATAAATCACATATATATATTGCTTAGTACTTCCCTAATCTACCGGTTATGTTTGTTCTTCAATGAGGTATTTATTGAGTAAAGCTAAGGTTTTGATTTGCGTAGATAAGTTAGCTTGTAATAGGCCCCAAGATATGGCGCAGTATTCTTGGCCTAAGTTGTTTTAAAAATGTAATGCACAATTTACATGCACAATGCCTTAAATTGATATGATACCCAACGATGATGCTATTGACATGATACCCAAGTGTTTTATATGTATATACACCAAGTGTCTCGTATGTACATGCACCATGTGTTTTGTAAATGTTTTTGATAATTTTTCTCCTTTTAAACCATTGGGTTTTCTAAGTCACCAACTTCCCAACATTGTTTGTTGTTTCGTCGTGGTGGTCCTCCAAGTTGATTTTATTTTTGATATGTTATGGTGAACAGTGTCAATTTGATAATGGAAATTGTATCGTAGGTGCAGGCGTAGGCGTAGACACATGTGTGGATTTCTTTTGACGATTTTCAAACCAAAGTGCTTTTTGATGTTTTATCAAATGCTTTTATTTAATGTTAAATACCCAAAATAATTTCAACACAGTGTTTACAAGAAATATTAGTAGTATTTTACAAGCAAGTCGGGAAAAGGAAAAACACAATTGAAATAGAATTTGAAAAATAAATTGTTTTAGTAATAAAAGTGCCTCTGAATAGGCGAAAGTATAAGATGAAATTCCTAAAAGAGGTAATTATAGAAATTTTAATGAAATTTGAAAACAACAATGAAAATGATAATTGATACTGCTAATTCTCCAACATCCTTTTGATAACTCCATTCTTCTTTGCTTCTGAGTAAACTAATTTAGATCAATACGCCCCCTTTGTAGTCATGGTAATGAATTCTCGAACCACAATCTATTTGTTCATTTTTTGAATAAGATCCCTAACTTTTGTCTGGACCGCTCTTTCAGGTTTTCAATCTACTTGGATGATGATTTTGTCTGTATGTCCCTAAATTATTCCGAGATCTCCCTTTAGGGTTTTTGATCCACCAGGACGCCCCTTTTTGCGTAAGTCGCTCGTTTAGGGTTTCAACTTATCGAGTCTTTTATACATAGTATTTTTTGACTGTGGTGGAGTTTGTCGGATGTGGTAGCTCTTCCCCATCAAATGTTGTAAGGATAAGACCTCCGCCTGAGAATGTTGTTTTAACCACATATAGACCTTTGTAGTTAGGTGTCCATTTACCACGTGAATCTAGATAAGGTAAGAGAATCTTTTTAAGAACCAAATCTCCTTCTTTGTACAATCGAGGACGTACCTTTTTATCGAATGCCTTATTTATCCACTTTTGGTACAACTGACCATGGCATAAAGCTGTCAAGCGTTTCTCTTCAATAAGGTTGAGCTGATCAAGTCATGTCTGAACCCATTCTGATTCTTCAAGCTTGGTTTCCATTAGGACACGTAGTGATGGAATCTCTACTTCGACTGGGAGTACGACTTCCATGCCATAAACAAGAGAGAAAGGAGTTGCACTTTTCGAAGTACACACTGAGGTACGGTAGCCATGTAGAGAAAAGGGAAGCATTCCATGCCAATATTTATATGTCTTCACCATTTTTTGAATGATTTTCTTGATATTTTTATTGGAAGCTTCAATGGCCCCGTTCATCTTGGGTCGGTAAGGTGATGATTTATGATGTTCAATATTGAAATCATCGCATAACTCCTTTGTTGTACCCCAAAATTTTCCCTCCCATATTCTTCAAAATTTGCCAAGTCAAAGCTTCAAAATCTCCCCAAGGGTTGCACAGTTCAAGGGCCTCCTAACAGTCAAAATTAGGGTTTTGGTTCTGACAAAGAAAATGAAGTTTCCAAGGGTCCAATCAAGTCCCACATGCCTATAAACATGGTCAAGCATCCTCATGCCAAGTTTCAAGACTTACAGCACAAAATTGCACAGTCAAAAAACCTAATTGCACTACAGTCAACTGTAGGGGCAAAATGGTCATTTGACAGTCAAAAGTCCAAATTTTTGGTCAACATCTCATTTTGAAGCCACAAACATCATTTGATCAATGCTTGATCATGATTCTCAAAGCTTGGCTCAAAAATCATCAAGATGCAAAAGTTTCCATATTTGGACAGTTGAAAACGTCAACTGTAACTTGACCAAGGCATAACTTTCACATGGATTATCAGAAAAATTCCATCCAAAGCTCATTTTGAAGATAAAGACATTTCCTACAACTGCCCTTCATACTTCAAGTCCAAGAAAGGCTCTCACAAAAAGTTATCAATTTCAACATTATAGGTCATTTTCAAAAGTCATCAAAAAGGGACTTTAAGTCAAAGGTCATAACTTGATATTGGTAAATCAAAATGACATGGGACCAAAGACATTGGTTAGAGGACTCAAAGACCTTTCCAAAATGTCCAAGAACATGAGTAAAGCTTAAGAATTGAGCAAGTTATGCCTTGTGGAAGTTGGGAAATTTTTGGATATTTTGAAAAGTCAACATTGATTCAAATGACTTAAAAATGCTAATGGGCCTCTTTTTCTTCCACAATTCATCATCCAAGGCACGTGCACGACCATTTGGCCCAAAGGGAAGTTTTTTACCATTTTTATTTATTTATTTGGATTTTTAATTATTAAATATTCATTTAATTAAAATAAATAGGTGAAAAATACTAAACCTAATGTTTTAAATCTTTTTGTGCATAAAATATCTCCAAGATTTCGTGCAAATCAGGTTAGGAAAGAATCAAAGGTAATTGGATATGATTGAGACCAAGTTTGCATGAAAAGATTGGAAAATATTTTGCCATGAAAATCAATATCCTCTCCATCAATTCCTTGATCCTTTGGCTCTGAATTCTTACCCTAATCATTCACCTATACATACTAATGCAAACCCTCGTGCCCAGGCTCTCCAAGCTGCGCCATAGACCAAGAACCACACTTGAGTTTTTTGCCTAAAAGTTGAAAACTGAAAACTAGGTTTTAGGTTTTTTTAAGATCAAACAACTATTCCATTGGCTTGTTGAGGCTTCAGGGAAGGAATTGGAATCAAAACCATAAGCTTCAACACCAAGAAACGCGAGAACGACCACACCCTGTACAGAAAATTTCTTGCATTCTTGCATCATGAATCATACGTTTTTAGCAATTTTTAACATTTGATTTATGTTCATTGTTTAATTCTGAAGCTAACTACACAATTTAATTGAGTTTTTATGTACTATACACGAATCTGCCATTGTTGTCTTTTAGGGTTTTCCAAGCTTTGAATTGGGATTTCCCAGTTAAAGAAAAATTAGAACCTCACAGTACCATAACTGGATTCAGCGTGCTTGGACGATTATAAAGCCACCCTCGCGCTCAATTTATGAGCTACCACAAGCTAATCGCTATTTTGAAATATGGTATATAGGGGAACGGTTCAAAACCGTTGCTAACCTTTTTTCTGTTTCAGGCACAAAGGAAGAAGAAGGGTATGTGGCAAGCGGTGACTGGTTCATTCGAATTTCGCGCTAAATTTCCCACTGACCATTGTTTTTATGTTATATTATTTGTTTCATATTATATAATCAAAGCGCGTTGGATAGCTCAGTGGCAAGCAAGCATCTTGGTGACTTCCAGGACCTGGGTTCGATCCAAGGTCCCCCTTTCTATTTCATAATATTTTTCAATATATATTCCTATGCAGTTCAAGCTTCAAAGCCTACCATGCACTCATAATCTCAACGCACCACGTGGCCACTGAAGACCATCCAAGGGCCCAGATCTGAAGAGCTCCATATACCCTGGTCAAATATGCCTCACACGCCCAGAAAGGTCAAACCAAGCCAAGCTTCTTGGGCCAAAAATGCTAAGCAAAACCTCCAATTGGGGACAGACCCCCCATGGTTTGACTTTTCATCCTTTTCTTTATTTTGTTTATTTCAATTATTGTTTTTTTAATTAATTTCTTTAATTCAATATTTTCTTAAAAAAACATAAAGACAATATAAAAATCAGAAAAGGAACAAAAATAAATATTTTAATTTAATGTTATTTTTTTTTGTAAATAAAACCTTTATTAATTAATTAGTTTTAATCTAGGGTTAATCTTAATATTTTTTCAATAAAACTTAAAAATTGATAGAATTAGGGTTTCAAATCTTTTTCATTCTTTTTTTCCTTTCTTCACCATTATTAATAACTAAATATTATTTATTTTTTATAAACCAAATCGCATGTAAATAATTAATTTAATTTTAGGTTTAAATGTTAATATGTTTTTTCTTCATAAATAAAGATTAGAATTAGGGTTAAATTCTCAATTTCATTTAATTATTTTCATTAAAACCATAAGTCCAAAAATCAAAAAAATACCAAAAACAATTTCTTTTGTCATCTTTATTTAATCAATTTAATAATTTAATATAATTTCATTAAAAAGGGTTCAACGCCCTCGCTTGCAATTTTAATCCTCTTTGCGCACTTTATTTATTTCTTGTAAATATTTATGTAATTCTCCCAAAGCCGTGTAATTTTATAATTTCTCGCATTCTATTTACTTTCTGTCAAATCGGGTCCTGAAAATTTTGGCGATGTGGACCCGCGCCTTTGTAATAGCTTTAGAACTTTAATTTCCGCAACTTTTTTAACTGTTAATAATTGCATGCAAGAATGAATGTCTAAATAAAAACAAACGCATAGATCACCTTGACATGAATAAGACAAAATAACTGAACATGACACACAAATCACACACCACCCCTAGGGTACGCCTCACTGTTGCCTTGCCTCGAAAGGTGATCGTCGAGTAGAGGATGTCTTAGTAAGTCCTCATGATCCGGGAACCTGGCATGAGGGTAGCTTCTAAGGTGTCTTCCCATTGCTCTGGTGATCACCATGTCCCGAACACCTCCAACGGTGGTGCTACCTACCTCTCAATGGTGGGATGGCACTACTTTAAAGGACACTTACACAGACGAATTCCTTAGGGTAGGTAGACAACTCTAGATACTTGCTCTAAATTTCAAAACAAATTCAAAAATACTTTTCACACCGACACCTTTTCAAAAAGCTTTCGAAAGCAATTTTTTAAACACTCTTGAGGACTGATACAAGAGTCGAACTGGAATTTTCAAAGAAACTTTTTAAAACCCACAGTTGAAAAGCAAACAAACCATTTTGAAAACACAATGAGCAAGTATCTAAGAGCCCATGGATAACCATGGATAGAAAGGGTGCTAACACCTTCCCTTTCTATAAATCTACCTCCTGAACCGAGAAACTATCTCATAAGGAATTTTGCTGTGCTTTTGTCCTTTCCATTTGGAGAAAACAAAAGACGGTGGCGACTCTTGCTTCCGCGACATTTCGTGAACCAGCTTTAAACAGTCAGTTCCAGATCCACCGATCACAGAACTGGCGACTCTGCTGGGGACAAACTTAAAGTGAGGTGTACCTTAGGGTTAGTTCATAACTGTGTTTTCAATTGTATTGACTTGTCTGCTTTAAATTTGTGGGTTGCATGGGAGTTACATAGATCCTAACCCGGATCTGGGGATACCCTGTTTAGGTAGCATAAGCTGTGAGGGACCTGTCCGGCGTAGACCGACATGGGTGAAGCAGTGGCTACGTTGGTGTGGCACCTTGGTCTGTACCGATATCCCTTGTGTTGCAACGAGGAGAATATGGGTCTTCTGAGGAGTCATTAAGCACCAACAACCTTAGAACCTTAAATGACACAACTTGGCCATTAGAACAGTAGCAGTATGCTACGCCCATTGAGGCTAAACTCTCGTGATGGTTCTGGCTGCAAGAAAAGATTGCGATGCTGGAGTTATGACCGATTGAGGGTAGTCAATGATATTGGGATCCTCTAAGAACCCGGTTACTTTAATAGGACAGGTATGAACCAACAAACTGAAAGAGGGTAGTACCTAGACCTCATGCTGGCCTAAACTTTAAGGGCTTGCCTTGTGTGACTTGTGTGCCTTACCATGTTTGCCTTTGTATCTATTTGTGGTGTGCTTTATCATAACATCATAACATCATGAGCATTGCATGCATCCTGCATAAGGACTGACCATTTCAAAGACAAGAGGGTTTCACCTTTGCTCTGTTTTGTAGGACACCATGATGCCTGTGCGAAGGAATACTATCCGGTTCAACTTTGTTCTTTCACCTGAGTTGCTTGAAGAGTTGGTTAGCAGAATTCCAAATACCACTTCCTTCATTCAGAGGCATGGTTCTCTTCTCAGTTTAGTCACTGCAAAGCGGGATCAACAGTTGATGAGTGTTCTGACCCAGTTCTATGACCCTCTGTACCAGTGCTTCACTTTCAAGACTTCCAGCTGGTCCCTACCCTGGAAGAGTTCTCTGATTTGCTTGGTATCCCTATCTTAGATCAGACTCCCTTCACTGGTTGGGAAAAGACCCTCAGGCTTGAGGATGTTGCCGCAGCTCTTCCCTTGACACATCAAGAGGTAATGGACAACTGGGTGACTAGAAGCGGAGTTAAGGGTTTCTTGGCCAAGTTTCTGATTGGTAAAGCTAACAATTTCTGGAATGACCTGGACTTCAGGGCATATGAAGACATCTTGGCTCTCTTAATCTATGGGCTAGTCTTGTTTCCTAATCCTGACAACTTCATCAACGTCACTGCCATAAGGATCTTTATGTCTCAGAATCCCGTGCCCACTCTCTTGGGTGACATCTTGCAACAACTTCATGCTCGTACTACCCGAAGACGAGGAACCCTATGGTGTTGTATCCCTTTGTTGGTGAGGTGGTTTATTTCGCACCTTCCTAAGTTCGTACTGAAGAACCAAGAAGGAAGAGGTTGGGCTCATAGGTTAATGTCTCTCACCGACAAAGACATCATTTGGACTTGCAGAGGTTTGGATGAGATAGCTGTTATTGATCGATGCGGGGAATACCCTAATGTTCCTCTGATTGGTACCCAAGGAGGAATCTCTTACAATCCACGTCTAGCACTCCGTCAGTTTGGAAGAGCAAGAAGAGCAGGGCCTCATGAAATGTTGGTGCCTCACATCAGTTTTGAGTTTCAGGTGGATAGTGACGATCTGCGTCGTAGGTTCATCAAGGCTTGGGACAAAGTTCATAAAGCTGACCCACAAGAGTTGGGGCCAAAGACTTCTTTACCTATGGAAGCCTACTACAAATGGGTTCGCATCCGTGCTCAGAAGTTAGGTATGCCGTATGAAGCCGTCAGACCCGTCATTCTTGAGTGTCCTGACAAAGATGGTGTTCCTCCAACTATCCTTCCTCCTCAGATACCTACTGATTACGAGACATTAAAGAGGTCTTGGTCGCAACTGCGAGAAGAACGGGATTCTTACCGAGAAAAGTTCAACGGGCAGGAATTGAAGATCCAAAAGCTGATGAAGCAGTTGGAGAATGAGCGAGCTCTGAATGCTTACATCCGTACTGAGAAGAGGAGACCGTGGGATCAATAAGGAGCTCTGGATGTTCTTTTACAGTTTTATTTCCCTTTTCAGTATTTCCTTTCATGTAACGCCTAAGGGCAACCTGTTGAACAATTTAAGTTTCAAAGTTGAATCTAATGAAGTGTGTTCCTTTTTGTTTACAAAGTTGATTCCCGATTGTCTTTGAAAACATAAATCATACGCATTCCATTCATCATGTGCATAGCAGGTTTTCTTCTTTTCAGGTTGCTTACCGTTCTTCGCTGTTTATTTCAGCATCATGAATCCTGACTCATCATCAACTGAGATGTCCATCAAGGCTCTTCAGGCGCAGAATGCGCAATTTCAGGAATTAATCATGGGTTTGGCTCAGGGCCAAGAGGAGCTGAAGGCTCTGCTCCTGAAGAAGGAAAAGAAGAAGAAGAGAAGGACTGTTCTTTTCAACTAGGGCCGAAGGTTTGGTAACACTCTGCAGAATGAAGAGGTTGGTTCTTCCATTGGCAAGGGTACTCCTCAAGCGGAAAAAGGTCCTAGTCCGGTAGTCTCTGACAACGAGACTGATTTTGATGAAGAGCAGTATCCTCCTGCAGAAGATAGATATAAGCAGTTGGAGGACAGATTGAATGCTATGGAGATACAACAAGTGCCTGGGCTGGATTTCGGAGATTTGGGTTTGTCTACTGGTGTGATTATTCCTCGTAAGTTCAAAGCACCATCTTTCACTAAGTACGACGGGGCGTCTTGTCCTAAGCTACATCTCAGATCGTATGTTCGGAAGATTCAACCGTACTCAGTGGATAAGAATTTGTGGATCCACTTCTTCCAGGAGAGTCTTTCAGGGACTCATCTCGAATGGTTCTATCAGCTGGATGGGACCAAGGTTCGTAACTGGGAGGAGTTGGCTACTGCTTTCTATAAGAAGTATCAGTATAATGCCGACCTTGCCCCTACACGTACCCAACTCCAGGGTATGTCGTTAGGTTCAAGCGAAGGTTTTAAAGAGTACGCTCAGAAGTGGAGGGATCTGGCTGGCAGGGTGCAGCCTCCATTGACTGATCGGGAGTTGGTAGACATGTTCTTGGGGACCCTATCTGGGCCATTTTTCAACCATCTTATCGGTAACTCATCTGCAGGGTTTACTGATCTTATTCTGACTGGAGAGAGAATTGAGGCTGGGTTGAAGTCTGGTAAGATTCCGAAGGGGGCATCATCAAGCGCTGAGAAGAAACCCTTCAAGAAGGAGGCCAGTGCTGTATATGGCTCTAGAAGATAAGAGAAATCTGAGCGCCGCCAATCTGTCAGTGCGATAATGATTGCTAAGCCTGCTGCCGCTCCTCGGCCAACCAATCCTCAAAGGGCTGAAAGACCTAGAAGAGAATTCACCCGTTTGAGCATGACCCTATCGCAGATCTTGCCACAGTTGCTATCCACCAATCTAGTGACTGTCAGAGAGGCGCCAAAAGTTGTGAACACTGCCTCCCCCAAATACAACCCAAATGCTCGTTGTGCTTACCATTCTGATAGCCCGGGGTATTCCACTGATGACTGTTGGGCCTTAAGGAATAAGGTGCAAGACCTTATTGACGCGAAAGAGATACAGTTTGAAGCGCCTGAGAGGCCGAATATGGTTACCGCTCCTATGCCCCAGCATGGGGTAAATGCTGTTGATGAAGAGGTATATGCTGTTTCTGTGGATGATGTAGCTACTCCGTTGAAGACTATCAAGAGGAACCTACTGCTGGCCGGTTTATTTCCGGGTTGCAGTGAGGGTTGCCTGTTCTGTGCTGTTTCCCTATCTGGTTGTCCCTTGCTGAAGTTAGGCATCCAAAGCCTGATGGACAATAAGGAGATTATGTTCAAGAAGTCCGCTGTTCAGTTGGTTCCGGTACAAGAAGTTTCTGTGGTTACCATCTTCAATAATCCAATCAAGGCTCTCCCGAGGAAGCCTGTTCAAATCATGACCGTCGCACCTGTTGTTATTACTATTCCGGGGCCTCTCCCCTACGTATCTGATAAAGCTGTCCCCTGGCACTATGGGGCAGATGTGTATGTGAATGGAATCAAACAAGAGTTCAACATTGGCGCCAGTATCTACGATATCACTGGTCCAGCCAAGGTTACCCGCAGTGGCAGGCTCTTCTCGCCTAACATTGCACCGCCCGCTACTCGAAGACCCCTCCTTATAACACCTACAAGTGTACCTATTCCTGTTAATGATCAAGTTGTTTCCCCTGCTGCTGAGTCATCTAATGCTCGGGGCAAAGGGATTGAAGATGAGCCTGCCCGGATGGAGGCACCAATACCTATAAATGCTGAAGCCTCCCAACAAGAGATGGAGGAAATCCTAAAGATAATAAAGAAGAGCGACTTTAATGTTGTCGAGCAGCTGGGGCACACGCCCTCCAAGATCTCCATGCTCTCCTTATTGCTATGCTCCGAGGCCCATGCTAAGGCCTTGATCTCATTTCTCAAGACGGCCCATGTGCCACAAGAAACATCTGCAGTTCAGTTCACCGACTGCGTAGCAAATCTGACAACGGACAATGGCTTGGGTTTCTCAGATGCTGACCTGACTGCAAAGGGAAGGGACCACAATGATGCTCTGCATGTCTCTATTGAATGCAGGGGCACTACTCTGGCGCATGTATTGGTGGACACTGGCTCTTCCTTGAATGTGCTACCCAAGAAAGCTTTAGACCGTTTGGATTGTGAAGGCCTGGAACTGAAACCTAGCAATATCATCGTCAGAGCCTTTGACGGTTCCAAGAGGATGGTTCATGGAGAGGTTGACATTCCTATTCGTGTGGGCTCTCAGGTGTTTGACTCTACCTTTTATGTGATGGATATCCTTCCATCGTATTCTTGTCTACTGGGTCGACCTTGGATCCATAAAGCTGGGGCAGTGACCTCTACCTTGCACCAGAAGCTAAAGTACCCCGTCAGAGGGAAGATCGTCACTGTACAAGGAGAGGAGGAGTATATGGTGAGCCATTTGAATTCCTTCAGGTACATTGAGATGGACGGGGAGTTTATTGAAACCCCCTTTCAGCATTTCGAAGAAGTACTTCCAATTTCAGCAGCAACAGAAACGGCGGTCGAAAAGGATGTTCCTTTGAAGATGGCTTCCCTGAAGGATGCCCGGGCTGTGGTTCAGAAAGGTGAATGTGCTAACTGGGGCAGGCTTCCCGACTTTACACAGAAAACTGACAAGTTCGGATTGGGTTTTACTGCAGAGGGTCAGAAAGCTATGCGGAAGGCGAAGACCAGAAGACCTCCTGTGCTCATTACAAATCCAGGAGTGAATGCTGTTGGGGAGGATAATGAAGTGGGTGAAGTTGAGTTCAATAGCTGGATCTATCCGACGACTGAAGGCGGATTGACCAATTGGATTGTCAAAGACCACACTCCTGTTACTTTTGTTACGCAGTAATAAACTTCTCTGGTTCAGTCAGATCGACCCTAAGATCTCCCTGTTTCTTATCTAGTTGAAGACATTTCAAGACCTAGACCGGTTCAGTTAATCGACCCTAAGATTCTCTGTTTCTTATCCAGTCCAAGGCCTTCTCTAGTCCAGTTAAATCGACCCCAAACAGATTTTCCTGATAAAGACTCAGTAGAAGATATCCAAGATTCTCTCAATGATACTGTTGAGGTTGAAGTCGCCCAAGATTCTCTCAACGATTGCTGTTGAGGTTGAAGTTATCCAAGATTATCTCAATGATTGCTGTTGAGGTTGTAGTCGCCTATGGTTCTCTCCCCGATACTGCGGAGGTAGTAATCATCCCAAGATTCGCTCAACGATTGCTGTTGAAGTTGAAGTTATCCAAGATTCTCTCAATGATTGCTATTGAGGTTGTAGTCGCCTATGGTTCTCTCCCCGATACTGCGGAGGTAGTAATCATCCCAAGATTCGCTCAACGATTGCTGTTGAAGTTGAAGTTATCCAAGATTCTCTCAATGATTGTTGTTGAGGTTGTAATCGCCTATGGTTCTCTCCCCGATACTGCGGAGGTAGTAATCGTCCCCAGACTCTCTCAGCGATACTGTTGAGGTTGAAGTCATCCAAGGTTCTCTCACCGTTCCTGTTGAGGTAGTAACCATCCCTGGTTCATTCATCACCATTTGAAGCTCCGGATTCAGCTCCTGTAACCAGTCAGGACACATCTATACAAAGCATCTGAAGACCAGCTCCTGCAACATGTCAGGTACTCATTTTTCTTTTGCAGGTACGCAGGTTCTCGCTAAGGAATCTCTTACGCGGTCAACATCCAGATGGCATCTATAAGCCCATCCACCTTCCATCATATCTTAGCATGGCATCTATAAGCCCATCATCCTATTCATCAATCTCCAAATGGCATCTATAAGCCCATTCCCCACACTACTACTATGTGAGCGCAAATTTCTAGGCACTCTAGTGTTCAATCATCTTCGACCTTCGGATTACGAAAGGCACGTCAGCCAATCTGCATCCTCAGGTCTAAGAAGATTGAACAGGGGCAACTGTTGTACCCCATAATTTTCCCTCCCATATTCTTCAAAATTTGCCAAGTCAAAGCTTCAAAATCTCCCCAAGGGTTGCACAGTTCAAGGGCCTCCTAACAGTCAAAATTAGGGTTTTGGTTCTGACAAAGAAAATGAAGTTTCCAAGGGTCCAATCAAGTCCCACATGCCTATAAACATGGTCAAGCATCCTCATGCCAAGTTTCAAGACTTACAGCACAAAATTGCACAGTCAAAAAACCTAATTGCACTACAGTCAACTGTAGGGGCAAAATGGTTATTTGACAGTCAAAAGTCCAAATTTTTGGTCAACATCTCATTTTGAAGCCACAAACATCATTTGATCAATGCTTGATCATGATTCTCAAATCTTGGCTCAAAAATCATCAAGATGCAAAAGTTTCCATATTTGGACAGTTGAAAAAGTCAACTGTAACTTGACCAAGGCATAACTTTCACATGGATTATCAGAAAAATTCCATCCAAAGCTCATTTTGAAGATAAATACATTTCCTACAACTCCCCTTCATACTTCAAGTCCAAGAAAGGCTCTCACAAAAAGTTATCAATTTCAACATTATAGGTCATTTTCAAAAGTCAACAAAAAGGGACTTTAAGTCAAAGGCCATAACTTGATATTGGTAAATCAAAATGACATGGGACCAAAGACATTGGTTAGAGGACTCAAAGACCTTTCCAAAATGTTCAAGAACATGAGTAAAGCTTTAAAATTGAGCTAGTTATGCCTTGTGGAAGTTGGGAAATTTTTGGATATTTTGAAAAGTCAACATTGATTCAAATGACTTAAAAATGCTAATGGGCCTCTTTTTCTTCCACATTTCATCATCCAAGGCATGTGCACGACCATTTGGCCCAAAGGGAAGTTTTTTTACCATTTTTATTTATTTATTTGGATTTTTAATTATTAAATATTCATTTAATTAAAATAAATAGGTGAAAAATACTAAACCTAATGTTTTAAATCTTTTTGTGCATAAAATATCTCCAAGATTTCGTGCAAATCAGGTTAGGAAAGAATCAAAGGTAATTGGATATGATTGAGACCAAGTTTGCATGAAAAGATTGGAAAATATTTTGCCATGAAAATCAATATCCTCTCCATCAATTCCTTGATCCTTTGGCTCTGAATTCTTACCCTAATCATTCACCTATACATACTAATGCAAACCCTCGTGCCCAGGCTCTCTAAGCTGCGCCATAGACCAAGAACCACACTTGAGTTTTTTGCCTAAAAGTTGAAAACTGAAAACTAGGTTTTAGGTTTTTTTAAGATCAAACAACTATTCCATTGGCTTGCTGAGGCTTCAGGGAAGGAATTGGAATTAAAACCATAAGCTTCAACACCAAGAAACGCGAGAACGACCACACCCTGTACAGAAAATTTCTTGCATTCTTGCATCATGAATCATACGTTTTTAGCAATTTTTAACATTTGATTTATGTTCATTGTTTAATTCTGAAGCTAACTACACAATTTAATTGAGTTTTTATGTACTATACACGAATCTGCCATTGTTGTCTTTTAGGGTTTTCCAAGCTTTGAATTGGGATTTCCCAGTTAAAGAAAAATTAGAACCTCACAGTACCATAACTGGATTCAGCGTGCTTGGACGATTATAAAGCCACCCTCGCGCTCAATTTATGAGCTACCACAAGCTAATCGCTATTTTGAAATATGGTATCTAGGGGAACGGTTCAAAACCGTTGCTAACCTTTTTTCTGTTTCAGGCACAAAGGAAGAAGAAGGGTATGTGGCAAGTGGTGACTGGTTCATTCGAATTTCGCGCTAAATTTCCCACTGACCATTGTTTTTATGTTATATTATTTGTTTCATATTATATAATCAAAGCGCGTTGGATAGCTCAGTGGCAAGCAAGCATCTTGGTGACTTCCAGGACCTGGGTTCGATCCAAGGTCCCCCTTTCTATTTCATAATATTTTTCAATATATATTCCTATGCAGTTCAAGCTTCAAAGCCTACCATGCACTCATAATCTCAACGCACCACGTGGCCACTGAAGACCATCCAAGGGCCCAGATCTGAAGAGCTCCATATACCCTGGTCAAATATGAAGTGGTGAAAAACACAAGAAGGGGGGGTTCAATTGTAAAACTGAAATCTAAAGCAATGAACAAGATATTTTTATCCTGGTTCGTTTGATCTCAAACTACTCCAGTCCACCCGTCAAGGTGATTTCGCCTCTCTCCAACGAGGTCTTAATCCACTATATTCAACTGAATATTACAGACTGCTTTAACAACTGCTAAAGCCTTCTTGATTCAAACCACAACCCGGTTTGTCAAGGTAACACTTTCTTACAAAGAGATAAAACTATGTGTGTGAATGTTTTCTACAAAACTGTATCACAACTGTGATGTATACACAAATTGAAGCTTAGAAACTAGATTGCTAAACAGTAATAGAATATCAGAGTGTGTGGTTTAGCAAAACTGAGAGAACGAAGATTATGGTTTAGCTTTTGTGCGTGTAGAGATTTGGAGAGCATTAGCCATTTCAATCTTCAAAGCCTTGTTTATATAGCACTGAGATGATGAACGTTGGATGCAATATTCTTGATTCAATGCTAATAACAAGCTTTCCTTATTGAGCAGATCTTGTCTGGAATGAGGCCGTTGGAATTAATTTGCTTTCAATGCACAATACCGTTGCTTACTTAATGCAAGTTCTGACTTGGCTCATTCTGACTCTGCTTCGCTGCTGATGAACTATTGTGTTTCTGTATCAGAGTGTTAAGCGCAGTCTTGTTCATCAGGCTTCAGCATGTACGTGAGTTGATCATCTGATTTTGACATTCTGATGTAGCAACTTCTGATGCTGGTGTCTGAAATCAAGTTCTGATGCTGAATATATGTGATCTTGCTTATATCAATCAGAGTATCTGCAAGTCAGAACATAATAATTTTAGGCAGCAGATAGTTCATACATGAAACTTATAAATACTATATCTTTTCACTTTGTTATCATCAAAACTTAAATATAGGGTAGTAGATTCAAACTTTGTTCTAACAATCTCCCCCTTTTTGATGATGACAAAAACTAGATATTTTAAATGAAAATAATCGTGAAAAGGTATCTGGAATATGTATCAGAATAAGAAGTAAAAGGATAAGGAGTAAGGAGATGTCAGAGTTGAGAGATACTCCCCCTGAGTTTATTACTTCCTTTTGATTATACGTGTTCTTCAGGATCAGATCTTTTTGCCTTTCTTTGAACATCAGAGTATCAGAGTCTTTGACTTATCAGAAGCTTCAGAGCTTTTCTTGTCAGAGCTTTGCTTTGGATCAGAATATTAAGCCGGATCAGAACTTCATATTGATCAGAGCTTCTAGTCTTCAGAGTGTCCAGGAGCTTCCTTGTGCCTGTAGACTTTAAGCAAAACAGAAAAAAACATTTCAAGTAATAGAGTTAGAATGTTTGAGAATTTCTGTCTAGTTAGCCGTTATTGATTAAAATATCATTCTTGTTCTCCCCCTTTTTGTCAGCAATCAAAAAGTGTTGGTGATGTGCTAAAACAATTAAGATCAGAAAAACTAATCATATTAAGATAGTTCAGAATCAAAACAAGAAAATATTACAAAACATAATCAACCAGTACATCAGAAAATCAGGGAAAACATGAAAAAGGTCATGCATGAAAAAAAAGACTAAGGTTGAGGAGGCAAGCGTGTGAACAGGTTCTCCAGCATGGCTTGAATCTTTTCAGCAGTCTCATTCTGCTTATGCACCATGCTGACAACAGTGTCAATCTTGTTGTCCTGCACATCCATTCTCTCTTTCATCTTCTGATCGTTTTCATCCATCCGCTGCTGCAGACGCATGTCATTCAGCCTTAGTTCTTCCAGAGTCTGCCTGTTCAAGGCAGCTTGAGAAGCATCAGAATTAGGAGGCTTCTGAGAACTTTCAGCAACATCCTCTGCTAGACTTTCTTCAGCTTGAATGGTCTTGTCTTCTTCTGATGATTGCACCTTTGCAGCTTGCTGTTTCTCAGACCAAGGTTCACTGTCCAGAGGGAGCACGTCCTCTTTCAGAAGCATACTTCCAACTTCATTCAGAAGCTTGCTGAAATTTTGTTGTGCCTGCTCATAGTTGATATCCTGCAACTTGAGGGCTTCAGCACGTACCCAAAGTCTGAATTGTGACCAGAGCTGATCAGAAGCAGCTGGGTCAATCATTCCAGGACAGACTTGCTTCAAAGAAGCAATCCATTGCAGCACACCTGTTTCAAAATTCATAATACCAGAGCCAACATCTGGTTGCTGTGGTTTTGGGATGGCAATTTTGTGTTTCAAATCAGCAAGACAGTCAAGACTGGTTAAGTCTATGAAAGTCCTGCTGGGGTTTTCAGAGGTTTTCTGAGCAGCTGTTTGTTTTGGAGATGGAGTATCAGAATCAGAGATTACGATTGGACTGGGTGGTGTTTTGGGAGTATTTGGTGGTGTCGATTCTGATGAGGATGGTAACTGGGGCATGATAACAGTTGTTCCACATGGCAATTGGATTGCCAGCGGTGATGGTTGAGGTGAGTGAGGTTCAGATTGATGAGGGGAAGGAGTTTCAGAGTGGTGAAACTCTGTTTGTGGTGATGGTGGATTAATTTCTGGTTGGGGAGAGGGAGTTGGAATCTCTGATTGCTCAGGGATCAGAGGTTCTTCTGAGAGTGGTTGTTGTTGTTCTGGTTCTGCAGCAGATTGCTGTTGTTCTGGTTCATCAGCAGATTGTTGTTGTTCTGGTTGTGGAGGAGGAACATTTTGTGGTTCAGAGTTTGGTTGATCATAGGCATGTTGATCAATATCAGACAGCACTTGGTCAAGTGCTGATGTTGTTGAAATTGTTGGTTGTTTGGGGTGTTTGGTTCTGGGTCTTCTGAGTTTTAATGCCTCAGAAGGGTCTTCTTCTTGTACAGTTTCATCTATGGTAGGGATGGGGATTGAGATTCTATGAGAGGTTTGCAGAGGGATAGATGCTGGAATAGTAGCAGAATTTAAAACAGGGGCAGCAGATGAAATACCTCTTTTCTTGGGAGTCTGCTGAGATGATCCTTCTGATGGCGCCTTCCTCTTCTTTGTCTTCTTCAGAGTCACTTCTGGTTGAGGTTGATGCAGATCTCTGATATTCAGCTTTGGATCTGTACCATCTGCCTTGCACGCATCCAAGTACCTGAGAATCACCTCTGGTTTGGATTCAATTTCAGAAAATAACGGAAAGTCACTCAGAGGCACTCTTCTGCTGGAGATATCAGCAATGGGAGTAGCTCTGGGTTCCTTCTGAATATTCTTTATCAGCTTCATCTTTTTCAGGTTCTTTGCGTTCAGAGGTTTCCCAATTGTTGGATCAATAATGCTTAGCTCTTGAGCTTCTATCAGATGCTCAATCAGTCTATTCTCTGTCAGAATATCTGATATCAACCTTCCAAAAGGTATCCAATCCCTCTTGGTTCTTTCTTCTTCCCTTGTTTCTTTCACACTTGTTCTGAGGTGGTTGAACAGGAAGTGAGCCAGATTGATCTTTACCTTCTGATCAATAAAGTAGATCAGAAACTGCTGATCCACATTTATGTAATCAGGAGAACTGGTTGGTTTCCTGTGGTTGAAGCACCCCAGAATAATCTTAGCCCATACTCTGAAATGATCCTTCAGATCTTTAATCTTGCTGCTGGGCATCCCAAGAGTGAAAATCCTGTCAGCTACCACACCTATATCAGCACATCTTTCAGCCATGTCCACACAACGGACGCCACCACCACTTTGACCGATTAGCCTTGCAATGTGATCTTCAGTAATCACAATCTTCTTCCCCATAACAAAGGAGGTGACTAGATGTGTTGAAGCCTTGGCGTGAATCCAAAATTCCTTGACCAGCGTTGGGAATGTTGGTCCAACCAACCTATCGAAATACCTTTCCCACTTTTGAGCCCTAACTTCTTCAGTTAGGTCAAAACCGTTCTCCTTCAAGCTTTCAAAGTCAATGATTAATTCAGAAAGCACTTCAAGATTCTTCACCGGAGTGAGGAGAGTTCTGAGTGGCACTTGATATTGCTCAGATGATGCTTTCTTCTGAGTACCTGCAGACACGCTGCTGGAGGTTGCCATGTTCACACTAAAAGGGTTTTGAGAATAAACTGAGGAAAATAGTTTGCAAGAGATGAACACAGAAATATGCAGAAAATGCTTGAGTATTAGTGAGAAAGCGTAAAGAATAAGAATGAGAGATTAATGTGCTTAAATAGAATTTTCAAAACTATTTTGAAAAGATAAACGTTTTTTAAGAGAGAGAAAAATCATGATTGCCATTTAAAAGTATGATTACTTTTCATTAAATGCTTGCTGATTTTGGGGGATTTGAGAAAGATACTTAAAAACGGTTACCAGACATGTGTCTCAATGCACCCAATCAGCGCTTTGCCTTCTCAGAAGCGTGCACGCGTTCTGCTTCAGAGATATGCTGATGATTGGATGACACTTGTTTGATGTAGTGATCAGCACGTCTGTCTTTGAGCTTAGACTCTCAGATCTTTAGACTTGCATCTGATACAATCTGCATGTTCTATCTTTCTGAAAGGAGATTGATCAGAAGTTCACAGTGAAATAATTACATTCTGAAGGTAAATATATGGAATTAAAAATTTTTTCACTCTGGACATACTTTCATGCTGAGATGTTTCAGAATGAAGTTAAACCTATCTTCTGAAAGGGGTTTGGTAAAGATATCAGCCCATTGATGGTCTGTATCTATAAATTTTAAGTTCAAAATACCTTTCTGAATATAGTCCCTAATGAAGTGATGTTTTATTTCTATATGCTTAGCTCTAGAATGTAAAATAGGATTCTTACTTAAGAAAATAGCAGAAGTATTATCACAAAGTATAGGAATGTTACTCTCAAAAATCTGGAAGTCTTCAAGCTGACTTTTCATCCAGAGCATTTGTGTGCTACATCCTGCTGCTGCTATGTACTCAGCTTCTGCTGTTGACAGAGCAATTGTTGATTGCCTTTTGCTGGACCAAGAAATCAGATTTTCTCCCAGAAACTGGCAGCTTCCAGAAGTACTTTTACGTTCCACTCTGTCTCCAGCAAAATCAGCATCACAGTAGCCTACTAAGCTGTAATCACTAGATTTTCTATAAAACAAACCCAGATTAGTAGTACCTTTCAAATACTTGAAAATTTGCTTAACAGCTGTTAAGTGAGATTCTTTAGGATCTGATTAGAATCTAGCACAGATACAAACACTGAATAATATGTCAGGTCTTGAAGCAGTCAGATAGAGGAGAGAACCAATCATACCTCTGTAGACTTTCTGTTCTACATTTTTGCTTACCTCTTCTCTTTCCATAATGCACGTGGGATGCATTGGAATCTTTGATGGCTTACATTCTGAGAGGTCAAATTTCTTCAGAAGATCTCTGATGTATTTGCTCTGATGAATGTAAGTTCCTTCTGGAGTTTGATTGATCTGAATTCCTAGAAAGAATTTCAGTTCCCCCATGAGGCTCATCTCAAATTCTGCCTGCATACACTTAGCAAATTTTCTTCCAAGAGAAGGATTAGTAGAACCAAAAATAATATCATCAACATAAATTTGACAGACTAAGATGTCACTCTTAACTTATTTACAGAATAGAGTAGTGTCCACTTTCCCTCTGGTGAATTCATTTTCCAGCAGAAAGTTACTTAGCCTTTCATACCAAGCTCTGGGAGCTTGTTTCAGACCATACAGTGACTTCTTTAGTTTGAAAACATGTTCTGGATGTTTTGTATTTTCAAAACATGGGGGTTGGTGTACATAAACTTCTTCTTCTATATAACCATTTAAGAATGCACTTTTGACATCCATCTGATACAGAGTGATGCCTCTATTAACAGCAAATGAAATTAAAAGTCTGATAGATTCTAACCTGGCGACTGGGGCAAAGGTTTCTGTATAGTCTATCCCCTCTTGCTGACTATAACCTTGTGCAACCAGTCGTGCCTTGTTTCTGATGACTTCACCTTGTTCATTTAGCTTGTTTCTGAACACCCATCTTGTTCCAATGACGTTGAATCCTTTTGGTCTGGGAACGAGATCCCATACGTCGTTTCTGGTGAATTGATTCAGCTCTTCTTGCATTGCTAGAATCCAGTCATTATCTAGAAGTGCTTCATCAATTAAAGAAGGTTCAATCAGAGACACCAGTCCCATAAGTGATTCTTCAGAGTTTCTGAAGCTTGCTCTCGTTCTGATTGGATCTTCCTTTCTTCCTAGGATAGTCTCTTCTGGATGATCCAAGCTGCTTCTGGGTAATCTCTTCTGAGGTTGGTCAGCAGCTGTTGTAGGATTTCTAGCAGTGCTCCTTTCAGACGTTGAAGGAATATCTGTGTTGAGAGCTTCTGATGACTTGTCTTCAGAACCTGCAAATTCAATTTCTATACCTGCAAAAACTTCATTCTGCTTTGACTTTTCAGAGTCAAGCTTGTCATCAAAACAAACACTGATTGATTCTTCCACAATTTGTGTTTCTGTATTGTATACTCTGTACCCTCTTGAGCGTTCAGAGTATCCTAACATAATACACTTCTGTGCTTTAGAGTCAAACTTGTTCAAATAATTCTTTGTATTTAATATAAACCAAGTACATCCAAATGGATGAAAATATGAAATGTTGGGCTTTCTGTTCTTCCACAATTCATATGGAGTCTTTTCCAGAATAGGTCTTATTGAGATTCTATTCTGAATGTAGCACGCTGTGTTTATTGCCTCTGCCCAGAAGATTTTAGCAACGTTTGTCTCATTGATCATGGTTCTGTCCATTTCTTGCAATGTTCTGTTCTTTCGTTCTACAACTCCATTTTGTTGGGGAGTTCTAGGACAAGAGAAATCATGCAGAATGCCTCTGTCATTAAAGAATGACTCAAAATCTTTATTTTCAAATTCTCCACCATGATCACTTCTGACTTTAACGATTCTAAGATCCTTTTCATTCTGAACTTGGTTACAGAAGGTAACAAACACATAGTGTGACTCGTCCTTGTGTCTTAAGAACTTTACCCATGTCCATCTGCTATAGTCATCTACGATTACTAACCCATACTTCTTACCACTGACTGAAGCAGTTTTAACTGGTCCAAATAAGTCAATGTGCAGAAGTTCTAATGGCTTAGAGGTAGAAACAACATTTTTGGATTTAAAAGAAGGTTTTGCAAATTTGCCTTTCTGACATGCTTCACACAGAGCATCTGAATTGAACTTCAAATTAGGAAGTCCTCTGACCAGATTGAGTTTGTTAATCTGAGATATTCTTCTCATACTAACCCCAATCTTCTGTGCCAGATCCACTGCTCGTTGTTAACAGACAGAAGACATTTTACATTCTGACTCTTTAGTTCAGAAAGTTTGATTTTGTAAATGTTGTTTTTCCTCTTACCATTAAACAGGGTAGTCCCATCTTTCTGACTAACAGCTTTACATGATTTTTGATTAAAGATTATATCATAACCGTTATCACTTAATTGACTTATGGATAACAGATTATGCATCAATCCATCTACTAGCAGAACATTATTAATAGAGGGAAGATTTCCATTACCTACAGTTCCAGAGCCAATTATCTTTCCCCTCTGATTGCCTCCAAAGCCAACGTGGCCTCCAGGCTTAAGTTCCAGGCTTTGGAACATATGCCTTCTTCCCGTCATGTGTCGTGAGCAGCCAGAGTCCAGGTACCATGACTGGTGTTTCTGACTTGCTGCTAAAGATATCTGCAACATGTATTATTTTATCCTTAGGTACCCAGATTTTCTTGGGTCCTGATTTGTTAGTTTTACCAAAACTCTGGTTGAATTTTGGTTTCACAGAGTTCTTACTGCTAGTATATTTGATATCATGTGTGTGACCATACACAAAATGTGAATTCAGAGGAGTGTGTTTAATGGTTAAGTCCATGACATTCTTTGGTGTAGGAACCTTACCTTGGTATCCTATTCCTTTCCTGCCGTTTCTGCTAACTCCATAGATCATTGAAGCCATTCTGCTTCTATCTATGCTTTTAGCTAGGAACTTCTGGAAACTGTGATCATACTCCTTGATGATCTCATCAGCGTTGCTGGGAGTTTCAGAAATTGGTTCCTTCTGAGAGTTTTGTAAAGTGTTTTCTAATTTTGAAATCTTATTTCTCAGCTCAGAATTTTCCAATTTGAGACTCTCAGACTTATTAGAGTCAGATTCAAGATTCCTTTTCAGGTCTCTGAATTTAGCTCTAATTTGCTGATAACGTTCCAGAATTTCATTAAGGCTTTCAGCAAGTTCAGCCTTTGTAAAGTTAACAGCAAAGTTAGGAAATACCTCTTCAGTGTCTGATTCTGAGTCTGATTCAGAAGCTTCACTATCTTCTGAAATGTTAGCCATGAGAGCTATGTTTGCCCTTTCATCATCTGATTCTGAGTCAGCTTCAGACGAGTCAGAGTCATCCCATGTAGCCATGAGACTTTTCTTCTTCTCTCTTCCAAACTTCTTTTTGGGCTTTTCCCTCTGAAGCTTTGGGCAGTCACTCTTGTAGTGTCCTTGCTCATTGCACTCATAGCAGATGATGTCTTTTGTGTTTGGCTTTTTGCTACTGGAGGAGCCTTCAGATCTTCTGTATCCAGAGGAAGAATCTGTCCTTCTGTATCTGGAAGAAGACTCGTTCTGATCAGATCTTCTGGGATTCCTGAACTTCCTTTGTCTTTGCTTCCACAGTTGATTTACTCTTCTGGAGAGAAGGGAAAGTTCGTCTTCTTCTGATGAGGATCCATCAGATGTTTCTTCAACTGCCTGTAAAACTTTAGACTCAAACTTTCTGTTAGATTTTAATGCTAAAGGCTTACCTTGCTTCTGAGGCTCATCAGCTTCTAGCTCTATCTCATGACTTCTGAGGGAGCTGATAAGTTCCTCCAGAGTGATTTTGTTGAGATCTTTAGCTAGCTTCAGAGCAATAACCATAGGCCTCCACTGCTTGGGTAAACTTCTGACTATTTTCTTGACATGGTCAGCAGTAGAGTATCCTTTGTCCAGAACTTTGAGACCAGCTACTAGAATCTGGAATCTAGAGAACATAGTTTCAATGGATTCAGATTCTTCCATTTTGAACGCCTCATACTTCTGAATGAGCGCCAGAGCTTTTGTTTCTTTGACCTGAACGTTGCCCTCATGCGTCATTCTGAGAGAATCAAAAATATTCTTTGTTGTGTCTCTGTTGGAGATCTTTTCATACTCAGTATAGGAGATGGCACTGAGGAGGATGGTTCTGGCCTTGTGGTGATTCTTGAAGTCACGCTTTTGTTGATCAGACATTGTTTTTCTATCAATCTTCTGACCACTTGCATTCACAGGGTGCGTGTATCCATCTGTCACCATATCCCACAGATCAGCATCATGTGCCAGAAAGAAGCTTTCAATTCTGTCTTTCCAGTAATCAAAGTTTTCTCCATCAAAGACTGGAGGTTTGCCACTGAATCTGTCTCTGTCCTCATTGTTGTCATTGCTGATGTGAGAATTGTTTCCTGCCATTGTGTTTTTCTGACGCTGGATCTTGTACTGACACGGTTAAGTGTTTTAGCTCAGAACCAGGCGCTCTGATGCCAATTGAAGTGGTGAAAAACACAAGAAGGGGGGGTTCAATTGTAAAACTGAAATCTAAAGCAATGAACAAGATATTTTTATCCTGGTTCGTTTGATCTCAAACTACTCCAGTCCACCCGTCAAGGTGATTTCGCCTCTCTCCAACGAGGTCTTAATCCACTATATTCAACTGAATATTACAGACTGCTTTAACAACTGCTAAAGCCTTCTTGATTCAAACCACAACCCGGTTTGTCAAGGTAACACTTTCTTACAAAGAGATAAAACTATGTGTGTGAATGTTTTCTACAAAACTGTATCACAACTGTGATGTATACACAAATTGAAGCTTAGAAACTAGATTGCTAAACAGTAATAGAATATCAGAGTGTGTGGTTTAGCAAAACTGAGAGAACGAAGATTATGGTTTAGCTTTTGTGCGTGTAGAGATTTGGAGAGCATTAGCCATTTCAATCTTCAAAGCCTTGTTTATATAGCACTGAGATGATGAACGTTGGATGCAATATTCTTGATTCAATGCTAATAACAAGCTTTCCTTATTGAGCAGATCTTGTCTGGAATGAGGCCGTTGGAATTAATTTGCTTTCAATGCACAGTACCGTTGCTTACTTAATGCAAGTTCTGACTTGGCTCATTCTGACTCTGCTTCGCTGCTGATGAACTATTGTGTTTCTGTATCAGAGTGTTAAGCGCAGTCTTGTTCATCAGGCTTCAGCATGTACGTGAGTTGATCATCTGATTTTGACATTCTGATGTAGCAACTTCTGATGCTGGTGTCTGAAATCAAGTTCTGATGCTGAATAGATGTGATCTTGCTTATATCAATCAGAGTATCTGCAAGTCAGAACATAATAATTTTAGGCAGCAGATAGTTCATACATGAAACTTATAAATACTATATCTTTTCACTTTGTTATCATCAAAACTTAAATATAGGGTAGTAGATTCAAACTTTGTTCTAACAAAATATGCCTCACACGCCCAGAAAGGTCAAACCAAGCCAAGCTTCTTGGGCCAAAAATGCTAAGCAAAACCTCCAATTGGGGACAGACCCCCCATGGTTTGACTTTTCATCCTTTTCTTTATTTTGTTTATTTCAATTATTGTTTTTTTAATTAATTTCTTTAATTCAATATTTTCTTAAAAAAAACATAAAGACAATATAAAAATCAGAAAAGGGACAAAAATAAATATTTTAATTTAATGTTATTTTTTTTGTAAATAAAACCTTTATTAATTAATTAGTTTTAATCTAGGGTTAATCTTAATATTTTTTCAATAAAACTTAAAAATTGATAGAATTAGGGTTTCAAATCTTTTTCATTCTTTTTTTCCTTTCTTCACCATTATTAATAACTAAATATTATTTATTTTTTATAAACCAAATCGCATGTAAATAATTAATTTAATTTTAGGTTTAAATGTTAATATGTTTTTTCTTCATAAATAAAGATTAGAATTAGGGTTAAATTCTCAATTTCATTTAATTATTTTCATTAAAACCGTAAGTCCAAAAATCAAAAAAATACCAAAAACAATTTCTTTTGTCATCTTTATTTAATCAATTTAATAATTTAATATAATTTCATTAAAAAGGGTTCAACGCCCTCGCTTGCAATTTTAATCCTCTTTGCGCACTTTATTTATTTCTTGTAAATATTTATGTAATTCTCCCAAAGTCGTGTAATTTTATAATTTCTCGCATTCTATTTACTTTCTGTCAAATCGGGTCCTGGAAATTTTGGCGATGTGGACCCGCGCCTTTGTAATAGCTTTAGAACTTTAATTTCCGCAACTTTTTTAACTGTTAATAATTGCATGCAAGAATGAATGTCTAAATAAAAACAAACGCATAGATCACCTTGACATGAATAAGACAAAATAACTGAACATGACACACAAATCACACACCACCCCTAGGGTACGCCTCACTGTTGCCTTGCCTCGAAAGGTGATCGTCGAGTAGAGGATGTCTTAGTAAGTCCTCATGATCCGGGAACCTGGCATGAGGGTAGCTTCTAAGGTGTCTTCCCATTGCTCTGGTGATCACCATGTCCCGAACCTCGAATTGACCCGAACACCTCCAACGGTGGTGCTACCTACCTCTCAATGGTGGGATGGCACTACTTTAAAGGACACTTACACAGACGAATTCCTTAGGGTAGGTAGACAACTCTAGATACTTGCTCTAAATTTCAAAACAAATTCAAAAATACTTTTCACACCGACACCTTTTCAAAAAGCTTTCGAAAGCAATTTTTCAAACACTCTTGAGGACTGATACAAGAGTCGAACTGGAATTTTCAAAGAAACTTTTTAAAACCCACAGTTGAAAAGCAAACAAACCATTTTGAAAACACAATGAGCAAGTATCTAAGAGCCCATGGATAACCATGGATAGAAAGGATGCTAACACCTTCCCTTTCTACAAATCTACCTCCCGAACCGAGAAACTATCTCATAAGGAATTTTGATGTGCTTTTGTCCTTTCCATTTGGAGAAAATAAAAGACGGTGGCGACTCTTGCTTCCGCGACATTTCGCGAACCAGCTTTAAACAGTCAGTTCCAGATCCACCGATCACATCCTTCATCATGTTGTTGTTCAAGTTGGACCCATTTTCTGCAATAATTCTGACAAGAACCTCATATCTGCATATAATTTTCTGTTTGATAAATCGAGTAACCACTTATCTTGTCACATTTGCATAAGATGCAGCTCTTATCCACTTAATGAAATAATCAATGACGACTACTATGAATCGGTGTCCATTAGAAGCCTTTGGTTTGATCATCCCTATTATATCAATTCCCCACATCGAGAATGGCCAAGGTGAACTCAGGACATTCAGAGGAGTTAGTGGTACGTGCACCTTGTCAACATAGATTTCACATTTGTGGCATGTCTTTGTATAATGGTAGCAGTCAGCTTCCACCATCAACCAATAATAACTTGCTCTTAAGGTTTTTTTAGTCATGGCATGTCCATTTGTATGAGTTCCAAAGGTTCCTTCATGGATCTCTCTCATAAGCGTATATGCTTCATGTTTCTCCATGCATCTGAGTAATACCATATCATAGTTTCTTTTGTACAACACATCCCTATTCAAGAAGAACTTTTCATCTAGATTTCGTATAGTTCACTTGTCAATTATTGAGGCGTTTTCTAGGTATTCTTGTTTCTCCATGTACCTTTTGATGTCATATAACCAATGTTTTTTATGTGGTCCTTCTTCAATGGCGAGACAATGTGCAGGTTCTTCAAAAAATCTGATTGTGATGCGAGGTTCATGATTCTACCAAGTTACTTTGAACATGGCTGACAAAGTTTCTAAGGCATCTTCCACCTGATTTTCTTCTCTTAAAATGTGAGTGAAAGTAATCTCAGTGAATTCTATAGCTAGCTTCAAAACATAATATCAATATGGAATCAATTTGGGATGTCGAGTGTCCCATTCACAATTGACTTGATATATGACTAATGTTTAGTTCCCATATACTTCGAGGTGTTTAATCCTTAGATCGATAGCAACTTCTAGACCCAGGATACAAGCTTTGTATTCAACAATGTTGTTGGTGAAATCAAAACATAACCTTGCAGTATAAGGTTTATGGAAATTCTTTGGAGATGTCAGCACTTCCCCAATTCCATGTCCTAGTACGTTGGAAGAACCATCAAACACGAGTGTCCATTGTGCCCGTGGTTCAGGTTATTCGTCGGGTCCTCGTATTTCGTAGTCACCTATAACCATTATATCTTCGTCTGGAAATTCAAACATCATTTGTTGATATTCTTCCAATGGTTGATGAGCTAGGTGATCAACTAGTAGACTACCTTTGATGGCCTTTGAGTAATATATTAGATGTCATACTCAGATAACAACATCTGCCATCTGGCAATTCTTCCTGTAAGAGATGGATTTTCAAACACATACTTCAAAGGATCCATCCTTGCTATTTACCATGTGCTATGAGTTAACATATTATCTCAGTCCTTTAGTATCCCAAGCCAAGGCACAACAAGTTTTCTCGTAGAGTGAGTACCGAGTTTCGTAGTCAGTAAAATTCTTGCTTAGGTAGTACATTGGGTGTTCTTTTCTACCTATTTGACCGTGTTACCCGAATACACATCCCACAGATCCCTCAAGTACTATTAAGTACATGATAAGTGGTCTTCTAGAAACTGGTGGCATCAGGATTAGTGGCTGTTGTAAATATTTTTTTTATTGTTTCAAAGGTTGTCTGACAGTCTTCATTCCACTCCACTAATTGATCTTTTCAAAGTAATTTGAATATAGGCTCGCACGTAGTAGTTACGTGTGATATGAACCTTGAGATGAAGTTCGATCGTTCTAAGAAGTAACAAACCTCTTTTTCTGCTCTTGGAGCTAGCATCTCTTGTATGGCCTTTACCTTGTCGGGATCCACCTCAATTCCCTGCTGACTCAAAATAAAACCCAATAGTTTACCTGACCTAAGACCAAATGTACATTTGTTTAGATTCAACCTCAGTATGAATTTTCGTAGACGTTCAAATAGTTTCTGCAAGTGAATGAGATGATCCTCCTCCGTGTGGGATTTGGCAATCATATCATCTACGTATATTCTGACTTCTTTGTGGACCATGTCATGAAACAACATGACCATTGCTCGTTAATAGGTTTCCCCTGCGTTCTTTATACTGAAGGGCATTACTTTGTAACAGAAAGTGCCCCAAGGAGTCATGAAAGTAGTTTTTTCCATATCCTCAAGTTCCATCTTGATCTAATTGTATCTTGAGAAATCATCCATAAAAGAAAATACCAAAGCTTGAGCTGTATTATCCACCAAAACATCTATGTGAGGTAACAGGAAATCATATTTGGGTAACAAGAAATCGTCTTTTCCTTCCTTCTTGAGCACTCGCACGATGTTAGATATCCAAGGTGGATAATCTACCACGACTAAGAACAATTTGTCAAATTGTTTAAGGACTTCTTCTCAGATCTTGTCAAACATGTCTGGACGATTTCTTGAGTTTCTGTCTAACTAGAGAATAACCTTCTTAGAGAGGTAGTCTATGAACCACGATATTTGTAACCAATCCCGACATATCTATGTAAGACCAGGAAAATATATCCATGTATTCATGCAATAGCTTGATCAACTTTTCTTTGACTCTTTCCTCCAAGGTTGCACCTAGCTTGATCTCTTTTGGATCATTTTTTGTCCCAAGGTTGATGATCTTAATAGATTCTTGGTACGATTGTATATTATCTGCTTTTTTCTCTAGTAACCTTGCCAATTCTTCGGAGAGTTCAAGATCTTCCTCATCTACCTCTTCAGCTCGGTTAATTGGTGCATCAAAGTCATATCTGATAGTAGCAGTATCGTTATCGGTGAGTTTAGATGTGGATCTGCATATTTTATCATGTTTTGGTGCTTTTTAGAATGTGAATTTGAAAATGTATATGAAGAAAAAGTATTACCATTTGAAAATAAAAGAGAAATGCAAGAGAAAGACATGGATCTTAATTGAAACAATAACTCTTATTAATTGAAAATATTGTTTGAAAATAAATGGGGCCCCTTACAAGCTACCCCTATGCCTCGGGAGAGACATAGATTCTTTTTAAAACAGAAAAATTACTTTGGAAAGAAAAATATTTTTGGAATCTCCACAACTATCCAATTCTTGAGCTCTTCACCTGGAGCACATTCACGGATGAAATTGGATGCTTCTTTGGTGTTTCTCTTGTTGGATATCATTGCTACTTTCCCACCATGCTCTACTCCTTTGCTGACAAAGGTCTCTTGGATGGGAGGAAATTTCCCTTTGCCTTTCTGGATAACCTTTGATGGTTTGTAGCGCAAACCAAAATGATCTTTCTTCTCAGGTATCTCCACAAGCTTTCCCCAACCTTTTGATGTTCGATCCTCTACAGCTGTTTAAAAATCTCTCCACAAAGTCATGGTAGTTCATAATTTCTTGATTTTCTCCATTGGTAAGGTTACCATTGAAGCGACTTCTAGGACCTGGAATGGTGTTGCCACAGTCTTCTTCCAAACTGATATATTTGTAGGACTCCAAGTGGCTTACAAATATATTCTCTTCTCCGCCGATCACAACCAACTTTACTTCAACAAGGAACTTCAATTTTTGATGCAGGGTTGAGGTAATAGCCCCCACTACATGAATCTAAGGTTGCTCGAGAAACTATGTATATGTTGGTTCTATATCCATCACCTGAAAGGTAATGTAGAACATTTGCAGGCCGATCTTGACAGGAGGATCCACTTCTCCAAACATTTTGCTTTGAGAACCATCAAAATCTTTGACCACCATAGAACTTATCCCTATGACGATGCTGTCTATTGTTAGCTTCATCAAACTGGATTTTTGTAGTACGTTGAGGGAGGAGCCAGTATTAGTGAGTACTCTGGATGGGCTAGTAGTCCCTATCTGGATGGAAATATGCAACGCCTTATTGTGAGCTCTACCTTGTGGAGGAAGCTCATTGTCATTGAAGCCTAAGTATGATCCTGGTGTCAGATTAGCTATGACTCAATTAAATTGATTTACTGTAATCTCCTTTGTAACATGAGCAGAACTCATAATTTTCATTAGAGAGTCTCATTGCACTTTTGAATTGATGAGCAACGAGAGTATTAAAATCTTGGTCGGGGTTTGGTGTAGTTGATCCACCACCCTATAGTCACTTTTCTTGATTATTTTTAAGAATTCTTCAGCCTCTTGATCGGTAAAATTCTTACATGGAGGTTCTTGCTCTTGACTTATTTCCTCCACAACTTTTCCTTTATCCTTAACCATGGTATTATCCTTCTTTTGTTGCTTGGGACCATATATTCAACCACTGTGGGTCATGCCCCATGTTCTTGCTATATTTTTTATTGTAGGCCCTTGGCTCGTTGATGGTTCACATTCCTGTTTTAAACCATTAACATAAACAGTAGCATCATAGCTCCATGGTGCAACTTTGTCACTTTCATAAGGAGTGGGGGATTGTCCACTAATCACCATCGTAGTCTTCGAAAGTACCAGTATTCTCAGAGTTTGACCTTGGCATGGTATTGTTACTGGTATTGTTTTTGTGCTTGGTTCCCCACTAGGAATTACAAGAGTTTTATTGATAAAATATGGCCCTTGGCAAGGAATCACCAATGTCCTCTTTGTATTCCCCTCAAAGACAGCTACATATTCTTCTTCAGGGTATCGCCCGTATTGGACTATCCCATTATCCACCCATTTATGTACATTTTTCTCAAAAGAATCATTATGTTCCAACAAGAAACCATATTCAAACATATGTTCCTTCAAGAGGTCTATCCGAGTTTTTGCTTATTTAGTTGCCCCATGGTTAATACCTATCTCAATTGCATTCACAAGTTTCTCGCCATGTTGAGGCATGGGTTTTGTCTTGATATTGTGTTTATCAAAAGTAATTTCTTGGGAGTCCAATAAATCTTGCACCTTATGTCTGAGGCCCAACATTTTTCTATGGTATGATCTGCAGAGTTAGCATGATATTCACACCCGGCATTTGCATCATATTTTGGCGGGAGTGCCTCAATTTGAGGAACTAGTGGCTTTATATCTACCAAATATGCCTTGAGTAAATGTTGTAGTAATTGACTGTGTGGCATAGGGAGAGGATCAAATCTTCTTGGCGGCCTTTCAAAATAGTTTTGTTGTTGATCTTGCGGGATTACCAATGGTTGCCGTGCCTTCTGGTGTGATGCGACAACATTAATTTCTTCTTCCTTCTTTTTCTAGAAGTTAGGAACATGTTTATTTGAATTATAAGGAGCACTGGATGATGCCCCTTGTATTTTGCCACTCTTCACACCTCTTTCACCAATTGTCACCAAATATGAGAACCCTGAGAAGACACTGTCTACTATAGCAACCCGCAAAAATAAATCTCTCAAACAAACAATAAAGTCTCCATTGGACATTTATTTATCCCGCTGAAGGTAAAGGGAACATCTAAGAAAATCGGAAGAGAGTGAAATCAAGGTCTTGCAACCAAGAGATCAGGTAAGGGACTCGATTACGCAAGGGGAAGGTAGTAGCACCCCTCACATCTGTGGTACCCCATGGGATCCACTCTTGTTGTCTAATCTAAGGGGTTTGTTTAGATCTAAATCTAGGTTATAAATTGAATGCATGAATGTAAAGGATTATATACAAAAATAAAAGGTTTTATTTGTCGTGCATGCCTCGGTTGTGAACCTTTGTGCCTACGTACCACCGTCCATGCAATGGGGATCAAGGAACTCGTAGTTCACCTTAAAAGTTTTGGTTGGTTGCATGTTTTTTATGGATAGTATTGTGTTCGCATCCTTACATTAGGATTGCAATTCGTGCTTGGCGTTACGGCTCATAAAGAGACTCATGCTCGACCCCTCGCACACTTAGCATTTCCAGGTTGCTCAAACTTGAAACAACAAACCCTTATCGAAAAGTTTTTAAAATAAAAGTCCGAAGACAAAAAGAGTTTGCATTCGTTAGTGTACTTTACCTTGAAAAAAGATTTAATAATGTTATAGTGTTTTGAAGTTTGAACTATGAAAAAATGAGTTTTAGTTTTAAAGATGCAAAAAGGGAATGAAATAGTATAAGGGAGACTAATAATCCTAGTGTTGTCATGCAATGGTGGTCTTAAAGTTTGGATAAAAAGGGAAATCTCTATCTAAGTTAGCATGCATGGTTTACAAACCTAATGCCTGAAGATGTGAAAAACACAAGAAGGGGGGGGGGGGGGGGGGGAGGGGGGGGGGGGGTTGAATTGAAAAATTAAAATCAAAAGCACAAAGACACAGTATTTTTATCCTGGTTCGCCTCTCTCCAACAAGGTCTTAATTCACTAATCACAAAATGATTACAATCACTACTTTAACAACTGTTAAAGTCTTCCTGAGTATAACCACAATCAAGGTGATTTCGCTTCTCTCCAACGAGGTCTTAATTCACTAATCACAAAATGATTACAATCATTACTTTAACAAATGTTAAAGTCTTCTTGAGTACAACCACAATCCGGTTAATCTCAAGGAACACTATTTCAAAACAATTATACAAGATGTGTGTTATTGTTTTTCTTTCAAAAACTGTTTATCACAACTGTGATAATTTACACAAGATTATAGCTTGGAAATGTAAAGAATATTGCTTGCAGCTTTGAATATGCGTGAGTGGTTATTTTTCAAATCGTCAACGATTTTGAATATTGACTTTGTTTATATAGGCAGTGGAATAACGTTGATCATCAAGCATGTTTAATGTTATTAACACACTTTCCATTTAAAGAAGATCCTGTCTGAAAGAAGCCGTTGGAATTGATGTTGTCTTGAATGATCAGTAACGGTTCAGAATCTTATCTCCTTGCTTGTTGATGACGCTTCAGAATATTGATGACTTGGATTAACATGTTCTTGTTCAAAATCAGAGTTTGTTTTGCTTTAGCGCAGGTTTTGGTTATCAATCTTCAGCGCATGATCTGATTGATTCAGCATGTAGATCTTATGGCTTATCTTCTGATGCTACTTTGGTCAGAACTTCTGCATACATAAAACATAATTTTTAGGGTGCATATTTGTTCTTTGCATTTGTCATTAGTTCTTTTTATTTATTATCATCAAAATTCTAACTAAGGGTTGTAGAATCAAACTATGTTCTAACAATCTCCCCCTTTTTGATGATGACAAAAACTAGATTTTTCAATTCAAAATAAAGAGCAAATGTTTAAGAGAAACTCCCCTTGAGTTGATTACTTCCCTTAAGTTCCTTGAGCATTAGATTTTAGCTGCAACTTTCATCAGAATTTGTACCTGTTCAATCTTTTCAGAAGATAGAGGTTAAGTAATTCAGAATGTTTGAGACTTTTGTCTCGGTAAACCATTATTGAAAATATCTTACTTTCTCCCCCTTTTTGTTAACTATCAAAAAGGCAATATAATCAGAGCCAAAAGATAAGAATTATATTAAAAACATGATGCAATGATAAGTTCTAGAACAGAAGAGGTAAAAATTAAGTGTTACAGATAAACAGATTTAAAACAGAAATCTAAGAAGGATGGGGAAGTCGTGTGAACAATGCTTCCAGCAAGCTCTTGATCTGAGTATTAGACTCTTCTTGCTTGCCCAAAATGCTTTTAATCTCTTTGTTCGTGTACTTCTTCTTATCCAACCTTGCATTGATTAGAGTATTTTCTTTCTTCAACTCTTCCAGAGTTTGCATAACTAAGGAAGGTGCTGGAGTTTCTTCAGGAGTTGGACGTTGCTCAGAGTGTTCTGCAGCTTGTTCAGAGTGAGCCATTTCTTCTACTGTGATCATGTCTTCTGTAGCAGCAGTCATGGAGAGACTTTCTGATTCTGGTTGAACTTCATCTGAGGGATGATGCTCTTTCCAAGGAGCATTATCCAACGAGAGGATGTCTTTCTTGAGCAGTTGGATCAGAACTTGGTCTTGAAAAGCCTTCAGCTTATAACTAAGGTTCTGCTGAACCTGTTCATAAATCTGTTCCTTCAGCTTTAGAGTTTCAGAACTAAGCCAGATTCTAAATTTTGTCCACATATAATCAGAAGCAGCAAGATTAGTCATCTCTTGACTAGCATGCTTCAAAGAATTTATCCATTCCTGCATTCTTGTTTCAAAAATCAAAAAATTTGTACCAACATCTGATGTGGTATCAGTTGATTTAGGTATGGGAATGGCAGTTTTGTGAGAGATGGAAGCTAGTCTTTCCAGCACAATTGGATAAATGACAAGTCTTACGTTGTCAGCTGGACTGTTAGAGGGTGAAGGAGTGGGAGAGTCAGGAATGATAATTGGGTTGGTAGGGGAGTTTGGTGGTGTGGATTCAAGAGATGAAGGGATTTTTGGAATGTCGTGGATGGTGAGAGGCTTGCGAACCACAAGAGGTTCTGTGATTCCAGGTATTGGGATTGTATCAGAATCTGAATGAGGTTCTTCAGATTGGTTTGTTAAAACATGGTGAGGTTCTGGTTCATGGATATCAGAAGATTGATTCTCAGAAGGTTGAGCTCCTGGTTGTTGTATTTCAGGTTGAGCAATTTCTTGTTGAGGTGATTGTGGTTGTGAAATTTCTGGTTAAAAAATTTCTGGTTGAGGTGATTGTGGATGAGGAATTTCTTGTTGTGGAGAGTGTGGTTGCGGAATTTCTGGTGTGGTATCAGAGTTTGGATTTTCAGGGAGTTGAGA
Source organism: Vicia faba (assembly GCA_948472305.1). Classification (NCBI taxonomy): domain Eukaryota; kingdom Viridiplantae; phylum Streptophyta; class Magnoliopsida; order Fabales; family Fabaceae; genus Vicia; species Vicia faba. The sequence goes on from OX451736.1 coordinate 1,301,167,949, forward strand.
ATTTGGATTTTATGGTACGAGAGCGGAAAGGTCTTGGTCAAATAAATCAATGTCAGACAGAACTTTGGCAAGTTCTGGTTGGTTTTGTTCAGGATTTGGATTTTGAGAAAGGGAGTGAGGTTCATTCATACCTAGAGTTTTTGATGGATCAAACCCTATGTCAAAGTCTTCAAATGTTTGGGGTGATGGGTTTGCTGGTTGAGAAGGCATGGCTTCAGATGTTGATACATTTACTAATTCTATAACAGAAATAAAGGAAATATTACCTTTCTTTTTGACAGATTTTGGAGTCCTCTGAGATGGTCCTTCTCTTGCTGCTTTCCTCTTCTTGGTCTTCTTTAAAGCAAATTCTGGAGCAGCCTTGTGTAAGTCCTGGATATTGATTTCTGGTGCAGTACCATCTTCCTTGCAAGCGTCCAGATATCTGACTATTATTTCTGGTTTGGAGTCAATCTCAGAAAATAGAGGAAAATCATCCAGAGGTATCCTTCTTGAAGTGATGGTTGCATGAGAAGTAATAGTGGGTTCCTTCTTGATATTCTCAATGATTTTCATCTTCTTCAGATTTTTAGCGTTCAGGGGCTTCCCAGCGGTTGCTTCCAATGTGCTGATTTTCTGGGCCTCAGTCAAATGTTCTATCAGCCTAATCTCTGTCAGAATATCTGATATGAGTCTTCCTAAGGGTATCTAGTCCCTCTTGGTCCGTTCATCTTCTCTTGTTTCCTTCATACTAGTTCTAAGATGATTAAACAACAAGTGTGGAAGGTTTACCTTAGTCCTCTTGGCAATGAAATAGATCAGAAAGTGCTGATCAATGTTGATATAATCAGGAGAGCTTGTTGGCTTCCTGTGGTTGATACACCCCAGAATGATTCTGGCCCAAATTCTGTGGTGATCCTTCAAATCCCTGATTTTACTGGAGGGAAGTACATGAGTAAAAATTTCCTTTGTAATAGAGCTTACGTCAGAGCATCTCTCATCCATGTCAATGCATCTGACACCTCCACCATTGTAACCAATAAGCTTTGAAATTAGGTCTTCTGTAATAACAATTTTCTTCCCCATGACATAAGAAATAACCTGATGATTTGAAGAAGAAGCATGTATCCAAAATTCTTTGACAAGAATGGGAAAATTTGAACCTACCAGACGGTCAAAGTACCTGTTCCATCCTTGAGCAATAACGTCTTCATACAGATTGAAGCCATTTTCCTGAAGACTCCCAAAATCAACAATCAGTTCAGAGAGAACTTCCAGATTATTAATAGGAGTGCGGAGCATTCTGTAAGGTTCTTCATACTGTTCCATTGAAGCAGATTCATGAGCACTGATAATTTTGACACTTGAAGAAGCCATTGTTCACACGAGATTTTGAGGAAGATGAAAGGGTTTTTTGAAAACAAGAGCTTGAAACGGTAGAAAATATTGATGAGATTAGAAGTGAAAGAATGTAAAGAGTAAAATTTGAGTTTAAATAGTTTTCTTGAAAGCTTAAACAGTAAGAGAGATAAATAATTAGTCATGATTATAAGCATTAATGACAGTTGAATTTGGGGGATTCAGAAAGATACTGGAACAGTTACCCATGACATGTGTCTCAATGCACCCAATTAGCACCTTTGACCTTTCAGAAAAGTGAACGTGTGTTCATCCTCAGAAAGTAGTTGATGAATGGATGACAACTGTTTGATTATGTGAACAACACGCTTCTATCCTTGAAATGAAACGTTCAGATCTTCATGGATATATTCTGATGCAATATGTACTTCTAAACTCTGAAGACAGGTTGATCAGTAGTTCATAGAAGATAACAAAATTCTGAAGGTTAAGATATACAAATAAAATATTTTATTCTGGACATAGCTTCATGCTGAGATGTTTCAGAATGAAGTTAAACCTATCTTCAGAAAGAGGTTTTGTAAAGACATCAGCCCATTGATGGTCTGTGTCAATGAATTTTAAGCTAAGAATCCCTTTCTGAATATAGTCCCTAATAAAACAATGTTTTATTTCTATATGCTTAGCCCTAGAATGCAAAATTGGATTCTTATTGAGATATATAGCAGAAGTATTGTCACAGAGGATAGGAATGTTACTCTCAAATATGTTGAAGTCTTCAAGTTGACTTTTCATCCACATCATTTGCGTACTACATCCAGCAGCTGCTATGTATTCAGCTTCTGCTGTTGATAGTGCAATTGTGGACTGTCTCTTGTTGGTCCATGAGATCAGATTTTCTCCCAGAAACTGGCAGCTTCCAGAAGTGCTTTTACGTTCTACTCTGTCTCCAGTGAAGTCAGCGTCACAATATCCTACTAATCTGTAATCATTTGATTTTTTATAAAACAAACCCAGATTAGTAGTACCTTTCAAATACTTGAAAATTTGCTTAACTGCTGTTAAGTGAGATTCTCTAGGATCTGATTGGAATCTAGCACATAAGCAAACACTAAATAAAATGTCAGGCCTTGAAGCTGTCAGATAGAGAAGAGAACCAATCATACCTCTGTATACCTTTTGTTCTACCTTTTTACTTACCTCTTCCTTTTCCATAATGCACGTGGGATGCATTGGAATCTTTGAGGGCTTACATTCTGAGAGATCAAATTTATTCAGAAGTTCTCTGACATATTTGCTCTGATGAATGTAAGTTCCTTCTGGAGTTTGGTTTATCTGAATGCCCAGAAAGAATTTGAGTTCTCCCATCAAGCTCATCTCAAACTCTACCTGCATACATTTAGCAAACTCTCTTCCCATAAAGGGTTTAGTAGATCCAAAGATGATGTCATCAACATAAATCTGACATACTAACATGTCATTCTTAACTGTCTTACAGAACAAGGTTGTGTCCACTTTCCCTCTGGTGAATTCCTTTTCTAACAGGAAGTTACTTAGTCTTTCATACCAAGCTCTGGGAGCTCGTTTCAGACCATAGAGTGACTTCTTTAGTTTGAAAACATATTCTAGATTTTTGGAATTCGCAAACCCAGAGGGTTGGTGCACATATACCTCTTCATCTATATAGACATTTAAGAATGCACTTTTGACATCCATCTGATACAGAGTGATGCCATTATTTACAGCAAATGATATTAAAAGTCTGATAGATTCTAACCTGGCGACTAGAGCAAAGGTTTCTGTATAGTCTATCCCCTCTTGCTGACTATAACCTTGTGCTACCAGTCGTGATTTGTTTCTGATAACTTCTCCTTGCTCGTTCAGTTTGTTTCTAAACACCCACTTTGTTCCAATGACGTTGAATCCTTTTGGTTTGGGAACCAGATCCCATACGCAATTTCTGGTGAACTGATTCAGTTCCTCTTGCATTTCCAGAATCCAGTCATTGTCCAGAAGTGCTTCATCAATAGTTGTTGGTTCAATCAGAGAGACCAGTCCCATGAGGGATTCTTCAGAGTTTCTGAATGTTGATCTGGTTCTGATTGGATCATCTTTCTTTCCCAGTATTGTATCTTCTGGGTGATCAATGCTGCTTTTGGATAGCCTTTTCTGAAGTTGATCAACAAAATATGCTGGATTGCTTGCAATAACTCTTTCTGATGTTGAGGGAGTGTCTCTGTTGAGAACTTCGATGAGTTGTCTTCAATACCTATGAGTTCGACTTCCATACCTGCAAGGAATTCATTCTGCTTTGACTCTTGAGAGTCAAGCTTATCATCAAACCTAACACTGATTGACTCTTCAACAATCTGTGTTTCTGTATTGTATACTATGTACCCTCTTGAGCGTTCAGAGTATCCTAACATAATACACTATTGTTCTAGAGCCAATGGTATTTCCTCTCTGATTTCCTCCAAAGCCCACGTAGCCTCCAGGCTTAAGTTCCAGGATTTGGAACATATGCCTTCTTTCCATCATGTGTCGCGAGCAGCCAGAGTCCAGGTACCATGAATGGTGTCTTAGCCTTGCTGCTAAAGATATCTGCTACATGTATAATTTTATCCTTAGGTACCCACATTTTCTTGGGTCCTGATTTGTTAGTTTTACCAAAATTATGATTGAATTTTGGTTTGACAAAATAATCACTACTTGTGTATTTTATGTCATGTGTGTGCCCATATATAAAATGTGAATTGAGTGGTGTGCGTTTTATGACTAAGTCCATGGCCTGTTTAGGTGTAGATACCTTACCTTGATATCTTATCCCTTTTCTTCCGTTTCTGCTAACTCCATAGATCATTGAAGCCATCTTGCTTCTGTCTATGTTTTTAGCTAGAAACTTCTGAAAGCTATGATCATACTCTTTGATGATCTCATCAACATTACTGGGAGTCTCTAAGATTGTTTCCTTCTGAGAGTTTTGCAAATCATTTTCTAATTTTTAAATATTCTCTTTTAACTCAGAATTCTCTAATGTGAGACTCTCAGACTTTTCAGAGTCAGAGGCAAGATCCCTTTTCAGGTTCTTGAATTTTGTCTCTGATATGCTGATACCTTTCCAGAATTTCATTTAGACTTTCAGCAAGTTCAGCCTTAGTAAAGTTTATGGTAAAATCAGGAAATACCTCTTCAATGTCTGATTCTGAGTCTGAACCAGAAGCTTCACTGTCTTCTGATACGTTTGCCATGAGAGCTATGTTTTCTCTTTCATCATCTGATTCTGAGTCAGCTTCAGAGGTGTCAGAATCATCCCATGTAGCCATGAGGCTTTTCTTCTTTTCCTTGAAGAACTTCTTTTTGGGCTTCTCCTTCTGAAGCCTTGGGCAGTCACTTTTGTAGTGCCCTTGCTCGTTACACTCATAGAAGATGATTTCCATGTTGTTTGGCTTTCTGTATCCTGAAGAACCTTCAGATCTTTTGTGTCCAGACGAAGACTCAGACTTTCTGTATCTGGAGGAGGATTCATTCTGATTCTATGATCTTCTAGGATTTCTGACTTTCCTTTGTCTTTGTTTCCACAGTTGGTTCACCCTTCTAGAGAGGAGAGATAATTCATCTTCTTTTAATGAGGATCCATCATAAGTTTCTTCCACAACCTGCAAAACCTTAGAGTCAGATTTTCTGTTAGATTTTAAAGCTAGTGGCTTACCTTGCTTTTGAGGCTCATCTTCTTCTAGCTCAATCTCGTGACTTCTGAGGGAGCTGACAAGTTCCTCTAGAGATATTTTGTTGAGATCTTTGGCTAGCTTAAGTGCTGTGACCATTGGCCTCCATTGCTTGGGCAAGCTTCTGATGATCTTCTTAACGTGATCAGCAGTAGAATACCCTTTGTTAAGAACCTTCAGTCTAACAACAAGGATTTGGAATCTTGAAAACATAGTTTCTATTGATTCACTATCTTCCATCTTGAATGCCTCATACTTCTAAATGAGTGCAAAGGCCTTGGTTTCTTTGACTTGAATGTTGCCTTCATGCGTCATTCTTAGAGAGTCAAACATGTTCTTGGCAGTCTCTCTGTTTGATATTTTCTCATATTCTGAGTATGAGATGGCGCTGAGAATTATTGTTCTGGCCTTGTGGTGGTTTCTGAATTCACGCTTTTGCTGGTCAGACATCATTTTTTTTGTCTATCCTCTGACTACGTCCATCCACTGGGTGCGTGTATCCATCAGTCACCATGTCCCACAGATCAGCATCATGGGCCAGAAAGAAACTCCCAATTCTGTCTTTCCAGTAGTCAAAGTTTTCTCCATCAAAGACTGGAGGTTTTCCACTGAATCTATCCTTGTCTTCATGGTAGTCATTGCTGATGTTTTGGCCTGGTCCCACCATAGTGTTTTTCTGAAGCTTGGATCTTGTACTGACACGGTTAAGTGTTTAAGCTCAAAACCAGGCGCTCTGATGCCAATTGAAGATGTGAAAAACACAAGAAGGGGGGTTGAATTGAAATCTTGAAATCAAAAGCATAATGACACAATATTTTTATCCTGGTTCGTTTGATCTCAAACTACTCCAGTCCACCCGTCAAGTTGATTTCGCCTCTCTCCAACGAGGTCTTAATTCACTAATCACAAAATGATTACAATCACTACTTTAACAACTGTTAAAGTCTTCTTGAGTAAAACCACAATCCGGTTAATCTCAAGGAACACTATTTCAAAACAATTATACAAGATGTGTGTTGTTGTTTTTCTTTCAAAATCTGTTTATCACAACTGTGATAATTTACACAAGATTATAGCTTGGAAATGTAAAGAATATTGCTTGCAGCTTTGAATATGCGTGAGTGGTTATTTTTCAAATCGTCAACAATTTTGAATACTGACTTTGTTTATATAGGCAGTGGAATAATGTTGATTATAAAGCATGTTTAATGTCATTAACACACTTTCCATTTGGAGAAGATCCTGTCTGAAAGAAGCCGTTGGAATTGATGCTGTTTTGAATGATCAGTAACGCTTCAGAATCTTATCTCCTTGCTTGCTGATGACGCTTTAGAATATTGATGACTTGGATTAACATGTTCTTGTTCAGAATCAGAGTTTGTTTTGATTTGGCGCAGGTTCTGGTCATCAATCTTCAATGCATGTTCTGATTGATTCAGCGTGTAGCTCTTATGGCTTATCTTCTGATGCTACTTTAGTCAGAACTTCTGCATACATATAACATAATTTTTAGGGTGCATATTTGTTCTTTGCATTTGTCATTAGTTCCTTTTATTTGTTATCATCAAAACTCTAACTAAGGGTTGTAGAATCAAACTATGTTCTAACAATGCCTACCTTAAATCGAGAACAAAATAAGTGATCCTAAGGGAACATGCAAAAGTCTAATGGAAAATAATAAACAAAAATGCAATTGAACAAAGTTGAACCAAAACAAAAACAAAAATCAAGTGCGAGCTAGCAACAAACAATGAATCCAATGGATTTCAAAGTGGGAGCAAGGAACTCTTTCCACTTGATTTTCTCAAGCACCGGTATCGATTAACATTTCGAAGTGTCAATGTTTAAGGAAACGTGAGCTAACATCGTTGAAATGAATGACTAAGTGTGGGGGTTAGTTACAAACCATTTTCCACTTTATTTGACTCAATGGACAAGAATAAGCACGGTTCAAAGCATCAACGTATAATGTGAGCTAAGAATGACACGGACTAGAAAGTGTGGGGGCCAATTACGAGCCCTTAATCCACTTATTGACTCGATAGCAAGCACAAAGTAAAAGGGGATGGGGAATTTCCTTCTTTGAGGACTTTAGAAAAATTGCCTCTTTTTGAGGTCTTTAAACAAACACAAACATTGCCTGCTTTTGAGGTCTTTAAACAAGCAGAAACATGGCCCCCTTTGAGGACTTTAAATAGAATTTCCCACTTAAATTAAGAATTCCCAATCATGCATCTATATTCCTACTTCTCATGGAAAGGAAAACAAAATACAATGTGGAATATAAACAGAATCAGAAACAATATCAAACGAACAATAAGTTTGTAGCAAAGAGATATCAAAGCAAAAGAAACCTGACGGTCTTCGTGCAAGCTTCACCAAGAAAAAGAGAAATAATCAACAAAGGTATTCAATATAAGAATCAAGATATCTCTGTGTGATAATAGATCGCATGTTTAAAACACACCACATTAAGATAATTTCCCTGCACAAAACAATTCTACACAAGCACAACATAATCTACAAATCGAACATCGCGCGAATACTCCTTCGGAAGATTACACAAACTCAATAAACAAGTTAGAAATAAAAAAGAAGAATAAGCATAACTCAAGCATCAAGTCACAACTCAAAAATGATATTGAATTTCAAAGAAATCAAGTCCAAATAAGCATCGGAACATGGAAGTTAAAAATCGGGCAGCAACACTGTTATCTCATGAACCGAGCAAAAAGTCGATCTAAAATCGTCAAAATCAAAGGAAATGAAAAAAATTACCAAGACAGGCTCACTTGTGCATTAATCAACAATTAAATTGCACATTTATGCACACTTACCGACTCTGGGAAGCACTACATCTAATCACAAAAGTACTCTAAGAATCGCGTCGAAACCGGTAAAATTCAACATAGAGATGTTCAACAAATTCTCAATTATGATCAAGTATGTATTAAACCACATTTGAAAAGAAATTTACAATGCCTTTGTAAGATCTTGGCAGAAACATGTACATGAAATTATATCAATTGAAATCTAATTCAAAAACTCACAATCGGATGCATAAAAACACTTACGGATTCAAGTAATGTTTCTAGGAAATTACAAATAAATTGTAAAAAATTACTTCACAACAAAAGCATTGATTCCCAGCATCAAACAAAATTATTCGACGCATCAATCTTAATTAATCAACTCGCAAAAAATAATCAACTCATGAAACTTCAACAATTATGAACAATTATTGAATCAGAATCAAGCTTCGACGCGTAAAATCAATAATCAACAACAATCGATGCATCGACACATGAAATTCAAACAATTAAGCAATTAGTCATTTGACTCTACATTTATCCATAATTATCAATTTCAACAATCAATTAAATCAACAATTCAATTAAATTCAACTCATGCAAGGTCGATTAAGCACTTAATTCACAAACTTAATTATTCAATGAAGCACTTAAATCGAGCAAGGATCCAGAATTATTATTGAATCTAAACCATAGAAATTGAATCAGAGAAGTTGATCAGAAGAGATGATCCGATTGGAGCAAGAAGGATGGAGTATATGAAGAGCTCAAACGAAGACGGAGGGACTCGACCGGACCGAGCGGAAGAGATCGACGCGGGAGGGGGTTGGGAACGAGCTGGCCGGTTGCTGCTTGTGGAAGCTAGAAAATAGGTTGATTGCTCGGCGAGGAGATAGGGAGAAGAGCTTTTGAGATAAAAATGTTTTTTTGTTCTTCTTGTGTTCTTGAGACTTGAGAGAAAAAAGAGAGTTCTTGAGTGATTTTTGTGAATAATGGAAAAAAAGTGATTCCAATTTGAATTTCAAAAATATATAGGCCAGCCCCTAAGTATTGTTTGGAAAATGATATAAAAAGAGAAAATTCACTTGTTTTTTTTAGTAGTGCAAAATTTTCAGCTTATTTCGGTGTACGGCTCAAGAACAAGCCATAAGGTCATGACTTTCGGTGCATAATCCTGACGCCGACCCTGAAGCAAAATCGTAGACGACAAACTTTGAGACATTGTGTCGGAAGAATTATCTCGATACCATAAAATACGAGAGAGTTACGATTTTTACAACAACGAGAAAATTGAGACAGAAAACATATTGTTTCGGGTTGTGCCGCGTTTTCAACTTATTTTCATATTTGCTTTGGGAAACGAGCCACAAACCATAACTTTTGGAGCATAATTAGAACCCTATTCTTGAATAAAAATTGTAGCTAACACAATTTGTGACACCGTGCCGCAAAATTCGTCCCAAACTGATAAAAATCGAGAAAGTTATGAATTTTTGAATTTTGCACAACTGTTGACCAGAAATCTGCTTTAGCATACGATTTTCACCATATTTCTCATTTCTGAGATCTTCTTCATATAATTGGCTTTTGACCCAAACATATTAAATAGATAGGATGTCAAGATGAATCCAACGCTCAAAGACCCACTAAAAAATAATTTTCTGGTAAGAAGTTATGGATGTTTTAACATAAACTACGAAAGCATGATAGAACATATGGGACCTTGGCATGATGATGGCTTGATGACTCACTGATTAAGTAGCTCAGAAAAATATGTGGAGTATGCTTGAATCTTGAAAACCCTGAGTTTCTTATTTGTTGTACTGCTGGACAGAACAATTGTTTTCTGTAGCTTAACGCATATAAATGTCTTGATCTTGTAACCATGAAATCGATGATATGTATGCATGAGGTTGTTAGAGAAAAATAAGCCAATTAGGGTTAAACAGAAGAGGGCAAATTTTGGGGTGCAATAGCTGCCCCTATTCAATCTTCTTTGACCTGAGGGTGAGATTGGCGCTATCCTTTTTAACGATCAAGGTAGAAGAGGATTGAATACTCAATAGAACCATATAATTCGTACTCTGAAGAACAGGCAAAAATAAGGTATTTTTGGTTTTTTCTGTATTTTCTAATTTTTGGTTTTGCTTTTGTGAAAAGGTTATCCATACATTTGATCGGGGTTAGACATACGAGGTACCAAGTAAACTTGGAGAATACATGTCAGGTAAGGATTAGACACATATAAGGTATCAAGTATATTCCAGGTCAAGATTAGACACACACAAGAAAGAAAGAGACCGGCCGAAGAAGGTTTCTAACTGAGATATTAAACATACATGTCTGAATTTGGTATCAGACACATATAAGAAAGAGACCAGAAGAGGACTTTAACAAAGATATAAAATATACATGTTCGGAGTTGGTAGCAAACATATACAAGAGAGAGACCAGAAGAGGACTCTAACAAAGATATCAAACATACATGTTCGGGGTTGGTATCAAACATATATAAGAGTGACCGAAAGAGGACTCTAACAAAGATATCAAGCATACATGTCCGATGTTGGTAGCAAAGACATACAAGAAAGAGACCAGAAGAGGACTCTAATAAAGATATCAAACATACATGTTCGGAGTTAGTAGCAAACACATACAAGAAAGAGACCAGAAGAGGACTCTAACAAAGATATCAAACATACATGTTCGGAGTTTGTAGCAAACACATACAAGAAAGATACTGGAAGAAGACTCTAACAAAGATATAAAATATACATGTACGGGGTTGGTAGCGAGCATATACAAGAAATAGATCGGAAAAGGACTCTGAAAAAGATATCAAACATACATGTTCAAAGTTAGTAGCAAACACATACAAGAAAGAGACGGGAAGAGGACTCTTACAGAGATATCAAACATACATGTTCGGGGTTGGTATCAAACATATACATGAAAAATATCGGAAGGGGACTCTAAAAAATATATCAAGTATACATGTTCGGAGTTGGTAGCAAACACATATAAGAAAGAGACTAGAAGAGGACTCTAACATTGAATACTAACCAGAGTTAGACTCATAGGTAAAGAACGCTGATCAAAGGAAAACTTACTAGGGATACAGATAGATATCGACTTCGATAGAAAGGTAAGAGAAAGTGAACTTACACTGAAGAAAGAGACTAACTGAGGAGGGTAATCTAACAAGGGTTGTCAAGGATTCTCTGGGGAATAAGAAAACACTACAAGATCTGACTGGGGATAGAAATACAACAGACTCCATCGGGGAAGCAGGATGGGATAACCCTAGTGATAAGTTGTGAGGGCTATTTATCTCTGAGCATAACAAACTGGTTACTTCGGGTAAGCAGAAAAATCGGCTTATGTTTTAATGCATGTTTGAATACATTCTTTTTTAGTGTAATGCTCAATTTCAATGGAAATGCTATGCATTTGAGTAGATGCAATGTAATGATGCATGCTTAAATGGTTCACTTGGGAATAGAAATATAAAAAAATGCACTACTGAGAAAACCAGTAACATCTGAGAAATCATCCTTGGGAAATTAGACTTTAATAAGGAATAACAATATGAATCGACAACCATTGGGGATAAACTGTGATGCGAGACTGCAACTAAAAACACGCCAACTCCGAGGAGGGATGCCACTAAAAAAGTGGACTTTTGGGAGGATATTGCAAAAATAAATTGCATTCCAACAAAAGAAAACATCTTGACTACAAATTACTCTTAACCTCTCGGGGAACAATCCATTATCTTCCTGCTGAAAATAAGGAACACTTCGTTGAGGGAATATAGGCATTCATGCGTAGAGATTTAGATGAGTGGAACTTCTACCGTGGGTGACGAGAATTCTTACATAGAAGAAAATCATCGACGAACTCTACTGGAGAATAAACCTTCTCTTTGGGAAGAAATGATTTTCTGAGGGAAAATAGATCACCCTGTATAGAGTCCTTGATAGAAAGCAACTTCTATTGGTGATAACACAACACCTTCCATCACTGAGGAATAAGATAATTCTTAAGAGAACTCTCACAAGTGCGAGCCATACTGGGAAGTGGATATCGAAAGGCTTTCACCAAATCACAACCTCATCGGGGAGAAGAAGATGACTCCTAGAACGACATCAATGGAGAGTGAATTCATGTAAAAATTCCACTGGGGAAAATCAAATAGCTTATTGGGGAGGAGAGAAATATAAAATTAGGAACCCCAAAAGCTCAAATTCCACTAAGATAGAAATAACCTCTTTCGTTACTGGGGATAAGAGAGTTAATACTCACATCAACATCCACAACACTGGGGACACCAAAATTAGGATATCCACCGCCGCATAATCTCACTAGGGAGAAAACCCACTCTACTGGGAAAAAAACAAACGAATTCCTGAGGATATTAATGATCTCTTACTGATAAAGAAACCTAACAAGAGTTTTTAGAAGATGCAGACCACCCTGGGGATATAAATTGCCGTACCACCCCTCACTGGGGAAGGAGATGCAAACATCATTGGGGATAGAAATTAAAACCACCCCTGGGAATAATCAGTTGCACCGAAATTGGGGAAATAGACGTTGACCACACTTGGGAGGTAAACAACTGTATCAAAATTAGGGAAGAAATCTATAAAGAGAAACTTCTTAGAAAATAAGCTTTTTGGTGAGCAAAAGTGTAGATTACACCGAGGAAAAGAATTTTGTTTGAACAAAAAATATTTCCATCAATTACTTTGTGTGGGTAACAATCTCAAATACTTTTTTCTTTCTTGCTTGTACCCTGTTTTTCATGAGCATACGCAAGGTACCTGTAAAACAAAATCATAACAACATGTCCCAAGTAGGAAATGGAAACCTTTGGCCATCTCCCAAGGCACCTGAAATCTCAAGTAATTTCAATTGTTTATATTTGTGTAGCTTCAATATTTTTAAATGCAACATTTTACCAAAATTCGACGTTTCTGCAATCAAAATAGTAAAAGTGAAAATGCAACTTTAGGATAAAAGAGAATTTTATTGATTGATTGATTGGCATGTAAATAGGAATTTACATCCAGAGGAAATTCCTAAAAAGAGGTAATTTCATACAAAACACAAAAAGGAGATACAAATATGGCAATGTGAAGACGAATTTCGATCGGGTTCCGACTCTGCTATGACTCTTATAACCTCAAAGCTCCTTAATATCTTGATTTTTGAAAAAAATGATTGGATTGATTCCTTATCCTTCCAAGTTATCAAACTGTTATGGAGAATAGTGTTACAAATGCAACACATACCATAATCATTCACTTTAAATCCCTAACTTTTTCCTGGATCTCCCTTTCGGGTTTTCAATCCACCGGGATACCCATTTTTGCCTATGCTACCTTTTTCAGGTTTTCAACTTAGCAGGTGTACACAATTCTTTTTTATTATTTTACCTTCTTCATTTTTGTCCCTAATTTTTGCCCTAACCTCTTTACTCATTTTTTATGGTTCGACGGGATGCCCTTTTTTTGCCTAAGTCGTCGACTTAGCGGGTCTTTTCATGTGAAGTATTTTTTAACTACGCCTGCGTTGAAGGGGTGAGGGAAATCCTCTTTGTCCATAGTAGTAAGAATCATGGATCATTCGGATCCCATTTTCCCCGAGCATCTATATTATTGGGATGCAAGATCCTCTTTAACACCAGATCACCAGCTTGAATATTCTGAGGACGTGCTTTTTTGTCAAAAGTTTTCTTCATCCTCCTCTAGTACAACTGCCCATGGAAAATAGTTATGAATCTCTTCCAATTAATGAGATTTAATTGATCAAGTTTGTTCTAAACCCACTCGGCTTCATCAAGTTATACATCTGTCATTATCCTTAAAAAAGGAATCTTCATTTCCACGGGCAGAACTGCGTCCATACTGTATACCAGAGAGAAGGGGGTTGCCCAAGTCGAAGTACACACCGAAGTACAATAACCATGCAACGCGAATGGTAACATCTCATGCCAATCTTTATAGGTCACAACCATTTTATACGCAATCTTCTTAATGTTATTATTTGCTACCTCAACAACACCATTCATCTTTGGACGATATGGAGAAGAATTGTGATGATTTATCTTGAAACTGTCACACATCTCTTTCATCATCTTATTTTTTAGATTTGATCCATTATCAGTAATGATCTTCTCGGGAATCCCATAACGATAAATAATATTCTTCTTGATAAAGTGAGTAACTACTTGCTTGGTGATGTTGGCATATGATGCAGCTTCGACCCATTTTGTGAAGTAATCAATGGAAACCAGAATAAAGCGATGCCCATTGGAAGAAGTTGGTTCAATCCGACCAATTATACCAATGCCCCACATTATAAAGGGCCATGAAGAAGTCAAAACATTCAGCAGATTGGACGACAAATGCATTTTATCTCCATAAATCTGACACTTGTAACAAATTCTGGAATGGTTGTAACAATCTTTTTGCATGGTAGGACAATGTTGTACCCAAAAATTTCCCTCCCATATTTCTCAACACATGGAAAGTGAGGTTCCCAAATTGCTCAAGGAAGTTCAAGAGTTGGCCAAACAAACTCCCTCCTAAGGCAGCCTACCTCAAATTAGGATTTCTATTTTCATCAAGATGTGTGAACCACAAAGGACTCAAAGGTTCACCATTGTCCTAATATGTTCTCAAGATCATCCATGTCAAGTTTCAAGCCTTGCAGAAGAAGTTTGCTCAATCAATTGCTCAAATGCCTGAAAATCAACTGTACTAGGTCAAAAGTCAATTGTGGCCCACATACAGTCAAACTTCAAGATTTTTGGTCAACATCCTCATTTTGAAGTATTATTCATCATTTGATCAAGGTTTGATCATGATTCCTCAAGGATTATTCACAATTCATGAATACCCAAAAGTTGCTAAATTAGGGGTTTGTAGGAAAAGTCAACTCAACTTTGACCTAGCATAAATTTCTCATACTTCTTCAGAAATGCTCCATTCAAAGATCATTATGAAGAGGATGCAATTCCCTACAATTCATCTTCAGCTCCCAAGTTCAGAATATGCACTCAAAAAAAGATATGAATTTTGACATTATAGGTCCTTTTGAAAAGTCAACAGAAACACCTTTTGGGTCAAAGCTTCATACATGAACATGGAAGACTCAATTTAGATGAAACCAAAAGGTTTTTTAGAGGACATCCTAATATTTCTAAAAAGTCCAAGAAAACCTCTCTAGGGTCAAAATTGAGAGAGTTATGCATTGGCCAATTGACCATTTGTGTAAAATTGCCAAAAGTCAAATGTGCTCAAATTTGCATTTTTTGCCAAATGGGCCCAACTTTTTATGCTTGCACCTCAAGTATAATGTGGTCCACAACTCAAATTTTCATTCACCCATTATGTGCTTCATTTTTCAATTTATTTTGATTTTTTATTAATTTAAAAGTGGATTAAATCAAATAAATGATGAAAATTAATAAAGATGTGATTTGATTTGTTTTTTTGACAGTTTAGCAATCAAGATATGCTGAGGTTACAAGATCAATTCGAGTTAAGGCCAATTGGTACAAGAAAGGCATGATTTGGCTTAAAATAGGAACACGTCATACAAGTTGAAAATCAAATCAAATCTTGGATAAATACAAAGATTCATGCCAAGTTTGTTAACCTAATTCATTCTAGGTTATATAATGAAGCTGGCCAAATCAAAAATAAAGGGTTAGAGGTCGTGTAAAGCACTGAACAAAACCGAAAAATTCAAAGAAAAGTGGGATTTGGTTTTCATTTGACAGGCTATCTCAAGCCCTCCTAGCCATTCCAATCGCTTTCTAGACATCTCAGGAAGCTAACAGCATCCTTTGCAAGCTTCAACATGCCCAGAAACACGCTCTACACCTCACGCGGTTTGCAAGCTTTTTCAAATTTGATTATTGCAATTTACGCATCATTTGTACTTTTGATTGTTATATTCATGTTTGTCATCATGTTTGAAAGATAACCATGCCATTTAATTGCATTTTTGAAGCTTACATACGCATCTGCCATTGTTAGGGTTTTATGTTCTTGTTTAGGGGTTTTCAATATAGGAAAAATTAGGACTTGAATCAGGTACCATGATGCTCGTAAGGATGAGACGAGTTGATTGGTACTATCACTTTTCATTTATATTGCTTGTGTGCAATTTTTGAGATGAACAGGTTTGTACCTACAGTAAACGTCTATAGGTAAAAGTCTTGTTTTCTAAGACGACAGAGAAAGGAAGAAGACGCTTGCGTGTCAGCCAGACATTGGGACGTTTGAATATTCGCATCTTGGATCCAGTTTCTTTTTTATTTTCTTATATTATGCTTTATTGTTATTATACTTACAAGTTAACACACTAGCGCAAATGGTTGGAGGGAATGTCTTTGATGCAAACGTCCTGGGTTCGACCCCAGGCGTGTGCATTTTATTATTTTCTTGATTGTTTCAGGAAGATCTAATACAATTCTCCATCACACGCCTTCCATACACCCTCAGCACCTGGCCACTGGATGCCTAGCTACCAAGATCCAACGCCTACCATGAGAGGATCATGGTACACCTCAAAGTCAACAACACACCAGATCAGGTGTGGTCAACCAGGCTCGGGAGCATTTTGGGCCTAGAAATTCAACTTCAAACCCCCCGATTTGCTAACACTATCTGACCCATTCCTCATTTTTCTTTTTATTTTATATTTACTTTATTTTTAATTCTTTATTTGTTTTATTTTAAAACCAATTTTTTTTTATAAAATCATAAAATCAAGAAATCACAAAAATTAGGATTAGGGTTTTTTGTCAAATTTAATTTTGTTAAATAATTAGATTAATATTAAAACTAGGGTAACTTTAATTTGTTTTTTTACAATTCAAATTCAATTAGAAAATTAGGTTAACTCTTGATTTAATTTTTCTCTCTTTCTCAAATAAAAATACAAAAAATACAAAAAATAGGTTGTTTAGAATTAATTAATTTATTTTCAAAAAGTTAACATTAATTAGAACTTAGGATTTTCTTTTAATTCAATTATTTCATTATTTTCTCAAATAACAAAATATGACAAAAAACATTTTTTTCTTTAATAAATCGCAAATAGGATTAGTCAAAGGGTCAAAACCCTAATTGTCTCGCATTTAATTCGCCGCGCGCTTGTTATTTATTTTTTCCAATATTTTGTAACTGCTCACTGGTTTGTAATAGTTAACTTAGGGTTTTTATTTACTGTTTAAATCCCCGATTTTTTTGGTTAATGTAATTAATCCCCCTCCCCGAAGCCTTGTAATAGCTAGGTTTATTTTCTCGCATTTTTAATTCTCGCAAATATTTAACTTCCTAGATGTATGCTAATAGGATTGTATGACAAGAATGCATGACAAATTAAAATGGTTAGAAAACCCTAATGTGCAAAGATTAAATAACTGAAACAAATCACTCGCACATATCACTCTTAGGGTATACCCTCACTTTGGTTGCCTTCGGTAAATGATCATTAAGCATAGGATGTCTTAGTGGTTTCCCTCCCGTCTAAAAAGATCAAATGTCCCATTCGAATGTTGCCTCGGAAATGTTGCCTCGAAAGATCTTAAGACTCTGGGGTTACTACTAAGGTGTCCTAATATTGCTTTAGTGAATGTACGTCCCTTTTGAATTGACCCTTACAAATTCCAACGACAGTGCTACCTATTCCTCAATAGTAGGATAGCTCTGTCTAAAGGAAACAAGAATATAACCGATCTTTTTTCGAGTAGGTAGATGCTAGTAGGTACTTGCTCATATCTAAACTCTTCACACTTACACTTTTCAAATAAATTTTCAAAACAACTTCGTCACATCCTTGAGGACTGATACAAGGGTTATCACGAAGTAAAACATTTTCAAAACAAAGCACATAAACACAAGCACTTTAAAAATGAGCAAGTACCTAAGAGCCCATGGAAAACCATGGATAGAAAGGGTGCTAACACCTTCCCTTTCTATAATCTACCCCCCGTACTCAAAATCTCGAAAAAGGATTTTTTTCTGTACTTTTTTCCTTTCCGGTTGGATGAAATAAAAGTTGGTGGCGACTCTTGCTTACCGCGACATTTTGCAAACACAAAACGCAAAATCTAAATCAGTATTAAACAGTCGGTTCTGCCACCGTATTACAGAACTGGCGACTCTGCTGGGGACATATAAGTGGGGTATACCTTAGGATCTAGGTCATTAAAATTGCTTCTCTTGATTGCTTTATTTGCTTTATTTTTTGAGGATTTGTTTGGGAGTTACTATAGATCCTACACCCGGATCTGGGGAACACCTTTTAGGTAAGTAGCAATAGACTGTGAGGGAACTGTACGGCATAGACCGATACGGTTGAAGTAGTAGCTACGTTGGTGTGGCACTTTGGTTGGTACCGGTATCCCTTGTGGTGAAACGAGGAGAATACGGGGCCACTGCATGGTGTCGTAAAGCATCAACTGACCTTAAAACCTCTAATTTCCCAACTTGGCCATTACAAAGTAGCGAGATAGCCGACCTTGGTGTATAGCTGAGAACTGGTTGATACCTGATGCTACACTCACTGAGACCAGAATTTCAGAATATTTTGGCTGCAAGAAAAGATTGCATGAGCTGAAACCATGACCGATGAAGGATGGTCAGTGATATTGAGATCCTCTAGAACCCGATTAATTTTCTAGGATAGGTTTGAAACCAACTTAACTTCAAGAGGGTATTACCTTTGACCTCATGCAAGCCTTAAACCTAAGGGCTTTGTGTGATTTCATTGTGTTTATCATAACATGGCATTCATGCTTCATTACACTAACCATTTCAAAGACCAAGGGAATTTATCTTTGTTCTGTTTTGCAGATCATGGCTTCCGTGCATAGAAATACTATTCGAATCAGCTTTGTGCAGATACCTCCCCAACTTAAAGAGCTAGCATCAAGAGTTTCTAAAAAATCTACTTTCATTAAGAGACACAGTCAACTCCTCATCCTGGTTACTTCAAACCTTGTTGAATAGATGATGAGCGTACTTTTTCAGTTCTTCGATCCCAAGCATCACTACTTCACCTTTCCATATTATCAGTTGGTACCCACCTTGGAAGAATTCTCTCAGCTATTGGGTATAACCATTCTTGAACAAGTACCCTTCACAGGCATAGAAGAAGTTCCTAAGCCAGAAGTCATTGCCTCAGCTTTGCATTTGAAACGGGCCGACGTGGTATCCAATTGGGAAACTTGAAGCGAAGTCAAGGGTTTTCTAGTCAAATTTCTGATAAACAAAGCTCAGCTATTTTGGGATGATTTGGATTTTCAGGCTTTTGAGGAGGTCTTGGCTCTTCTTACCTATGGTTTAGTTCTCTTCCCTAATTCAGACTCTTTCGTAGACGTGAATGCTATCAAGATTTTCATTTCTCGCAACCCTGTGCCTACCTTGCTTGGAGATGTTTTACATGCTCTCCATACTCGTACCATGAAGAGAAGAGGGACTCTTATGTGCTGCATGCCGTTGTTGTCAAGGTGGTTTATTTCTCACCTCCCTAAGTCTTTACTGAAGAATGAAGAAGGTTTGGGTTGGTCACATAGGATAATGTCACTCGCTCATACAGATATTCTTTGGTGTTCCCGAGCTATGGAAGACCTAGCTATTATTGACCATTGTGGGGAGTACCCTAATGTCCCATTACTTAGTATCAGAGGGGGATAACTTACAATCCTTGTCTAGCTTTGCGACAATTTGGTCATGCTCGAAGGGATGGTCCCCATGAGTTACTTATTAAGGTCATTGTGTTCAACTATGAGGATGATATTAATTAGTATCGTCGGAGGTTCATACGAGCTTGGGGCATGGTTAACAGATCTGACCCTAAAGGTTTAGGACCAAAGACTTCCATTCCTATGGAGCCTTACCTCCAATGGGTACGAGGTTGTGCCCAAAAGCTTATGATGCCTTATGTGGCTATATTACCAGTGATTGTGGAGCCCACTACTGAAGAAGGCATTCCTTACACGGTTCTCTATCCTTACATGCCCACTGATCTTGGGGAGTTACAGAGGTCTTGGATTCAGCTGAAGAATGAGCGGGATACTTACAAGGAACAGTTCCATGATGAAGAGAGGAAGGTTTTAAACTCACTAGGAAGATCCAGAAAGAAAGAGTGTTCAATGATTATATCAGCACAAAGAGAAAGCATCCATGGAACTTTTGATTTTTCTTTTCTAGTTTTAGATTTGTTTTATTTACTTATTTGTAACGCCTTAAAGGCATGTTGAACCTTCAAATTTAAGCTAATAAAGTTTTTGTTTATTTTTGGTTTGCAAATTTAAATTTCCCGAGGTCTTTGAAATCATTACATACGCATCTCATTATCATACACATCATTACAGGTACCACTACAGGTTTCTCATCTTCTTCGCTGTTTATTTCAGCATAAATGTCTTCCGATTAAGCCATCAAAGATCTTCAGGCACAGAATGCCCAGTTCCAACAGATGTTCATGAGTCTGGCTAAGGGGCAAGAGGATCTGAAAGCCCTCATTCTGAAATAGAAGAAGAAAAAGAAGAAGACTGGTATTCTGAATATGGGCAGAAGGTTTGGAGAAAGGTTGAAACAACAAACTAATCCGACCTCTTCATCCAAGGAAAGGGAGAACCAAGAAAGTGAGAAGGACCTTAGTCCTGCAGTTTCTGACAACGATACGGATTATAATGATGAGCAATATCCTCCTGCTGAGGATAGATACAATAAGTTGGAAGATCTTCTGAGTGCCATGGAGGTTCAGAGGATACCTAGTCTGGATTTCGAAGAATTGAGTCTGGTATCGGGAGTGGTCATCCCTCATAAGTTCAAAGCTCCAATTTTTGCCAAGTATGATAGAGTGTCCTGCCCAAAACTCCATCTCCGCTCTTATGTCAGAAAAATCCAACCCCACACCGCTGATAGAAATTTATGGGTGCACTTCTTTCAAGATAGTCTGTCAGGGACTCAGCTTGAATGGTTCTACCAGTTGGAGGGAGCCAGTGTCCGAAACTGGGAAGATCTTGCTGCTGCTTTGTACAAGTAGTATCAGTGTAATACCGACCTTGCTCCCACTCGTACTCAACTACAGAGTATGTCCATGGGTGCAGGTGAAGGTATTAAAGATTATGCATAGAAGTGGAGAGACTTGGCTCAGAGAGTCCAACCCCCTTTTTCTGATAGGGAGTTGGTTGATATGTTTCTGGGGATGCTATCCGGTCCATTCTTCAATCACTTAATCGGCAACTCGTCATCTGGTTTCACCGAGCTGATTTTAACTAGAGAAAGAGTAGAAGATGGAATTCGGAGTGGTAAAATATAGAAGGATGCCTCCTCGACTTCAGTAAAGAAGCCTTTCACTGGTAAGAAGGAAGCCAGTGCGGTCTATAGCCCGAGGGGCCAAAGCATATCTGAACACCGTCAAACAGTAAATGCTGTAGTGATACTAAGACCCGCAGTTGCTCCATAACGCAACAATCAACAAAGGGTGGAAAGACCACAACGGCAGTTTACCCGCATCAAAATGACTTTGGCTGAAGTTCTACCTGACATATTAAAATCCAACTTGGAAACTTTGAGAGAGGCTCCCAAGAATCCAAATACTACCTCTCCCAGATATAATCCCAACGCACGGTGCACCTACCATTCTGAGAGTCCTGGCCATGATACAAATGACTGTTGGGCTCTAAAAAACATAGTACAAGACTTGCTTGAAGCCAAGGAGATAGAGTTCGATCCTCCAGAAAAGCCGAATGTTATAACTGCTCCCATGCCCAAACATGGTCATGGAGTTAATGTTGTCGACACTGGTTTGTTTTTTTACCTCTGTTGAAGAAATTTCTACTCCTCTTATGACTGTTAATAAGAATTTGTTGTTGGCCGATTTATTTCCGAGTTGTGGTAAAGGTTGCCACATGTGTTCGATTCTACCTTCCGGTTGCTGTTTGTTGAAGTCAGGTGTTCAGCGCCTGATGGATAATAAAGAGATTTTGTTCGAGAAGACTATGATTCATGTTGTTCCAAATGAAGACATTGCTATTATAACCATTTTCGTTGATCCTTCCAAGGTTTCCTCGAGAAAACCTGTTAGGATTACACCTGTTCAAAAAATTGCCCCGCTGATAATCACTGCTTCTGGTCCCATCTCGTACACCTCGGACAAGGCTGTCCCATGGCACTATGGTGATGATGTGTACTATCATGGCATTAAGCATGATTTGAAGAATGAAGAAACTGATACTAATGTCAGTAATATTGTCAGGACTAGTAAGGTTACCCGAAGTGGAAGGGTTTTCTCTCCTGAGATTGCTCCGAAGATCATCAAGCCTACTGTTATTCCAACTACTGCTCCAACCAGCACTCCAGACATTTCTCCTGTTCCTACTCCAGTTATTACCCCTGCTGCTGAGCCATCTGGGACTCGGACCAAGGAAATTATAGGTGAGCCTGCCCGGACAGAGGCACCTAAGAAAATCATTGTGGAAGCCTCTAAACCAGAAATAGAGGAAATACTGAAAATCATCAAGAAGAGCGACTATAATGTGGTCGAGCAGCCAGACCCTATCAAAGATATCCATGTTGTCTCTATTGTTGTGTTTTGAAGCCCATGCGAAAGCTTTAATTGCATTTCTCAAGACTGCACGTGTCGCTGGAAACTTCAGCAGATCAGTTCAAAAATTGTGTGGCCAGCCTGACTGTTGATAATGGGTTGGGTTTTTCAGATGCAGATCTGACACCGAAAGGAAGGAAGCATAATGATGCTTTGCATGTCTCGATTGAGTTCAGGGGCACCACTATGGCTCATGTGCTGGTAGATACCGGGTCTTCACTAAATGTTCTGCCAAAGAAAGCGTTGGACCGTTTAGATTGTGAAGGCTTGATTCTAAAGCCGAGTAACATTGTGGTAAGGGCTTTTGACAGATCGAAGAGAATGGTGCACGGGGAGGTGGACATCCCTGTCAAAGTGGGTTCTCAGACTTTTGGGTCCACCTTCTACGTAATGGATATCAGGCCGTCATATTCTTGTTTGCTGGGTCGTCCTTGGATCCATGAGGCTGGGGCAGTTACTTCCACACTCCATCAAATGCTGAAGTATCCTGTGAAGGGAAAGATTGTCACAGTGCGAGGTGAAGAAGAATATATGGTGAGTCACCTCAATTCCTTCCGCTACGTAGAGATGGACGGAGAATTCATAGAAAATCCTTGTCAGAATTTCGAAGAGGTCCCTCAGGTCTTGACATCAACTGAAGTTACTACCGACAAACCTCCGCTAAAGATGGCTTCTCTCAAAGATGCCAGGGTTGTGGTTGAAGAAGGTGGGTGTACCAATTGGGGTCAGTTCCCTGATTTCACTCACAAAGCTGACAAATTTGGTTTGGGCTTTACTACAGGGGCTCAAAGGGCCGTTAGGCGCGCTCGGGCTGGAAGACCTCCTCTACACATCAACAATCGGGGAATTAATGCAATTGAAGACAGTGAAGAGGATTCAGACATAGACAGCTGGATCTACCTAACAACCAACGGTGGATCGAATAACTAGACGGCTAGGGACTTCATACCTATTTATTTTATTCCGCAGTAATTAACTCATTTGTTTTAAGATTTGTAATAAACAGTGTGAAACTTTACGGCCCGGTGCCTTGCCCGAGGCACCTTGGATTTGCTTGTGAGGGATATTATTTGTCATTTCATATATCATTAATAAAGCATTGGGCATTTCTTGCATACAAATTTTGCGCTTCTTGTTTTTCTTTTCTGTTTCACTTTATCAAAACAGTTATTCTCTTACACACACTCACATATAATATTGCATATCCATATCCACTCTGGATCCCATTGATAACAGCTCTGCTACTGCCAGTTGTGACTTCAAAAATCTGATCAACCAAGCCGAGGACGAAGGTGAGGATGATTGTGAGGTGCCTGGAGAACTTGCTAGACTACTACAGCAGGAAGAAAGGGCCATACAGACTCATGAAGAGCCAGTTGAGTCAGTGAATTTGGGTACAGAGGAAGACAGGAAAGAGGTTAAAATAGGTACGAATCTGGAGCCTAGTGTCAAACAACAATTAATACAGATGATACACGACTATGTTGGATCTTCGCCTGGTCCTATGAAGACATTCCTGGTTTGGACACTGATATTGTGGTATATCGCCTGCCGACTAAAGAAGACTGCCCTCCGGTAAAGCAGAAGGTCTTCCGTATGCGCCCTGAAATGTCAGAGAAAATCAAGGCAGAGGTCATGAAACAGCTCGACGCAGGATTCTTAGCTGTCACTTCTTATCTGCAATGAGTTGCCAACGCTGTTCTGGTACCTAAGAAGGACGGTAAAGTATGGATGTGCATGGACTACAAAGATTTGAACAGGGCAAGCCCCAAGGATGACTTCCCACTTCCTCAATTGATGTTCTAGTCTACAACACCATGCAACACAAGATCTTCTCCTTCATGGATGGTTTTTCCGGCTACAACCAGATCAAGATGGCTCCTGAGGACATGGAGAAGACAACCTTCGTTACACAGTGGGGCACATTTTGTTACAAGATAATGCCTTTTGGGTTGAATAATGTTGGGGAAACTTATCAGCGCGCCATGGTCGCTTTGTTCCACGATATGATTCATCACGAGATAGTGGTTTATGTTGATGACATGATAGCCAGGTTCCAGACTGAGGAAGAGCACCTTGATCATCTCCAGAAACTGTTTGACAGGTTGAAGATGTACAAGCTAAGGTTGAATCCGAACAAGTGTACCTTCGGGGTAAGGTCTAGTAAGCTGCTGGGTTTTGTTGTCAGTGACAAAGGTATTCAGGTAGACCCCGCAAAGGTAAAAGCCATACAAGAGATATCAGCTCCCCGCACAGAAAAAGAGGTTAGAGGTTTCTTGGGACGTCTGAATTACATCGCCAGGTTCATTTCACACCTGACTGCTACTTGTGAGCCAATCTTCAAGCTGCTGAAGAAAGATCAAGTGGTAAAGTGGAATGATGAATGCCATACCGCTTTCGAAAGAATCAAGGAATACCTTCAAGAACCACCAATTTTGATGCCTCCAGTTGAAGGGAGACCTTTGATATTATACTTGACAATGCTAGACAATTCAATGGGGTGTGTGCTGGGGCAACATGACGAGCCTGGTCGAAAAGAGCACGCCATTTACTACCTTAGCAAAAATTTTACCGACTGTGATACCTGATACTAGTTGCTCGAGAAAACTTGTTGCGCTTTGGCATGGGCTGCTCGCCAACTGAGACAGTATATGCTGACTCACACTACCTTGTTGATATCAAAGATGGATCCGATCAAGTATATTTTCGAGAAGCCCACTCTCTCCGGAAGGATAGCAAGGTGGAAAATGATATTAACCGAGTACAACATCCAATACACAACCCAAAAAGAAATCAAGGGGAGTGTACTGGCGGATCATTTGGTGCATCAGGCCGTGGATGAATACCAATCCATGAATTTCGAGTTCCCGGATGAGAATATCATGTTGGTAACCGACTGCGAAGAACCTGGACCGGATGAAGGACCCGAGGAGGGATCCCGATGGTCTATGTACTTTGATGGAGCCTCGAACGCGTTGGGTAATGGCATTGGTGCTGTAATTATATCTCCTGAGGGCTGTCATACTCCATTCACCGCCTGATTATGTTTCAACTGTACCAACAACATGGCGGAGTATGAAGCATGTATCATGGGTCTTCAAGCTGCTATTGACCTGAGGATCAAGTTCTTGAGTGTATTAGGAGATTCCTCTCTAGTGATAAGTCAGATCAAAGGCGAGTGGGATACGAAGCACCCGAATCTTATTCCTTACAAAGAGTATGTACTGAAATTGCTCCCACACTTTGAGGAGATAACCTTTGAACATTTCCCACGAGAAGAGAACCATTTGGTGGACACGCTAGCTACCATGTCTTCTATGTTCAAAGTTAGGTGGGACAATGAAGCTCCCCAGATTAGCATTGAGAGGTTGGATGAACCCGCACATTGCTGTGACATTGAGACTGAAGAGGTAGCAGATAAACCCTGGTTTCACGAGGTAAAGAGGTATCTTGAGGCTCAAGAATACCCCGAGGGGTGTGTCTGTTAATGACAAGAAGTTTCCGAGAAGGTTCACTGCGAAGTTCTTCATTAGTAATGGAATCCTCTATAAGCGTAACCATGATTCAACCTTAATGCGGTGTGTAGATAAGAGCGAGGCAGAAAGGATCATGACAGAGTTACATGAAGGTACCTTCCGAACTCATTCCAGTGGACATACCATGGCAAAGAAAATCCTACGGGAAGGATATTACTGGTCCACAATGGAAGCCAATTGTTATCAGTACTCTCGACCCTGTCATAAGTGTCAAGTCTATGCTAATAAGGTGCATGTGCCTCCAGTCCCTCTGAATGTCTTGACATCTCAGTGGCCCTTTGCGATGTGGGGCATCAACATGATCAGCGAAATCAAACCTACCGCGTCTAACGGGCATCGCTTTATTCTGGTAGCCATTGATTATTTCACAAAGTGGGTTGAGGCAGCTTCCTTTGCTACAGTAACCAAGAACGTCGTGGCGCGGTTTATCCGAAAAAATTTGATCTGTCGATATGGTGTCCTAGACAGAATTATTACTGACAATGGTACAAATCTCAATAACACAATGATCATCAAGCTCTGTAAACATTTCAAGATACATCATCATAACTCTTCTCCCTATCGGCCAAAGATGAACGGGGCTGTTGAAGCGGCTAACAAGAACATCAAGAAGATTATACAGAAGATGACGGTGACATACATAGACTGGCACGAGATGTTACCATTTTCTCTTCATGGGTACCGTACCTCAACACGGACGTTGACAGGGGAAACACCTTACTCTCTGGTGTATGGCTTGGAGGCAGTCCTACCCATAAAAGTCCAGATACCCTCTCTCAGGATTATGAAGGATGAAGATTTGAATGAAGACTACTGGATCCAAACCCGACATGATCAGTTGAATCTAATCAATGAAAAGAGACTTACCGCTATCTGCCATAGTCAGACGTATCAAAAGCGAATGATCAAGGCTTTTAACAAGAAAGTCAGACGTCAAAAATATCAAGTCGAGGATCTGGTGATCAAACGCATCATACTACCGCAAGGTGATCCCAGGGGAAAATGGAACCCCACATACAAAGGGCCATGTGTGGTTAAGAACATTTTCTCGGGAGGAGCTATGATTCTAACCAAAATGGATGGTGACGACCTTCCTCACCCCGTCAATGTAGACATAGTGAAAAGATACCATGCATGATCAAAGACCCGCTAGGTTGACTGGCCTAGGAAAAAATAAGGGCTTCCCAGCGAACCAAAAGGGTTCGGGAAAAAGAAAGGGATGAAAATGAAAAAAACTGTACACCCGGCAAGTCGAAAACCTAAAAGGGCGACTTGGGCAAAAAAGGGTATCCCGGTGGACTGAAAACCCGAAAGGGCGGTCCAGGCAAAAACTAGGGATCGAAGCATAACACTATGTCTCATTGGATCATCTCGCAACTAGACTTCGGTATCGACTATCAAGCTCAGACGATGCCAATCAATCTGATCCACCTTCGACCAAGTAAGCAAAGTGATGAGACGCTTGAAGATATAAAGGAAATAGCAGAGTTGGAACCCAATGAGATTGTTTCACATAACAATTTTTATTTCTTTAAAAACGAATTGTAATTACTATCTTTCGGCGGAGTTCTCTTACTAGGAAGTCAGCCTCAAAAAAACCTATTACAGGACAATTTCAAAATCAATACAAGTCATTTTTACGAAACTTCAATTTGTTTCTTTTTCTTTTTCTGTTTTGTTTTGCAAGAACGTACAATGATTCATTTTTGATATATGCATTTGAAAATAATGGCTGCTCATAAATATTTACATAAGAGACAAATTACGATTACTCGTAATACCAAAAACAAGGAAAACAAGAAGTGTCCAAACCTTATAATTACTCTGCCCATCAGGTATCGGGATAGAGCCAACTTGAGAACATGAGTAGTGGTTCACATACTCCCCATAGAGTAAAAAGTATCCAAAGACAGTGATGTTAGCTTTCCTGAACAGGACATAACTCTCCCCCGCTGAGGTTCACAAGCGCGAGTGATCAGTAAATTTTTCCCCAAGCAAAGTTTATTTCTCTCACAAGCAGAAATTTAATCTCCAACAGAATTCATTATCACCAGTAACGAAAATGCATCCCCAGCTGAGTTTATTTCTCCAAATCAGCAGATCTATCAACAGAGTATCTCCTCTCCAACAGAGTTATTCCCCAGAGAGTTATCCTCAGACAGGGTCTCTTCTGGCAGAATATTCACCACCTGAATGAATGTGAATCCCCAGTTAGTCATCTTTGTTCGCCATCCCCAACAGAAGTAGAGGAACTATGTTTTTTACTTCAGTCAGGAATACCATTTCTCATACTCTCTAAACAACAGTCAGGGATTTATTTTCCCGGACTCAAATTATTACGTCAGCATTTCATGTTCATGCGTCATGACATGTGCATACATTACATATAACATAGCCTCATTTATTTTGAGAACGTCATCATACAATGCATCTCATGCATCGCACATAACTAACCCTGTATTTCTTTCAGGAAAGACAATTATTATCAACAATTTCCAGCAGATCCATGATCAACACTCGAAGCTAAACAGAGTAATCATCGATATGCAAGTTCCTCACAGAAGTCCTACACAGACTCATCACAAAGCAACCTTACCCAGGTTCCTCATGAAGTCCTACACAGACTCATCATAAAGCAACCTTACCTAGGTTCCCTCTACAGTTTTACCCAAACTTATTTCGAAGTAACCTTACTATCTAGGTTCCTTCTCAAGCCCTACTATCCATGCTTTCATATCGAAGTAACCCTACTACCCAGGTTCCTTCTCAAGCCATACTATCCCGGATTTCATACCGGAGTAACCCTACTATCCAGGTTCCTTCTCAAGTCCTACTATCCAGGCTTTCATATCGAAGTAACCCTACTATCTAGGTTCCTTCTTGCAGCCCTACTATCCTGGATTTCATTTCGAAGTAACCCTACTACCCAGGTTCCTTCTTACAACCCTACTATCCCGGCTTTCATACCGAAGTAACCCTACTACCCAGGTTGCTTCTCATAACCCTACTACCCAGGTTCCTTCTCATAGCCCTACTATCCCGGCTTTAATTTTGAAGTAACCCTACTACCCAGGTTCCTTCTCACAAGCCTACTATCCAGGTGCCTTCTCACAGCCCTACTATCCAGGCTTTCATGTCAAAGTAACCCTACTATCCAAGTTCCTTCTCGTAACCTTACTATCCGGGTTCTTCCTCTTTTATCCCCAGACAGTAGTCCACAACACTGTAAGACCGGGACCCGATCAAACATAATTGATTTCACATTTCCCCAGAAAGTCACAGTGCAGCATATACCCCGACCAGATACGCAGTTTACTTCCGCTTCCCCAAGTCGGAGTTAATTCCCAAGTACAGTAACTGACAACTGAAGCTCCTAAAACTCTATTTCTCTCAAGACAGAGACCAACATTCCCCAGCGAAATCCTCCTCGACAACAGGTATGCAGGTTTTCGCAAAGGAATCTCTTATGCGATCGACACCTCTTCGGATGGCATTTCTAAGCCTATCCCCTACAATCTTCAATCCTTAACTTCCAAATGGTATCTATAAGCCCATTACCGATATCACAAATCAAGTGCCACTTCATGCGAGTGCAAATTTCTGGGCACTCTAGTGTTCAATCATCTTCCACCTTCAGATCACGAAAGGCAGAGCAACCAATCTACATCTCCAGGTTTAAGAAGATTGAACAGGGGCATCTGTTGTACCCCAAAATTTTCCCTCCCATATTTCTCAACACATGGCAAGTGAGGTCCCCAAATTGCTCAAGGAAGTTCAAGAGTTGACCAGACAAACTCTCTCCTAAGGCAGCCTACCTCAAATTAGGATTTCTATTTTCATCAAGATGTGTGAACCACAAAGGACTCAAAGGTTCACCATTGTCCTAATATGTTCTAAAGATCATCCATGTTAAGTTTCAAGCCTTGCAGAAGAAGTTTGCTCAGTCAATTGCTCAAATGCTTGAAAATCAACTATACTAGGTCAAAAGTCAACTGTGGCCCACATACAGTCAAACTTCAAGATTTTTGGTCAACATCCTCATTTTTAAGTATTATCCATCATTTGATCAAGGGCTGATCATGATTCCTCAAGGATTGCTCACAATTCATCAAAACCCAAAAGTTGCTAAATTAGGTTTTTGCTGGAAAGTCAACTCAACTTTGACCAAGCATAACTTTCTCATACTTCATCATAAATGACCCATCCAACTTTTACCCACCCAAGTTCAGAATATGCACTCACAAAAAGATATGAATTTTGACATTATAGGTCCTTTTGAAAAGTCAACAAAAACACCTTTTGGGTCAAAGCTTCATACAAGAACATGGAAGACTCAATTGAGATGAGACCAAAAGGGTTGTTTAGAGAAAATCCTAAGATTTCTAAAAAGTCCAAGAACACCTCTCTAGGGTCAAAATTGAGAGAGTTATGCATTGGCCAAACTGACAATTTTTGTAAAATTGCCAAAAGTCAAATGTGCTTAAATTTGCATTTTTTGCTAAATGGGCCCAACTTTTTATGCTTGCACCTCAAGTATAATGTGGTTCACGACTCAAATGTTCATTCACCCATTATGTGCTTCATTTTTCAATTTATTTATATTTTTCATTAATTTAAAAGTGGATTAAATCAAATAAATGATGAAAATTAATAAAGATATGATTTGATTTGTTTTTTTGAAAGTTTGGCAATCAAGATATGTTGATATTACAAGATCAATTCAAGTTAAAGATAATTGGTACAAGAGAGGAATGATTTGGCTTAAAATAGGAACATATCATACAACTTGAAAATCAAATCAAATCTTGGATAAATGTAAAGATTCATGCCAAGTTTGTTAACCTAATTCATTCTAGGTTATATAATGAAGTTGGCCAGATAAAAAAACAAGGGTTGGAGTTCGTGTAAAGCACAGAACAAAACTGAAAAATTCAAAGAAAAGTGGGATTTGGTTTTCATTCGACAGGCTATCTCAAGCCCTCCTAGCCATTCCAATCGCTTACTAGACATCTCAGGAAGCTAACAGCATCCTTTGCAAGCTTCAACACAGCCAGAAACGCGCTCTACACCTCACGCGGTTTGCAAGCTTTTTCAAATTTGATTATTGCAATTTACACATCATTAGTACTTTTGATTGTGATATTCATGGTTGTCATCATGTTTGCAAGCTAACCATGCCATTTAATTGAATTTTTAAAGCTTACATACGCATCTGCCATTGTTAGGGTTTTATGTTCTTGTTTAGGGGTTTTCAATACAGGAAAAATTAGGACTTGAATCAGGTACCATGATGCTCGTGAGGATGAGATGAGTTGATTGGTACCATCACTTTTCATTTATCTTGCTTGTGTGCAATTTTTGAGATGAACAGCTTTGTACCTACAGTAAACGTTTGTAGGTAAAAGTCTTGTTTTCTAAGACGACAGAGAAAGGAAGAAGACGTTTGCGTGTCAGCCAGACATTGGGACGTTTGAATATTCGCGCCTTGGATCCAGTTTCTTTTTGCTTTTCTTATATTATGCTTTATTGTTATTATACTTACAAGTTAACACGCTAGCACATATGGTTGGAGGGAATGCCTTTAATGCACACGTCGTGGGTTCGATCCCAGGCGTGTGCATTCTATTATTTTCTTGATTGTTTCAGGCAGATCTAATACAATTCTCCATCGCACGCCTACCATACACCCTCAGCACCTGACCACTGGATTCCTAGCTACCAAGATCCAACGCCTACCATGAGAGGATCATGGTACACCACAAAGTCAACAACGCACCAGATCAGGCGTGGTCAACCAGGCTTGAGAGCATTTTGGGCCTAGAAATTCAACTTCAAACCCCCAGATTTGCTAACACTATCATGCCCATTCCTCATTTTTCTTTTTATTTTATTTTTACTTTATTTTTAATTCTTTATTTGTTTTATTTTAAAATCAATTTTTTTTATAAAATCATAAAATCAAGAAATCACAAAAATTAGGATTAGGGTTTTTTGTCAAATTTAATTTTGTTAATTAATTAGATTAATATTAAAACTAGGGTAACTTAAATTTTGTTTTACAATTAAAATTAAATTAGAAAATTAGGTTAACTCTTGATTTAATTTTTCTCTCTTTCTCAAATAAAAATTTAAAAAAATACAAAAAATAGGTTGTTTAGAATTAATTAATTTATTTTCAAAAAATTAACATTCATTAGAACTTAGGATTTTCTTTTAATTCAATTATTTCATTATTTTCTCAAATAACAAAATATGACAAAAAAAACATTTGTTTCTTTAATCAATCGCAAATAGGATTAGTCAAAGGGTCAAAACCCTAATTGTCTCGCATTTAATTCGTCGCGCGCTTGTTATTTATTTCTTCCAATATTTTGTAACTGCTCACTGGTTTGTAATAGTTAACTTAGGGTTTTTATTTACTTTTTAAATCCCCGATTTTTTTGGTTAATGTAATTAATCCCCCTCCTCGAAGCCTTGTAATAGCTAGGTTTATTTTCTCGCATTTTTAATTCTCGCAAATATTTAACTGCCTAGATGTATGCTAATAGGATTGTATGACAAGAATGCATGACAAATTAAAACGGTTAGAAAACCCTAATGTGCAAAGATTAAATAACTAAAACAAATCACTCGCACATATCACTCTTAGGGTATACCCTCACTTCGGTTGCCTTCGGTAAACGATTATTAAGCATAGGATGTTATAGTGGTTGCCCTCCCGTCTAAAAAGATCAAATGTCCCATTCGAATGTTGCCTCAGAAATGTTGCCTCGAAAGATCTAAAGACTCTAGGGTTACTAATAAGGTGTCTTAATATTTCTTTAGTGATCGTACGTCCCTTTCAAATTGACCCTTACAAATTCTAACGACGGTGCTACCTATTCCTCAATAGTAGGATAGCGCTGTCTAAAGGAAAAAAGAATAGAAATGATCTTTTTTCGAGTAGGTAGATGCTAGTAGGTACTTGCTCAAATCAAAACTCTTCACACTTACACTTTTCAAACAAATTTTCAAAACAACTTCGTCACATCCTTGAGGACTGATACAAGGGTTATCATGAAGTAAAACATTTTCAAAACAAAGCACATAAACACAAGCAATTTAAAAATGAGAAAATACCTAAGAGCCCTTGGAAAACCATGGATAGAAAGGGTTCTAACACCTTCCCTTTCTATAATCTACCCCCCGTACTCAAAATCTCGAAAAAGGATTTTTTCTGTACTTTTTTCCTTTTCGGTTGGATGAAATAAAAGTCGGTGGAGACTCTTGCTTACCGCGAAATTTTGCAAACACAAAATGCAAAATGCAAACTAGTATTAAACAGTCTGTTCTACCACCGTATTACAGACAATAATAACCTTCTCTCAATATTTTCTTAGCCATGATGTGCCCATTGGAATGTGTCTCGAAAGAACCTTCATGTATCTCTTCTATGATCTTATTTGCTTCGTGTCTATTCATGCATCCGAGAAAAATAGATTCATAGTTCCTTTTACACCAAACCTAACCATTGAGGAAAAACTTAGCTGAGTACTTCCGCAAAGTCTTCTTATTTGTGACAGATGCATCCTTTGGGTATTCTCGTGTTTCAAGATATCTTTTGATATCATAAAACCAAGGTTTCTCATCAACTTCTTCTTCTATCTCATAACAGAATGTTGGCTCATCCAACCTTAACATAGTGATAGAGTGGGCCTCATTCTCCAATCTGACTTTAAGCATGGATGAAAGAGTAGCCAAAGTGTCTGCCAAGTTGTTTTCCTCTCTCTGGTTATGCTTGAAGGTGATTTCATCAAAGTAAGAGATTAACTTCATAACATTCTCTCGATACGAAATTAAATTATGGTGACTAGTCTCCCAATCTATATTGATCTGACTGATTACTAGAGTTGAATCCACATAGACTTCTAAGATCTTGATTCGCAAATCAATAGCAACTTCTAATTCAAAAATACAAGCTTCTTACTCAACCATATTTTTAGTACAATCAAAACAGATTCTGGCAGTGAAAGGAGTATGGAAACCTCCAGGAGAGGTAATAACAACATCGACACAATCACCTAATGCATTCGAGGCACCATCGACCACCATCGTCCATCGCGGTCCTGGTTCAGGTTCTTCCTCTGGGCCAGGAATATTACAATCCCATATGTACATAATGTCTTCATCTGGAAACTCAAACTTCATCAGCTGATAGTCATTTTCCATAGGTTGGTGAGCAAGATAATCCGCCAATACACTACCTTTGGAAGCTTTCTGGGTAGTGTACTGGATGTCATATTCAGTTAAAATCATTTGCCAATGGGCTACTGTTCCTGTGAGATATGGATTTTCAAAAATGTACTTGATCAGATCCATCTTGGGTATCAAGAGAGTAGTGTGAGTCAGCATATACTGTCTGAGACGCCTTGTTGCCCACGCGAGTGCACTACAAGTATTTTCTAGCAATGAGTACCTGGACTCACAATCAGTAAATTTCTTGCTCAGGTAGTAAATAGCATGCTCTTTCCTACATATCTCATCATGTTGACCGAGTACGCAACCCATAGAATTTTCTAACACTGTCAGATACATTATCAAAGGCCTGCATTCCATAGGAGGTAAAAGAATTGGAGGTTCATGCAGATACTCTTTTATTTTATCAAATGCCACTTGTCAATTGTCATTCCACCTGACCACTCGATCTCTTTTCAATAGCTTGAATATTGGTTCGCATATGGCTGTAAGGTGATAGATGAATCTAGCAATGTAGTTCAACCTCCCTAGGAAACCACAAACCTCTTTTTTTGTTCATGGCTCAGGCATTTCTTGAATTGCTTTTATTTTAGAAGGATCAACCTCAATTCCTCTTTCTCTTACAACAAAGCCCAATAACTTCCCCGATCTCACCCTAAAGGTGCACTTGTTAGGGTTCAACCTCAGTCTAAATTTCCTCAATCTTTCAAATAACTTCAACAGATGGACAAGATGTTCCTCTTGCATTTTGGATTTAGAAATCATATCATCAACATAGACTTTAATCTCTTTATGTAGCATGTCATAAAGTAGAGTGACCATAGCACGCTGCTACGTTGCCCCTTCATTTTTCAAACCAAAAGGCATCACTTTATAACAAAAGGTTCCCCAAGGTGTAATGAAAGTCGTCTTCTCCATGTCTTATGGTGCCATCTTGATCTGATTATAGCCATAAAAACCATCGATGAAGGAAAACACTTTTGAATGAGCAATATTATCAACCATAATGTCAATATGAGGAAGTGGAAAATCATCTTTAGGGATTTCTATGTTTAAGTCCCTATAATCAACACACATTCTGACTTTGCCATCTTTCTTCGGCACTGGAACAATGTTTGTAACCCACGGTGGATAAGAGATAACTTTCAAGAAACCTGCATCAAACTGTTTATGGACCTCCTCTTTAATCTTTTTAGACATCTCAGGATGAGTTCTTCGAAGCTTTTGTTTGATCGAAGGAAAATATTCTGAGAGGAAGCTTATTCACAACAATATCTATATCCAGCCCAAGCATGTCTTCATAGGACCTAGCAAATATTTCACCATACTCTCAGAGAATTTAAATCAACCTCTTCTTCACACTTTCTTCTAAAGAGGCCCCAATCTTGACTTCTTTCCTGACCTCGTCAATACCCAAGTTAATCACGTCTATATTCTCTTGGTGTGGTTGGATAACCTTTTCCTCTTGCCTCAATAATTTATCCAACTCTTCGGAAAGTTCACAATCTTCCTTGCCCTCTTCTTCGGCTTGATAGATTGGATTATCAAAGTCATAGCGAGCCATAACATAATTATTATCGATGAAATCTTGGATTAATGGGGGATTATATCTGCATGATTGATTGTTTTATTTTTTAATTTGAGATTTAAAAATAAAAATAAAAACACATTACCAATTTTGAAAAATGAAAATAAGAGGAAAAACAAGGAGCGAAATATTTGAATGCAAAAACGTCCTTTATTAATGATAAGATTTGAAAACAAAAACATTGTGGTCCTACAAATATGTTCACTACGTCTTGGATAGAATGTAGGAATTATTTCATGATGTAAACAAAAGAAAATTACTCTTGATAACGGGTAACTTTGACGACGTCCTCAGAAAACCAGTTGGAAGGCTCTTGTCCTGGAACATTTGTATGATCCAGTTATCCATATCATAATCATTGTCACATTTATCACTCCAGGCATGAGATTCTTCATGAATGACACCACCGCTGATAAACTTGATCAGAATAGAAATACTTTGAATCTTAGGAGGAATGATCACTGGTACACTTCGTCCTGCCACGAAACCTAGACCACCTTTATCTTTCTTCATTTAGAAGATCTGAAACTCTATCCAGCCTTCGGGGTGCCCAGATTCCATAATCGCTTGAGCTTGCTTATAAGACGTCATGGATACCTTTGACTTTCTGACCTCTTGACTAGGAGTTTTGACAACTTGTACAGTTTCCAAAGCCTGAAACGGAGTCTCGTTCACTTCACCTTCAATTTCAACATATCTAAAGGTGCTCAAATGGCTAACCATATAGTCTTCTTCACCATTAAAAGTTACAAATTTATCTCTAACCAATAACTTCAGCTTTTGGTGCAACGTGGATGTCACGGCATCGGCCCCATGAATCCATGGGCGCCCCAACAAGCAAAAATAAGAAGGATTTATATCCATGATAAAGAACGTTGCATTGAAGATCTGAGGACATATTTTCACTGGCAAGTCAACTTTTCTGAATACTGATCTTTTTAATCCATCAAATGCTTTCATAACTAGGTCACTAGGCCTTAACACAACCCCATCGCAATCTAATTTCAGCAAGTCAGACTTCGGAAGAACATTCAATAATGATCCCGTGTCAACCAGCAGATGAGACAAAGTTGTAGCCGCAATCTCCATGGATATGTACAGAGCCTTGTTATGCTTTCTCCCCTCAGGGGGAAAATCAAAATTGGTAAACCCCAAACCATTTCTTGCAGTAATACTGGCTACAATTCCTTCAAACTGATTCACGGAGATTTCTTGCAAAATAAAAGAGGTACCCAACAACTTCATCAATGCATTATAGTGAAACTCGGAATCCCAAAGCAAGGCTAGAATGGAAATCTTGGTTGGTGTTTGGCTTAGCTGATCGATCATCTTATAGTCACTCTTCTTGATGTATCGCATCAACTCTGCGACATGTTTGGTTATATTAGCATTCAAAGTTGGAACAGTAGGATTTTGCACGAATTCTCTGCCATTTATCATAATTTGTTTTCCTTTGACCTTGGTTGAGGCATCAACACTGCTTTCTGGTGGATTAGGAGGATAGAAAACTCGCTCACTTCTGATGATTATGCTTTCACCTACAATGTCATGAACATCAGATGTATCTTTTTCAGATGTCTCGATGACATGCTTCTTCCCTTGATAATAAAACTCACCACCATAGTTCTATGGTACCGTTCTATCACTAACATACAGAACTAGACCCGGTAGAGCAATCGTCAAAGGAGACTGCTTAGCAGGAATTAGAATTGTTACATGAGAAGTAATCCTCTTCTGTGTATATGGAATGGTGATCACATCCACTTCGTCTTCTTCAGCCCGAGTTTCCACAACCAACCTGCCAAATTATAGAGACCCTTCAGTAACTAACCTTTATATTTTACTTTTAAAGCAATCACAACCCTCTGGATGGGTCAAGAATTCTTCACAATCGGTAGTACAACCTGGAAACACACCTTTCTTCAAAAGTTGTTCGTTCACGAAAGATAAAGGATTTGTTAACATGTTCACATCCATTACCAAATTCAAACCTTCATCTTCAACAATGTCATTGACAGTGGAGCCTCCATGAGGTGGCAACTATTTGCAGGAGAATATTTGGTGTCGGCGCTAGCCCAAAGTTGATAGCTTGGGAATCAAGTAAATCATGTACCTTGTTCTTAAAAGAAAAATGTAATACAATGGGAGACTTGACTTTTAGGTTTTGCGTTTTAAGTCAAATATTATGGATAGCAAGAGTCATCACCAACTTTTCTTTTACCCAATAAAGGAAAGGGTCAAAAGAATAGGAAAGACCTTTTGAGAATTTGCTGAGTTCGGAGGGTAGGTTATGAAAAGGGAAGGTGTTAACACCCTTTTCATCTGTAGTTATCTATGGGCTCTTAATCTCTAGCTCACATTTGGAAATTTTTTGTGCTTGTGTATGTTTGAAAATATATTGAAAATGCCTAAGTGCAGCAATTTTGTAATGATTCTCGTATCGTTGAGAATGTATACAAAATGTTTGTTTCGAAAATATTTGTGAAAGAAAGTGTTATTTTGTGAAAATATGTTTTGTTTTGAAAAGTTTGTGAGCAAGCTACTACAAGCGTTCTACCTACTCAAAAAAAAGTCTTTGTTATTTTCCTTCTCCTTGTAGGATGCTTTAGCAATTTTTGTAAGGAACTGAGATCGTTTACCAAAGGCATCATCGAAGGGTCATCGAGGGGATATGATATTTTTAATCGAGGGTCTTTGCTAAAGCATCCGACGTTCGAGGGACATGACTATTTTTATCCGAGGCTATAAGTGAGGGTCACCCTAGAGGTGCGCGTGTGAAAAATGATTGGTTTAGTTATGTTTATCTTAAAATTATGGTTTTGCTATCGGTTGATTTTAATCTTGTCATACAAACCCTAATTACTAACAGTAGCATAAAAGAATAAAAGCAGAATGTAAAGAGTGGAATGTAAACCTAAGAATATTACAAGGCTTTGGGGTAGTTAAATAAGGATAAAGAGTACGTGAAAGTAAACCTACAACTATTACATCCCGGAAGCAAATACATAATAAGATAAACGCGAGAAAAATAAACCTAAGCTATTTACATTCACAGAAGCATCCTATACAATTTATCTAGAAATATAAAAAGGAAATATAAAAATAGAAAAGAAAGGGTTTTTGGTGATAATACAAGTAGATGAGAATCCATGAGTTTATTCGGTAAAAGTTGTGACAAATGGATTGAAGTTGAATGCATGTTTTTTTTATTTTGTGGTTTATGCTTTAAAATAGTTAATGAAGGAAATATGTACAACAATCAAGCAAGCTTATGAAAACATAGATGATTTTGGATGTTTGAAACAAGTGTACGTATCACAATCACATTTGAAAGTCATGGAGCATAACTTTTGATTTTTGTACATGTTTCATGTTTTAATGTGAATTTGATTGAGAAAAGTCCTAATAAGGATCAAGCTATCAAGAAATGCTTACTCAAGTGTCAAGATATCTCATGAAAATAAATACCTATCATGGTAAAATTAAGCATTGTGAGCAAAGTTGAGGGATTGATCAAAAGATCTTCAATAGTCCCCTTAAAAACCCTAAAAAGGTGCGGTTTGATTTAATTGAAAAATAAAGAAATAAAAATTATTTTTGTGATATTTTTTAATATCCATAAAGTAGAGATGGTAAACTAATAGTGTGCAAAAAATCAGCTTTAAAAAGTTAAGTTTGAGTGTAAAAAGAATTGATTGAAAATGATGAAAAATGAAATGAAAAAATGAAGTTGAAAATGAAGAAAATAGGAAAAAGGGTACCAATGAGGCTCGAACCCAAGTCCCTGATATCATAGGTGCGCATAGTTTATCACTGGGGTGGCTGTTTCATGCGGTTATTAAACTCCCCCTATTAAATATAATATGAAACCAATTCTGAAATTTTGAAATTGTCTCCTTCTTCTTCCTCGCGCAAAACAGCCAACAACAACACCATTGTTGATTTTCAAAAACTCTCATTTCTCAACCATTTTAAAAATTTCAAACACCAAACTTTCTTGATTTTAAACAAGGAATCCAACCATGTAAATTATTTAAGCTATAAGTCATAAATGAAAGAGAATTTTTGTTGGTACCAAAAACAAACCCTAACGGTTCAGAGTCAAAATTCTCATCGCACAGTCAATTTAAGTGAGAACTAAGGACATGGTTAGCTTTAGAGGCATGATATTTACATTTTTTCTTAAGAAAAGAATGCAAATGATGCTTGTATCAAGATATCACAGTTTGGAAAACTTACCTCTTGAAGTGAAAACTCAGAACACGTATGGATGCTTCCAGGTGAAAATAAATGATGCCAAAAGCTTCCTTGGACCTCCCTGAACATGTTCCAATGCTTATATTTCCTTGAGACTCAATGAATCATCCTCCCTAACTCAATGTATTGAGCTTGGGTTTGAGAATGGAAGATGATGATGGAGATGTTCCAGAAGTTGTTCATGTGTTTGGACAACTTCTATATGATGTACCTAATGTGTTTGAATGATAAAAGAGGAAAACGCACGAGTAGAATGAGAAATGGAAGTTTGAGGCTTGAAGAACTTTCTAAAATGATGTTTTAATGCAAATTCTGGCGTGGGAGAGTTTGAGAGGGATTGAGGGCTTGTCAATTCGTGTTTTGGACTGCAAATGAACCCTATATTTATAGGCAAAAGGTTGAGGGAAAGGGCTGATCAGGTTTGAGCTTTAAGGTTTTGAGACTTGGTTGAAATGTAAGTGAGAGAGTTACATGATGATCATGGTTCTAATGCATCAATAGGATGGTTGGTAGGCTTAGAGATGTTGCTTCTGAGCATTCATGTTGAGTGTGATCATAAGAAATAAATTAGAGGCTCAAGGAGTGGACTTTGTGATTAAAGTGGTCTTTATGCAAATGGATATGTAGCTTTTAGCAATCTCATCTAAAAATGGTATGATCAAGTGGATAAAGCTTCAAATCCTTGTGTAATGCACCATAATTTTATGTAAATCTATGATTATATGGAGATTCAGAAGCAACATGGCCTGAAAAGTGAGATTTAATTATAAGGTTATGAGATTTGCTCTTGAGTTCTTCACCAAATGACTTGAAATTTAAGCATGAAATGCCTAACTTCGTCTCTTCGATTCTCCTTGCTCAAGCATGATCTTTATATGCTCTTGGACATTTTGGAATTCTTAGAACAAGATCTTCAACTTTCATGTTGACCACTTTGGATAAATCAACAAGAAAATTGGTGAAAATAGGCCAAGAAGTTGAGATGAAAAACTGATCAAAAATATTTCCAAGTGTTAGATAAAAAGTATCAGAACTTCATGGGCCCATATCTCTTAATCCAAACACTTTTTGAGGATCATCCCACATTGACCAAGTTATAGAATTCATTAATCCCTACAAATTTCACGTTGAAAGTTTTCCTTGAGTCAGTTTGTATCTTAGTGAAAAATGGCCATAAAGTAGTGACTTTGTTAAGAACAAAACACTTATAAATTTTTCTAAGTGTTGGAAAACTTGCCAACTTTTGACTTTTGTTGACTTTTTTCTTGATTTTCTTGACTTTATTGATTCTTGATCATCAAACTTGATAATTTTGAATGTTTTGATGATTCTTTATTTTTGAATTCCAATGTTGACCAAAAAGTCAAAGTTTGACTTTTGTGTGATTATTGACTTTTTATCAATTGATTCAATTATTCAACTATCAATCACTTGTATCTTTGAAAATTTCATGAGCCATGTAATTAGATCAAGATGTTGTATTTGAGCCCTTGAGATCATGCTTTAAGCCATTAGGTCATGCACAAGGCCAAAAGTCAATGATCAGTCATCTTTAATCAAAACCCTAATTTGGCAATTTTGACCTTTGATGATTTGAGGGATTTCCTTAATGAATCATGATCAATCCTTGATCAAATAATTAATATCACCTCAAAATTTTGATGTTGTCAAAAAATATTGAAGCTTGACTGTATGTTGACCACAATTGACTTTTTACCTAATACAGTTGACTTTCAATCTTCTGAGCCATTGATTGAGCAAACATGTGATGCAAGACTTGAAAATTGACAAAAGCATTATTGAGGACCTATGATGAACCATAAAAGTCATTTGAGACCAATGCAGTCCAATCTTCTTTAAGAAGCACCAAACCCTAGTTGAAGACCCTTGCTTAGGAGGAGATTTGACCAGCAAACTCTTGAGTAGCTTTGAGAATTTGAGACTTTTGTGAGAATGTTTTGAAGAAAATGGGAGGGAAA
This sequence comes from Vicia faba, assembly GCA_948472305.1. Classification (NCBI taxonomy): domain Eukaryota; kingdom Viridiplantae; phylum Streptophyta; class Magnoliopsida; order Fabales; family Fabaceae; genus Vicia; species Vicia faba. The sequence goes on from OX451736.1 coordinate 1,301,210,057, forward strand.
ATTTTGGGGTACTACAGCTTCCCCTGTTCTATCTTCTTAAACCTGAAGAGTTAGATTGGCTTGTCCGCCATTCGTGACTTAAAGGTAGAAGATGATTGAACACTTAAGTGCCCAGAAATTTGCACTCGTCGGTGCACGAAATAACGTTGTTGGTTGATTATATTGGGAATAGGCTTAAAGATGCCATTTGTAGAGGTAATGATGAGTCATTGGAGATGGGCTTATAGTTGCCATCCAAAATAACTTTTGATAGAGATTAAACTAAGTCTACGCTCGGCTTCGACTGGAAGAAGTATCAGAATAAATCTACACTTGATTTAATCTGAGCCAGAAAATTTCTAACGAAAGAAGTATCAGAATAAATTTATGCTTGAATTAATCCGAGCCAAAAGATGTCTACTGGAAGAAGTATCAGATTAAATCTATGGTCGATTTAATCTGATTCAGAAGATGTGTGCGTCCATCTTAATTTGGGAGTATGTATCAGAATAAATCTACGGTCGATTTAATCTGAGCTAGAAAATGTTTACCGGATGAAGTATCAGAATAAATCTATGGTCGATTTAATTTGAGCCAGAAGATGTTTACTGGAAGAATTATAAGAATAAATCTATGGTCGATTTAATCAGAGGCTACTGGAATAAGTATCAGAATAAATCTATGGTCGATTTAATCTGAGCTAGAAGATATCTGCGTCCATCTTTAACTGGGAGAAGTATCACAATAAATCTATGGTTGATTTAATCTGAGCCAGGAAATTTCTACTGGAAGAAGTATCAGAATAAATCTATGGTCGATTTAATTTGAGCTAGAAGATGTTTACGTCCGTCTTTAACTGGGAGAAGTATCAGAATAAATCTACACTCTATTTATCTGAGCCAGAAGAGGTCTTTTTGTCTTTAACTAGAAGAAGTATCAGAGTAAATCTATGTTTGATTTAATCTGAGCCAGAAAATGCCTACTGGAAGAAGTATCCGAATAAATCTACGCTTGATTTAATCTGAGCCAAAAGATGTTTACGCTTGTCTTTAACTAGAAGAAGTATCAGAATAAATCTACTCGATTTAATCTGATCCAGAAGAGGTATTTTTGTCTTTAACTGGAAGAAGTATCAGAATAAATCTATGGCTGATTTAATATGAGCCAAAAGATGTCTACTGGAAGAGGTATCATAATAAATCTACACTTGATTTAATTTGAGCCAAAATATGTCTACGCCTATCATTAACTGGAAGAAGTATCAGAATAAATCTACACTCGATTTAATCTGAGCCAGAAGAAGTCTTTTTGTCTTTAATTGTAAGAAGTATCAGAATAAATCTATGGTAGATTTAATCTGAGCTAGAAAATGTCTACTGGAAGAAGCATCAGAATAAATTTATGCTTGATTTAATCTAAACCAGAGGATGTTTACGCCTGGCTTTAACTGGAAGAAGTATCAGAATAAATCTACACTTAATTTAATCTGAGCCAGGAAGGTCTTTTTTTCTTTAACTAGAAGAAGAATTAGAATAAATCTATGGTTGATTTAATCTAAGCCAGAAAATGTCTATTGGAAGAAGTATCAGAATAAATCTACGCTTGATTTAATCTGAGCAAGAAGATGTCTACGTCTGTCTTTAACTGGAAGAATTATCAGAATAAATCTACACTCGATTTAATCTGAGCCAGAAGAGGTCTTTTTGAATTTAAGTGGAAAAAGTATCATAATAAACCTATGGTTGATTTAATCTGAGCCAGAAAATGTCTACTGGAAGAAGTATCAGAATAAATCTACGCTTGATTTAATCTGATCCAGAAGATGTCTATGCATGTCTTTAACTGAAAGAAGTATCAAAATAAATCTACACTCGATTTAATCTGAGCCAAAAGAGGTTTTTTTGTCTTTAACTAGAAGATGTATCATAACAAATATATGGTTGATATATTATGAGCCAGAAAATGCTACTGGAAGAAGTATCAGAATAAATGTGCGCTTGATTTAATCTGAGCCAAAAGATGTCTACGCCTGTCTTTAATTGAAAGAAGTATCAGAACAAATCTACGCTTGATTTAATCTGAGCCAGAAGATGTATTTTTGGGAATGACCCTCTTAGGAAATTGCTTAAATATCCCTTTGTCAGATGTAGCCTTTGAGAAGATTGTAGGGTCATACAAGTGGTTGAGTATGTTTGTCTGTTGATTGATCTTTCTTGTAAAGGTAAATAATTAGCTATATGAAATTTCATGATGTATGAAATGCATTGCATAATGATGTTATCAAAATAAATGAGACTGTGTTATATGCGTTTCGTATGCATATGCTGTGACGTTTGTAAATGATGTATGAATATGAAATATTGTTTGAAGTGTATTTGTAAGCCAATGGAGTATTTTTTTCTGGGAAAATAAATCACTGACTGTTGTCGGGGAGGAAGAACATGTGTAATCTTCAACCTTGTCTAGAATGCTTTCGCTGGGGAATGTTGACTTTTGTTTGGGAGAAGAGTTCAGGAACATTGGTCGTTCATCACTCTACCGGGGAGTTTAATTCTTATATACCCTAACTGGGGATAAAAGAGATGGAAAATCTTCCGAATTGTCTGGGGAGGATAAAGTTGAATGATATATGGTCTAGTTCCAGGTTCCGTAGAAACTCTTTGGGGATAGTGGCGACTTCACCGAGGGGACGAATTTTGTCGGTGAATCGTAGCCATCTGAGGAATAGACTCAAGCTGGGGGGACTGTAATCTGTTGGGGAAATAAACCCTGTTGATAGAGAAATACTCTACTGAGGAAACAAGCTCTGTTGGAGAGAAGAAATTTGCAAGGGGTTTTAGAGTTTTGGAGGAAAAAAACTCAGCTGTGGAAGATAACTTCTATGAACTGCACTGATTGTAACACCGTAGGTGGGTGATATCTACGGGTAAAAGATCATATTCTTTTATCTGGTGAGGGTTTGAATGGTTAGTATGGTTAGGTTAATTGCTGGAAAATGCCCCATGTTTCTGTCCTGAAAGCATATTAGACTTGTGGGAGAATGTGTCTTTGTTGAAGATGAGCTTGCGAAGATGACTCTGTGGATATAATCCCGTGGAGATTTCTCTATGGGGATAATGTTGTGGATGACTTGAACATTATCCTATCTTCTAGATTCCTCGGTAAATGATGATCAGGGTGATGAGTCTTCTACTGATAGACAAGTGATAAGATAACGGGACTTAGTTGTACGCTTTAATTCCTAACTTTTTCCTGGACCGTCTTTTTAGATTTTCAGTCCACCGGGATACCCTTTTCTGCCCAAGCCGCCTTTTCAGGTTTTTGACTTGCAGGGTGTACAATATTTATGTATATATATCTATAATTTTTTCCCGAATCCTTTTGGTTCGCTGGGATGCCCTTAGTTTTTCCTAGGCATGTCAACCTAGCGGGTCTCTTTTATGTGTAGTATCTTCCGACTATCTCCGCGTTTACAAGGTATGGAGAATTGTCACTGTCCATAGCAGTAAGTGTTGTAGCACTGCCAGAAAATGTTTGCTTAATCGTATGTGACCCTTCGTATGCGGGAGTCTGTTTCCCCCTAGGGTTAGTCTAGTGAACCCGATGTTTGAATTTATTGATCAACCATAGATTGCCAAGTTTCTGATAGGCTTGACCATCCTCAGTATTTTATAAGAACTGTCACGGCAGAATGACACCATCTAATACTGTTGATATAGACAAGCAATTTGGTGATACCTAAGATTCAATTTTTATAGTGGCTTTTGCTGAAACTCATAATCAATGTAACATCTCCCAAGGGATTCAGATGGAGATCTTCCCCTGGCTATTCAAGACTTTATGAGAGATTCTTTGAATCTTGACTTGACTGCCACAAATGAATTGGATAATAACATGTCATGCCCCTTGATTTAACCAATTGTGTCCATGAAAGGCATGTTACTGGAAGTGTCTTTCTCTTTGACTCATCCTCTGAAGTAATTATGTCCATTGGGAGGACTTTTGTTCATTATATATTCTTCGTGCAAATTTCTCTGATGTCGAACAACTAGTTATATTCAAACAATGTTATTTAAAAATGCAAACTTATGTCTTGATGTTTTGAAAATGCATTTTTAGTAAACAATAGAATTTTGTAAGAATATGAATTCAACTCAAGATTTATAGTAAGCCTTACAGGAGTCAGGATACCTTTTTGTAACAGTAAGGACTTTTAAGGGTTGTAATGTGGCCTGGTTCATGACTTAAGAAACAAAGTGTAGTACCCAAAAAATTTCCCTCTCCTTTCTCAAGACATTTCTCACAAGATCTCCAAAAGCTCAAGTTTGCACAAGTGTTGACTAGGTCAAACCATCTCCTAAAACACGGATGCCTCAAATTAGGATTTTGATTTCCACAAGGATAATTCAAATTCTAATGCCTCAAATGACCTTCATGGATCATTATAGACCCCCAAGAATACTAATGTCAAGTTTCAAGTCTTGAATCACAAATTTTCCCAGTCAACTGACCAGATGACTGAAAATCAACTATATGGGATAAAATGTCAATTGTGGTCAAATACAGCCAAAATTCAATATTTTTGATCCACATAAATATTTTGAATTAATATTCATCAATTTATCAAAATTGGATCCCAATTCCTCAAGAAAAACACTCAATTTACCAAAGGGGCAAAATGGTCAAAATTAGGGTTTTGACTGTAATTGACCGATCAGTGATTTTTGGACCTAGTACATGACTTAATGGCTTGAAGAATGAAATCAAGGATTCAAACACAACTTTTTGACCTAATTTCATGGCTCAAATCATTTCTCAAGATTAATAGATTGATAGTTGAAATTTGATCAACTGATGAAAAGTCAACTGATGCACAAAAAGTCAAACTTTGTCTTTTTGATCAAGATTTTATTTCAAAGATCACATTTCATCAAGACATCAAAATATGAAGCTTTATCATAAATTAATCAAGAAAGTCAAAACTGAATGTGAAAAGTCAAACTTTTCAAGACTTAAGAAATTTTTCTAAGTGTTTTATACATGATAATTTCATTACTTCATGCCATTTTTTCACTAAGATGCAAGATGATTCAAAGAAAACTTTCAACATGAAAGTTTTAGATCTTGATGAGATATAAAACTTTTCTTCATTGATCAAGTCCCATAAGTTCTTGGATTTTGGGTTATAAATTCATGAAGTCATGCACTTTATTCTAAAAATACAATGAAAAATTGACATAGTTTAGGCAGATTTTTTACCTAACTTCTTGGCCAATTTTCACTAAGCTCCATGATGATTTTATCAAAATAGTCAACATGAATGCTTTACAGGATGTTTCAAGTTTCCAAAATGTCCAAGAACTTGAAGATATCGTGCTTGAGCTAGAATTTTCGAAGAGATGAAGATGGCCTCATAAACTTGAATTATAAGTCTTTTTCTTGATGAACATTTGATCCAATCTTATAGCCATGCTGTATAATCTTTTTTTGTAGGCTTATAACTTATGATTCACTCCTTAATTTATTAATGACACAATTGATAGAGCCATTGTCCAAGCATTTGATCTCTTATCCAAGTTGTATTTCCATTAATGGCACAAAGTAACATTGCCATTCTAGTAAATTAGCTTTAATCAGAAAGTCCACTCTCCTTGAGCTTTGCACTTGTTCCTACTGATCACACACAATCTCAAAGCCATAAGAAACTTGTATAGAGCCTATAACTACTCATACCATGCTAGTACTATGAAGAATTAAAAAACACAAGAAGGGGGGGGGGGGGGGGGGTTGAATTGGAATCTTAAAATTCAATAGAAAGGACACGTTGATTTTTATCCTGGTTCATTTAAACTCAAACTACTCCAGTCCACCCGTCAAGGTGATTTCTCCTATATCTAATGAGGTCTTAATCCACTAATCAATATTGATTACAAATCTACTTTGACTACTGCCAAAGTCTTCTTGAGTATAACCACAACCTGGTTTTTCTCAAGGAAATGCACTAAATAATATAATAATAAGACAGTGTACAATATTGTTTTCCTACAAAACAGTATCACAGTATTGTGATGTTTTACACAACTTAAAGTATTGTATGTTTGAGGATTAGAAAAGATTGCAGTGTTGTTGAGTTTTGTGAAAATCATAAACGATTTATCCTCAAGTATTGTTTAAATAGGTGCAACATGGATGATCGTTTGGAAACATGATTAATGACAGTTAAGGTGCTTTCCAAAAATAAAGATCCTTGTTCCCTTCTAGCCTTTACTCTTGAAATGGAAATATTTGATTTGTAAATATTCATAACTTTGAAGTATACATTGTTGCTTGCTTCAAAACTTTTGAAGGTCAGAGCCATAAGATCATGTTTTCAGCATTAGAATTACTTTCTTAGAGTTGTGTAATCAGAGTTAAAGCATCTTTCTTTTAGCGCAACTTCTGATCTTCTTTCATCAGTGCTTTTTGAGAATTGTCTTCATTCACAGCAGGAACAGCCTTGTAGCTTATCTTCTGATCTTCTTCCATCAGAACTTCTCTACAAAACATAATATAATTTTAGAGTGCATATTTATTCTTTGTGTTTGTTATCATCAAAACTCTTACAAGGGTTGTAGAATAAAACTATGTTCTATCTATATCCCCTTTTTTGATGATGATAAAACTAGGATATTTCAATAAAAATAAACAGAACATAAAGCATTATAGGGTCTCCCCCTGAGTTGAGTACTCAGGTAGAGATGAATTACTTTCATGAAGTCGATTTTGATCAGAGCTTTTGATGCATCTACTTCTGTTTTCATCAGAGTTTTGTTCCTGTTTTGCTTTCAGAAAATGAAACGAAAAGTTATGATATTCAAAATGTTTGAGATTGTGTCTCGATATACTATTATCAGAAATATCTTACGTTCTCCCCCTTTTTGTCAAGAATCAAAAAGCAATATAAACACTAATATTCATAGTCAAAAGATGAGTTATATTAAACTTGATTGCAATAACATGTTCAGAGGCAAACAAAACAAGAAAAAATGAATACAGTAAAGAAAACAAGTTTTAAAAACTAAGATTAAGGTGGGGAAGTCATGTGAACAACGCTTCGAGCAAGCTCTTAATCTGAGTGTTCAATTCCCCTTGTTTTCTCAGCATTCCTTTGATTTCTTTGCATATGTCGTCTTACTTGTCTAATATCTCCTTGATCACTGCATTTTCTTTCTTCAAATCTTCCAGGGTTATCATAACCATAGATGAAGAAGGTATATATGTGGAAGGTGCAAGCTTCTCAGAACAATCTATAGCAGTTTCTGACTCAGTGGCTTCTGCAGTCTCTATGCCTTTATCTTAAACATTAACTAGAGGAAGCTTATAGAGCATGGTTCATCAACTTCTAAAGGCTGGTACTCTTTCCAGGGAGCATTATCAAGCTTAAGAATAGGTTTCTTTTCCCAGTTACTCAGAACTTGATCCTTGAAAACATTCAGCTGATTACAAATTTTCTGTTGGGCCATTTCATAGCTTAACTCCTTGAGTTTTTGGGATTCAGAATTGAACCATTTTCTGAACCGGTTCCAGTGAGAATCATAAGAAGCAGGATTCATATTTTCTAAGCATGCCCGCTTCAAAGAGTTAACCCATTCAATTATCTCTATTTCAAAAATCAGTAAATTTCTACCAACATCTGCCTTGGTGATAGTTGGTTTTGGTTTGGGGATAACAATTTTGTAAGAGTTAGAGGCAAGGTGATCCAGTGCTTCTCAGCCTATTACAGTTATTAGGTGATCTTCTGGAGGATTGATAGGAGAGGGAGAAGGAGAATCAAAAATGATAATTGGTGATGGAGGTGTGTTTGGTGGAGTGGAATGGTAAGGAGATGGAATTTCTAGAATGTCGTGGATTGAGAGAGGTGTTCAAACCACGAGAGGTTCTGTTATTCTAGGAATTAGTGTGGTGGTCTCAGAGTCAGTATTTGGATTTTCTGGTTGGGAGGCGTTAGCGTTAGCGTTTGGATTTTCAGAGTGGGTAGCTTGGAAGTTTGGATTTTCTATGTGGGGAGCTTGAAATTATTGATCAAATTGATCAATATCATAAATAACTTGAGCAAGTTCTAGATAATTTTGTTCAATATATGGGTTAAGAGAGTATGGTTTGTTCAGAATGTTTTCTAGAGTGACTGAAGGGTCAAATTCTATATTAAAATCACCATAGGTTTGTGGTGAGGGGTCTTCTATTGGTTTTGGAGAGGAGGGTGTTTCAGATGTTGGAAAAATCACTGGATCTACAATAGAAATAAAAGAAGAATTACCTTTCTTCTTAGAAGCTTTTGGTGTCATCTGAGTAGATATTTCTCCTGCAGCTTTCCTTTTTCTAGACTTCTTGAGGACAACTTCTGGAGCCTGTTGATGCAAATCAAGAATGTTTAACTCTAGATTAGTCACATCCATCTTGCATGCTTCCAGATATCTGACAATAATTTCTGGTAAAGAATCTATTTGAGAGAATAGAGGGAAGTCTTTCAGAGGGACTTTTCTTGAGGTGATAACTTATTTTGTTTTCAATAGTTGGATCCTTCTTAATGCTATCAATGATCTTCATTTTCTTCAAATTCTTAGCATTGAGAGGTTTTCCAACACATGCCTCCAGAGTGTTGATCTGCTGAGCTTCAGTCAGATATTCTACTAACTTGTTTTCAGTCAGAATATATGAAATTAGACTACCTAGAGGTATCCAATCCCTATTGGTTCTTTCATCTTTTCTGGTTTCCTTCACACTTGTTCTCATATGGTTGAATAGCAAGGGAGGAAGGTTTATTTTTGCCTTTGTTGAAATGAAGTATAACAAGAATTTTTTATCAATGTTTATGTAATCAGGAGAGCTTGTTGGCTTCTTGTGGTTGATATAACCCAAAATGATTTTTGCCCAAATTCTGAAGTAGTCATTCAGATCTTTGATTTTGTTAGATGGCTGCCCAGAGGTGAAAATTTCTCTCGAGATAGTTGTTAGGTCAGAACATTTCTCAGCCATATCGTTGCAACGGATTCCTCCTCTGTTATGACCAATCAACTTTGCAATCAGTTCTTCAGTGATAGCAATATTCTTCCCCATTACATATGAAGTTACTCGATGATTTAAAGAGGATGCGTGAATCAAAAATTCCTTGAGCAGTTTTGGGAAAACTGACCCAGAAGAAGATCAAAGTATTTGTCCGATCCTTGAAATTCCACATCTGCTGTAAGATCAAATCCGTTTTCCTTCATGCTTTCAAAATCAATGATGAGTTCACATAGAACCTCTAGAGAATCAATGGGGTTCAATAAGGTTCTTGACGATTCTTCGTATCTCTCTGCAGTTGACGAAGATGAACCAGGAAAACATTGAGGATTCTGAGTGCTGGAAGATGAAGCCATTGTTCACACTGACTGTTGAGGATTTTTCGAAGATAGTTTTACAAACTAAAAACTTAGAGAGAAAACAGTAGCGAGAAAAAGTGGGAGTGAAAGTGAATTGTGTATTTATAAGCAAGATGAAAACTTAATCAATAAGAAAGAGAGAAAAATAATGATTACACAACATTTATGAATCTTGAAAATAGGGAGATGGCGTGGAGATATGAAACAGTTACCAATAACACAAGTCTCAATGCATCCAATCAAAGCTTTAATCCCTTCAGAATTTGAAAGCGTGTTCAGCCTTAGAAGGACGCTTGTGAGAGGATGACAGATGTTGATGATGTGCACTGGATGCTTCTATCTTTGAAATGAATCGTTCAGATCTTCTTAGATAGATCCTGATGCAACTGTCCTTCTAACTTTTGAAGAATTGTTGATCAGATGTTCACAAAAAAAAAACATAAAATTCTGAGGGTTAAAGAATATATAAATAAAACTCTTATTCTGGACATAATTTCATGCTGAGATGTTTCAGAATGAAATTAAACCTATCTTCGGAAAGTGGTTTAGTGAAGACATCATCCAATTGATGGTCTGTGTCGATAAATTTTAAGGAAAGAATTCCTTTTTGAATATAGTCCCTAATAAAGTAATGTTTTATTTCTATATGCTTAGCCCTAGAATGTAAAATAGGATTCCTAGATAAACAAAATGCAGAAGTGTTATCATAGAATATAGGAATGTTACTCTCAAATATATTAAAATCTTCAAGCTAACTCTTCATCCAGAGCATATGTGTGCTGCATCCAGCAACTGCTATGTATTCAACTTCATTTGTTGATAATGCAATTGTGGATTGCCTCTTACTGGTCCATGAGATCAGATCTTCTCCCAGAAATTGGCAGCTTCTAGAAGTGCTTTTTATTTCTACTCTGTCTCCAGCGAAGTCAGCATCACAGTACCCTACTAATTTGTATTCACTGGTTTTTCTATAAAACAAACCAAGATTTGTAGTACCTTTCAGATACTTGAAAATTCACTTAACAGCTGTGAGATTCTCTAGGATCTGATTGGAATCTCGCACATAAACATACATTGTATAGAATGTCAGGTCTTAAAGCTGTAAGATATAAGAGAGAACCAATCATACCTCTGTAGATCTCCTGTTCTACCTTTTTACTTACCTATTCCTTTTCCAGAATGCATGTAAGATGCATTGGAGTCTTGGTTGTCTTACATTCTGATAAGTCAAATTTCTTCAGAAGTTCTTTGACGTATTTGTTATGGTGTATGTAGGTTCCTTCTGGAGTTTGATTAATCTGAATACCCAGAAAGAATTTGAGTTCTCCCATCAAGCTCATTTCAAACTTTGCCTGTATAGACATAGAAAATTCTCTTCCCAAAGAGGCTTTAGTAGATCCAAAAATAATATCATCTACATAAATTTGACAAACTAGAATGTCATTCTTAAATGGCTTATAGAATAAGTTTGTGTCCACTTTCCCTCTGGTGAAATCACTTTCTAACAGGAAGCTACTTAGTCTTTCATACCAAGCTCTGGGAGCTTGTTTCCAGACCATATAGTGATTTCTTTAGTTTGAAAACATATTCTGGATGTTTGTAATTTTCAAAACCAGGGGGTTGGTGCACATAAACTTCTTCATTAATGTATCCATTTAGGATTGCACTTTTGACATCCATCTGATAGAGAATGATGCCATTATTCATAGCGAAGGAAATTAAGAGTATGATAGATTCTAACCTGGCGACTGGAGAAAAGGTTTCTGTATAGTCTATCCCCTCTTGCTGACTATAACCTTGTGCAAGCAGCCGAGCTTTGTTTTTGATGACTTCTCCTTGTTCATTCAACTTGTTTCTGAATACCCATTTTGTTCCAATTATGTTGAACCCTTTTGGTAAATTGATTTAATTGAACCCTTGTAGCTTATCTTCTGATCTTCTTCCATCAGAACTTCTCTACAAAACATAATATAATTTTAGAGTGCATATTTGTTCTTTGTGTTTGTTATCATCAAAAATCTTACAAGGGTTGTATAATCAAACTATGTTCTAACATACTATGGATTGAAACTATATTTTTCAAGTTGCTTCAAAAACAAGGCAAAAATCCATAACATGTGAACTTTTGTTTCTGACCTCTCCAAGCTTTCAAACCTGTAAGTTTAAGATTGCGCCTAAGAGGGGGGTGAATTAGGTGGTGGTCGATTTTTGACTTATTTTATACTTTCTGGTTTTGTTTTAGTGTTATGGAAAATGGTAAAGTGAAGAAAGTAAAGAGACACGGAGATTTATCCTGGTTCCTTCCACACCCCGGAAGTACGTCCAGTCCCCTTGCAAACACGCAAGAGATTTCACTATTTTGTTAGAAATTTTACAAGACTCTTCCTAGTCTTATCAACTAAAGACACTAAAAAATACCAAGAACAACCTCTTGGATTTCCAATAAGTCTCTTGAGAACAATCCTCTCAAAAGATACCTTTTGTTTCCAATAATGGATAACAAGGTACACAAGTATTCTAATACGTAATTCCAACAATCCTGGAAATAAGTTACACTTTGTATAATTCTATGAAATATGATTTCTTGAAAGATGTTGATCACATAGAGTGACTTCAATGAATTTTCTTCTTTCTTCTCTTGTAAGCAATTCAAACTTTAACACAATGGTTAGAAAATGCTCAAAGATTTCTGTTCTTATATGTGTGAAAGTGCATAAAATCTTTGTTTTTAAAAATTTAAGAAATATGAAGTTTGAATATTTTACAAAGTTCATAATTATTGCATAAGAGAAGAGTTGTTTTATAATTTGAAAGATTTAGTATTTAAAGCAATCAAGATACCTTTCCAAATGGATACTTTTCTATTTGTAAAACTTGAGAAGATGCAATGTATGACCATGCAACTATTGGAGAAAAGGTGTGAAGGATATCTTGAATCAAGTTCAAATTTTTCAAAAATTACAACGTGTAAATCGATTAGCATTAGATGTAAATCGATTGCACGAGTTTGTAAAGTTCTTGTTTTCTAAAAATTTGAAGTGTAAATCGATTTACATTATGTGTTAATCGATTTACTAGTGTTAAAAAATTAATTCAGTTCAGTAATCAATCGATTTACATTCCATGTAAATCGATTGCTTCCAGGAGCAATCAGTTTTTGAAAAAACATGTGTAAATCGATTTGCATGATATGTTAATCGATTTATATTAGTGAAAAACTTATAATTTGCTTTAAAACTTTAAGTCAAGTGTTGTGGCAAGTGTGTATATCATTTTTGAGCATTTCTAATCAATTTTGTTCAAATGAGAATTGATATACTTGTTTGCTTGCCATGATCCTTGAAGCTTTGAGTGAATGATGCTTTAAGCTAATTCCACTTCTTTTCCTTCTTGCCATAGTGCTTGTTTTTCTTTCATCAAAACTAAAGTTGAGTTGAGGCTTGAGATTACATTCTCCCCCTTTTTGATGATGACAAACCATCTTTCTTTATGAGTTGTTCAGAATTGGAGCAAAAGGAGATTTCTCCCCCTAAGACAGATTTCTCCCCCTATGGAGAAAAAGATTTGAAAACTTGCCCTGAAAAGAAAACTGAAACAAACAACCATAAAGTGCTATCACATCCTTCTCCCCCTTTGACATTATCAAAAAGAAGGGAAAGATGTAACATAAGATGATACTTATAACAATTTGAAACAGATATGGACATAAACTAAAACGCAAATTTCGAAAAATATCAAACAAAGTTCAAATACACATAATACCAAACTAACACTTGAAGAATTACAAAACAAAAACATAATGATAAATAATAGGAATTTAATAATATTGGTCAGGAAAAATATTAGAAGGGTCCTTGATATGGAAATTGTTGTTGTAGAGGTGGTTCGGTTTATTGAGGAGGTGGAGGTGCTGGATTATTTGGATCGTATGGAGGAATATGGAGATGTGAGTAGAGGTATGAAAACTGTTGGTTCACATCGTTCTGAAAAGCATTGATGCGAGAGGAGGTAGAGTCATTTATCGCGGTCCACTGAGCATTGATGTTAGTGTTGAGAGATGCAAATTGTTGAGTCATATAATCCATAACATCTTGGTTGGTTGGACCAGAAGAGGCAGCAGGAGGAGGAACTTCATTTTCTTCTTCATCCGCATTATTGCCTTCATCACCTACAACATCCTCTCCAATATATGTGATGGTTTTTGCTTCAGAATCGAAATGAACACCCATCCGAGAATCAACATTTTTGATGGAGATCCTATTGCTGATTGGATCCATTTCAACCCTTTCAAACCCAGTAAAAACAATATCAAATGCTTCCAAGATCCTTGTGATGAAGTATGCATATGGCAGAAAAGTAGCCCTTGTGGCAACTCTTAGCATATGCACCACAATCAGTTTAGCCCAGTTTACTGAAATGCCATTTTTCCTTGCATAAAGAATTTGCAATTCTAGATCGGTCACAGTACAGTGATTTCCTGCTCTAGGAAATAAAATATATACCGGAAAATAATGAAACAATCTATCATCAATGTGAAAATTACCAACACTCCAGGTGTCCCGAGCCGGAATAACACCGCCAAGACTACGAATCCGCTTTGCACGGTATTCTGCTTCTGACAACCGGCCAATGCTGTAGAAGAATTCTCTCTTCCTATAATTTTCCCAGTCAGCATCCTCTGGATCATAGAGAGAACTTCCAGTATATGGAATGTTCAAAATTATGCCTATTGTCTTTGAATGCAGAGGAATTCTTATTCCGAGCACATAGGTGTAGCATTTGTTGTTATCATAATGCATGTTGCTGTAAAATACTTGAACTAGATCCGGATAATAGTAACCACGTGATGATATTAACGGTTCTAACCCATAAGCAATCAAATCCTTTTGAAAAGTGAAGCATTCATCGGGAAATGTAGATAACATACCGAATTTGGGAGCTGAAATTATTTTCTTTTGAAAATGCTTGATGAATCTTTCACATTGTGTATCCGAGAGGTACTCGAGCAATGAGTTTTCAGAGGCTGCAACAGTTTTCTTCTTTCCTTTTTCTGAGGCTGTTGCTTTTCTTTTGGGAGCCATGGAGATGGTTAGGGTTTTGAGTAAGGAAGATAGAGAATTTTTGGTGTTGTTATGAGATAGTGAGTGAGTTTGGGTGTTATGAGATAGTGAGGGAGTTTTGGTGAGATTAAATAGTAGAGTAGAGTAAGTGAGATCTTTATGAGACTTAATTGAGTTGAGTTGGTTAAGATTCCATGATTGGTCAAAAAGAAGATGGGAGGTTGAGAGGCAAGGTAAGGTTGACTAATATATTAAAGACTCATAAAAATATCACATGTAGAACAGGTGTAAATCGATTGGTGTGTAGGGTCAATCGATTTGCACAGTGAAAAATAAATAAAAACACTTCAGTTTCAGTGGTAAATCGATTTACATACTTGGTAAATCGATTTACACAATTTTTTTTTATTAAAATTGATTTTGGTTCAGTGGTAAATCGATTTACACACTAAGTAAATCGATTTACTTAAAAAAGAAATTTAAAACAGTATTTTTAACATTTGAAACATTTTCTAAACCCATATATATGTACATTTATGTATAGTTAAGGATAGAGTGCACCTTATATATCTTGTTCATCTAGAATTCTGAGTTCACGACGAATTTTGAAGAATGCCTCCTTTGCAAGTGGTTTTGTGAAAATGTCCGCGAGTTGATTTTGCGTGTCCACAAAAGTAATCTCGACATCTCCTTTGAGTACGTGATCTCTGATGAAATGGTGTCTGATGTCAATGTGTTTTGTCCGAGAATGCATAACTGGATTTTTTGTAATGTTGATCGCGCTTGTGTTATCACATCGAAGTGGAATGCATCCAAGGTTTACTCCATAGTCAAGTAACTGTTGTTTTAGCCAAAGAATTTGAGCGCATCCACTTCCAGCCGCAATGTATTCTGCTTTGGCAGTGCTGAGAGCGACGCTTGCTTGCTTTTTGCATGACCATGAAACCAAGGCATTTCCGAGAATGTGACATGTTCCACTTGTACTTTTGCAATCAGTCTTACAACCTGCATATTCAGCATCAGAATAACCAACTAGATTGCACATACTACTTTTTGGATACCATAATCCGATGTTGGTTGTTCCTTTGAGATATTTTATTATGCGCTTGACTGCTGCAAGGTGAGACTCTTTAGGATTGGCTTGATATCTTGCACATAGGCAAACGCTGAACATGATGTCAGGTCTACTTGCTGTTAAATAGAGAAGAGAGCCAATCATTCCACGATACTTAATTATGTCAATAGAGTTCCCTGATTCATCTGGATCAAGATAGGTGCCGGATCCCATAGGAATTGCACTTTCTTTGCTGCTTTCCATCTCAAACTTCTTTATAAGGTCTTTGCAATATTTTGATTGGTTTATGAAGATACCTTGTTTGAGTTGCTTAATTTGAAGACCTAGAAAGAAATTCAATCTTCCCATCATAGACATCTCAAACTCTCCTTGCATCATAGATGAAAATTCCTTGCACATATTTTGGTTAGTTGAACCGAAAACAATATCATCTACATAGATTTGTACAAGTAAAGTATGATGATTAACATTTTTTATGAAGATAGTGGTATCAACTTTACCCTTTACAAACCCTTTTTCACATAGGAATGCGCTTAGTCTATCATACCATGCCCTTGGTGCTTGCTTCAGCCCATAGAGAGCTTTCTTCAATTTGAAGACATGATTAGGATGTTTGAAGTCTTCAAATCCGGGAGGTTGCTTTACATATACTTCTTCATTTATGAATCCGTTGATAAATGCGTTTTTTACATCCATTTGAAAAAGTTCAAAGTCCAATGAGCATGCATATGCAAGTAATAGTCTTATTGCTCCCAAACGTGCTACCAGAGCAAAAGTATCTTCAAAATCAATTCCTTCCTCTTGGTTGTATCCTTGAGCAACTAGTCTTGCCTTGTTTCGAGTGATTATACCATTTTCATCCATCTTGTTTTTGAATACCCATTTGGTTCCAATAATACGTTTATTTCCTGGATTAGGAACAAGTTCCCAAACTTCGTTCCGCTCGAATTGGTTTAGCTCCTCTTGCATGGCAAGGATCCATTGATCATCTTCTAGTGCTTGAGCCACTTTGGTAAGTTCAACTTGAGATACAAAAGCCATATTTAAGCATGCATCTTTAAGATTTAGCCGTGTAGATACCCCTTTGCTAATATCTCCAATTATGTTGTCAATTGGATGATCACGATGAGTTCTCCATTCTTGAGGAAGACCATCATCATTTTCATTTTGATGTGAAAGTTCATGTGTTTGTTCCGGGTTGACAATTTTGCCACCTTCGCAAGAATTCTCATGAGGTAAATCTATAGAATCATCATCATCACAAATAAAAACTTCCTCCTTGGAGGTGTTAGATTCATCAAAAGAAACATGAATTGATTCTTCTATAGTTAAAGTTCTTTTATTGTAAATTCTAAAAGCTTTGCTAGAAAGGGAGTAACCAAGGAAAATACCTTCATCCGATTTTTCATCGAACTTACCGAGATTGTCTTTGTCGTTGTTAAGGACAAAACATTTGCACCCGAAAATGTGAAAGTGAGAGATATTTGGTTTTCTTCCTTTGTAAATCTCATATGGAGTTTTCTTTAGTATATGTCTTATGATCACGCGATTGCTTACGTAACATGCCGTGCTTACCGCATCCGCCCAAAAATATTTAGGCAAACTTGAGTCACTTAGCATGGTTCTTGCAAGCTCTACCAAAGACCTATTTTTCCTTTCAACTACTCCATTTTGTTGTGGAGTTCTTGGTGCTGAAAAATTGTGGAAGATCCCATTTTCTTCATAAAATTCTTCAAACAGACTGTTTTGGAACTCTCCACCATGATCACTTCAGATTGATGTTATCTTTAATGACTTCTCATTTTGAACTTGTTTTGCATATCTCTTGAATGCCTTTAATGCGTCATTTTTGTGCACTAAAAACAAAGTCCAAGTAAAACGGGAAAAATCATCTACAATAACTAAAGCATAAATGTTACCTCCGGAGCTTCTTGTTCTAGATGGACCAAAAAGATCCATGTGCAACAATTGAAGTGGTCTTGTTATTGAAACCACATTCTTTGGTTTGAAAGTTGATTTTGTTTGTTTGCCCTTTTGGCATGCACTACATAATTTGTCTTTGATGAATTTCATCTTTGGTAGACCAATAACCAAGTCATGCTTAACTAATTTGTTCAAGTGCTCCATGTGTATGTGAGCAATCCTCTTGTGCCATAACCAAGCGTCATTGTTGTTTACCATAAGACATTGTACCTTCATAGACAAATCATCTAAAGTAATCATAAAAATATTGTTAGATCTTATACCTTTGAGTTTTACCTCATTGGTTGCCTCATCCATAATTAGGCATTCTTCTTTGTTGAATTTGATTTTGAACCCTCTATCGCAAAGTTGACTTATGCTAAAAAGGTTGTGCTTTAATCCTTCAACATAGAGAACATCCTCAATTTGAATGGATGGAGGTGTGCCAACTGTCCAACGCCAAGAATATTTCCTTTGGTGTTGTCTCCATAGGTGACATACCCTTTGGCTTTATGTACTAGATATGAAAATTGGTGTACATCTCCTGTCATATGCTTTGAACATCCACTGTCAAAGATACCAAAGGTTTGATGTGGATTTCAAGCATACCTACAAAAACAAATTATTTCTTGTTAGGTACCCAAGTGGCCTTGGGTCCTTCATAGTTAGTTCCCTTTTTCACCCATGCATAGTGTCCACTAGCCATACTGAAATTTCTAATATAGCATGCATTAGGTGTGTGTCCAATAATACCACAGTAAAAACAGTTTGGAACAAATTTGCTCTTGTATCTAGGAATTTGTTTTCTTTTAGATACATTAGGATTTTTCTTTTGATGATTATGAACAACTTGCTTCTTTTCTACTATCTTGGGATTGGAACTATTACTAGCCTTTACAAAAACAGTGGGATTGTTACTTGGTTTATTAGTATTCACATAACCAAGACCTCTTTTATCATTTGGATAACGTTGTTGGCTTAGTAATCCTTCCAATCCTATTTGTCCTTTTTCATATCGTTCAATGACTCTTTTCAATTGAACAATTTGAAAGACATTTGATTCACACTTGGAGCATGCAAAGTTTTCCTTTTCTTTTATAAAATTCTGTTTTTGAAGATCAAAATCTTTAGTCATGGTGTCAATTTTTCGAGACAAATTAGAAGTTCTTTTTCTTGGCTTGACACCTTTTTGTATAAACTTTTGCATTCTTTCAAGATTTCATCAATGGCACCTTGAACATCATCATCAAAAAGATTAAATTCATTACTAACCTCTTCTTCGTCGTCGGAGTGATGCGATGCCATTAAGGCTAAATTTGCACATTCGTCGCTTTCCGATTCTGATGTACTACTCATATCATTATCTTCCCATGCTATGTAGGCTTTCTTGTGTTTTGAGTCCTTTCCTTTGAATCCATTTTTCTTTGGGAGATTTGGACAGTTTGGCTTGATATGTCCTTGATTTCCACATTCATAACATGATACATCTTGTGTTGATGTGGAGGCTTCTCTTTTCTTGAAGTGCTTTCTCTTATTTGCATGAGATCCGCCCTTGTCATTTCTGCCAAAAAACTTCCCAAGTCTTTTAACAAGAAGCATGAAATTTTCATCTTCTTCCGGATTGTCTTCTTTTACTACTTCCTTTGAATCAATTTTTAAGGCAATGTTTTTGGATTTCTTTTCTAGATTCTCATGTTTTTCAAGTCTACCGAGTTCCGTTTCATATTCTTGAAGTTTGCTAAATAATGTAGCGGAAGTCATTGCGGAGAGACTCTTCTTTTCCGAGATTGCCGTTACCTTTGGTTGTCATTTCCTAGTCAATGATCTAAGGACTTTCAAGTTGAGTTCATCATTTGTCAAGGTTTTACCAAGAGAACTTAAGTGATTTGTCAAGTGCACAAATCTCTTTTGTAAGTCAAGAATGGATTCTCCGGGTTGCATTCGAAATAGTTCATATTCTTGACTTAGGGTATTTAGCCTTGATCTTTTTACTTCAGTCGTTCCTTCATAAGTTTGTACCAAGGTATCCCATATTTCCTTTGTTGTTTTGCATGTCGAGACACGGAAAAATTCGTCCATACTAAGTGCACCTTGAAGAAGGTTTATTGCCTTTTTGTCATAGAGAACTTTCTTTTTATCATCATCGTCCCATGCAGTTTTAGGCTTTGAAGAGCCAACGCCATTGATTACCGTTACCGGGATAAATGGACCATTTTCAACGGCATCCCATATTTCCTCTCCTTGCGCTTCTAGATGCGCCTTCATGCGTATTTTCCAGAAGTCAAAATATTCACCACATAATAGAGGAGGCTTGTTGTTACTACCACCATCTCTGAAAACGGGTTGATGATTTGCGGAAGCCATTCTGGATCTCTAGGAGCAGGTTACCTATAACCTGCTCTGATACCAATTCTAAGTTTAAGATTGCGCCTAAGAGGGGGGGGGGGGGTGAATTAGGTGGTGGTCAATTTTTGACTTATTTTATACTTTCTGGTTTTGTTTTGGTGCTATGGAAAATGGTAAAGTGCAGAAAGTAAAGAGACACGGAGATTTATCATGGTTCCTTCCACACCCCGGAAGTACGTCCAGTCCCCTTGCAAACATGCAAGAGATTTCACTATTTTGTTAGAACTATTACAAGACTCTTCCTAGTATTATCAACTAAAGACACTAACAAATACCAAGAACACCCTCTTGGATTTCCAATAAGTCTCTTGAGAACAATCCTCTCAAAAGATACCTCTTATTTCCAACAATGGACAACAAGGTACACAAGTATTCTAATACTTAATTCCAACAATCCTAGAAATAAGTTACACTTTGTATAATTCTATGAAATATGATTTCTTGAAAGATGTTGATCACATAGAGTGACTTCAATGAAGTTTCTTCTTTCTTCTCTTGTAAGCAATTCAAACTGTAACACAATGGTTAGAAAATGCTCAAAGATTTCTGTTCTTATATGTGTGAAAGTGCAGAAAATCTTTGTTCTTAAAAATTAAGAAATGTGAAGTTTGAATATTTTACAAAGTTCAGAATTATTGCATAAGAGAAGAGTTGTTTTATATTTTGAAAGATTTAGTATTTAAAGCAATCAAGATACCTTTCCAAATGGATACTTTTCTGTTTGTAAAACTTGAGAAGATGCAATGTATGACCATGCAACTATTGGAGAAAAGGTGTGAAGGATATCTTGAATCAAGTTCAAATTTTTCAAAAATTACAACGTGTAAATCGATTAGCATTAGATGTAAATCGATTGCACGAGTTTGTAACGTTCTTGTCTTCAAAAAATTTGAAGTGTAAATCGATTTACTAGTGTTAAAAAATTAATTCAGTTCAGTAATCAATCGATTTACATTCCATGTAAATCGATTGCTCCAGGGGCAATCAGTTTTTGAAAAAACATGTGTAAATCGATTTACATGATATGTTAATCAATTTACATTAGTGAAAAACTTAGAATTTGCTTTAAAACTTTAAGCGAAGTGTTGTGGCAAGTGTGTATATCATTTTTGAGCATTTCTAATCAATTTTGTTCAAATGAGAATTGATATACTTGTTTGCTTGCCATGATCCTTGAAGCTTTGAGTGAATGATGCGTTAAGTTAATTCCACTTCTTTTCCTTCTTGCCATAGTGCTTGTTTGTCTTTCATCAAAACTAAAGTTGAGTTGAGGCTTGAGATTACAAAACCTTCTCCTAAAAATTGAGCCACTATTATGCAACTTAGGACACAAGATTAGAAGCCTGAAAACTCCCTCATTCTCTCTCAAATCAGATATTGCAACACAAGCACAAAAACTTGTCATTTCTGACTTTGAAATCCAAACACAAAATCTACTCGTGTATTTTCCCTTAAAATCATTCTAAAAGATTACATACATCAAATACAACTCATCCCAATCCCTGCTTCCTAACTATAACTCCATTTTCACCATTGTCCAAACTCAAAAAAATAGCATTGCAATTGGACTTCTTCAGACCATTTCAGCCACTCTCAACTTAAGTTAAGCATTACATTAGCTTCCTAGAGGTCCAAGGAATCTAACCTGATCATTGCAGCATCTTAAAATATGCTCAAACTCAAAACACGAATTCCATTTTCAAGGTAAGTTTTCTGACTTTTGAACTCTTCATATATGCATTGTTAGCTTTCCATTTTCAAAGATAAAATGTAGATATCATAGCCCTGAAACTGACCATGTCGTTAGAATTCATTTATGTTGCTGAGTAGTGAGAATTTTAGAGTTGAACTTTCTGAAAAAGTTAGGTCAAATTTGGTACCATTTAAAATTCGTGCTCATCTTTGATCTACTGTTTTAGTTATTTACATATTTGGAATCATGTGAAGTTTCCAACAAGTTTGATGTTTATAATTTATGAAATGGTTGAGAAATGAGAAAGTTACAAAGCTTTGGTTATGGCGCAAGGTTGAAGATGAAGTACACCCATGGACATGTTTTATTTTCAGTTTATTCATTGTTGTATTACTAACGGATGAAACAGCCACCTTAGTGGCAGGAGGAGCGCGCGTAAGGCGTTGATGCTAAGAATCCTGGGTTTGACCCCAGTGACACCTTTTGTTTTTTTTCCATATTTTCCTTGTTTCACTTTGCAGTGCATGGGCTTTTCAGAAATTGGGACTTGGCTTCTTACTTTCCGTCACACCCCTGAATGTTAAACCATACGCAACCCATTTTATTTTGTTTTTATTTTCTAACTTGTACAAAAAACCATGTTTGGGCCTAAAACCAAATTGTTTTGTTTATTTACCTCCTAAATCATTTTCAAACCCCCTGACTTAATATTTTTATTTTATTTTCCTTTTCTTTCTTATTTATTATTATTATTATTATTATTATTATTATTATTAATCAAAAAATACCAAAAACATTTTATTAAATATTTAGGCAAATTATCTTTTGTTTCTATTTTATTATTTTATTTTCTTAAACATAAAAAACCCTAAAAATTGTTTTCTTAATTAATTTAATTCCTTTAAATTCAGTTTTATTAAATCAACTTAGATTAATTATTTATTTTCTTTCTTTATTAGTTTAATTAGGTTAACCATAAAACCTCTTCTACCAAAAAACTCATAAAAACATTTCCTTTTACATTATCTTCATATTCTTGTACATTTTATTATTTTGCATTATTCAATTTGGTTGTGATAGTAATTAGGTTTTAATTGCATTCATCCCCATTTGCAAATTTTTATCCCCATCCCCAAAAGTATTGTAATAGCGTAGAACTTTAAATTCTCGCAATTTATCACTTTCAATATTATTGCTAGTAATTAGGGTTTGTATGGTAAGATATAAAATCAACAAATAGAAAACCCTAATTTTAAAGAAAAAATGCATGCAATAAAAACACTTTTCACACTTGCACCTCTAGGGTTACCCACACTTGTTTCCTTAGAACAAAACAGTCATGTCCCTCGAACGTGGTGTACTTTAGCAAAAACTCTCGAATACAAGATCGTAGTCCCTCGATGAACCTTCGATGTTGCCTTCGGTAAACGATCTTATACCCTCACGAAAAATTGCTAAGGTATCTTACAATGTTGTCTTCTATGACTATACGATGACTCACGCCAGTCCCTTCAAATCCAATGATGTGGTTTCTTACCAACTACTGGCAAGATAACATTATCTAAAGGAGGAGGAAAAAAACAAAGACTTTTTGAGTAGTTAGAACCTTCATAGTTGCTTGCTCATAAAACATTTTAAAACATATTTCAAACACGCCTACACTTTCCATGAAATATTTTCAAAAGTCAACACTTTGTATACATTCTTATAGAGACGAGAATCATTACAAAGTTCGCCTAAACAAAGGCACTTTTTTTCAAAAATACCTTCAAACCATGGCAATCACATTTCAAATAAAGCATTTTAAAGTGAGCTAGAAACTAAGAGCTCGTAGATAACTACAGATGAAAAGGGTGATAATATCTTCCCTTTTCATAACCTACCCCCCGAACTCAAGAAAATTCTTAAAAGGTCTTTCATGTTCTTTTCACCCTTTCTTTTATTGGATAAAATAAAAGTCGGTGGCGACTCTTATTATCCGCAACAATTGCGATAAAACATTAAACACCCAAGCCAGTTCTCCCACCATATTACAGAACGGGCGACTCTGCTGGGGAACTATTTTAAAGTGGGATTACCTTAGAGACTAGTTCCCTTTTAAATTCTTTCATTGTTTGATTTGCTTGATTTACTCTTAAATGGTTGTCTGGGTTTTGTATTTATCCTCTACCCGGATCGGGGAACATTATTAGGTAAGTAGCAATAGATCATGGGGACTATGCAGGGTATACTGACATGGTTGAAGCGATGGCTACATTAGTGTGACACATTTGTTGGTACCAATACCCTTGAGTCCAGTCAAGGAGAATACAGGGCCGATGTGTGGTGTCATGAAGCACTAACTGACCTTAGAACCTTTAGTTGAATAACTTGGCCATTTGGAAGTAGTGAGATAGCTGGCTTTGGTGCAGTCCGAAGTTGGTTGATACTCGATACTACGCTCATTGAGATCATACTTTCAGGATATTTCGGTCCCCAATAAAGAGGCTTGCACTGAAACAATTCCCGATGAAGAAAGATCAATGATATTGAGATTCTCTAGAACCCGTTTACTTTCTAGGACAGGTTGAGCCAACTAAAATTCAAGAGGGTACTTACCTATAAACCCCATGCAAGCCTAAACCTAAGGACTTATTTGTGTACTTATATATGATTATTTGTACATAACATCATGACATCATACCATATCATTTTCACTAAACATTTCAAGGACCTAGAGATTTACCTTTGTTCTATTTTGTAGGACATGGCTTCCACTCGCAGGAATACTATCCAAATCAACCTCGTAAGAGTGCCTCCGCAACTCAAAGAGTTAGCGTCAAGGGTTCCTAAGAATTATCCGTTCACTAAAAGACATGGCCAACTTCTCAATCTGGTTACCTCAAGCCTTGATGAAGACATGATGAAAGTGCTCTTTTAGTTCTTTAACCCTTTACACCATTGCTTCATATTTATTGATTATCAATTGGTTCCTACCATGGAATAGTTCTCTCAACTATTTGGAGTATATATTCTTATCAAATACCCTTCACTAGTATTGAGAAGGATCCAAAGCCTGAGGAGATTGCATCAACCCTACATTTGCAACGGTCTGACATTGTGGCTAATTGGGAAACAACGAGTGGCGTCAAGGGTTTTATTTTCAAGTTTCTATTAGAGAAAGTTCAACTGTTTTGGGATGCGCTGGATTTGCAAGCTTTTGAGGAAGTTTTGACTCTCCTAATCTATGGGATGGTATTGTTTCCTAACCCAGGCCAACTCATAGACCTGAATTCAGTTAAAGTTTTTCTCTCTCGTAACCCAATGCCTACTTTGCTTGGAGATATCTTCCATTCCCTTCACACTCGTGCCATGAAGAGAAGAGGGACTCTTATGTGTTGTACACCATTTCTATTTAGGTGGTTTGTTTCTCACCTTCCTTGATCAGTTTTAAATAATGATTAAGGCTTGAGATGGTATCATAGGATAGTGTCACTTTCGCATTCGGACATTCATTGGTGTTCACAATCTCTGGAGGATGTTACCATCATTGACCGTTATGGAGAATTCCCTAATGTTCCACTCTTGGGCATTAGGGGAGGTATTACCTATAACCCTTCTCTTGAATTACGACAGTTTGGGTATGCGTGAAGAGATGGCCCTCATGAAGCACTCATTCAAGGTATTTTGTTCGACTACGAGAGCGATGTCCAGGGTTATGATCAAGGGTTTGTACGAGCATGGGGAATGGTGAACAAGGTTGATAGCAAGACTTTGGGGCATAAGAATTCCATCCCTCTTGAACCTTACCTCAAGTGGGTGCAAACTCGTGCTCAAAGCCTCATGATGCCTTACCCCGCCATCCTGCATGTGATGATGGAGCCTGTTGCTGAGGGAGACACCCTTTACACTCTTCTTCATCCTGACATGCCTAATGATTTAGAGTAATTGCAAAGATCGTGGATTCAACTCAAAGGGGAATAAGACACCTTTGAAGCATAGTTTTATACAAACGAGAAGAAGGTTTTAGAGCTCACGAGACAAATTCATGAAGAGAGAAGTTTGAACACCTACATTGCACCAAAGAGGATGCGCCAATGGGAAGCTTGAGTCCCTTTTAGGAGTTTATTTTGTGTCATTTTTGTTTCTTCCATTGTAAGTCCGAGAGGCATTTTTAATTTCTTAGTTTATTAATGCATTTAATGTTTGTTGTCTTCTCTTTATCTAGCAAATTTAAATTTCTTAAAATCCTTGAAAACATTGAATTTTCATAAAATGCATCATATCATAAGCAAGTTTTCTGACACAGGTTTCCTCATCCTTTTACTATTTATTTCAGTACAAGATGTATCTTGAGAAAACTGACAAGGACTTGCAGACTCAACACTCTCAGTTTTAAGAAACTCGACTCAACTTAGCAAAGGGGCAGTAAGAAATGATAACTCTTCTTGCTACGAAGAAGAACACAAAGAAGAAAGTTGTAATAAACATGGGGAAGAGGTTTAAAGGGCCCGCCAGACAAGTTCAAATTGAAGAACACTCCTTCGAAGAGGATGACAATTAAGATGAAGATGCTAAGAGCATCCGTATCGGGGGTGGAGACAATCAAATCTCTAAAGATGAAAATTATTTTGATGAACAATATCCACCGGCCGACGACAAATATAAGCAACTAGAAGACATATTGAAAGCTGTGGAAATCCAAGTTGTGCCTTGCTTGGATTTCAGTGACTTGGGTTTGGTTCCTGGGGTAGTCACTCCCCACAAATTCAAAATCCTTGTTTTTGACAAATACGATGGTGTCTCGTGTCCGAAGCTTCACCTAAGATCTTATATCTACAAAATTCAGCTGCATACCGTAGATAAGAAACTGTAGTTACACTTTTTCAAGAAAGTCTATCTAGGACACAGTTGGAGTGCTTTTACCAATTGGAAGGGACTAACATCCATACTTGGGAGGATTTGGCCACTTCTTTTTACCTCTAATATCAATTTAATGTTGATCTTGCACCAACTAGGGTGCAATTACAAGGAATGACCATGGGTTCCAACGAGGGCCTCAAAGAATACGCTAAAAAATAGGGAGACCTGAACCATTTTTCAACTTACTGGTTGGAAGTTCATTGTTAAGATTCACTGAATTGATCTTGACCGTTGAGAGGGTTGAAAGCGGGATTAAAAGCGGAAATATACCTGATCAGAAATGGACCGTCACGGCTGGCTCCAAGCTGAAAGATTTTTGAACGAGGTGGGGGGGGTACCTGCAAGGCACTCCGATGTTGAAGTAAGTAGAAGCACGAGCAGGCAATAATTAAGTATATGGGTAGAATGATGAATACCTGACCCTCTGGAAACAGAGGGTATTTATAGCCCCCAGCGCTGGGCCAAGGTCCCTTCATTGGGCCGGGCAGGTTTGGCCCAATGGAGGAACTGCCAGGTTCTACGTGCGTAGTGGGGACCCGCGGGTGGTCCCCTTCCTGGATGTTCTGCGTGAAGTGCGGGCGGACGGAGACGTGGTCTTTTCGGGGCCTCGTTGGGAGTGCAGTGGACTGAGTCTGCCCTGGTTGGGGTGCTCGAGGTGATGTTGAGCTGGACAGCAGGATGTCGAGCTGGAGGTGTAGAGGTCGAGCACGCGACCTCAGGGAGCACGTCGGGCACGACTGTGACCCTTTGGTCGGCATGGTCCTCGGCAAGTCTATTTGGATTGGGCCTTAGCAATGCTTTTGGGCCTGTCGGGCCCAGTCCAAAATAGGAGCCCCCCAAGTCGTGGTTCCTTTGTTAGGAGGCATGGCTTGAACTCAGGTCGTTTCCGCTTCAGGGTCTCGCGCCCGGGACAGAGATGCAGGCCCTCGAGGGCCTCTCCGTGCCGTGCTCGGAGACATCTTCCACGGTGGATGCTCAAAGGATCCTCACCGGCGTGTGTCTGTCGAGCACACGAGGTATCTTTCGGAAACTGTGCCGCCACCCTATGATGATAGGGTCATCATTGCGTTGGGAGAAGTGCATCGGGGAGAGAAACTCCGTGGTTGCCCGAGGTGACGTTTGGTATTCCACGTCATCACTATAAATAGGAACCTTGGGCCCCATAACACGTTTCTACTCTTTGCGCTCCTACTGCTGTTGTTCTTCCATATTTTTCATAGCTGCGATCTTCTGTTACAGATTCTTTTACTCCATAGCCGAATCCACTTTTTGATTCAAGTAAGTGGTTTATCTTCTTCATTTTCCTGTTGTAATGCATGATTTTCAGCGTTTGTAGACGTTTTAGGGACTGTGCATGTGGGACTAGCCCGGTAAACTCATACTTAGCTCGACATATTCATGCTTAGAACTGGCAAACACATGCTCGTGGCCGGTAGATTCATAGTTTTAGGTAATAATCAGCAGTGCTGCCCGGGGTCTTCATGATCCAGGGCGCCTGATTCATGATCGTGCCCGGTATGTTCATGGTCCTGGCCGTAGGTCTCATGATGTTGCTCGCCATGTTCATACCTTGGGTCGACATGTTGGAGAGTGGCCGCGTAGTCGGTTTGGAGAAGAACACATCGAGTTTTCTGGATGTCGGGGAGGCGGCTACTTGTGTAAACTGACTTTTGTGGTCGTGCATGGGACTACGTGGTTTGTCGAGCGTATGGTTTCGTGCCCAATTGACTGGTTTCCCGTGCTCTGCAGGTAACCATGGCGGACGAGCCGTGCTCCTCTGGACGCCACGAACATGAGGAACAAAGTGCCGATGAGGCGGTCAGCTTGATTGATACTGTCGACGACCCTTTGCTGGATTGGGTGGGCTCCGAGCCCCGAGGAATCGCGTCGATATATAGCCGACGTGACCGAAATCCATATGCTGTCCTCGAAGCGGGCCAGGGCCAGCCTGACTTCCAAAAGAATTTCGTTGTCATGCGTCTGACCTCCCGTGCCCGGATCTGCTCAGTGTACCCAGAGTATAGCTTCCCGATGTACGAGATCGCGTTCAAAGATCTTGGGCTGCAGCTGCCCTTCAGTGATTTTCAGACCGGGGTCTTCACCCATCTGGAGTTGGCCCCGTCGCAGCTACACCCGAACTCACTCGCCTTTATCCGGGCGTTTGAGCTAACATGTCGCTTTCTGAGGATCGGGGCGACCATACCGCTCTTCTTTAGAATTTTTCATCTGCAGCGCCAGTCCCGAGGAGGGAAACACAACTGGGTCTCCTTGAAACAGTCGAGGAGACTATTCAAAATGTACATGGACTCCGTGAGGGGTTTTAAAGACAAGTGGTATGTCGTGCGGCCAGTTACCACATCTGCTTTAGGATCCCTGTACGAGGAGGAGGCGCCCATAAGCGATGATGACGGGGAGGCGGTCTTAGGCAACGATGGGTATCCCGTGATGGCCCGTACAGCCAAGTTCCTTGTGCATTGGATGTTCAGGCACTACGAGCACGGGACTGGATACTACCATACTACTGCCGGGGACATGTGTTCGGAGGACGAGGAGGCGTACGCCACTCTTTGTCGGTTCGTCGACATCTTCCACCCCGCCCGGTGGGCCACGAGGGAAGGGGACGATGTCTTGGATGTAGAGGGTTATCCGACATTTGAGTCCCGGCCGATTGATACTAAGGCACTCGTGGAGTGTCAGACGTTCAGGCAAGCTGCTCGTCTGCTAGGTCGTTTATTGCTTGAAATTCTTTGCTCGTCATTTATTTATGAACTTGCTCGACACTAACCCGTCTTTTATTTTGTGCAGGCTCGATGGCTGGGCGAAGGGAAAGACTTTTGAAGCTGTCTTGCGACCAGAAGCGAGGAGGAGGGTCGTGAAGGCTCCCCAGGCGATGAGGATGGGCCCGCCACATAGTTCGGGCGCTCCTCAGGTGGTGAGGGTGGATTCGTCGCCCAGCTCGGGGGCCGCGTTAGACGGGATCCCAGAGGTTCAAGAGGTCGATCCTAATGCCGACCTGATACAAAGAAAGAGGACCCGGGTGGAAAGCGGTCCGGCTGTCAGCGAGGACACCAGCGCCGTCAGGTCTTTCGGGTTTCCCCCTTGCTTCAAAGAGGAGGGTTTCTTCGAGAAATTCCCTCTGTCAGTGGTTGCCGACGAGGCTGAGACTATCAAAAGGATGAGTAAGGAGGATCGGAAGAGGCATCTGGCCGCCAGCATGGACGGGCTGGTGAAAATGGCTGAAATGGCCCTGGTGTTGTCCGAGGAAGGGGGGGATCCTTTCCGTATTGAAGAGCTTGAGCAGGAGAAAGCGGCTCTCACCTCGAGCTCGCGGAAGTTGAAGACTGCCCTGGAACGCTCCGAGGAGATGTTCTGCGAGCAGACATCGATGCTGGATGCTGAGAGGGAGATGTTGGTCCTGGAGAAAGAAAGGTCGGGGAAGCTGGCCGAGGAGGAGAGCTTCTTCGCGCGGACAGGGATCGTATGGAGGCCGATGTCGGGCGCTTGGCCCAACAGATCGAGGAAATGAAAGTTGCCATGCTGCCTGCCGAGGACGAGCCGGAAGACATAGCGGCTTTAAAGAGTCGATCGGAGTTCGTCGCCCATATCCGGCTACTCGAGGCAGATTGCGTCGGTGCTCTGGAGGAGGGGTTCGACTCCGCAGTCGGTCAGCTTTCCTTGTTAAACCCTGGTCTGGTCACTGAGGGGACGGGCTACACACATCAGATAGTGGATGGCGCGATCGTGCCCCCGCCCGACTCTCCAGTCGTCGATGCTGATGGTTCCGGGGATGCCTGATCGTAGGATAGAGGGCATGCGTGCCTTTGTTATTTGTATTTTTTGGGCCTGCGTGCCCGTCGATTGTACGTTATGAACATCGCCGGCCTTCTTGGTCGGTTTATAATTGTTTTCTTTGTCGCCTTCGGGCATTTTTATTTGAATGAATGCTGTTTTACATTTGAATGTTTTGCCCGTGTTTGAAATCTTATATATTTGCATAAAATTTAGCCTAAGTCATGGGCTCGAGGAGTGCCCGCAAGTGGCTGTGATTTAGCGGGCGAGTCTTCCCGTCTTCCGTTTGTATGTGTGCCCGGCCCTCTTTCGCTGGCCTGAGTCAGCTAAGTGTTGCGCTCGAGGGGAGAGACTTCCCTTTGACCCTTTTAGATGGCCCGTCATTCTTGACGACTTATCGGGCATATGGAGCGAAGTTGCTCAGTCGGGCGCGAAGCCCGGTAGGGACTATTCGCCCTTGGCGTGAACTGCCCATCGCGAGCTGGGTGTTCTGCCTTACGGGTACAACGATGGTGGTGCTCGGTGTAGCTGTCCACGTCGGGCACTATCGATTATCCTCGTTTGCCGAGCGATGTTGTGCGATTTAGCCGTATGTCGGGCTTGTACCTCAGCCTTTATACGAAGTCGGACGTTTTTCCTCGTTGACCGAGCGCGGGTGTCGTTGGTCGAGGGTCCCA
Source organism: Vicia faba (assembly GCA_948472305.1). NCBI lineage: Eukaryota > Viridiplantae > Streptophyta > Magnoliopsida > Fabales > Fabaceae > Vicia > Vicia faba. The sequence continues at coordinate 1,301,241,001 of OX451736.1, forward strand.
GGTGTTGGTAGTTTTTAACTGTATTACTGCTTTAGCTTAGCAGCGTTCCAGGGTCGTGGTAATGGCTCTCCATCTAATTGCTCGAGATAGTACGCCCCGGTACCAGTGGTGCCGTGGATGTGATAGGGTCCTTCCCAGTTCGCGGCCAGCTTCCCTTCGCGGGAATCCTTCTGGTTCCTATGTAATACCAGGCTGCCGATTTCGAACTTGTGCTTGATGACCTTGTCGTTGTGGCGTAGAGCCACTCGTTGTTTTAGGGTGGCTTCGCGCAGGGCTGCACCCGATCAGATTTCCTCGACTAGATCGAGTTCGTCCCTCAGTGCCTCGTCGTTCATTTCTTCATCGAGGGGGTTCTCTGTTCGTCGGGAGGGCTCCATGATTTCGACCGGGATGACAGCCTCGGTGCCATATGTCAGTCGAAATGGCGTCTCGCCCGTCGTTGAGTGGGGCGTGGTGCGGTATACCCACAAGACGCTGTGGAGCTCCTCGACCCATCCCCTCTTGGCTTCGCCGAGTCGACGTTTGAGTCCTCGGAGGATGACTCTGTTCGCGGCTTCGGCTTGCCCGTTGGTCTGAGGGTGCTCGACCGACGTGAAATGTTGTTTTGTCCCTAGTTTGGTGACGAAGTCCTGGAACCCGTGGTCGGTGAACTGGGTACCATTGTCGGTCACCAGGGCCCGCGGAATTCCGAATCTGGCGAGGATGTTTCTTTTGTAGAAACGGAGGATATTGTGCGAGGTGATTTTTGCGAGGGCCTCGGCCTCGATCCATTTTGTGAAGTAATCCACGACGACGATGAGAAATTTGTTCTGGTAGGTTCCTTGCACGAAGGGCCCGAGGATGTCCATGCCCCACCAGGCGAACGGCCACGGGGACAACAATATGCTCAGCTCGTGCGGAGGGGCGAGGTGCATGTCCCCGTGCTTCTGGCACTTATCACATTTTTTGACGTGTTCCTTGGCATCCTGCTGCATCGTCGGCCAGTAGTATCCTGCTCGAAGGGCTTTTCTTGCTAAGGATTTACCGCCCATGTGATGGGCGTTGATCCCTTCGTGTATCTCCCGCAGTACTTCGGGGATGGTGGACTTGTCGATGCATTTCAGGAGGGGGATGGAGAATCCTCTTCGGTACAGTTTCTGCTCGAGAACCACGTAGGAACATGCTCGTCGCTTGGTAACGGCAGCTTCGGCCTGGTTCGACGGGAGTTCTCCTTTTGTCAGGAAATTATAAACCGGGGTCATCCAGGACGTAGCATCCCCGATGGCATGGATCTCGACTGTAGTCGAGGGTCGTTCGATACTTGGACGCGCTAGAGATTCCTGGATGACGGATTTGTTCCCGCCCTTCTTTCGTGTGCTCGCAAGTTTGGACAATATGTCTGCCCTCGTGTTTTGCTCGCGGGGAACATGTGAAATTTCTGCTCGTACGAACTTTGTCATGTGTTTTTTGACTAAGTTCAAATACCCGATGAGGTTGTCGTTTTTGGCCTGGTAGCTCCCCTGTACTTGAGAGGCGACGAGCTGGGAGTCGGTGTAGATCTGTACCTCGCGGGCTCCCAGGTCCTCGGCTAGTCTCAGTCCTGCGAGCAGGGCTTCGTATTTTGCCTGGTTGTTTGACGTCGGGAAGGAGAGAGCTAAGGAGTGCTCGATTACTACGCCTTCTTCGTTTTCTAGGAGGATTCCTGCGCCGCTTCCGGACGAGCTGGACGCTCCGTCGACAAAGATGGTCCACTTGTGTTCTTTCCCCGGGGGAGGGTCATGAGTGGTCATTTCCGCGACAAAGTCGGCCAAGGCCTGTGCTTTCAGGGCTTTCCTGCTTTCGTACTGAATGTCGAATTCGGAGAGTTCCAAGGACCACTTCAGCATCCTGCCCGCCATATCTGGCCGACCCAGGAGTTGCCTCACCGGTTGATCGGTTCGCACGATGATGGTGTGGGCCAGAAAGTAGTGTCTGAGCCTCCTCGCCGCATTGACGAGGGCCAGAGCAACCTTTTCTATCTGCTGGTATCTGCTTTTGGGCCCCTGTAAGGCTTTTCTCGTGAAGTAGACGGGTTTCTGCCCGTCGGGGGTCTCGCGGACAAGAGCTGCGTTGATGGCTTCGTTTGAAACGGCCAAGTATAAGTACAGCGGTTCCCCGTCGTCGGGTCGAGATAGCACGGGCGGCTGAGACATGCTTTGCTTTAGGTGGCGAAGTGCTTGCTCACATTCCTCATTCCATTCGAAGGCTGCTTCCTTTCGAAGGAGTTTGAAGAAGGGAAGGGCGTGCTGAGCAGACTTCGCGACGAAGCGGGACAGCGACGTGAGCATGCCGTTCATGATTTGTATCGACTTCTTCGACGTCGGTGTTGGGAGGTCGGAGAATGCCCGACATTTGTCGGGGTTGGCTTCGATTCCCCGTTCTGTTAGATAGAATCCAAGGAATTTTCCTGCCTTAACCCCGAACGTACATTTCTCGGGGTTGAACCTCATTTTACATTTCCTTGCTTGGGCAAAGACTGTCTTGAGATGAGCTGTGTGGTCGGTGTCTGCTCGTGATTTGACGATCATGTCGTCCATGTATACCTTGAGCATGTCGCTGATCTGTTTGTTGAAAACTCTGTTCATCATGCGTTGGTAAGTTGCTCCGGCATTTTTCAGTCCGAAGGGCATTACGTTGTAGTAATAGTTGCCCGAGCTGGTCATGAATGCCGTGCAGTGTTTGTCGCCCAGGGCCATTGGGATTTGGTTATATCCCGAATAGGTGTCCATGAACGACAAAGTTTTGTAGTCGGCCGAGTTGTCGACCAGCATGTCTATGTTAGGCAAGGGAAAAGCATCTTTCGGGCAAGCCCGGTTGAGATCAGTATAATCAACGCACATTCTCCATTTTCCATTATTCTTTTTCACAAGTACAACATTTGACAGCCAGGTGGAATACCGGGCTTCAGAAATAAAATTTGCCTCTAGGAGGTCTTTTACAGCTTTTTCAGCAGCCTCCGTTTTTTCTGGAGACTGCCTACGCCTACGTTGTACTACGGCCTTGGCGGCTGGATCAATGGCGAGGTGGTGACAGGCGACCTCAGGGTCGAGTCTGGGCATCTCCGTAGTGCTCCAGGCGAAGAGATCAGCATTCTCGCGCAGACAGGCCTTGATTTGCTTCCTGGCCAAGTCGGGGAGGTCTTTGCCAATCTTCACTCCCTTGGTCGGGTCTGTGCCGAGGGGAACGAGTTCAAAATCCCCGTCCGGTATTGGTCGGAGTGGGATTTGCTCGCAGCTGGATGGCTCGTCCTGATCGAAGCGGGTGTCGAGGGCTATGGAGTCGGCCTTTGGTGGAGCCTTCTGGACTTCTTCCTCGGGGGATGCTTTCCTGTCGGGCTCCTGTTTTGTCCTTTTAGCGGGTCTGGTCCCTATGTCGACGGTATCCCGTCCCTTGGAAGCAGCGTTGAAGCACCTACGGGCAGCGGCTAGGTCTCCTTGGATGGTGGCTACCCGTGCCCTCCTGGTGTAGAACTTCATCTTCAGATGGACGGTCGAGGGCACCGCTGTTAGCTCCGCCAGTGTTGGTCTCCCCAAGATGCAATTGTATAGAGACGGGCAGTCAATGACGAGGAACCGGACATTAACTTGTCTCGTAGCCGTTCCTTCGCCGAACGTAACCAGGAGCTCGACATAACCCCAAGGTTTGGAAGTCGAGCCGTTGAAGCCTTGTAGATCCGACCCCACATACGGAGAGAGATGTGAGTAGTTCAGCTGTAAGGTTCGGAACAGCTGGCTGTACATCACGTTGACGGAACTCCCTTCGTCGACTAGGATGCGATGCACGTCAAAATTGGCCATTCTTGCCCTTATCAGTAAGGGGATGACCGTGTTCGGGGCTCCGCCGGGGAGTTCTTCTAGGTAGAAGGTGATGGGCTCTGACCTGCCCTTCACCCTTTCGAACGTTACTGTTTGCGGAGGAGCCGCGTCGACCAGCTCGTCCAACTTCCTCTTAGCTGAATTGATGGTGAGGTCGTTGAACCCGCCCCCGTTGATGACCATGGCGGAGGGAAAGTATTCCCACCTGCTGTGCGTTGTCAGCGGCTCCTGCAGGTGCTCGGGAATGTAGAAATCCTCGTGCCTGGTTACTGAGAAGGCGGTCTGGATAGGCACCGACTCGTCTGATGGTCGGGCGTCTTCTTCTGGCTCCTTGGCTTCATGGGCGTCACGACGAGGAGCGTCGTTTCGCCTGTACTGCGCGAGCCTCCCTCCCTTGATGAGGGTTTCAATGGCGTCCTTGAGGTGGACGCAGTCCTCTGTCAAATGACCATGACTCCTGTGGTATTGACAGTATTTATTTTTATCCGCCCCTGGCTTGGCGGGAGCAGGTCGGGGACGCTTGACGCCGTCGTCCTTGAAGTCTGTACTGGCACACTCCGCCAAAATACGCTCGCGGGAAGCTGTGAGCAGAGTGTACTCGGTGAAACGGCCCGAGGGGCCCCTTTGTTCTCGGACTTCCCGGGGTCGATCTTCTTTCCTTTTCTCCCCGGTACGTCGGGGAGGAGCCTCTTGCCGTGAACTACTGCTGTTGTTGGGACCCCGAGCCCTGGAGTCTCGGGCCCTGTTGGCAGCTTCCCTCTCCTCGTAGTCCATATATGCTCGGGCCTTATCGAGGAGGGAATCAAATGTCGGAGGTGGCTCGATACCCACAGCCTTTTTGAATTCTGTGCCGGGGAGGAGACCCCTCTCCAGCAAGTATCTTTTCATATGGTCCGCGCATGGGACCTGTATTGCTTCTCGGTTGAAGTGGTTGATGAACTCCCTCAAGGTTTCATCCTGTCTTTGGATGATGGCCTCGAGGGCCGCCTCGGTCTTCGGATGGCGCCGAGAGGCTGTGAAGGAACTGATGAACTGGTTCTTCAGGTTCCGCCACGACGTGATTGAGCCCGGGGCGAGTCCTTTATACCAGTCCATGGCCGCCTTCCTAAGAGTCGTGGGGAAAAGACTGCACTTGATGCCCCCCCCGACATTATGATAATGGAGCATGGCCTCGAACCCGTCAATGTGGTCGACCGGGTCCGCAACTCCGTCATACTCCTTCAGATGTGGGGGCTTCTCCATGCCCGGGGGGATGGGTGCATCCATGATGGCCTGCGATAGGGGACCGCGGGGGTCGTCCTCGTCGCTCCTCTCCGGAGACAGAGATGGGGACCTGTAGTACTTTCTGGCATGGTGGTCGTGTTGAGTCTCCCTCGAGCGTGATGCTCGATGGTTGAATGTTACACGCCCGTCCCCGGCGTGTCTCTTGTCGTGCCTTGCCGGGTCGCGACTGGGTTCTCCGGCAGGGATGACGGGCTGTCTCTCCAAGTAGGGGCGCATCTGCTTTGGCCGGGGAGAGGGGCTTCTGGAGTTCTCCCTGTAGTGTCTCCGCGGGGGAGAAGGGTGTCGAACTTCTGTGACCCGAGGAGGTGGAGAATGTGGTCTTCGATGCCTCCTCGGGGGTCTTCGGTCATCTTCAAGCGCCCTTAGTCTTTCTCCTTGGGAGAAGATGAGATAGTTTGTCTGATTAATGGTCGCGAACAGTTCCTGAGTCATGGCATCTGCCCCGGCGGGAACTGGGACTTCATGGAACCGGGCAGCTCTGTAATGAGCGAGGGCCGCTGGGTCGTCTTCAAGTGGTGGTGGGAGCGGGGAGGATGATGCAGTAGCCCCGTCCCTGTAGGAGGAAGTTCCAGGGGCGGTCGTCACAGGGATGGTACTATGACCGGGGTCGCCGGGGTTATCGAGATGTCCGTTTTTGTCCGTCGTGTCGTTATTGGTGTCGGCGACACGGACGTTCTGCTCATCGCGAGCTGGATCAGCCATGACAGGTAGTTGAATTTTGAGCTTTGGTCTTTTAAGTTGTTTGTAAGACGGGGAAGCTAGATTCCCACAGACGGCGCCACTGATCTGACCTGATCAGAAATGGACCGTCACGGCTGGCTCCGAGCTGAAAGCTTTTTGAACGAGGTGGGGGGGGGTACCTGCAAGGCACTCCGATGCTGAAGTAAGTAGAAGTACGAGCAGGCAATAATTAAGTATATGGGTAGAATGATGAATACCTGACCCTCTGGAAATAGAGGGTATTTATAGCCCCCAGCGCTGGGCCAAGGTCCCTTCATTGGGTCGGGTAGGTTTGGCCCAATGGAGGAACTGCCAGGTTCTACGTGCGTAGTGGGGACCCGCAGGTGGTCCCCTTCCTGGATGTTCTGCGTGAAGTGCGGGCGGACGGAGATGCGGTCTTTTCGGGGCCTCGTTGGGAGTGCAGTGGACTGAGTCTGCCCTGGTTGGGGTGCTCGAGGTGATGTCGAGCTGGACAGCAGGATGTCGAGCTGGAGGTGTAGAGGTCGAGCACGCGACCTCAGGGAGCACGTCGGGCACGACTGTGACCCTTTGGTCGGCATGGTCCTCAGCAAGTCTATTTGGATTGGGCCTTAGCAATGCTTTTGGGCCTGTCGGGCCCAGTCCAGAACAATACCCATGGCCTCCACTTCAAATGCTGTGAAAAAGCCATTTATTGGTAAAGAAGAGACTAATTTTATGTATGCGTCAAGAAGCCATGCTAGGAATGACCGACATCATTCAGTAGGGGTTGTACTGATCTCCAATCCAACTCCAACTCAACGACTACGTCAATAAAATAGTTTACAATGACCGGATGTCCAAATAATACAGTTTACTAAATTCAATATGCAACTATTTAAAACTCTGCTACACCTATTGAGAGCTGATTTGGTGACCTTGCAAGATCCTCCTTCCAACCCTAACACTGCTTCTCCAAAATACAACCCCAATGCCAAATGTGCTTACCATTAAAATAGCTCTGGACACAAAACCAATGATTATTGGTCTCAAAAGAATAAAATCCAAGACCTGATTGGTAACAATACAATTGAATTCGACCCTCCGCCAACTCCAAATATGATCACCGCACCCATGCCAAGTCATGGTAAGGGTGTCAACGCTATTGAAGATGCCTCTTTTGTCGCCTCCGTCAAAGATTTAACCACTCCTCTAAAGACTGTTAAAAAGTATTTGTTGAAAGTTGGGGTATTCCATGGCTACCTTGAAGACTGTTGCTATTGTGCTATACAAATTAATGGTTGTGAATGGCTTAAGAAAGGCGTCCAACACCTGATGGATATCCATGAGATTCTATTTGAAAGAACTCCATATGTGAAAAGTTTGACCGAGTTTGTATCTCAAGAAGTTAAAGACATATCCATCAAACAAACCTATTAGTATCACCTCCTAAGGTCCTATTAGGATCCCCATTGAACCAAGAATAGATCCACTAATTATCACCACACTGGGGCCAGTCCCCTACTCTTCTGATAAGGAAGTGCCCTAGAATTATGGAGCAAAAGTGTACTACCATGGTATAAAACAAGATTCGTGGAATGATGAAGATGAAACTGTTGACATTACAAACATTTCTGGATCAAGTAAAGTTACTAGAACGAGAAGTATCTTCTCTCCATGAATTTCACTTCCGACAAACACTACTACACCCATTCATATTACCGCTATTAAACCTGTTGTTGATACTCGAGGAAAGCAAAAAATGACTGAGCATGCCCTGACGGAGGCGCCCGCAAAATATATCACCATTGAGGACCCATCTACCCAAGAGATGGAGGAGATTCAAAAAATCATCAGAAAAAGTGATTACAAGATAGTGGAACAGTTGGGGTAAACACCCTCAAAGATTTCTATGTTGTCTTTGTTTTTATGTTTTGAGGCGCATGCCTAAGCACTGATAAAGTTCCTAAAAAATGCACATGTCCCAAAAGAAACTATGGTCGACCATTTTGAAAACTGTGTAACAAGCTTGACTGCCGACTATGGTTTAGGGTTCTCTAACGCATATCTGACCCTAATTGGGAAGAATCACAACAAAGCTCTTCACGTCTCCATAGAATGAAAGGGCACTACCATGTCACATGTATTAGTGGATAATGGATCTTCTCTCAATGTCTTACCTAAAGGAGCTTTAGATAGACTAGACTATGATGGATTGGTGTTGAAACCTAGCGACATTATAGTAAGGGCTTTCGATGGTTCTTAGAGGATGGTCCATGGAGAGGTTGATCTCCCTATCAAGGTTGGGTCTCAAGTCTTCAACTCAACATTTAATGTGATAGATATATGTCCTGCTTATTTGTTCCTGCTTGGACGTCCATGGATACATGGGGTGGGTGCGGTGACTTCCACACTACATCAAAAGCTGAAGTATTCGGTCAAGGGGAAAATTGTCAGTGAATGCGGAGAAAAAGATTTTATGATCAGTCATCTAAATTCATTTAAGCATGTTAAAATGGATGGTGAATTCATTGAAACTCCTTGTCAAGCCTTTGAAGTGGTCTCTCCCATGGTTGTTGTTGCCAAGGCCACTCTTGACACTCCTGAAGCTGCTAAAAATATACCAAGGATGGCTTCTCTCAAAGATGCTTATGCTATTGTTGAAGAAGGAGGTTGCACCATTTGGGGACAACTTCCTAATTTCCCTTTCAAGTCAGACAAATTTAGATTGGGCTTCACTTACAAAGCTTAAAAGGAGGTTCGACATGCTAGTGCAGGGAAACCACCTCTCCGCATTACTAACCATGAAGTTAATGCCTTTGAAGACTCTAATGCTGATAGTGACTTTGATGACTGGATCTACCCGACTGTTGATGGAGGACTCAACAACTGACAAACCAAGGATTTCATTCCAATCTCCTACAGCCAGGAGTAATTTCCATTTACTGTTTTTATTACTTTAATAATTTTGTCTGTAATTTCCATTAAAATAATGACTTTAAGCTATGTGCCTTTCCCGGGGAACAATGGTCCATTTATTAAGGGTTTGTCATTTTCATATGCCAAATGCTCATTTTAATGAAAAAACATTGGACTATTTGGCATTCAAATTTTTCTCTTTGTATTTCTTTACTTTATTGCATTTTCAAAGATAGACATGTGACCTTACATGCACACGCACACATTTGCAGATCCATATCTACTTCGGATCTCATTGACAACGACTCTGGTATTGCCATCTATGACTTTGAAAATCAAATTTATCCAGCTGAAGATGAAGGTGATGAAGATTGTGAAATACCCAGGGAACTCTCCAGACTTCTGTTACAAGATGAAAAATCCATTCAACTACACAAGGAGTCAGTTGAAGTGATAAACCTAGGTACTGAGGCGGACAATAAGGAAGTCAAGATCGGCGCCAACTTGAAAGACTGTGTCAAGAGAAGATTGGTCCAAATGTTACACGACTATGTCGAAGTGTTCGCTTGGTCATATGAAGATATGTCAGGGCTTGATACTGATATCGTAGTTCATCGTATGCTAATGAAGGAAGATTTTCCCCCGATCAAGCAAAAGGTTCGCCGCATGCGGCCAGATATGTCTGAGAAAATAAAAGTTGAGGTAATGAAACAGTTCGATGCACGTTTCCTGGAAGTAACATCATACCCTCAATGGGTGGCAAATGTTGTCACGGTGCCTAAGAAAGATGGAAAAGTTCGTATGTCTATAGACTATATGGATTTGCATAGGGAAAGCCACAAGGATGATTTCCCACTATCTCATATTGATGTCTTGGTTGACAACACTGCTCAACACAAAGTTTTCTCCTTCATGGATGGATTCTCCGGTTACAACTAAATCAAAATGGCACCCGAAGACATGGAGAAAACCACTTTTGTTACACAGTGGGGCACCTTCTATTATAAGGTCATGCCTTTCGGTTTGAAGAATGCAGGTGCAACCTATCAATGAGGTATGGTAACTTTATTTCATGATATGACTCATCATGAGATAGAAGTTTATGTTGATGACATGATTGCAAGGTCACAAATTAAGAAAGAACACCTTGATCACCTCCACAAGCTATTTTAGAGGTTGAAGAAATACAAGTTGAGGTTGAATCCCAACAAGTGCATATTCAGAGTGAGGTCTGGAAAACTCCTAGGCTTCATCGTCAGTGGAAAAGGTATTGAAGTCGACCCTGCAAAATTCAAAGCCATACAAGAGATTCCGGCTCCCTGTACTGAGAAGGAGGTCAGAGATTTCTTAGGTCGACTCAACTATATTGACTGGTTCATATCTCACTTAACTTCTACTTATGAGTGAATCTTCAAACTGTTTTTGAAAGATCAAGTAGTCAGATGGAACGACGATTGCCAAGAAACTTTTGACAATACCAAGGGGTACCTACAAGAACCTCTAATCCTGATGCCTCCAGTTTAAGGAAGACCTTTGATTATGTACTTCACTATATTAGAGAATTCAATGGGGTGTGTGCTGGGTCAACATGACGAGTATGGCTTAAAAGAGCATGTAATATACTACCTTAGCAAAACGTTTACCGAGTGTGAAACTAGATATTCACTGCTCAAGAAAACTTGTTGTGCTTTGGCATGGGCTTCTCACCGGCTAAGACAATATATGTTTACTCACACCACTTTATTGATTTCTAATATTGATCCCATCAAGTATATCTTCGAGAAAACAACTCTCTCCGGACGAATAGCTAGATGGAAAATGATTTTAACTGAATATGATATCCAGTACACTACACAAAAAGCAATCAAAGGAAGTGTGATGTCGGATCATTGGCCCATCAAGTTGTTGATAACTACCAATCCAAGAACATTGAATTCCCGGACGAGAATATCATGCTGATAACTGATTGTGAAAAGCCTGGACCGTATGAAGGACCTGAAAAAGGATCCCGATGGACTATGGTTTTTAATGGAGCTTCCAATGCATTGGGTAATGGAATTGGTGTTATGATCATTTCTCTCAAAGTTTACCATACACCTTTCACTGCCATACTTTGTTTCGATTGTACAAACAACATGGCCGAGTATGAAGCATGCATCTAGGGTCTAAAGGCTTCCATTGACCTAAGAATCAAATTTTTGAGTGTATACGGAGACTCCACCCTGGTGATAAGTCAAATTAAAGGAGAGTGTGATACCAAGCATTCGAACTTGATCCGTTACAAAGAGCTTGTGCTAACCTTGATCCCATACTTCGAAAAGGTCACCTTTAAACACTTTCCAAGGGAAGAAAATCAGTTGGCAGATGCCTTAGCAACTATGTCGTCTATGTTCAAGGTCAATTGAAACAACGAAGCTCCCAGAATTACTATCGGAAGATTTGACGAACCTGCACACTATTATGAAATTAACACTAATGAAGAGAAGCCTTGGTATCATGAAGTGAGGAGGTACCTTGAAGCACAAGAATATCCAGAGGGACCCTCGATCAATGACAAGAAGTTCCTGTGAAGTTTCTCAGCCAAATTCTTCCTAAGCAATGTGATCCTGTACAAGCGCAACCATGACTCTACTCTGCTCTGTTGTATGGACAAGAAGGAAGCAGAAAAGATCATGGAAGACATGCATGAAGGTATCTTTGGAACTTAGTCTAGCGGGCACACTATGGCCAAGAAGATTCTAAGTTCTGGTTACTATTGGTCGACTATGGAAACTAATTTCCACTATCATTCGAGGACTTGCCATAAGTGTCAAATCTATGCCGACAAGGTTCATGTGCCTCCAATACCTTTGAATGTCATGACTGCTCTGTGGCCATTTGCAATGTGGGGCATTGAAATGTTTGGAGAGATCAAACCCACTTCCTCTAATGGATATCGTTTCATCCTTTTCGCCATTGATTACTTCACCAAATGGGTCGAAGCTGCTTCATTTGCCTCAGTCACTAAGAACATTGTAGCCCGATTCATCAAGCATAACCTCATTTGCCGGTATGGCATCCATGAAAGGATCATCACTGATAATAGAACCAACCCCAATAATGCTATGATCATTGAACTCTGCGTGTAATACAAAATCAAGCATCACAATTATTCTCCATACAGACCTAATATGAACGGCGCAGTAGAAGTCGCCAACAAAAACATAAAGACGATTGTGAAAAAGATGGTGGTAACATATAAAGACTGGAATGAGATGCTTCCATTTTCTCTTCATGGCTACTGTACCTCGGATCAAACATCAATAGGGGAATCCCCTTTCTCTTTAGTCTATGGCATGGAAGTCGTTTTTTCCTGTCGAAGTTCAAATTCCTTCTCTGAGGATTATGAAAGAAGCGAGCTTAGGAGAAGATAAATGGGTTTAAACAAGATCAGATAAGTTGAATTTGATTGATGAGAAGAGACTGGCCGTTGTCTGTCATTGTCAAATATATCAAAAGTGTATGATCAAGGCATTCAACAAGAAGATCAAACCTCGAGTATACCAGGATGGCAACTTGGTAATAAAGTGCATCATTTTACCACAAGGCGATCCCAGGGGAAAATAGAATCCCACTTATGAAGGGCCATTTTTTGTCAATAAAGTAACCTCAAAATCATTCTCAAAGCTTCTATACCTCAAATACAACTCATCCCAATCCCTGTTTCCCAACTATAACTCCATTTCCACCATTGTTCAAACTAAAAAACAGAGGTCTGCAACTTGACTTATCCAGACCATTCCAGCCACTCTCAACTCAAGCTAAGCATTAAATTAGCTTCCTAGAGAACCAAGGAAGCTAACCTGATTATTACAGCATCTTGATACAAGCCCATTTTCTAAAACACGAATTCCATTTTCATAAGTTTTCTGACTTTTGAACTCTTCATATAAGCATTGTTATCTTTAAATTTTCAAAGATAAAATGTAGACATCATAGCCCTGAAACTAACCACGTCCTTAGAATTCATTTATGTTGCTTGAGTAGTGAGAATTTTAGAGTTAAACTTTCTGGGAAAATTAGGTTAGATTTGGTACCATTTAAAATTCATGCTCATCTTTGATTTATAGCTTAATTATTTACATTTCTGAAATCGTGATGAAATTTGAAGCAAGTTTGCTGTTTACATTTTTGCAAATGGTTGAGAGATGAAGAAGTTACAAAATTAAAAAATGGAGGTACATGCCTGGCGCAAGGAAGAAGATGAACATGTCTTCAGAAATGAGTTAAAAATATATATATTTGATTTTGTATAAACTAACAGATGTATAGCCACCTCAGTGGTAAAGCGTGTGCCTGTTCACCCTTGGGACCTGGGTTCGAGCCCTAGTGGTACCCTTTTGCTTTTTCTTGTTTTATTTTTATAGATTATGTGCAAGCAAAGTTCCAGCGCGCATGGTACACCTCATCCCTCAACCCTCTGATCATCATCAAAGCCACTCCAACACACCACAAGGCATACTCATGATGTGCCCCTAAAGGCCTCCCACACTGAACCAGCCAGCGCCTGGGCCAACATGTTTTGGCCTGGAATTTACTTTTGTATTACCCCACCCTTTTACTTTCACACATAGGCCCAAAACATTTTCTTTTTTCTTATTTTATTTAATTATTTTTGTTTAAACATTTTTTATTTAATATCATAAAATCATAAAATCACAAAAATATTCGATATAATTTTTTATTTAATTAAACTAATTTTTTTAAACATAAAAATTAATTTATTTTAATCACCTCTTTGTTTTATTAATTAGAACTAGGGTTTTCATTATTATTTTTACACATTAAAATATTTTCTTAAACAAAAAAAATAAACTATTTTTTCCTAAAATATTTAGAACATTTTAAGATTTAATTTATTTTCATAAATAAATTAATTTATTACACTTTTCTTTTAATCAATTTGTAAATACTTAAAATTATATTTAAGTTTCTAATTTCTTTTCATTTCAAATTTCAAACTCTTTTCTCAAATATAATTCAATTAATATTGGACTTAGTTTTATTTTACTTTTCTTTTAACTTAGAATCTGGGAATTTAATTAATTATTTTCTTTCTTTTCTTACTAGTTTAATTAGAGCATTTTTTTATACAAAAAAACATATAAATAATCTTCTTCCCAATTTCACTTTATCTTTACATTATTTAGTGATATTCAATATGGTTGTAATAGTAATTAGGGTTTAATTGTTTTTATTCCCCCATTTGTAAATTATATTTCCATCCCTAAATGATATAATAGCGTAGGATATTTAATTTTCGCAATTTACCGCTTTCCTTATCATTGCTAGTAATTAGGGTTTATATGGCAAGATAAAATCAACAAGTAGAAAACCCTAATTCAAAGACAAAAATGCATGAAATCAAAACACTTTGTACACTTGCACTTCTAGGGTTAACCCCCACTTGTTGCCTTAAAATAAACAGTCATGTTCTTCGAACGTGGGATACTTTAGAAAAGACCCTCGATTACAAGATCGTAGTCCCTCGATGACCCTTCGATGTTTCCTTTGGTAAACGATCTTAGACCCTCGTGACAAATTTCTAAGGTATCCTATAATGTTTCCTTCTATGATTATATGATAACCCACGTCTGTCCCTTCATATCCAATGATAAGGTTGCTTACCAACCAATGGTGAGACAACACTATCTAAAGGAGGTGGAAAAGAACAAAGACCCTTTGAGTAGGTAGAACACTCGTAGTTGCTTGCTCATAAATAAAACCATCTTCACACTCACACTTTCAAAACATCTTTCCAAAATCAAACATCTCTTTGAACTATTTTCAAAACCAACATTTTGTATACATTCTTATAGAGACGAGAATCATTACAAAGTTTTCTGAAACAAAGGCGTTTTTTCAAAATGTTTTCAAACTTACACAAAACACAAAAAACATTTACAAAGCATTTAAAAGTGAGCTGGCAACTAAGAGCCCGTAGATAACTACAGATGAAAAGGGTACTAACACCTTCCCTTTTCATAACCTACCCTCCGAACTCAAGAAAATATCTCAAAAGATCTTTCATGTTCTTTTCACACTTTCCTTTATTGGATAAAAGAAAAGTCGGTGGCGACGCTTGCTATCCGCAACAATTGTGATAAAAAGAAAAACACCCAAGTCAGTTCTCCCATTGTATTACATAGATAAAGGGTGACTTTTTAATCATATTCACAAGCAATAATCAAAAGCCTCATATTGATTTGTTTCAACAGAAGTCAGAACTACAATATCAATCATGGGCCTAGTCCTGTACTACAAATCTCAAAAAAATGCTCAAAAAAGGACTTGTGTGGTTCACAGTATAAGGAAAAACTCAAAAAGTAATTTACTGCACAAGTACAACTCAGTGAAAGGGCCTCACAATCATCACAGTAAATAACAAGACAGTAAAAAGATTTTTATGTCCAAGCTCAACAAAAAGTTGCTGAAAAGGATAGTACAAAAAATCTGAATCAACAAGCCCAACACAAAATTCACACAAAACCAGTAAAGTCATAATGGAAAATTGGATAACAAGCAACATGGACACTTCAAAAAAAAATAGAGATAGACAGCCGCAGAACACACAAACCCTAAGTTTTTTTTATTTCATCACCTTCCAGATTCAAAACCCTTCAAAAATCATTCACAGAGAAATAAAAAGGGACAATCGTTCTCACAATAAGCACAACCGTAGAACCACAAACCCTAATTTAATCATCATCTTCCTCAATATCACAAAACCCTTCAAAATCGTCCACAAAGAAAGAAAAGAGACAATTGTTCACACAAAAAATATAGAAACGGCGGCCAACAACACATAAACTCTAGTTTTGTTCTTCACTTTCGCTAAACCAGAAACACCTTCAGAAACTTGAGAAAGACGAAGAGGAAGAGAGTATAGAAGAGATATAGAGAGGTTTCACCCGAAAAGCAATGAAGGAATCACAAATCTGAGTGCTAGGACTTCCAAAACCCCCTTCAAGATCTACACGATTTTGCTCACCATCTGCAAAAATCAATACCAAATTAGCAAAGAGGAGAACAAGACGAAGTTGTTGATGTAAAAAAAGTCAAAGATTGGAGCCAAAACACCGTCAACCACCGTGATCGCCACCACGGGGGATTTTCGACGAGATCTCCAGCGAGTTCTCTTCAGAGAAGAACGAAAGCACAAAGGTAAGAGAGATATATATTTTCCTATTTTGATTAAATTTTAGTTTTTTAATTTTAGTTTTATTAATATGGCTTAAAAATTAATCTAGCAGTGACACTTGTCACCGCCCTTGTGGTCATAGGTTTGGCAATTCCATGTAGTTTCTCCACCATTCCTACCATGCATCATCACTCAGCATCATCACTCAGCATCATCCGATTATCATCCAATAGGCCAAAATGCGTGTTCCATCGTACTCCCTCAAAGATTGCTCACGCTGGATTGGATATAGAAGGTTATTGGGCCTGGGCTTCCTCCTGCTTCCAGCACCCCCCAGATTTCTGAATTTCAGGCCCATTTTATCTATTCTCTTTATTTTGTTTGTACTAATTTGTTTAATTATTTCCTTTTCTTTTTATTTATCTTTTAAATAAAAAAAATTATAAAATCATATATATATATATATATATATATATATATATATATATATATATATATATATATATATATATATATATATATATATATATATATATATATATATATATATATATATATATATATATATATATATATATATATATATATATATATATATATATATATATATATATATATATATATATATATATATATATATATATATATATATATATATAGAGAGAGAGAGAGAGAGAGAGAGAGAGAGAGAGAATTATGTTTTAATTAATTTAATTCTTATAAAGTTTAATTTAATTTAAATCACTTTGTGTTATTAATTAGTTTACAAAATAATTAGAATTAGAACATTTTTCTAATTAAAACATCAAAAAAATTTCTAAACAATTAATTTCTTTTAAATTTAATTTAGACTTAGGTTTCTTTAATTAACGTAATTTTCTTTTTGATTGATTAAATTAATTGACTTTTTTTTCATTTATTATTATCTTTAGTTTAGTTTCTCTAGGTTTTCACTAAACTTTTTTAATGTAAATTAATTAAATAATTAGTTTAATTATCAAGCCTTCTTCTTTCAAACGAAATCACAATAAATAATTTCTTTCCTCTTTTTATTACTTTACATTCTTTGTGTATTTTATGGTCTGTAATAGATAATTAGGGTTTTATTGCTTTCCATCCCCATTCATAATTTGTACCCCCCATTCCCAAAATATTGTAATAGCGTAGGATATTCAAACTTCGCAATTTATCGCTTTCCTTATTATTGTTAGTTTAATAGGATTGTATGGCAAGATTAAAATTAATCATAGAAAACCCTAATTCAAGACAAATAATTGAATCAAACACACCTTGCACACTTACACCTCTAGGGTAACCTCACTTGTTACCTTCGGATAAAAAAAGTCATGTCCCTCAAACGTGGGATACTTTAGCAAAGATCCTCGATTAAAATGTCGTAGTCCCTCGATGCCCCTTCGATGTTGCCTTCGGTAAACGATCTTAGTCCCTTACAACAAATTGCTAAAGCATCATACAAGTTTCCTTCTATGACTCTACAATGACCCGCACCTGTCCCTCACATCCAAAAATAGAGATTCCTACTAACTAATAGTAGGATATCACTATCTAAAGGAGGAGGAAAAGAAAAAAGAATTTTTGAGTAGGTAGATCGCTCGTAATCGCTTGCTCACCAAAATAAAACAATCCTCATACCATACACTTTCAAATAACTATTTTCAAAACACTTTTCAAAACAAACATTTTGTATACATTATCAACGATACGATAATCATTAAAAAATTACCTTACATTGGAATTTCCAAAACATATTTCCAAACACTCCCTTTCAACAAATATTTTCAAAACAAACATTTTGTATACATTCTCAACGATACGAGAATCATTACAAAATTTCCGCACTTAGGCGTTTTCAAAGTATTTTCAAAGTATTTTCAAACATACAAAAACACAAAAAGATTATTTCAAAGTGAGCTAGCAATTAAGAGCCCGTAGATAAACTACGGATGAAAAGGGTGCTAACACCTTTCTTTTTCATAACTGTGATACGGTGGCCAGAACCGGGATCGTGTTTCCCTATTTCGTTAAGGAATTTGCTGGTTTGCGTTTTGCGTTTGTTTTCGCGAAATGTCGCGGTAAGCAAGAGTCACCACCGACTTTTATTTTATCCAACAAGGAAAGGAAAAAAGCACAGAAAAATTCCTTTTTGAGATATTTCTGAGTACGGGGGGTAGATTATAGAAAGGGAAGGTATTAGCACCCTTTCTATCCGTAGTTATCTACGGGCTCTTAGGTACTTGCTCATCATTTTCAAAATTGTTTTCTTTGTGTTTGTGGGATTTGAAAAGTTTTTGTTTTAACTTTGATTTAACTCTTGCTTCTGTCTTCAAGAGTGTAATGAAGTGTTTTTGAAAACTTGTTTATAAAGGAGTGTAAGTGTGAAAAGGTTTGTTTTGATTGAGCAAGTACTTAAGAACTAATCTACCTACTCGAAAAAAGAATTGTTCTATGCTTGTTTCCTTTAGACAACACTATCCCACTATTAGTGAGTAGGTAGCACCGTTGTTGGAGTTTTGAGGGTCAATTCGAAAGGGACATACGGTCACTAAAGCAATGTTAGGACGTCTTAGTAGTAACCCTAAATTCTTAGATCATTTATTCAAGGCAACAATTTCTGAGGCAACCTTTCTAAGACAACTTGATCTTTGGACAAAAGGACGACCACTAAAACGTCCTATACTCAATGACCGTTTACCGAAGGCAACCAAGTGGGAGTGTACCCTAGGAGTGCGCATGTGCGAGTGATTCAATTCAGATTATTTATCTTTGCACATTTAGGTTGATCTAACTGTTTTAAAATTAGTCATAAATTCTTGTCATGCATCCCTAATTATCCATACATCTAATAGTTGATAATTTGCGGAATTTGAAATGCGGAAATTAAACTACGCTATTACAAGGCTTCAGGTATTTACATTGCCAAAAAAAAAACCTTTGCAATTAAAGCGATAATGAAAAGTAATAGCCCTAATTAAAACTATTGCAAACTGTGAGCAGATACAATAATTGGGTAAAAATAACAAAGAGCGCGATGAAAATTAGATCGACGAGAAACTAGGGTTTTGACCCTCATAATCTAATTAAAAGACAAAATTCCTTTTTTGTTGTTTTTAATAAAAGAAATAAAACTTCCTAAATTAAATACAAAAATTAATTAGTGATTAAATTAATTAATAAAAATAATTAACTGACCTATTTTTGGTTTTTTGGTTATTTTAGGAAAAAAAGAAATATAATTAAGTTAGTAATAAAACCTATTTATTCTAATTAATTTTAATTATTTGAAAAAAATAAATTAAAGTTATATAATTTAATCAAACCTATTTAAATTAATTAATTTATTGATGAAAAATAATGCCTAAATCTAATTGGTGAAAAATAATATTTTTGGTGATTTTTTTGATAAAAGAAAATAATTTTATTGGTTAGTAAAATAAATAAAGGAAATAATTAAATGAAATATAAAAAAGAAAAGAATAAGAGATGGGCCTGAAACAACATTTTTGGGAGGTGTGGATATCAGATTTAGGGCCCAAGAGATGATGATCCACGCTGACTTTTTGGATCCAAGACCACGCGCTTGACTTGGCTCATGGCGCGCCTTCAGATGATGGCCATCAAATTTGGCCATCTGACACTTGGCTGGCTAGATTGGGAGGATGTATGGTAGTCATTTGCTTCATGCACGTACTGAATCGCCTGCAAGAAAATATGAAAATAACAAATGCTGGAGGCAGGGGTCGAACCCCTGACCTCTAGCCTTCCAATGCCTTAAAGCGTGCCTGGCTACCACTGGGCCATTTTGTATTTGTTGTACAGTAATGAAATAATAACTGTGATATGGTGGGAGAACTGACTTGAGGTCTTGCGTTTGTGTTCACAAACGTTTCAGTTGATCAAGAGTCACCACCGACTTTTATTTTATCCAAAGGAAAGGTCAAAAAGCACAGGAAAGACCTTTGAGATGTTTTCTTGGGTTCGGGGGGTAGATTATGAAAAGAGAAGGTGCTAGCACCCTTTTCATGCATGGTTTTCCATGGGCTCTTAGTTACTTGTTTAGATCACTTGCTTTTGCTTTTCAATTGTTTGAAATGGTGCTTTGTGTGTGGTTTTTGAAAATATTTTGAAAATAGGCCTTTGTCTAGGCAACCTTTGTAATTATTCTTGTTTGAATATATATAAAGGTGTTTGTCTTTTGAAAAATGTTTTCAATGTTTGAAAGTTTGTTTTGGGAAATGTTTTGAAATTGTGTTGTGTTTTTGAAATTAGAAAGGATGTTTTGCAAGTTTGATCAAGTAACTAGGAGTTGTCTACCCTACTAAAAGATCTTTCCTATACATTTTTAACCCTTTTGACATTGTTGTTTTACCATTGTATTTGGTACACAACCTTGTGTTTGGATGATAAACGGGACAGGCGTGAGTCGTCATATGATCATGATAGCAATGGTGCCAAGTATCTTAACATGTTTTTGTGGGTCTAGATCATTTTGTATAGGCAACCAAGATAGTGTCATCGAGGGACTATGATCTTTTTGTTTTTTTGCCAAGATACCTAGCATGCATACCATGGCCATTTTTAAGGGAACAAGTGGATGAAACCCTAGGGGTGCTTGTGTGCATTGTGTTGTCATTTTTCATGCATTTTTGTCTTGTATTTAGTCAAGCTATTTGTTTTGATTTTGGTTATTTGCATACAAACCCTAATCTTTCTATCATGGCATATTTGAAAGCAATAAATGCGTAAAAGTAAATCTACAACTATTACAACATTGGTATGGGGAGGGGGATACAATTTTGACTAGGGGGATATTTACAAGAAAATAAAACCCTGATTCAACTATTACAACCAAATTGAATTCATTTGCACAAATAATAAATTGAAAATATTTAAATATGCAATTAAATATGAATATGAAAAAATGTTTTTGTATTTTATTTTATGTATGTAAAAATAAATTATTTAATGTATCAAAAATAAGAAAATAAAAGATTATTTTTGGAAAGGGTAAAAACCCTAATTTTTGGTTTAAGAAAATATATGTATTATAATTAATTATTTATGTACAAGAAAATAAAATAAAATATATACAAAATGTTAAAAAAAAAATATGTATGACAATATTATTTTTAAGTGTATAATATAATAGAATAAAATGTATAAGTATTTTAAAATTATTTGCAATTTATTTAAGAAAAATAAAGTATATATTATTAGTAAACTATTTTTATGCCCAAAAAATAATAAAAATAATAAAAATAAAAATGTAAAAATTAAGAAAACATTTTTAGTGATTTTTTATATTTAGAAAAAATAATAAAAGTCAAAAATGAAAAAGAAAATAGAAAAAATATACAAAATAATCAAAAGGGCCAAGGGGGTGTAAACAGCAAGCTAAGGGGTGCAAAAAGCAAGGCAAAGTCAAGCCCAGCCCACATTCATCTTCGTCCCTGACCTTGTGAAACAGAAAAACACGCACCAATGGTTCAAACTCGTATCTCCTGCATTTATGCTTAAAAACAAAAACTTGCAACATGAAAGTTATAGAGCATGATCATACGATTCTAACCATATAAAAAACTTAATCTAACTCTCAAAGACCAGAGAGAATTTCTCTGGCCCTAATTTCTAACCTAGTTTTTTCAGAAAGTTCATCATTCAAATTCTCCCATCTCAGTTAACTTAAATGAATTCTATGCATATGTACATCTCAAGGGAAATGAGGACTTCATTTTTTATTCACAAACCTAAGCCTAATGATTCCTAAATAGAGAGATAGAAGTTTGAACTTTACCTATTTCATTCAAGCTCGAGTATGGCAATGTAGGGGTTGTGAGTGAGGCCTGAGATACTTGTGAGCTTGCTTGAAGTTCCTTTGAGCTTTCCCAATGCTTAGCCTGCTTTGAAGTAGCTTGAATATGCTTGTAGAACTCAACCTGCAAAGTCAGAATTTGAAAATGGTGAAGTGTGTAAATTGAGTTACAGTGACTTGGGAATAGTTGAGATAGCTTAGGTATGTTGTATGGAGTGTGTTGGAACTGGTTGCAAGCAAAACACACGAGTGGATTGTGATTTGGCTTTTGATTTGCACATCCTGCCCTGTTTTGGCAGAAAATAGGGTTTTTGGTGTACAAGGGTGTTTTAGAGGTTGCTAGCTCGTGTTTCTGGCTTAGTATAATGTGTTCAAGTTTGTTCAAATGTTCACAAGCTTTGGTTTTATCAGATTGCAAAGATATGGACTTTTGGCACAATGACTTGGTTTTGAAGCAAAAGGTGATTTTGACAATGCAAAGGCTTGTACAATCTAGCTTAGGGTCTGCACATAGTTGGTATACTTTTCCCTATCTTTGTGGATGTGGTTTGCTACAAAAGATTAAGTCCAATGCTCAAGACAAACAAAAATGCAAAAGTTGTGCTTTATGTAAATGGCATTGTTGCCTTTTTGCCAAAAATGGATTAATTAAATGTGTAATCTTCTAAAGCTCAGAACAAAGCCTTAATCCATTGTTTTTGCATTCAATCTTTGAGTTTGGAAGGGTTTAAGGACCTGTAAACAAGTACAAGCAAGGCTGAACAGAATTTGCAACTTGTATCTACATGAAAAATGCCATGGACAAAAGTGAGAAATGGCCATTTTCTTTTCTTCGATTCTCCATAACCATAAATGATTTTGAAGAGTTCTTGGACATTTTGGAAAGCTTGTAACATGATCTACAATCCATATTTGAAATGCAATTTTATAATTCACTTGGAACTATGTGAAAAATTGCTATGAAGATAGGTCAAAATCCTGCCTAAACTAGGGCAAAATTTCACTAAGTTAAAAGTTTCATGGACCCTTGTTCACAAAATCATAACTTGAGATCCAAGCATATTTTGGGAAAACTTTGTGAATAAAAGTTTTAGATTTTGTGGAGGACTACAACTTTCACGTTGGAAGTTTTCTTTGAATCCAATTCCATCATGGTGAAAAAGTTGGGAAAAAATAAGAAATTTTCATAATTTAGAAAATTTCTGTTATGAAAATTTTCCATTTTAAACCCTAATTTTCAAAATTAGGTTTCTTGGTGAACAATTTTCATGTTTTGACACATCTTTATGAAAAATGACCCTTGGCACTTGATTTTGACCAAAAAGTCAAAGTTTGATTTTTCAGTGTACAGTTGATTTTTGATCAGTTGACTGGAAAATTCATTTGTCAATCCAATGCATTTGAGATCTTTTGAACCTTGTGATTAGGCCAAGATGATGCCATTGAGTCCTTGAAACCATGCTTGAACCCAATTTGCCATTGGCTAGGTGAAAAATCAGAAATTGCCCTTCTGTAGTCAAAACCCTAAAAATGACCATTTTGCCCTTTTGATGATCTGATCAAATTTCTTGAGGAGTTGTGGTCGAAACGTGATAAAATTGTTCATATGAGTCTATATTGTTGATGTGGATAAAAAATATGAGGTTTGACTATAAATCGGCCACAATTGACTTTTTCTCCAATACAGCTTATTTCTAGGTCAATTGTCCAACTAACTGGGCAAAAATTTGATTCAAGACTTGAAACTTGGTATGAAAAACCTTATAAGTCCAACATGAAGTATGGAAGTCACATGAGGCATTGGAAGTCCAAAAATCCTTGTGCAAACTCAAACCCTAATTTCAGGTCAATAGTGCAAGGAGATGTCTTGAGTAGAGCAAACCCTAGCTTGGTCTTGAGTTCAAAGAGTCTTGTGAGGGGAAATTTTGATTAAATGAGAGGGAAAATTTTGGGGTACAACAGCTGCCCCTGTTCAATCTTCTTGAACCTGAAGAGTTAGATTGGCGAGTTTGCCTTTCGTGACTCGAAGGTAAAAGATGATTGGACACTAGAGTGCCTGTAAATTTGCACTCGTCAAAATGTAATTGAGGAAATGGGCTTAAAGATGCCATTTGGAGAGGTTGATAGAATCTTGTTGGAGATGGGCTTAAAGATGACATCCAAATAAGTGTCGATCGCATAAGAGATTCCTTTACGAGAGCCCGTATACATGTTGTTGAGGAGGACTACGCCGGGGAATGCTGGTCTCCGTTGTGGTAGAAATAGAATTTTAGGAGCTTCAGTCGTCCGTTATTCTACTAGGGAATCATCTCTTGGTTGAAGAGGTGAAAATGAACTGCTATCTGGTCGTACTCCAGGCTTTATAGTGACTTAAACTGTTATCTGGTTAAAATCCAGGCTTCACAGTCTTGTATTGCTATCTGGTCGAAATCCAGGCTTCACGATACCTTACTTCCTATCTGGTCAAAATCCAGGCTTCAGAAGAAAATCAAATGGTTATCTGGTCGCCTCTGGTCTTCCCTTTGATTTTGGGGCCTACTAATATCCGGTTGAATTCGGGCTTCAAAGTAATTGGCCGGGTAAACTGCTTTTTTGGTCGAAATCCAAGTTTCACAGTGTACCTCACTGTTATCTGGTCAAAATCCAGGCTTCACAGTGTTTCTTACTGTTATCTGGTCAAAATCCAGGCTTCACAGTGTTTTGTAGAGATCAAGATACTATTCGGTCAAACCCGTCCTTCATAGCTTGAATTTAAGGTGTACCACAATCCGGTCGATTCCAGGCTTCATGGTGTCTTATACTGCTATCTAGTCGATTCAAGGCTTTACAGTAATTTGATGGGGATTCCACTATTTTTCCGGTCGATCTACGAGCTTCATAGTATGGCGGAGAAAAAATCAAGATATTATTCGGTCAAATCCGGGCTTTATAACTTGAATTGGAACAGGAATCTGAGCATTGATTTGAATAAACAATAGAATAGAATCTGTGTCTGGAGCATCTCTAAGCTGTATTTGAGCTTTGAACATTCGTTACAGATAGCTGTTAATTTTATCATGAAAAGGGTAAAATGTTAGCTGAAACACAAAGTTATGTTGCATGAAATGTATGATGCAATAAATGTGTTTTATCAATGTTTATGATATATGAATGTAATGTATACGCATGTAAGCTGATTAGCTGCCTTGCTGAGGAAAATAAATCCTTGATAGCTGGAGATAATAAAATCTTTGACTGCTGCCGGGGAAAATAAATCCTTGACTGCCGCTATAGATTCGAAATCTTTGATTACCGAGGATGAGAAATCCTTGGACCACTGTTGGGGGATAGAGAATCATTGGCAACTCGTGGGGATTATCAAAACTTTGACAACTTCTGTGGGGATGTGAGAATCTTTCACGACTTTCCAGCTTGGGGAGTCCAGAGGACTTTGATGATTATGGTTGGAGATTACACAATGGGAATCCTTACTCGGCTGGGTAATAGGGAAAACTCTAGAGATCTCTACCGGGGAAAAACTAGATCTGCTGGAGAATAAGGAAGACTCTGATGATTTCTGCGGGGAACTGAGAATGAGAATCTTCGATCTGCTAGGGGATTAAAAATTCTGATAAATTCATGCTGAGATTAAAGAAGGCTCTGGCAACTTCACTGGGGAATAAAGAATAAGAATCTTCAATTTGTTGGGGAGTGAAAAAACTCGGTGGGGAGTAGCTATACTGCTGGAGAGTAAGCTATCCTGCTGGAGGGTAAGTTCAAGACTCTAGGGGAAAAGCTTATTCCTGTTTGGAAAAACTTCAGGAGTTTGAGTTGTATGCCAATCTACTGGGGAATTATCCTAGGTTGGGGATAAGACAAAAGTTAACTGTTATCTGCTTGATTCTCATACTTTAAGATAACTTGCTGGGGAGTTTGGAGAAACTGAATGGTTTCTGCTGTAGATTGATAGTTGGAAATTTGACTCCATTAGGGAAGAAGGTTTCCTCTTCGCTGAGGGTCTGTAGTTCAAAGTTTTGCTCCGCTGGGGACTGGGATTTTGAAAACTTAACTCTGGTGTGGACTTTGAAATTTGACTCCGCTGGGGATATGTATTTCAAGGTTTTAGCTCCACTGGGGGATCCAGATAATATGCTGCAGGGGATATCTCTTGGAATAGCCTAAATACGTCTTCCTATACTTTCCACCTATCAGTAATTATTCTTTCCCATTTCATTTATTTGTAAACATGTGATTATATTCAAATGCATATGCTCATTAAATAAATCATTGGACGTTTTCAAATAAAACACAAGTGTAAAAAGAAAGAAAAGGCAAATAGTGGCGCACTTTGAAGTATCTTTGTATTAACTTTGTGTAAGTATTTTGTACAAAGGAGACAGACATCCTAGTAAGATAATGTTGTCGTAAAAATGAGAAAAATTTATACAAAGAAAGATGGCTATGTGTAAAAAAATTCCATGGGGTTCCCATTCTGCTATAGCCTTCGTAACTCTGAATATCTTTGTCCATTCGTTGCTTCGTCCGAGGATGGTAGAATTGATCAGAAGCCTGGTGCTTGTCTGTGAAGAGATTTTCCTTAAATTAATCCGACGAGCCATAGTCATATGCTTTAATTCCCTAACTTTTTCCTGGACCTCCCTTTCGGGTTTTCGATCCACCGAGAAACCCTTTTTTGCCAAGTCGCCCTTTCGGGTTTTCAACTTGCCGGGTGTACAGATTTTTTTTGTTTATCCCTAATTTTTGCCTGAACCGCCCTTTCGGGTTATCGATTCACCGGGATTCCCTTTTTTGCCCAAGTCGCCCTTTCGGGTATTCAACTTGTCGGGTCATTTATGCGTAGTATCATTTGACTATGTCTGCGTTCGCAGGGTGCGACAGGTCGTCGCCGTCCATGGTGGTTAAGATTATAGCCACGCTAGAAAATATGTTTTTGATCACAAATGTTCCTTCGTAGGTAGGAGTCCATTTTCCCCTGGGATCACTTTGCGGCAAGATGATCCGCTTGATTACGAGATCCCCGACTTGATATACCTGGCGTTTGACTTTCTTGTTGAATGCCTTGATCATCCTCTTTTGATATGTATGGCCATGGGAAACAGCAGTAAGTCACTTTTTGTCAATCAAATTAAGTTGATCAAGTCGGGTCTGAATCCAATCATCTTCACTCAAACCAGCATCCTTCATGATTCTCAAGGAGGGAATCTGAACCTCGATAGGCAGAACAGCTTCCATGCCATATACCAAAGAAAAGGGGGTTGCCCCAGTTGAAGTGTGTGCCGTGGTACGGTACCCGTGCAGAGCAAACGGTAAAATCTCATGCCAGTCTTTGAAGGTGAATGTCAACTTTTGAATGATCTTCTTGATATTTTTGTTTGCAGGTTCGACAGCACCGTTCATCTTTGGCCGATAGGGAGATGAATTGTGATGTTGAATTCGGAACTACTCGCACAAGGTGGTGATCATAGTGTTGTTTAGGTTTGTACCGTTGTCAGTGATGATCCTGTCGGGGATACCGTACCGATAAATGAGGTTCTGCTTGATGAAGCGGGCAACCACATTCTTTGTGGCAGAGGCAAAGGAGGAAGCTTCGAACCACTTGGTAAAGTAATCAATGGCCACCAGAATAAAGTGTTGTCCATTGGATGCTGTAGGCTTGATCTCTCCAATCATGTTAATTCCCCACATAGCGAACAACCAATGAGCTGTTAAGACATTGAGAGGAATTGTAGGTATATGTACCTTGTCCGTGTAGATTTGACATTTGTGACAAGTACGGGAATGTTGATGACAGTCGGCTTCCATGGTAGACCAGTAATAGCCTACCCGTAGAATCTTCTTAGCCATCATATGACCGCTCGAGTGGGTGCCAAATGTACCATTATGTAGTTCAGCCATGATCTGCTCAGCTTCAACCATGTCCAGACAACAGAGCAGAATGCAATCATGATTGCGCTTGTACAGGATACCATTGCTCATGAAGAACTTGGTAGAGAACCTTCTTAAGAACTTTTTGTCGTTGACTGAAGCTCCTTCATGGTATTCTTGTGTTTCGAGATACCTTTTGACTTCGTGAAACCAAGGTCGGTCCACTACTTCTTCGGTATTAATCTCGTGACAATGTGCAGGTTCGTCCATACACTCGATAGTTATTTGGGGAGCCTCATTATCCCAGTTAAGTTTAAACATGGATGACATTGTAGCTAGCGCATCTGCTAACTGATTCTCCTCTCGCGGGAAGTGCTCGAAGGTAATCTGCTCGAAATGTGGTAACAATGTCAGGACATGTTCTTTGTAAGGGATGAGGTTTGGATATTTAGTATCCCACTCTCCATTGATTTGACTGATAACCAAAGCTGAGTCCCCAAATACAATCTAAGATTTGATTCCCAAGTCAATAGCAGCCTTGAGACCAAAGATACAAGCTTCATACTCGGCCATGTTGTTGGTGCAACTGAAGCAAAGTCTAGCGGTGAAAGGTGTATGGCAACCTTGTGGAGAGATAAGTACAACACCAATACCGTTGCCAAGTGCGTTGGAGGCACCATCAAAGTACAGGGTCCATCGGGATCCTTGTTCAGGTCCGTCATGCGGTCTGTTTTCTTCAATGTTGTCCAATGTCATAATGTCTTTGTCGGGGAAGTCAAACTTCATGGATTGGTAATCTTCGACAGCTTGATGGGCTAGATGGTCAGCTAGCACACTCCCCTTTATGGCTTTTTGGGTCGTGTACTGGATATCGTACTCGGTAAGGATCATCTGCCATCTAGAGATTCTTCCCGATAAAGCGGGTTTCTCAAAGATGTACTTGATCGGATCCATCTTAGAGATCAACAAAGTGGTATGAGTCAACATATACTGCATTATCCGGCGAGTAGCCCATACCAAAGCGCAGCAAGTTTTATCGAGCAGTGAGTATCGGGTCTCACAGTCGGTAAAATTTTTGCTAAGGTAATAAATGGCATGCTATTTTCGGCCTGACTCGTCATGTTGGCCCAGTACGCACCCCATTGAAATTCTCTAGGACGGTCAGATACATGATTAGCGGTCTTCCTTCGACGTGAGGCATCAAGATAGGAGGTTCTAGCAAATACTCCTTGATTTTATCGAAAGCAACTTGAAAGTCATCATTCCATTTAACCACCTGATCTTTCTTCAACATCTTAAAGATTGGCTCACAGGTAGATGTTAGGTGAGAAATGAACCTTGCAATGTAGTTTAGGCGTCCCAAAAAACCTCTGACCTCCTTCTCAGTGCTAGGGGAAGACATTTCTTGTATGGCTTTGACTTTGGCAGGATCAACCTCGATGCCTTTGTTGCTGACAATGAAACCCAAGAGTTTACCGGGCCTGACTCCGAAAGTGCACTTTTTAGGGTTCAGTCTGAGCTTGTACTCTTTCAACCTGACAAACAGCTTTTGCAAATGGTTGAGGTGTTCTTCTTCTGTTTGTGAACGGGCTATCATGTCGTCTACATAGACTTCAATTTCATGATGTATCATGTCATGAAACAAAGCTACCATGGTGCGCTGATAGGTTGCCCCGTCATTCTTCAGTCCGAATGGCACCACTTTATAACAGAAGGTACCCCACTGTGTAACAAAAGTAGTTTTCTCCATGTCTTCAGGGGCCATTTTTATCTGGTTGTACCCTTAAAATCCATCCATGAAAGAAAATACCTTGTGCTGAGCTGTATTGTCAACCAAGATGTCAATGTGCGGTAGTGCAAAGTCATCTTTAGGGCTAGCCCTGTTTAAGTCTCTGTAATCCATGCACATTCTGACTTTTCCGTCCTTCTTAGGCACGGGCACAATGTTAGCAACCCATTGTGGATAGGAAGTAACAGCAAGAAACCCAGCATTGAACTGCTTCATCACTTCAGCTTTGATCTTTTCAGACATATCGGGCCTCATTCGGTGGACTTTCTATTTGATTGGTAGACAATCTTCTCTAGTAGGGAGACAGTGAACCACAATATCTGTATCGAGTCCCGACATGTCTTCGTATGACCAGGAGAAGATCTCAACATATTCATTCAACAACTGAACTAAGCGCTCTTTGACACTTGGCTCTAGGTTGGCACCCACTCTGACTTCTTTTCTATCTTCATCAGTACCCAAGTTGATAGTCTCCAACAGCTCCTCATGGGGCAGGATAACCCTTTCTTCTTGGTGTAGCAGTCTAGCCAATTCTCCTGGCACTTCACAGTCTTCATCATCTTCGTATTCGGCATGGTAGACCAGATCTTCAGGGTCACTGAAGGTCATAGCAGAATTGTTACCCATGGAATCCGCAATGGAAGGGTACCTACATTTGTGAGTGTGGGTGTGTGTAAGGGATAGCCACCTTTAAACAAATAAAATGTAAAAAGAAAGAAAATGAACACAAAAGTTTATATGTGAAAACGTCCATGATTCATTAAAATGGCATATGAAGATGAAAAATCAAACCCTTACGAATGGACCTATATGCCTCGGGTAAGGCACAAGGCAAAAAGTGTACGAATTGTTTAAGCATTATTACAGACCGACAGAAATGTTTGAAAGATAAATTACTGATTTATGAAAGTAATGGGAACGAAGTCCTTTGCCTCCCAATTGCATAATCCTCCTTCAGCGGTAGGAAAAATCCAGTCTTCAAAGTTGCTCTCCTCTTCACCATCCTCCAAAGCATTGACTCCATGATGTATGATCTTCACTGGTGGCCCTCCAGCCCGGGAGCGACGCATAGCCTTTTGAGCAGAATTAGTGAAAGCCAAGCCGAATTTATCAGATTTGAAAGGAAAATCAGGAAGCTGCCCCCAAATTGTTCTTCCTCCTTCTTCAATCACAACCTTCGCATCTTTGAGAGATGACATCCGAGGCACAGGTTTGGTAATCATGGGTACAGAAGACACTGTCTTGGTTGCTGCAATCTCTTGAGCTACCTCCTCAAAGTGTTGGAAAGGTGTCTCGATGAATTCACCATCCAATTCCACATAGCAGAAAGAATTGAGATGGCTTATCATATACTCCTATTCACCATGAACTGTTATAATTTTCCCCTGGACTGGGTACTTGAGCATTTGGTGCAAAGAAGAAGCGACGGCCCCAGCATTGTGGATCCAGGGTCTTCCCAACAAGCAAGAATAGGAGGGACTGATATCCATCATATAAAATGTGGAGTTGAAGGTTTCAGTTCCCACTTTAATCGGGATGTCCACCTCCCCGTGGACCATCCTTTTAGAACCATCAAAGGCTCTGACAATGATATTGCTGGGCTTCATGGTTAGGCCTTCACAATCCAATATGTCCAATGCTTTCTTCGGCAAGACATTTAAAGACGACCCGGTATCAACCAGAACGTGAGCTAGAGTAGTCCCTCTGCATTCCACCGAGACATGCAGAGCGTCATTATGCTTTCTCCCTTTAGATGTTAAATCAGCATCAGAGAACCCAAGACCATTGTCTGCTGTTAGGCTAGCTACACATTCCTGGAACTGGTCCACGAAGGTTTCCTGAGGCACGTGGGCCTTCTTCAAGAATCTGATCAAAGCTTTGGCATGAGCTTCGGAACAGAGCAACAGGGCCAACATAGAGATTTTTGAGGGAGTTTCCCCAGTTGCTCCACAACATCATAGTCACTTTTCTTAATTATTTTCAAAATCTCCTCCATTTCTTTTTGAGTTGTCTCAGGGATGACCAATGGCTGAGCCCTTGTCCTGATGGGCGCTTCTTGGATCCCCTTCCCTTTATCAGTAGCAATAGCAGAGGGTACAACCATGGGAGTCACAACTTCCTTAATAACTGGAGTTCTCACAGATATGTTGACCGGCACAGGAGTAACCTTAGGAGCAATCGAGGGTCCGAAGATTGCCCTTGGAGGAGCAATCTCCGGAGAGAAAATTCTTCCGCTGCGGGTGATTTTACACGTTCCAGCAATATTTCCAATGTCAGAAGTCTCTTCATCAGAACTCTCTTCAGCAGATTCAATTTGTTTAATACCGTGGTAGAAGATCTCTCCCCCATAGTTCCACGGTATTGATTTGTTGGACTTGTACGGGATCAACAGTAGCAACATACAAATCCTCTTCAACAGCATGGGCATTGTGGCCATGCTTTGGCATTGGATCAGAGATCACATTCGGCTTTTCAGGGGCGTCGAGTTCCACTTATTTAGCATCTATTAAATCCTGAATTTTATTCTTGAGGGCCCAATAATTATTGGTGTCGTGCCCTTGGCTATCTGAATGATAAGCACACTCAGCGTTGGCATGGTAAAAAGGAGAAGTTGTATTCAGATTTTGCGGGGCCTCTCTCAAACTGGTAAGGTTTAACTTCAGGAGATGGGGGAGAACCTGAGCAGGCGTCATGTTTATTTTGGTGAATTGCCTAGCAGGCCTTTCCGCCCTTTATTGGTTGGTTCTGGGTTAATTGTTTCTGGGTTGATCAGCTGCAGACTTCTGAATCATTACGGCCCCCACCGCTGGCTGGCGCTCAACTCTTCCTCGACCTCTTTGGGAGTAAACAACTGACACTTCTTTCTTTGCTAGAAAAGGATTTTTAATGGCAGCGGAAGTAGGTGCATCCTTTTGAATTTTACCGCTCTTGATTCTGGCTTCAACTCTCTCACCAGTTAGAATCAACTCGGTGAACCCTGCAGACAAACTTCCAATCAGGTGATTGAAAAATGGGACTGACAGAGTCCCTAAGAACATATCAACTAGCTCCCTCTCAGATACGGGTGGTTGCACTCGCCCCGCCAAGTCTCTCCATTTCTGGGCATACTCCTTTAAACCTTCATTAGAGACCATGCTCATACTCTGTAATTGAGTACGGGTTGGTGCTAAGTCTGCATTATATTGATATTGTCTGTAGAAGGCAGCATCCAAATCCTCCCAATTGTGCACATCAGACATCTCAAGCTGGTAGAACCAATCCAATTGCGTCCCCGACAAACTATCCTGAAAAATGTGGACCCACAGGTCCTTGTCAGAAGAACGAGGTTGAATTTTTCTGACATAAGACCGTAGGTACATCTTTGGGAAAGACACCCCATCGTACTTATCAAACAATGGTACTTTAAATTTGGGGGGAATGACAATCCCAGAAACCAACCCTAACTCTTCGAAATCCATCCCAGGAACCCTCTGTACCTCCATGGCTGCCAGACGTTCTTCCAGATTCTTATATTTGTCGTCTGCAGGAGGATACTACTGTTCATAATAGTCTTCATCCTCTTCTTATTCTTCTTCTTCCTCAGACTCAGATGGCATTGCAGCTCCCTTTCCTTTTCCTACCCCTTCATCAGATGTTGAGGGGAAGTCCAGGACCCTTCTAGTTTGACCTTCAAATCTTCTACCCAAAGTAGCCACACCAACTCTTTTCTTTTTCTTTTTCTCCATTTCCTTCTCCAACAGAGCTTTAAGATCCTCCTGACCCTTTGCCAAGGTCATGAGTAGTTGTTGGAACTGTGAATTATGTGCTTGCAAATCTTTGACCGTCTGCTCTATATCCATCTTGCTGAAATAAACAACAGAGAGATAAGGAAACCTGGTGTGAAGACCTGTTCATGCATATGATGAATGATATGTATTCATGTAATGCATTCAAGGATTCAAAAATTCAAATTTGTTGTAAACAAAAAGGAACACACGTCATATTAATAAGATAAAATTTGTTAGTACATAGATGCCCCATGGGCAAAATAAATACAAAATTCTAATGTAAAAAGATGTTGCGCATCCTTTTTGGTGCGATGTAGGTGTTGAGAGTCTGCTCTTCGTGAAGTTGACGAGTAAGTTCCAAAACCTTCTTCCCACTAGTGTAGAATGGGGCTTCAAAAGTATTGCGTTCTCCCTTGATTTGTATCCAACTCCTTTGTAAATCCTCCAATGATGTTGTCATGTCAGGATGTAGGAGGGTGTATGGAACCTCTCCTTCCATAACAGGCTCTTTGATCATAGGAAGAATGTAGGGGTAAGGCATCATAAGACTTTGGATGCGGGTTCGTACCCACTTGAGGTAAGGCTCAAGGGGGATGGTGTTCTTATGTCCCAAGGTCTTACTGTCCACCTTGTTGGGCATCCTCCAAGCTCGGATAATCCTTTGTCGAAGTCCTTAAGCGTTTTTGTCGAAGTCAAAAACCAAGTCTGGAATCAGCATGTCATGTGGGCCATCCCTTCGGGCATACCCAAACTGTCTCAGAGCCAAGAAAGGGTTGTAGGTGATGCCTCCCCTAATGCCAGGTAGAGGGACATTAGGGAATTCCCCACAACGATCAATGATGATGACATTTTCTCTGGATCGAGAACACCAATGAACATCTGAATGTGTGAGAGTCATCATCCATTATGACCACCTCAAGCCTTGCTCATTCTTCAACACTGACTGGGGAAGGTGAGAAATAAACCACCTTGCTAGAAGAGGAGTACAACACATGAGAACACCTCTTTTCCTCATTGTTCGTGTGTGAAATGAGTGTAGGAAGTCCCCAAACAATGTAGGCACAGGATTCCGAGATATGAAAATCTTGACAGCATTCACATCTATAAGTTGGTCAGGGTTTGGGAACAATACCAACCCATAGATGAGAAGAGCTACAATCTCCTCAAAAGCTTGTAAGTCCAATGAATTCCAGCATTCTTGAGCTTTCTCAAACAGAAACTTTGCCAAGAAACCCTTGACACCAATTCTGGTTTCCCAATGACCTTTGACATCAGATGGTTGCAAGTGTAGGGCTTGAGCAACATCTTCAGGCTTTGGATCTCTTTCCGTACCATTGTAGGGTAGTTGATGGAGAATAGGAATCCCCAGGAGTTGAGAAAATTCCTCCAAAGTAGGCACTAACTAGTAATCAGGAAATGTGAAGCAGTGGTGTAGGGGGCCAAAGAACTAGAAGAGAACTTTCACCATGTCTTCCTCTATGTTAGAGTTGACCAAGTTGATAAGTCTACCATGTCTTTCAGTGAATGGAGAATTCTATGGAATCTTGAAAGAAAGCTCCTTGAGTTAAGGAGGGATTCTCATAAGGTTGACCTGAATAGTTTTCCTGCGGAGTGATTCCATAACCTACAAAACAGGAACAAAGATGAAGATCCAAAATCCTTGAAATGGTTAGTGGATGCATATGATGCTTCATGATGCTCATGATGTATGCACAAGTATATGTACAAGCAAGTCACACAAGTTCCTAGTTTCAGGCTTGCATGGGGTTTCATAGGTAAGTACCCTCTTGAAGTTTAGTTGGCTTAACCTATCCTATAAATAGTAACCGGGTTCTAAGGAGCTCAATATCACTGGATTATTTTATGTGTTCATTGTTTCAGTTTAGCCACTTTATTGGCGACCGAAATATTCCAAGAAAACAACCCTCAATGAGTGTAGTATCGAGCATCTACCAACTTCGGACTGCACCAAAGCCAGTCATCTCACTACCCCTAAAAAGGCCAAGATGGTCAAGTAAAGGTTCTAAAATTCCATTAGTGCTTCATGACATCACTCAGCGGCCCCGTATTCTCTTTGATTGACTCAAAGGCTACCGGTACCCACAAATGTCTCGCACTAATATAGCTATTGCTTCAACCATGTCGGTATACCCCGCATAGTTTCCACAATGTATTGTTATTTACCTATGAATGTTTCCCAAATCCGGGTAGAGGATTTCAAACCCAAACAATAGAACCAAATGTAAAGCAATCAAGGCAAACAAGATAAGCATGGAAAGGTGATCTAAACCCTAAGGTAACCCCACTTTTAGAAATATTCCCCAGCAGAGTCGCCAGTTCTGTGATACGGTGGGAGAACTGACTTGATGTCTTGCGTTTGTGTTCGTAAATGTTTCAGTTTAGCAAGAGTCGCCACCGACTTTTTATTTTATCCAAAGGAAAGGTCAAAAAGCACAGGAAAGACCTTTGAGATGTTTTCTTGGGTTCGGGGGGTAGATTATTAAAAGGGAAGGTGCTAGCACCCTTTTCATCAATGGTTTTCCATGGGCTCTTAGTTACTTGTTTAGATCACTTGCTTTTGCTTTTCAATTGTTTGAAATGGTGCTTTGTGTGTGGTTTTTGAAAATATTTTGAAAAGAGGCCTTTGTCTAGGCAACCTTTGTAATGATTCTTGTTTGAATATATACAAAGGTGTTTGTCTTTTGAAAAATGTTTTCAATGTTTGAAAGTTTGTTTTGGGAAATGTTTTGAAATTGTGTTGTGTTTTTGAAATTAGCAAGGATGTTTTGCAAGTTTGATCAAGTAACTAGGAGTTGTCTACCCTACTAAAAGATCTTTCCTATACATTTTTAACCCTTTTGACATTGTTGTTTTACCATTGTATTTGGTACACAACCTTGTGTTTGGATGATAAACGGGACAGGCGTGAGTCGTCGTATGATCATGATAGCAATGGTGCCAAGTATCTTAACATGTTTTTGTGGGTCTAGATCATTTTGTATAGGCAACCAAGATAGTGTCATCGAGGGACTATGGTCTTTTTGTTTTTTTGCCAAGATACCTAGCATGCATACCATGGCCATTTTTAAGGGAACAAGTGGATGAAACCCTAGGGGTGCTTGTGTGCATTGTGTTGTCATTTTTAATGCATTTTTGTCTTGTATTTAGTCAAGCTATTTGTTTTGATTTTGGTTATTTGCATACAAACCCTAATCTTTCTATCATGGCATATTTGAAAGCAATAAATGCGTAAAAGTAAATCTACAACTATTACAACATTGGTATGGGGAGGGGGATACAATTTTGACTAGGGGGATATTTACAAGAAAATAAAACCCTAATTCAACTATTACAACCAAATTGAATTCATTTGCACAAATAATAAATTGAAAATATTTAAATATGCAATTAAATATGAATATGAAAAAATGTTTTTGTATTTTATTTTATGTATGTAAAAATAAATTATTTAATGTATCAAAAATAAGAAAATAAAAGATTATTTTTGGAAAGGGTAAAACCCCTAATTTTTGGTTTAAGAAAATATATGTATTATAATTAATTATTTATGTACAAGAAAATAAAATAAAATAAAATATATACAAAATGTTTTAAAAAAAAATATGTATGACAATATTATTTTTAAGTGTATAATATAATAGAATCAAATGTATAAGTATTTTAAAATTATTTGCAATTTATTTAAGAAAAATAAAGTATATATTATTAGTAAACTATTTTTATGCCCAAAAAATAATAAAAATAATAAAAATAAAAATGTAAAAATTAAGAAAACATTTTTAGTGATTTTTTATATTTAGAAAAAATAATAAAAGTCAGAAATGAAAAAGAAAATAGAAAAATATACAAAATAATCAAAAGGGCCAAGGGGGTGTAAACAACAAACTAAGGGGTGCAAAAAGCAAGGCAAAGTCAAGCCCAGCCCACATTCATCTTCGTCCCTGACCTTGTGAAATAAAAAAACGCGCGCCAATGGTTCAAACTCGTATCTCCTGCATTTGTGCTTAAAAACAAAAACTTGCAACATGAAAGTTATAGAGCATGATCATACAATTCTAACCATATAAAAAACTTAATATAACTCTCAAAGACCAGAGAGAATTTCTCTGGCCCTAATTTCTAACCTAGTTTTTTCAGAAAGTTCATCATTCAAATTCTCCCAGCTCAGTTAACTTAAATGAATTCTATGCATATGTACAGCTCAAGGGCAATGAGGACTACATTTTTTATTCATAAACCTAAGCCTAATGATTCCTAAATAGAGAGATAGAAGTTTGAACTTTACCTGTTTCAGTCAAGCTCGAGTATGGCAATGTAGGGGTTGTGAGTGAGGCCTGAGATACTTGTGAGCTTGCTTGAAGTTCCTTTGAGCTTTCCCAATGCTTAGCCTGCTTTGAAGTAGCTTGAATATGCTTGTAGAACTCAACCTGCAAAGTCAGAATTTGAAAATGGTGAAGTGTGTAAATGGAGTTACAGTGACTTTGGAATGGTTGGGATAGCTTAGGTATGTTGTATGGAGTGTGTTGGAACTGGTTGCAAGCAAAACGCACGAGTGGATTATGATTTGGCTTATGATTTACAGATCCTGCCTTGTTTTGGCAGAAAATAAGGTTTTTGGTGTACAAGGGTGTTTTAGAGGTTGCTAGCTCGTGTTTCTGGCTTAGTATAATGTGTTCAAATGTTCACAAGCTTTGGTTTTATCAGATTGTAAAGATATGGACTTTTGGCATAATGACTTGGTTTTGAAGCAAAAGGTGATTTTGACAATGCAAAGGCTTGTACAATCTAGCTTAGGGTATGCACATAGTTGGTATACTTTTCCATATCTTTGTGGATGTGGTTTGCTGCAAAAGATTAAGTCCAATGCTCAAGACAAACAAAAATGCAAAAGTTCTGCTTTATGTAAATGGCATTATTGCCTTTTTGCCAAAAATGGATTAATTCAATGTGTAATCTTCTAAAGCTCAGAATAAATTCTTAATCCATTATGTTTGCATTCAATTTTTGAGTCTGGAATGGTTTAAGTACCTGTAAACAAGTACAATCAAGGCTGGACAGAATTTGCAACTTGTATCAACATGAAAAATGCAATGGACAAAAGTGAGAAATGGCCATTTTCTTTTCTTCGATTCTCCCTAACAATAAATGATTTTGAAGAGTTCTTTGACATTTTGGAAAGCTTTTAACATGCTCTATAATCCATCCTTGAAATGCAATTTTAGATTCCACTTGGAACTATGTGAAAAATTGCTATGAAGATAGGTCAAAATCCTTCCTAAACTAGGGCAAAATTTCACTAAGTTAAAAGTTTCATGGACCCTTGTTCACAAACTCATAACTTGAGATCCAAGCATATTTTGGGAAAACTTTTGAATCAAAGTTTTAGATTTTGTGGAGGACTACAACTTTCACGTTGGAATTTTTCTTTGAATCCAATTGCATCATGGTGAAAAAGTTGGGAAAAGTTGGGAAAAAATAAGAAATTTTCATAACTTAGAAAATTTCTAAATTATGAAAATTTTCCATTTTAATCCCTAATTTTCAAAATTAGGTTTATTGGTGAACAAGTTTCATTTTTTGACACATCTTGATGAAAAATGACCCTTGGCACTTGATTTTGACCAAAAAGTCAAAGTTTGACTTTTCAGTGTACAGTTGATTTTTGATCAGTTGACTGGAAAATTCGTCTATCAATCCAATGCATTTGAGATCTTTTGAACCTTGTGATTAGGTCAAGATGATGCCATTGAGTCCTTGAAACCATGCTTGAACCCAATTTTCCATTGGCTAGGTGAAAAATCAAAAATTGCCCTTCTGTAGTCAAAACCCTAAAAATGACCATTTTTCCCTTTTGATGATCTGATCAAATTTCTTGAGGATTTGTGGTCCAAACTTGATCAAATGGTTCATATGAGTCTATAATGTTGATGAGGATCAAATATTATGAGGTTTGACTGTAAATTGGCCACAATTGACTTTTTCCTCAATACAGTTGATTTCTAGGTCAACTGTCCAATTGACTGGGCAAAAATTTGATTCAAGACTTGAAACTTGGTATGAGCAACCTTATAAGTCCAACATGAAGTATGAAAGTCACATGAGGCATTTTAAGTCCAAAAATCCTTGTGCAAACTCAAACCTTAATTTCAGGTCAATAGTGCAAGGAGATGCCTTGAGCAGAGCAAACCCTAGCTTGGTCTTGAGTTCAAAGAGTCTTGTGAGGGGAAATTTTGATAAAATGAGAGGGAAAATTTTGGGGTACAACAATAACAATAATACGTAAAATAAAAAACTAGTGGAAAATAATAAAAAATGCGCGCAGAAATTTGAATAGGCCAATTAGGTGAGCCACGCCATCGTCTCCCTCCTTGCACCGTTGCTAAAGGTTTGATAACCTATACCTACGGACAATGTCCGTCGCTACAGCCCTGCCAATTCTCAAAATCACATACACGTAATATAAATGACCACCAAGGCCATGGTTAGATTCGTCTCATCCTTTTGAACACGGTACCTTTTATCAAGGCCAATTTTCCCTGCATATAAAAACCCTAATTCGAAGCTTCGAACCCTAACAATGGTGAAATTCGCTACAGGCTATATAAATGAAATTAAATGATGCAAAAAACTTGCATATGTTCCATAGATCAAGAATATGTGGTTAATTCGTCCTAACAATGCCTAAATCATGCTATTCGAATTCAAGATTTCATGAGTTTCGTGATGGACTTACAGTGCGATTTCGGGCTTGAAAAGCTTGGTTCTTGATCGCTTTAGCTTGCTGAGATTCCCAGGAGTCGATTGGGATCGTTCAAAGGTCCTGAAACTTCCTCCAAATGGGATTTCGATCTTACACTTTTCTTGATTTTTTTCCAGATATTTGTTCTTGCTCATACGCCTGTCTCCAACCTGTTTTTAGGTCTGCCTCGCCTCTATATGTACTAAGGAATGCATTATGGTTGATAAGCTGTATTCAATCTTCCTCCTTAAATGATTTGGATTGTGATTTGATACACTTTGAAAACTTTCCAAAATTGGTCCAAATCCAATCTTTTTGTGCACACATGCCTTGATACGAGTTTTAATGACTTGTTAGCTGTAATTGGAACCTGAAACAAGCACACAATTTGTTACTTTCAATATTTTGGATTTTATTTGATTTGTTTTGATTTAAATTGAATTAATTCAAATAAAAAATAAATAAATAATAAAAATAAGATATGGACAAGTGGCAAAGGCTAGAGCTCGTGGACTATGTTGCCAACTAAAAACAAGTGAAAAAGAATGGGCCCATTTGGCAAAAATTGAAGTTTTAGGCATAGTTGACTTTTGGCAATTTTGCAAAAAGGGTCAACTTCACCAATGCATAACTTCCTCAATTTTGACTCTTTAGAGGTGTTCTGGGAATTTTTAGAAAGCTTGAAATGTCCACTAAGCAACCCTTTTGGTCTCATCTAAATTTTATATTCCATGATGATGTATGAAGCTTTGACAAAAAAGGTGTTTTTATTGACTTTACAAAATGACCTATAATGTCCAAATTCATAACTTCTTGTGAGTGCATATTTTGAACTTGGGAGATGAAGATGGATTGTAGGGAATTGCATCCTCTTCAAAATGAGCTTTGGATGGGTCATTTCTCATAAAGTATGAGAAGGTTATGCTTGGTCAAAGTTGAGTTGACTTTTCCTACAAAACCCTAATTTAGCAACTTTTGGTTCTTGATGAATTATGAGCAATCTTTGGTAAATCATGATCAACCCTTGATAAAATGATGAAATAAACTTAAAAATGAGGATGTTGACCAAAAATCTTGAAGTTTGACTGTATGTGGGCCACAATTGACTTTTGCCCTAGCACAGTCGATTTTCAGGCCTTTGAGCAATTGACTGAGCAAATTTCCTCTGTTGGCCTTGAAACTTGACATGGATGATCTTGAGAACATATTAAGACATTGGTGAGAATTTGGGATCACTTGGACTCAAGTATCTTGATGCAACATGAAACCCTAATTTGAGGTAGACTGCCTTAGGAGAGAGCTTGTCTGGCCAACCCTTTGACTACCTTGAGCAATTTGAGTATCATTCTTGAAATGTTTTGAGAAATATGGGAGGGAAAATTTTGGGGTACAACAGCTGCCCCTGTTCAATCTTCTTAAACTCGAGGATGTAGATTGGCTTCCGTGCCTTTCGTGATCTGAAGGTGGAAGATGATTGAACACTAGAGTGCCCAGAAATTTGCACTCGCATGAAGTGGTACTCGTCTTGCAATGTCGGGAATGGGCTTAAAGATGCCATTTGGAAATTGCTGATGGGAGATGGGCTTAAAGATGCCCTCTGAAGGAGTGTCGATCGCATAAGAAATTTCTTAGCGAGAGCTTGTATACCTGTCATTGAGGAAGATTTCGTTGGGGAATGCTGATCTTTGTTGAGAGAAGTAGAATTTTAGGAGTTTCGGTCGTCTGTATTCTGCTGGTGAGAATTTTAGGAACTTCAGTTGTCCGTATTCTACTGGTGAGAATTTTAGGAACTTCGGTTGTCCGTATTCTACCGAGGAAACATCTCTGTCGAATTTTAGGAACTTCGATTATCCGTATTCTACCGAGGAAACATCTCTGTTGAATTTTAGGAACTTCGATTATCCGTATTCTACCGAGGAAACATCTCTGTTGAATTTTAGGAGCTTCGATTATCTGTATTCTACCGAGGAAACATCTCTGTTGAATTTTAGGAACTTCGATTATCCGTATTCTACCGAGGAAACATCTCTATTGACATTTAGGAACTTCGATTGTCCGTTGTTCAACTCAGGAAACATCTCTATTGACATTTAGGAACTTCGATCGTCTGTTGTTCAACTGAGGAATCATCTCTATTGACATTTAGGAACTCCGATCGTCCGTTGTTCAAATGAGGAAACATCTCTATTGACATTTAGGAACTTCAATCGTCAGTTGTTCAACTGAGGAACCATCTCTGTTGAAATTTAGAAACTTCGATCGTCCGTTGTTCAACTGAGGAAACATCTCTATTGACATTTAGGAACTTCGATCGTCCGTTGTTCAACTGAGGAAACATCTCTTTTGACATTTAAGAACTTCGATTGTCCGTTGTTCAACTGAGGAAAAAGCTTCATATCTTGAATTTTATAATAATTTGATTGTATCCTTCCTTAAAGGTAAAGGTTAGCTATATGTAATGCATGATATGTATCAAGCAATGATGTTCTCAAAATAA
Organism: Vicia faba; assembly: GCA_948472305.1. Classification (NCBI taxonomy): domain Eukaryota; kingdom Viridiplantae; phylum Streptophyta; class Magnoliopsida; order Fabales; family Fabaceae; genus Vicia; species Vicia faba. Next base: position 1,301,283,403 of record OX451736.1, read on the forward strand.
ATGAGATTGTGTTGTATGATGCGTATGCATGTCATGATGTATGGAAATGTGATGTTTTTAGTTGGGGAAAATAAATCCTGGATTTCTGCTGGAGAAAAGAGTTGAATTCTTCGTTTCTGCTGGGGATAGTGAATGAAGATGATTGTGAGAATAAACCTGCAGGAGAGAATAACTCTGCTGGGGAATAAACTTGAGAGGAAATGACTCTGTGGGGAGGATATGCTCTGCTGAGGATTTCGCTGATAAGTTCAGCTGAGGATGAATTACCATTGCTGGTGATAATGAACCTTGTTGGGAATTGAGTTTCTGTTTGTGAAAGGAATGAACTCCGCTGGGGATGATTTTCCAGTTGCGACTTCACTGGGGATAATCTTTTAGACTCTACTGGGGACAACCTCCATCCATCACTGGGGATAATTCTCCAAGCTCCACTGGGGATAATTGTCTAGTGCTGATGATGGATAAACTCTGCTTGGGGAGAATATTGCCAACTCATTCGCAGTTGCGAGTCTCAGCTGGGGAGAATTAACACCACTGTCTTTTTCTTACTCTGCGGGGAGTGAATGTTTTTTGAGTCATATTCTCAAGCTAGGTCTATCCCTATACCTGGTGGACAGAACAAATGTACAGTTTGGACATTTTCCGTTTGCCCCTGTTTCTGATATTACGAGTAATCGTCTTTTGTTTCGCATGTAAATATTCATGAGCAGAAATTATTGTCAAATGCATATATCAAAAATGAACATTGGACATTCTTTGCAAATCAAAACAGAAAAAGGAAAATAGTTTGAAATTTATTTGTGAAAATGAATTGTATTGATTTTGAAGTTTGGCCTGTAAATAGGCGTTTTTTGTACAAGAGGTTGACGTCCTAGTAAGAGAATACCGCCGAACAAATAGGATTTATACAATTGTGTAAAACAAAGAAAAACAGCTATGTGAACAATCCCACTGGGTTCCAACTCTGTGATCGCCTTTATGTCCTCGAGAATCTCATCACTTCGCTACTTGGTTGAAGGTAGATCAGATTGATTAGTGTCGTCTGAGCTTGATAGTTGATACCGAAGTCTGGTTGCAAGGTGATCCAATGAAACATAGTGTTACGCTTTGATCCCTAATTTTTCCTAGACCGCCCTATCGGGTTTTCAGTCCACCGGGATACCCTCTTTTGCCCAAGCCGCCTTTTCAGGTTTTCGACTTGTCGGGTGTACAATTTTTAATTTTCATCCCTTATTTTTGCTCGAACCCTTTTGGTTCGCCGGGAAGCCCTTATTTTTGCCTAGGCCAGTGAACCTAGCGGGTCTTTGATTATTCATAGTATTTTTTCACTATGTCTGCATTGACGGGGTGAGGAAGGTCGTCACCATCCATGGTGGTTAAAATCATAGCTCCTCCCGAGAAAATATTCTTAACCACAAATGGCCCTTCGTACGTAGGGGTTCATTTTCCCCTGGGATCACCTTGAGGTAGTATGATGCGTTTGATCACCAGATCCCCAACTTGATACTCTTGTCGTCTAACTTTCTTGTTAAATGCCTTGATCATCCGCTTTTGATACGTCTAACCATGACAAATAGCAGTGAGTCTCTTTTCGTTGATTAAGTTCAGCTGATCGAACTGGGTCTGAATCCAGTCATCTTCGCTCAAACCTGTATCTTTCATAATTCGAAGAGAGGGTATCTGAACTTCAAAGGGAAAGACTTCCTCCATGCCATATAACAAGGAATAGGGTGTTTCCCCTATTGATGTCCGCGTTGAGGTACGGTACCCATGAAGAGTAAACAGTAACATCTCGTGCCAATCTTTATACGTCACTGTCATTTTCTGCACAATATTCTTGATGTTCTTATTAGCCGCTTCAACATCCCCATTCATCTTCGGCCGGTAGGGAGAAGAGTTGTGATGTTGTATCTTGAACTGTTTGCAGAGCTCGGTGATCATCTTATTATTGATATTTGTACCATTGTCAGTAATGATCCTCTCAGGTACACCATATCGACAGATCAGATTGTGCCGAATAAACCGTGCCACAACGTTCTTGGTCACAGTAGCAAAGGAAGCTGCCTCAACCCACTTTGTAAAGTAATCAATCGCTACCAGGATGAAACGATGCCCGTTGGACGCAGTGGGTCTGATCTCACCAATCATATCGATGCCCCACATTGCAAAAGGCCATGGAGCCGTCAAGATGTTCAGAGGTACTGGAGGTATGTACACCTTATCAGCATAGACTTGGCATTTTTGACAGGTCTGAGAATGTTGATAACAGTCGGCTTCCATGGTGGACCAATAATATCCTTCCCGAAGGATCTTCTCTGCCATTGTGTGTCCACTGGAATGAGTCCCGAAAGTACCTTCATGTAACTCTACCATAATCCTTTATGCTTCCTTCTTATCCACACAACGCAGTAACGTGGAATCATAATTACGCTTGTAAAGAATACCATTACTGATGAAGAACTTCGTCGCGAACCTCCTCAGAAACTTCTTATCATTGACAGATGCATCCTCGGGGTATTCTTGAGCCTCAAGATACCTTTTTACCTAGTGAAACCAGGGCTTATCTGCTACCTCCTTAGTCTCAATGTCACAGCAATGTACAGGTTCGTCCAACCTCTCAATGGTAATCTAGGGAGCTTCATTGTCCCATCTGACCTTGAACATAGAAGACATTGTAGCTAGCGCGTCTGCCAACTGATTCTCCTCTCTAGGGAAGTGTTCAAAGGTTATCTCCTCGAAGTGTGGAAGCAACGTCAGTACATACTCCTTGTAAGGAATAAGATTTGGGTGTTTTGTATCCCACTCGCCTTTGATATGACTGATCACGAGAGCGGAATCTCCGAACACACTCAAGAAATTAATCCTTAGGTCAATTGCTGCTCGAAGACCCATGATGCACGCTTCATACTCTGCCATATTGTTGGTGCAGTTAAAACATAATCGGGCGCTAAACGGAGTATGACAGCCTTCAAGACATATGATCACGGTGCCAATGCCATTACCCAAAGCGTTTGAAGCTCCATCAAATTACATAGACCATCGGGATCCTTCCTTGGGTCCTTCATCCGGTCCAGGTTCTTCACAGTCAGTTACCAACATGATATTCTCATCCGGGAATTCGAAGTTCATAGACTGGTAATCATCCACTGCCTGATGTGCCAAATGATCTTCCAACACACTCCCCTTGATTGCTTTTTGGGTCATGTATTGGATGTCATACTCAGTCAATATCATCTCCCATCTTGCTATTCTTCTGGACAAGGCAGGCTTTTCGAAGATACACTTGATTGGATCCATCTTTGATATCAATAGAGTAGTGTGAGTCAGCATATATCGTCTCAGCCAGCGAGCAGCCCATGACAAAGCGCATCAAGTTTTATCAAGCAACGAGTATCGGGTCTCGCAGTCGATAAACTTTTTGCTAAGGTAATAAATAGCATGCTCTTTTCGGCCATACTCGTCATGCTGCCCGAGCACACACCCCATCGAATTATCGAGTACTGTCAAGCATAAGATCAGAGGTCTCCCTTCAACTGGAGGCATCAGAATAGGTGTCTCTTGGAGATATTCTTTGATCCTTTCTAAAGAGGCCTGACATTCATCGTTCCATCTTACCACTTGATCTTTCTTCATTAACTTGAAGATTGGCTCATAAGTAGCAGTTAGGTGTGAGATGAATCGGGAAATGTAGTTCAGACGTCCTAGAAAGCCTCTGACTTCTTTTTCTGTTCGGGGAGCTGGCATTTCTTGTATAGACTTTACCTTTGCAAGATCCACTTGAATACCTTTATCACTAACGACGAAGCCCAGCAGCTTACCAGACCTCACCCCGAAGGTGCACTTGTTCGGATTTAGCCTCAGTTTGTACAATTTCAACCTGTCAAATAGCTTCTGGAGGTGTTCAAGATGTTCCTCTTTAGTTTGGGACCTTGCAATCATGTCGTCAATGTATACCTCAATCTCATGATGGATCATGTCGTGGAACAAAGCGACCATGGCGCGCTGATACGTTGCCCTAGCATTCTTCAATCCGAAAGGCATGACTTTGTAGCAAAAGGTACCCCACTGCGCAACAAACATTGTCTTCTCCATATCCTCGGGAGCCAATTTAATCTGATTATAACCGGAGAAACCATCCATAAAGGAGAAGACCTTATGTTGTGCGGTGTTGTCAACCAGAACGTCGATATGAGGCAGAGGGAAATCATCCTTGGGACTCGCCCTATTCAAATCCCTATAGTCAACACACATTCAAACCTTACCATATTTCTTCGGCACTGGAACCACGTTGGCAACCCACTGTGGGTAAGAAGTACCTGCTAGAAAACCGGCATCAAATTGTTTCATAACCTCAGCCTTGATTTTCTCAGACATTTCTGGGCGCATTCGGCGAACTTTCTATTTCACTGGAGGACAGTCTTCTTTAGTAGGTAAGCGGTGAACCACAATATCGGTATCCAACCCATGCATATCTTCATAAGACCAGGCAAAGATCTCAACATAGTCACGCAGCATCTGTATCAGTCGTTGCTTGATGCTAGACTCCAGATTCGCACCGATCTTGACTTCTTTCTTGTCTACTTCTGTACCCAGATTAACTATTTCCAATGGCTCTTCATGCGGCTGTAGGGCCCTCTCTTCCTGAAGTAACAATCTAGCAAGTTCCCCAGGCACTTCACAATCATCCTCACCTTCGTCCTCGGCTTGGTTGATCGGACTTTCGAAGTCATAATTGGCAGTAGTAGAGTCGTTATCAGTGGGATCCAGAGTGGATGTAGACCTGTATATGTGAGTGTGTGTAAGACAAATAGTTGTTTTGCAAGATAGAAAATAAAAACTAGGAGTTCATAATTTTTAATGTAAGAAAACTTCCAATGCTTTTATTGATGATATATGGAAATGACACATAATAAGCCCTCAAACAAAGCCACGGTGTCTCGGGCAAGGCACCGGGCCGTAAAGTTTTAAATTGTCTATTACAAACTCAAAACAAAAGTCTGATTACTGTGTAATAAAAGAAATGGGCACGAAGTATTTTGCCATCTAATTTCTTAATCCACCATCGGTAGTCGGGTAAATCCAGCTGTCAAAGTCAGACTCTTCATCATCATCTTCAATCGCATTCACTCCCGGATTAGTGATACACAGGGGAGGTCTTCCAATCCGCTCATGCCGAACAGCCCTTTGAGCTTTTGCAGTAAAACCCAAACCAAACTTGTTAGTCTTGTGTACAGAGTCAGGGAGTTGGCCCCAATTCGCACACCCACCTTTCTCAATAATAGCCCGGACATCCTTGAGCGAAGCCATCTTCATTGGATGATCTTCAGCAATAGTTTCAGTCGATGCCAGAGTCTGGGGGACTTCTTCAAAGTTTTGACACGGGGTTTCAATGAACTCCCCATCCATCTCCACATACCGAAAAGAGTTAAGGTGGCTCACCATGTACTACTCTTCTCCTCGTACTGTAACAATTTTCCCTTTCACTGGATACTTTAGCATCTGATGGAGCGTGGAAGTCACTGCCCCAGCTTTATGGATCCACGGGCGACCCATCAAACAAGAATAATACGGTCGAATGTCCATCACATAGAATGTAGACGCAAAATTTTGGGAACCAATCTTAACTGGAACATCCACCTCTCCATGTACCATCCTTTTGGACCCTTCAAAGGCCATAACCACAATATTACTTGGCTTCAGCACCAACCCTTCATAGTCCAACCGATCTAACACTTTCTTGGGTAAAACATTCAACGAGGACCCAGTATCCACCAGCACGTGGGCCAAAGTAGTGCCCCTACACTCGATTGAAACATGCAGAGCGTCATTGTGATTCTTTCCCTTGGCAGTCAAATCTGCGTCGGAGAAACCCAACCCATTGTCAGCTGTCAAACTAGCCACACAGTCTTTGAACTGGTCAGCAGATGTTTCCTGCGGCAAATGCGCAGTCTTCAGGAAAGCAATCAGAGCCTTAGCATGGGCTTCTGAGCATAGCAATAAAGACAATATAGAGATTTTTTAAGGGGTTTTCCCCAGCTATTCGACTATGTTGTAGTCTCTTTTCTTGATGATCTTTAAAATTTCCTCTATCTCCTGTCTAGAGGCTTCAACAGTAATCTTCTTCAGTGCCTCAGTCTAGGCAGGCCCATTGGTGATCCCTTTGCCTCGAGTGTCAGACGATTCGGCGACAGGGGTGATAACTGGAGTGAGAATTGGAACAGCAGCATATGTACTGGCAGATGAAATAGCAACAGGCTTCCGAATAGTTGGTGGGGAGATCTCAGGATAGAAAAGTCTTCCGCTTCTGGTGACTTTGCTAGACCCAACAATGTTGCTGACATCAGTATCAGCCTCTTCATCTTTCAAGTCTTGTTTAATCCCATGATAATACACATCGGCCCCATAGTGCCACGGGACAGCCTTATCCGACGTGTAAGGGATAGGTCCAGGAATAGTAATGATCAATGAAGCAACTCTCGGAACAGATGTAATTCTAACAGGATTTCTCGAGGAAGCCTTGTAAGAATTGGCGGAAATGGTGATTATGGAAACATCTTCAACAGGAATCAATGGAACCAAAGTTTTCTCGAACAAGATTTCTTTGTTATCCATCAGGCGTTGGAAACCTGACTTCAATAGATGACAACCAGTAGGCAGGATGGAACACAGGTGGCAACCTTTGCCACAGCTCGGAAATAAACCGGCCAATAATAAGTTCTTCTTCACGGTCATCAACAGAGTAGAAATGTCTTTCACGGAGGTCACAAACGAGTCATCATCCATAGCATTTACTCCATGCTTGGGCATTGGAGCAGTCATGACATTAGGCTTTTCCGACGCTTCAAACTCGATCTCTTTAGCATCAATCATATCTTGTACCTTATTCTTCAAAGCCCAGCAATTATTTGTATCATGCCCCGAGCTATCAGAGTGATAAGCACAACGGGCGTTTGGATTATACAGCGGAGAGGTGGTATTAGGATTCTTCAGAGCCTCCTTCAGAATCACCAAGTTGGTTTTTAACAATTGCGGCAGAATTTATGATAAAGTCATACTGAGTCGAGTATACTGCCTTTGCGGTCTCTCCATTCTTTACTGATTGTTGTGTTGTGGGGCAACAGTTGGTCTCGATATAACCACCGCATTAACTGCTTGGCGGTGTTCGGGTCGATTTTGGCTCCTCGAGCTGTAAACTGCACTAGATTCCTTCTTGAAAGGCTTCTTATTTGTACTTGACGAAGCACCCTTCTGTATCTTGCCACTTTTGATACCGGCTTCCACCCTCTCCCCCGTCATAATCAATTCAGTGAACCCATACGACGAACTTCCGATCAAATGATTGAAGTATGGACCAGACAAAGTCCCAAGAAACATATCCACCAACTCCCTATCAGCCAGAGGGGGTTGTACTCTTCCAGCAAGATATCTCCACTTCTGAGCGTAGTCCTTAAAACCTTCACTCACACCTATAGACATACCCTGAAGTTGGGTACGCGTGGGAGAAAGGTCGGCATTATACTGGTATTGCTTGTAAAAAGCAGCAGCAAGGTCTTCCCAATTACGGACATTAGATCCTTCAAGTTGATATAACCATTCAAGTTGAGTCCCTGAGAGACTATCTTGAAAGAAATGAACCCAAAGGTTCCTATCAGCAGTATATGGTTGAATCTTTCTGACATACGAGCGGAGGTGTAGCTTTGGGCAGGAGACCCCATCATACTTAGCAAAGACAGGAGCTTTAAACTTGTGTGGGATCACCACCCCAGATGCCAAACCCAAATCTTCGAAGTCCAACCCAGGTATCTTTTGGATCTTCATTGCACTTAACCAGTCTTCGAGTTACTTTTACCTATCCTCGGCAGGAGGATACTGGTCTTCGTCAAAGTCAGTGTCATTGTCAGAAACCACAGGGCTAGGACCCTTCCTTTATTCTTGATTTTCTCCCCCTCCAGATGAGTGAGACAAATCAACTTCCTCTCGCAACCTGTTCAAAAATCTGTGACCCATATTCAGGAGGATTGTCTTCTTCTTATTCTTCTTCTTCTTTTTGTCCTTCAAGATAAGAGTCTTCAGATCTTGTTGACTCTTGGCCAAGTTCATGAACATTTCCTGGAACTGAGCATTCTGAGCTTGAAGAGCCTTGATGGCTTGATCAGTAGGTGTTTTAGAAGACATGATATGCTGAAATAAACAGCGAAGAAGATGAGAAACCTATAAGGGTACCTGTAATGAGGTGCATGGGAATGGAATGCGTCTGAAATGATTTCAAAGACTTAGGGAGATTCAAATTTGTAAACCAAAATGAAACACACTTTTATTAGATTAAAACTTGAAACAATGTTTAACAAATGCCTTTAAGGTGTTACAAAAGAAATACTGAAAAGCAAATCTAAACTAGAAATAGCAAAAGACATCAACGCTCTCATGGTCGTTTTCCTTTCGTGCTGACATAATCGTTGATTGTCCTCTCAGTCTCCAGCTGCCTTGTAAGCTTCAGGATCTTCCGTTCCTGCTCATGATACTTCTCTCTGTAGGTATCCCGCTCTTCCTTTAACTAGATCCAATACCTCTTCAATGCCCCAATATCAGTAGGCATGTATGGATGGAGGACCGTATGAGGAACCCCTTCTTCATCAGTATGCTCCATAATTACCGGAAAAACAGCTGCGTATGGCATTCCCAGCTTTTGAGCACGGGCTTAAACCCACTGAAGATATGGTTGCATTGGGAGACAAGTCTTCATTCCTAGATCATGTGGATCAGACATGTTAACCTTGTCCCAAGCTCGTATGAACCTGCGACGATGTCCCTCAACATCCCCCTGGAAGTCAAAGACAATGTTTGGAAGCAGCAGCTCATGAGGACCGTCCCTTCGAGCTCTTCCAAACTATCGTAAGTCCATACAAGGATTATAGGTTATTCCTCCTCTAATTCCAAGTAATGGAACATTGGGGTATTCCCCATAGCGATCGATGACATCTACCTCTTCCATATCCTTAGTACTCCAAATGATGTCTGTGTGAGCAAGGGATATGATTCTATAGGCCCAACCCATACCTTCCTCATTTTTCAATATAGATTTGGGGAGGTTATAAATAAACCACCTATCCAGCGGCGCTGCACAACACATAAGGGTTCCCCTTCTCTGAGCGGTATGGGCATAAAGAGCATGTAGAATATCACCCAAGAGTGTAGGCACTGGGTTACGGGACATGAAGATCTTGATCACGTTCACGTCGATAAAAGAATCTGAATTAGGGGACAGAACCAAACCATAGATGAGGAGAGCCAGGATGTCTTCGAATGCTTGAAAGTCCAAACTATCCCATAATTTTTGAGCCTGATCAATCAAGAATTTAGCCAGGAAGCCTTTAACCCCACTCTGAATGTCCCAGTTAGATACCACATCATCCTTTGTTAGATGGAGGGCTGAAGAAATATCCTATGACCTAGGAGCTATCTCCAAACCTGTAAAGGGTGTCTGCTCTAGAATAAATATTCCAAGTAAATCAGAGAACTCCTCCAAATTAGGGACCAACTGATAGTTCGGGAAGGTGAAACAGTGATGCAACGGGTCAAAGAACTGGAACAACACGCTCATCATCTGCTCATCCAACTTGGAAGTGACCAAACCAAGGAGATGACCATGTCTTCTAACAAAGGAAGAAGTATCAGGAACCTTTAAAACCAACTCTCTAAGCTGAACAGGGATTTGCACGAAGCTGATCCAAATGGTATTTCTGCGCATAGATGCCATGATGTGCAAAATAGAACAAAGATGAATCCCCTCTGTCTTTGAAATGGTTAGTCTAATGAAATATGCATGCGATGTCATGATGCATGATGTCATGATAGAAACACGCCACAAGTGTCACAGATAGCAAACATGGTAAGGGCAAACAAGTCACACAATAGCCCTTAAATTTCAGGATGGCATGAAGTTTAGGTATTACCCTCTTTCAATTTAGTTGGTTTAACCTATCCTAGTAATAGTAATCGGGTTCTAGAGGATCTCAATATCACTGACCATCCTCGATCGGTCATAATTCTAGTTTAGCAACCTTTTCTTGCGGCCAGAATCATCGCGAGAGTATGGTCTCAATGAGTGTAGCATACTGCTACTTTTTTATGGCCAAGTTGGTCAATTATAGGTTCTAAGGTCAGTTGATTCTTAATGACCCATTAGCAGCCCCATACTCTCCTTGTTCCTCCACAAGGGATATCAGTACCAACTAATGTGTCACACAAACATAGCTACTACTTCAACCGTATCGGTCTACGCTGTACAGTTCCCTCACAGTCTATTTCTATTTACCTAAAAGGTGTCCCCAGATCCGAGTTAGGATCTATAGTAACTCCGATACGAGCCCACAAAGATAAAGAAAACAGGTCAAACAATTGAAAACAATATGATGAACTATTCCTAAGGTACACCCCACTTATTAGTACTCCCCAGTAGAGTCGCCAGTTCTGTGATACGGTGGCCAGAACCGGGATTGTGTTTCCCTATTTCGTTAAGGAATTTGCTGGTTTGCGTTTTGCGTTTGTTTTTGCAAAATGTCGCGGTAAGCAAGAATCGCCACCGACTTTTATTTTATCCAACAAGGAAAGGAAAAAAGCATAGAAAAATTCCTTTTTTGAGATATTTCTGAGTACGGGGGATAGATTATAGAAAGGGAAGGTATTAGCACCCTTTCTATCCGTATTTATCTACGGGCTCTTAGGTACTTGCTCATCATTTTCAAAATTATTTTCTTTGTGTTTGTGGGCTTTGAAAAGTTTTTGTTTTAACTTTGATTTAACTCTTGCTTCTGTCTTCAAGAGTGTAATGAAGTGTTTTTGAAAACTTGTTTATAAAGGAGTGTAAGTGTGAAAAGGTTTGTTTTGATTGAGCAAGTACTTAAGAACTAATCTACCTACTCGAAAAAAGAATCTTTTTATGCTTGTTTCCTTTAGACAACGCTATCCCACTATTAGTGAGTAGGTAGCACCGTCGTTGAAGTTTTGAGGGACAATTCAAAAGGGACGTACGGTCACTAAAGCAATGTTAGGACGTCTTAGTAGTAACCCTAAAGTCTTAGATCATTTATTCGATGCAACAATTTCCGAGGCAACCTTTCCGGGGCAACTTGATCTTTGGACAAAAGGACGACCACTAAAATGTCCTATACTCAATGACTGTTTACCGAAGGCAACCAAGTGGGAGTGTACCCTAGGAGTGCGCATGTGCGAGTGATTCAATTCAGATTATTTATCTTTGCACATTTAGGGTGATCTAACTGTTTTAAAATTAGTCATACATTCTTGTCATGCATCCCTAATTATCCATACATCTAACAGTTGATAATTTGCGGAATTTGAAATGCGGAAATTAAACTACGCTATTACAAGGCTTCGGGTATTTACATAGCCAAAAACAAATCCTTTGAAATTAAAGCGATAATGAAAAGTAAAAGCCCTAATTAAAATTATTACAAACTGTGAGCAGATACAATAATTGAATAAAAATAATAAAGCGCGCGATGAAAATTAGATCGACGAGAAACTAGGGTTTTGACCCTCATAATCTAATTAAAAGAGAAAATGCCTTTTTTGTTGTTTTTAATAAAAGAAATAAAGTTTCCTAAATTAAATACAAAAATTAATTAGTCATTAAATTCATTAATAAAAATAATTAACTGACCTATTTTTGGATTTTTGGTTATTTTAAGAAAAAAATAAATATAATTAAGTTAGTAATAAAACATATTTATTCTAATTAATTTTAATTATTAGCAAAAAATAAATTAAAGTTATCTAATTTAATCAAACCTATTTAAATTAATTAATTTATTGATGAAAAATAATGCCTAAATCTAATTGGTGAAAAATAATATTTTTGGTTATTTTTTTGATAAAAGAAAATAATTGTATTGGTTAGTAAAATAAATAAATGAAATAATTAAATGAAATATAAAAAAGAAAAGAATAAGAGATGGGCCTGAAACAACATTTTTGGGAGGTGTGGATATCAGATTTAGGGCCCAAGAGATGATGATCCACGCTGACATTTTGGATCCAAGACCACGCGCTTGACTTGGCTCATGGTGCGCCTTCAGATAATGGCCATCAGATTTGGCCATCTGACACTTGGCTGGCTAGATTGGGAGGATGTATGGTAGTCATTTGCTTCATGCACGTACTGAATCGCCTGCAAGAAAATATGAAAATAACAAATGCTGGAGGCAGGGGTCGAACCCCTGACCTCCAGCCTTCGAATGCCTTAAAGCGTGCCTGGCTACCACTAGGCCATTTTGTATTTGTTGTACAGTAATGAAATAATAACAATAATATGTAAACTAAAAAACTAGTGGAAAATAATAAAAAATGCGCGCAGAAATTTGAATAGGCCAATTAGGTGGAGCCACGCCATCGTCTCCCTCCTTGCACCGTCGCTAAAGGTTTGATAACATATACCTACAGTCAATGTCCGTCGCTACAGCTCTGCCAATTCTCAAAATCACATACACGTGATATAAATGACCACCATGGCCATGGTTAGATTCGCCTCATCCTTCTGAACACGATGGTACCTTTTATCAAGGCCAATTTTCCCTGCATACAAAAACCCTGATTCGAAGCTTCGAACCCTAACAATGGTGAAATTCGCTACAGGCTATATAAATGAAATTAAATGATGCAGAAAGCTTTCATATGTTCCATAGATCAAGAATATGTGGTTAATTCGTCCTAACAATGCCTAAATCATGCTATTCAAATTCAAGATTTCATGAGTTTCGTGATGGACTTACAGTGCGATTTGGGGCTTGAAAAGCTTGGTTCTTGATCGCTTTAGCTGGCTGAGAGTCCCAGGAGTCGGTTGGGATCGTTCAAAGGTCCTGAAACTGCCTCCAAATGGGATTTCGATCTTACACTTTTCTTGATTTTTTTTCAGATTTTGTTCTTGCTCATACGCCTGTCTCCAACCTGTTTTTAGGTCTGCCTTGCCTCTATATGTACCAAGGAATGCATTAGGGTTGATAAGTTGTATTCAATCTTCCTCCTTCAATGATTTGGATTGTGATTTGATACACTTTGAAAACAATCCAAAATTGGTCCAAATCCAATATTTTTGTGCACACATGCCTTGATACGAGTTTGAATGACTTGCTAGCTGTAATTGGAATCTGAAACAAGCACAAAATCTCTTACTTTCAATATTTTGGATTTTATTTGATTTGTTTTGATTTAAATTGAATTAATTAAAAATCAAAATAAATAATAAAAATAAGATATGGACAAGTGGCAAATGCTAGAGCTCGTGGAATATGTTTCCAACTCAAAACAAGTGAAAAAGATTGGGCCCATTTGAAAAAATTGAAGTTTTAGGCATAGTTGACTTTTGGCAATTTTGCAAAAAGGGTCAACTTCACCAATGCATAACTTCATCAATTTTGACTCTTTAGAGGTGTTCTTGGACTTTTTAGAAATATTGAGATGTCCTCTAAGCAACCATTTTTGTCTCATCTCAATTTGATATTCCATGCTCACGTATGAAGCTTTGACAAAAAAGGTGTTTTTGTTGACTTTCCAAAATGACCTATAATGTCCAAATTAATAACTTCTTTTGAGTGCATATTTTGAACTTGGGAGATGAATATGGATTGTAGGGAATTTCATCCTATTCAAAATGAGATTTGTATGGGTCATTTCTTATAAATTATGAGAAAGTTATGCTTGGTCAAAGTTGAGTTGACTTTTCCTACAAAACCCTAATTTAGAAACTTTTGGTTCTTGATGAATTATGAGCAATCCTTGGTGAATCATGATCAACCTTTGATAAAATGATTAAATAAACTTCAAAATGAGGATGTTGACCAAAAATCTTGAAGTTTGACTGTATGTGGGCCACAATTGACTTTTGCCCTAGCACAATCGATTTTCAGGCCTTTGAGCAATTGACTGAGCAAATTTCCTCTGTAGGGCTTGAAACTTGACATGGATGATCTTGAGAACATATTCAGACATTGGTGAGAATTTTGTATCACTTGGACTCAAGTATCTTGATGCAACATGAAACCCTAATTTGAGGTAGACTGCCTTAGGAGAGAGCTTGTTTGGCCAACCCTTGGACTACCTTGAGCAATTTGAGTATCATTCTTGAAATGTTTTGAGAAATATGGGAGGGAAAATTTTGGGGTACAACAATAACCTACCCTCCGAACTCAAGAAAAATTCTCAAAAGGTCTTTCCTATTATTTTCACCCTTTCCTTTATTGTAAAATAAAAGTCGATGGGGACTCTTGCTAGCTGCAACATTTGCGATAAAATGCAAAACCCTAAAGTTAGTTTTCCCACTGTGTTACTGAACTGGCGACTCTAATGGGGACTTGAATTTAAAATGGGGTTACTTTAAAATCTAGATAACCTTTATTGCTTTGCTTGTTTGCTTTGTTTGCTTTATATTTCGGGATATACTTGGGTTTATTTCTTGTATAGATCCTATACCCTGATTTGGGGCATTTTAGGTAAGTAGCAATAGATCATGAAAACTGTACAACATAGACTGATATGGTTGAAGCGATGGCCACGTTAGCGTGACACATTTGTTGGTACCGGTGTCCCTTGAGTTAAATCAAGGAGAATATGGGGCCGTTGTGTGGTGTCAGAAAACACTAACTAACTGTAGAACCTTAGTTGAAACAACTTAGCCATTAGAAAGTAGTGAGATAGTTAGTTTTGGTTCAGACTGAAGTTGGTTAATACTCGATACTAGACTCATTAAGATCGAACTATCGGGATATTTCGGCCGCAGTTCCGATTCTTGTGCTGAAACAATGCCCGAGAAGAAAGATTAATGATATTGAGGCTCCTAGAACCTCTTTACTTCTTTTAGGACAGGTTGAGCCAAGTAAAACTTCAAGAGGGTACTTACCTACAAACTCCATGCAAGTCTGAACCTAAGGCTAATTGTGTGACGTGTTTGTATTATCTAACAACTTGAACTCCTTGCAGGTTTTGTTTGTATTTATTATCTAAGGACGTGAATTCCTTACAGAACTTGTTTGTAGTCCTTATCCAATAACCTGGACATCTTGCAAGACTTACTTGTCTTCACCACCTTACACTTTTTCTTGGTGCATGACATACACATCATAACATTGTACCTTATCATTTTCACTGACCAGCTCATGGATCTCGAGGGCCAGTGGTGCAGGTTATCATGAACCAGACGCCTAGCAAGGGGAAGGAGGATTTGTTTTCCTCTAACCGATTTCCGTTGAAGCAGCATGAACCAGACATCTAGCAAGGGGAAAGAGGATTTATTTTACTCTAACCAAATTCCATCAAAGAACGAAGTACATTATCTTGAGTCAAAGTCTAGGATCCACTCGACATGGTGATCTTGATTCTCACAGAAGGACATTCAATGATACTAAGTTCTTCAATCAAAACTGCAGTCATATTTGAATTCTAACATTTTCTTCTGTTTACCCTGCGAGATCCTTGAAAACATTGCATCTACATATCATGCATCATGTCATAACAGGTTTTCTCATTTGCTTACTGTTTATTTCAGTAAAGATGGCTCTCGAACAGACTGTCAGAAATCTCCAAGTTCAAGATGCTCAGTTCCAAGAAATTTTCTTGAACCTATCCAAGGGGCAAGAGGAATTGAAAGCAATCCTCACTGAGAGCATGACCAAGAAGAATCCTGAAAATAACAAGGATGACCAGTTGGAACAATTACAGGCTGAGATGGAAACGATGAAAATCCAGATGATAGGTCAGATGGCTCTTATCCAAAACCTAGCTCGGGGGCAAGAAGAGTTGATAACTCTCATCAACAAACTTCATCAAGACAAATACAACCGTATGAGAAGAACGACTAGAACTGGGAAACAAGCCATTAATTAACCTCCATTGAGACACGAAGTTGGCTTGGTTAAGAGTAGGCCTTTTCGAATTGCTACTACATTGCAAATCCGACAATGACCTCGCCAATAACAACATGGTAGTCAGCGTAAGCAGGACACACCCAACAGGCATTTTACCAAAATAAACATGTCTTTGGCTCAAGCATTGCAACACATGTCGAAGGCGGAGCTGGTGACGTTGAAGGATCCACCTCAAAATCCCAATACTTCTTCTTCCTGTCACAATCCTAATGTAAGGTGCGCATACCACTCCAACAGTCCTGGGCATGACACTGACAACCGTTGGACGTTGAAACATAAGATTATGGACCTGATTGACAAGGGAATGGTCGAGTTCATGCAAGATGGTCAGATCGAGTTCTTCTGTTATCCCCCGAATGTCGAGGCTGCAATGCACACCATCTAAAGAGACAAGTCCATGTAGAGAAGATTTTTGTTCATTCAAATTTTCAGTTGTAATTTCTCTAGTTGGTTCAGACATTTATCTTTATGTCAGACTTTTGGTTATCCTCACTAATGCATTGCATATGTTTGTCTTGAATTAATCCATTCGTTTTCACTATACTTAAACTATGATTTTACTTCCTTTTGTGATATTAAACTCTCGATTATATAAGACTTCAGAGGGAGGATGACGAAAAATACCATAATATATATAGTATGCTTTTGAACAGACCTTGCTGACGATGTACATGCGTTGTTTCAAATCCTAAACAGTGGAGTTATAAGGAAGATAATCCCTAGTAAACCCCTTTGAGCCTAAGAAGTAGGAGTTTTCTTTTTCAAGCAAATTGAAACCTTTAATCATAACCTGGGGCAGGGTAGTTTCTGAGTTAATTTAAATGCGTATCCAGTCGCAAGCTTCCACTTCGTACACAACAAGTAGCATCAGATACGTCCTTCCAAATCAAAAGACGGTGATGGTTCCCCGTAAAACAAGCAGTCATTATCTTTCAAAAGAAGAGCCCGCTAAGTCAAAACCTATGACGGAGACATAAGAAAAAGAAAAACTGGGGCATCCCGCTGACTGTAATCATAAAAGAAACAGTTCAGGAAAAAGGTAGGGATAATAAAATCAAAAAGAGGTCTCTACAAATCCTCAACAACAGAAAAATGTTACAAAAATGATTTCCTTCTCAAATAAACTTCCAGTATCTGAACCATTACCAAAATATCATTCCAGACTCAATTGGAATCTAAACGCATAATTAACTCAGTATAAGGTTGAAGAACATCACGGAGAACGGGTTGGGTACAAATAAAACTTGAGTCTTATACATTGTTTCTTAAACTGTGAACCAAGCCACGTTACAATCCTTAAAAGTCCTAGAAGAAGCATGGCGATTTCAAAAGAATACCATTACAAAAAGGTATTCTGACTCCTGTAAGGCTTGCTATAAATCTTGAGTTGATATCACATTCTTGCAAATTTTGTTTTACTAAAAAAAATGCATTTTTCAAGACATACATAAGCTTTACATTGTAATACCACTGTTTACATATGACTAAGTGTTTGACAGCAGAGAAATTCGCACGATGAATATCCAATGGATGGAAATCCTCAATGAATATAATCATTTCAAATGGAAAGACACTTCCAATGACAAATCTTCCATAATCGAGGGGGCATGACATGTTTTTGTCCAACTCATCTGTGGCAGTCAAGTCGGGATTCAAAAAATATCTCATAAAGTCTTGAATAACCAGGGGCAAATCTTCATTTATATCACTTGGGGGATGTTACATTGATCATGAGTTTCAGCAAAAGCCACTATGAAAATTGAATCTTCGGTATCTGATAACACGAAAAGATATATCTTTTTCCGCCTGAATTACATAGATTAAATTTCTAATTCTTCATTTATTATGTCACATTTTGTCCCTTTTTGTAGCTTTTGAAACATATTTCAGGTACTTAGATTTTTCAAGACATAAATGAGAAAAGGAAGAAAAAGAATGGAAAAATGAAGAAGAAATGACTATTTAGAAGCAAAGCACATAATTCTGTAAAGCATAAGCGTGCCGCTCGCCACAACACCTTCCGACCGTCACAAGTTGGATAATTGTGCCCCTCGGCACACCTCATGCCCCGGCTGACACATATTCAATATGTGTTCCCCACGTCACAACACATAGCACGCTCGCCACGATCCATAACAGTTATGAACATCTCTCCGTTTGACGCATTAAATGCATGTTCACCTGGATTTTCTCCACGCTTGAAGAACGAGAATTATGGGACGTTTCCTATTTTCTCTCACCATTTGGAAGGCATAAAAGGGGAATCAGTTACCAACCTGAACTCTCTTGGAATTTGTTACTATTTTTTACGTTTCTTCGCTGCTACTTTGTTTTGGTTTTGATCATTCTAATTTCATAAATTTCAGTATTTTACTTTTCTATTTTTCTTAGTATTCCGTAAGAAATAAAAAACCCACCATCAAAGCAGTATTTTTCCACATTGGAGAAATACTGCAACACTAGTTTGTTTCCAGACTTCCAGAATTTTCTTAGGATTACTTTAATTTAATTCGAGATATTTTTACTACAAGTAAATCCTATCGGTTTGTGGAGGATACACTTTACTCAGAATTAATTGTTTGTAGTTCACTTTCAGGTTCCTATTTTAATAAGCATAATTTATTTATTTCCTGCCATGCATGCGTTGTTGAATTTACGTTTTAATTTTATGTTGTTCTGCGATAATATTATGTTTGGCTAGATCCCTTGATACCGGTATGTAAAACTTAACCGAAAGGATTCAGTAATTAATTAGAATTATTAATTTTTACAAAAATACTTTTTTGGTTTTAATTTCCAATTGAATATTTAATTGTTTTTGCACGGAAGTAAGAGACAATCTAAGGTTAAAATCACAAGAGCAGAAGTTTGAGGTTTTAACCAGATAGTGGTTATTAAAACATTAATTTTAAAAATAGCGGAAGCGCTTTAAAGTTAATTGGACCTTATTTGTTTTCAAAAAATACTTTTGAGTTTTAAATGAAACAGCAGAAGCGCTCATTTCGAGCTTAATTGATATGATCTGATTCAATAGAACGAGAGTTTGAGACGAGGGCTTTTAAATGAAGAGTTTTCACTGAAACTGTGATTTAATGCTGAAAACAAATGCCAATGACTTACTGAATCCCTTAAGTTGACGAAATACATATCGGTGTCTCGTTATTAATTATTAGACTTTAGTTAATTCCCTTTTAAACCCAAACACCCATGTTTTATAAATAGCCTTAGCTTTACATAGTGACCCTAAGATAACCGTAGTTTTGACCATCAGTCCTTGTGGGTTCGATATCTTTGAAAACTACATGGTAGACTGTGCACTTGCAGTCACTACACCCGATAGACTCATAAAGTCGCGATCATGTTTTTGGCGTCGTTTCCAGGGACTGAATTAGTCAAATGCTGTAAATCCCTTGTTATGCAGTATAGACTAAGGCAACCAATTTTAATTTTAAATTTTAACTGTCGATTGTATTCCAAGTACTCGCTCTAAAGACGAGGAATTATAACAACCAATCGACGAAGTCAAACATTTTGTTAGTATAAGACACCGAATTAGAGAGTACTAAGCCAAGTATAATCTTCCCGAAACCAATCTTCCTAACTTTTCTCTTCCTGACCCGAAAATTGCTGAAGGAGCCTAAAATCACCCCCTGAAGGATTATGATACCCCATCGCAAGAGGAACCCCATAACAGTACTGCTGCTCCCGTTATCGCACGAAACGATTTCGAGTTAAAGCCTTCACTTTTGCAAGTTGTCTAACAAAACCAATTTTCAGGATGTCCTACGGACGATCCAAATCTTCATATATCCATGTTTGTGCATTACGCAGACACAGTGAAAGCAAATGGAGTTATCCCTGAAGCAATAAGACTTCGTCTTTTTCCCTTCTCATTAAGAGATAGAGCTAGAGCATGGCTCCGGTCTCTACTATCCAACTCTGTTACAACATGGAACAAATTGAAGAAAGTTTTCCTGGAGCCATATTTTCCACCAAGTAAGACAGCTATGCTAAGAGCCAATATCAACGGTTTTAAACAAAAGGAAAGCAAATCTATTTTTGAAGCATGGGAAATATACAAAGACATGTTACGACTTTGTCCACATCACAGTTTAGAAGAATGGTTGATCATCCACACCTTTTACAATGGTCTCTTGTACAACACAAGACTAACAATTGATGCAGCTGCTGGCGGTGCACTGATGGATAAACCATATGATGATGCCTATCAACTTATCGAAAGTATGGTTCAAAATCATTATCAGCAGGGAAGCGATAGAACCATGATGGAGAAATCTCAAACGAAAGACGGTATGCACGAAGTTAGTAGCTTATACCAAGTTAATGCTAAGGTAGAAGCCCTTACCCAAAAGATAGAAAGCTTGACCATAACTCCCGCAACCACCGTAGCTGCAGTAACTCCAACTTGTGATCTATGCGAACTTCACGCGCATAACGCACCTGAATGTCCAATTTTAACAGGAGTACCATTTAATCAAGTAAATTGTGCTCAGGGAAACCCCTATGGTAATAACTATAACCATGCTTGGGAGAACCATCCAAACTTTTATTACAAAAGCTATAATGATTTGTACACACTAGGGAAAGCTCCTACTACACCTCCAGGATTTCAGAAATCCACCCAAAATGTCCCAACTATTCCAAATATCCCTAGGAAGTCCAACATTGAAATCATGATAGAAAACTTTGTAGCCAACCAAGCTCAAACTAAAAAAGATTTCATGAATCAAAATATTTACACAAGTGAACAGATTAAGCAATTGACCAATAAGATTGATGCTCTTGCCACACACAACAAAATGTTAGAAACAAAAATTTCCCAAGTGGCTCAACAGCAAGCAGCTACAGCTTCTCCAGCTAGAGCTTTTCCTAGACAACCCCAACCAAATCTTAAGGGACACGCTAATGCCATAACACTTTGGAGTGGTACAGAACTAGGGGAACCAACTGAACCTAGAATCAAGAACCCAACCATGTACCAAAAACATGGAAAATGAATTGAGAAAGAAGATGAACTAAAGGACGTAGAAAAAGAAGGTGACAAAGAGGTCGTAGAAAAATAAGAACCTTATGTGCCTCTGCCACCCTATAAACCACATATTCCATATCCTCAAAGACTTGCTAAGTCTAAAAACGTAGGGCAATTCAAGAAATTCGTTGTACTTATGAAACAACTTAACATTACCATACCTTTTACATAAGCTATCACACAAATTCCGTCCTACGCTAAATTTCTTAAAGAAATCTTATCCAATAATAAAAATATTGAGGATAACGAAACTGTATTGCTCATTGCTGAGTGTAGTGCTATAATACAAAACAACATGCCTCCTAAACTAAAAGACCCATGTAGTTTTTCCATAACTTGTGTACTACGGTGGGTGAACTGACTTGGTTGTTTTGCATTTGATCGCAATTGTTGCAGATAGCAAGAGTCGCCACCGACTTTTCTTTTATCCAATGAGGAGAGGTTGAAAAGAACGGGAAAGACCTTTCGAGATTATTTCTTGAGTTCAGGGGGTAGGTTATGAAAAGGGAAGGTATTAGCACCCTTTTCATCCGTAGTTATCTATGAGCTCTTAGTTGCTTGCTAGATCCCTTGCTTTTGTTTGAAAATGTGCTTGTGGTGTCGGTTTTTGAAAGTATTTTGAAAACGTATTTGTAATGATTCTCGTTTCTATAAGAATGCGTACAAAGTGTTGGTTTTGAAAATAGTTCAAAGAAGTATTTCTGGAGTGTGTTTTTGAAAGTGATTTTGAAAAGTGTCTTTGTAATGATTCTCGTCTCTATAAGAATGTGTACAAAGAGCTTTGTTTTTTGAAAATGTTTCATTTGAAAGTGTTGGTATGAAAAATGTTTTTGTTGTGAGCAAGAGAGTAACTACGAGCATCCTACCTACTCAAAAGGTCTAACGTTCTTTTCCTCCTCCTTTAGATGTTGCTATCTTACCATTGATTTGGTAATAAGCCTCGTTATTGGATGTGAAGGGATGGGCGTGGGTCGTTTGTATAATCATAGAAGGCAATCTATGAGATGTTTTAGCAATTTTGTATAGGGACTAGATCGTTTACCGAAGGCAACATCGAGGGTCATCGAGGTGCTACGATCTTTTATCGAGGGTCTTTGCTAAAACGCCCATATTCGAGGGACATGACTATTTTTTCGAGGCAACAAGTGAGATTATCCTAGAGGTGCATGTGTGCAAAATGTGTTTGATTGCATGCATTTTGTATTTGATTTTTGGATTGTCTACTTGTTGGTTTTATCTTGCCATACATCCTAATTACTAACATTTGTACAAAAGCAATAAAGATGCAGAAAATAAATAACCTACACTATTACAACCATATTGAATAGAAAGAAAATGTAAAGACAAAACAAAATAAAAGAAAGGAAAATAAGCTTTTCGATTCAGGAAATAACACCCTTCAATTCTGCTCTTCCTGGCTTCTTTCGATTTGGCCTGGAAGTCAGCATGTGCAGGCGGCTTTAGATTCTGCCTTTCTACTTCCTTCGATTGCAGGAATGTTAGGGTGAGAAAACAACCTTTGACCATGCACTTTGTTCTTCTTTTGATTGAGGCCTGGGAGTCAGTATGGACAACCTTCTGACAACTTTAGTTTCGCCCTTCTTTCTCCTTCATTTGGACTGTGAAGCAGCCAGGGGCAAAGCCTAAGGCTTTGTTTCACATAAAACTCCTTTCTTGAAGCTGGAACGTGTGTGTTGGGCCTTGAGTGATTGGACTGGATGTTCCTGGATTCGAAGGAAAGAAACAGGTGTAGTGTTTCTTAGAATGGATTCGAAGGTCAAGAAGAGTGGGGTTGTGTTTGTTATTTCTGGATTCGAAGGAGAAAAGAAACAGGTGTTGTGTTTCTAGTGTTGGATTCGAAAGGTACAGAAACAAAGGTATGGTCTTTTGATTATGGGTTTGTGAATGTGTTAAGTGTTTGATGATTTTCACACAATCAAAGTTTCTCCAGCTATCAAAACCTCTGGATGTGTTGTCCAGCCCCATGACATGTTATGGAGCCTCTTATTTATAGGTGAAGTTGGCTGAGTTTTAGGAGGGGAAAAAAAGAATTTGAACAAATTGGGTATACTGTTTTTGTAGCTTTCCGGGGGAAGTATTTGTATTCCATTTTTGTGCAAGAATAGGGACAACATTGCAGGACTGTTGTGCAACAGTTTTGGAGTGTTATGGACAGTGTATCAGGTCTGAACTTGGCAGCAAGCATCTTTGAATATTTCAAATCCTTTCGATTCCAACCTTCGACCAGATCCCTCTTCAGACACCAATGTTTGTTTCCAATCAAAGTGTCATTCGAATGGTGTAAATATATGTCCTTTGAATAGACTATGTTCCTATCCTTCGAATGCGCCAGCTTGTGTATCCGTTAAAAAGGGAAACCCAGATATATCAATGCATGTCCTTCGAATGGGACACCCATCTATGTCATAGTGTCCTTCGAATGGGCCAACAAGGTGTGTGTCATGGTGTAGAAATTGTGTGTTGAAGATTTTCATGGGTGGAATTGAAACTTATATACAGGAGGTCCCTTTCTTTGTGAGCGCTAGCATGAAGGGAAATTTGTGCCTTGTGAATATAGCAGACATGTAATACCATTGGCTTCTGAGTCGAAGGATAGTCGCGGGAGGCTTTTGCCTTGTGCTTTCTGGCTTGAAGAAAATTCTTGCCTTGTGAATTGGGAGCAAGTGTGAAGAAGGCACTTGTCTTCTGAATCGAAGGAGGCCATTAGGAAATCACTAACTTCTGAATTGAAGGGTATCAACAGGAGGATTTTCCCCTTTGGATCAAAGGACATCAACAAGAGGCTTTTCCTCTTTGAATCGAAGGAGGCTACAGGTGGCTCTTTGCCTTGTGCCTGCTGGCCTGGTGGGAGCCTCTTGCTTTGAAGCATGCAAGAAGGAAGTTATTGCTCGATCGAAGGATGTATGCAGCTAGCCATTACTTTGTGAATTAAAGCAGGCATGGAGGGAATTATTTGTCCAATCGCATCTTGTCCAATCGAAATAGGTATGCAGCCATCAAATGTCCAATCGAAATAGGCATGCAGGCAACCATTGCATTGTGAACCAAGCAAATGTGTAAGGCCAATATTGCAATTGAAGCTTGCATGCATGAGGTTATTGCCATGGGCACCAACACAATCATATAGGACTCAAAGGGTACAATCGAAGAATGTATGCAGGAAGCCTAAATGCCCAAACGAGGCTCGTATAAAGATAGGTGTTGCCTACCCTAGATCGAAGCTAGTTGTTCGAAGGAAACCTTTTTCCTTATGGATCAAAGCTTGCAGAAGGAAGGAGTTTCCTTATGGATCGAAGGAGGCACAAAGGATGTTATTGTCTTATGGATCGAAGGAGGCATGAAGGAGACCAAATTCCAATCGAAGCCTTGTGAATCGAAGTAAACTTGTTTTTTCTCCAATTTTGTCAAAAAGATTAATTTTATCTGCTTTGCCCCTTTTTTTAGCAGTTTTCCTCTTTAACTTGATGCTGGAAAATCCAATTGTACTTGTGCAAGCTTGAATTTTTGAGAATCCTTATGAGAAATGCCTTGAGAAATGAGAGTGCAAATTTTGGGGTACAATACATTGTGTAATCGGAAAATTTGTCATAGATAAAGAACTATGTAATTTAGGAGCCAGTATTAATCTAATGCCCTTATCAATTTTCAAGAAACTCAACATGGGAGAACTAAGACCCACAAGAATTTTCGTACAATTAGTAGATCAATCAGTGAAATTTCCTTTAGGTATGTTAGAAAATGTTCTTGTACGTATAGGACAATTCTATATCCCCACTGATATCATAATCATGGACATTAAAGAAGACTCCAATATTCCTATCATATTAGGTAGACCATTCCTAGCCACTGCAGGATCCATAATAGATGTTAAATATGAAAAACTGACTTTCGAAGTCGGAGAAGAAAAAGTTGAATTCATCTTATCTAAATTCCTTATGGCACCAGCCATCGACGATTCATGTTGTTTCCTGGATGAAATCGATTAATGCGTGAAAGAATTGGAGAAACAACAAACCACTTACTCATAAGTATTGAAGATTACCATACCCCCGATTCTTGAAGATGATAATTGGCGCCCAGAATATCAAGATGGAAATATGAGTGAATTCCTAGACCTAACTCCTGACCCTATACTCTGTCAAAAGAAGCCTTCCATATAACTCAAGACGCTACCAAGAGACCTAAAATATGAATTCCTAGACGCAGAACTTGAACGACCAGTTATAGTCAATACAGACCTAGGACAAATAGAAACTGAAAAATTATTATATGTCCTAAGAAAATACCCAACCGCTTTAGGTTATAACATATCATATCTAAAAGGAATAAGCCCTTCTATCTGCATGCACGGTATTATGCTGGAGGAAGACTGTAAAATCTCTAGGGAACATCAAAGGAGGATAAATCCCATTCTGAGCAATGTAGTTAAAAAGGAAGTAGAAAAGCTAGAAGCAAGAATCATATACCCAATATCCGACAATAAATGGGTTAGCCCAGTACATGTCGTACCTAAGAAAGGTGGTGTTACGGTTGTCAACAACACTAAAGGAGAATCTGTAGCGCAACGAACTCACATCGAGTGGAGAATATGCATCGACTATAGAAAGTTAAACAAAGCCACTCATAAAGATCACTTTCCTTTACCCTTCATTGATCAAATGCTTGAACGGTTAGCTAAACACTCTCACTTCTGCTATTTAGATGGGTATTCCGGATTTTTCCAAATTCCTATCCATCCTGACGACCAAGAATAAACGACTTTCACTTGTCCTTATGGTACGTTCTCCTATAGACGAATTCCATTCGGATTATGCAATGCCCCTGCAACATTCCAAAGATGTATGATGTCCATCTTCTCTGATTTTCTAGATGGCATGATGGAAGTTTTTATGGATGACTTATCTGTCTGTGGAGAAAGTTTTGAAGGATGTTTATCGAACCTTGAAATGGTTCTAGAAAGATGCATAAGTGTCAATCTCGTGTTAAACTGGAAAAAATGCCACTTCATGGTTCGAAAAGGAATTGTTTTAGGGAACATAGTATCCAATAAGGGAATTAAAGTAGATAAAGCAAAGATTGAAGTTATAGAAAATCTTCAACCACCTAAAATTGTTAGACAAATAAGAAGTTTTCTAGGACATGCGGTTTGTATCGATGTTTCATTAAAGAGTTCTCTAAAATAACCAAACCTCTAACTGAACTGCTGGTGAAGGATGTTGAGTTCATTTACACCGACAAATGTTTAGATGCGTTTACAACTCTAAAAAAGGCATTAATTTCAGCACCTATTATGCAACCTCCTGATTGGAACGAACCATTCGAGATAATGTGCAATGTCAGTGACTATGTTGTAGGCGCAATCCTAGGACAAAGAAAGGATGAAAAGCTTCATGCAATCTACTACGCAAGTAGAACCCTAGATCCTGCACAAACGAATTACACCACCACTAAAAAAGAATTGTTAGCTGTTGTGTTTGCTTTAGATAAATTTTGTTCCTACTTAGTAGGAGCACGGATAATTATCTATACTGACCACACTACAATCTGGTACCTCTTGAGTAAGAAAGACGCCAAACCAATATTACTAAGGTGGATCTTACTTCTACAAGAATTCGATTTAGAAATAAAAGACAAGAGAGGCACCAAGAATGTAGTAGCTGACCACCTATCCAAAATAGAAGGCATCAAACCAGATCATATTGCCATCAATGATGATTTCCCTTATGAACGCCTTGTAGCCCAATTAGAATTAGATAGTATTATAACTGAGTACCCTGTGACTTATAAAGACAAGAACACAAACAAAATTACGGAAGCAATATGCACCACAACCATACTACCATGGTACGCTGATTTAGTCAACTACTTGGCTACTAGAGTGCTTCCACTCGATATGTCTTATCAACAAAAGAAGAAATTCTTTCATGACCTTAAACATTATTATTGGGACGAGCCTTTGCTTTCCAAAAGAGGCATCGATGGTATTTTCCGTTGATGTGTTCCTGAAAATGAAATCAAAAACTTAATTTTCCATTGTTATACCTCTCCCTATGGAGGACATGCAAGTATATCAAAGACCTGTGCTAAGATATTACAAGCTGACCTTTATTGGCCTAGTCTTTGGAAAGACGTCCATATCGCGGTTAAAAATTGAAACCAATGCCAATACACTGGAAACATTTGTAAACGCGATGAGATGCCTCAAAAGGGCATCCTAGAAGTTGAAGTCTTTGACATATGGGGAATCGATTTCATGGGACCCTTCCCATCTTCCTTTGGAAATCACTACATACTAGTTGTTGTCGACTATGTTTAAAAATGGATCGAGGTTGTAGCCTCTCCAACAAATGACATGCGAGTAATAGTAAAGCTTTTCAAGAACATAATATTTCCAAGATTCGGTGTACCGAGACTCGTCATCAGTGACGGTGGCTCCCATTTCATTTACAAAATCCTAGAAAAATTATTAGCGAAGTACGGAGTCCGACATCGTGTCGCAACACCTTATCACCCACAAATAAGTGGGAAAGTAGAGGTCTCCAACAGAGAAATTAAGCAAATCATAGAAAAAACTATAGCAACCTCTAGGAAAGACTGGTCACCTAAGTTACATGAAGATCTATGGGCATATAGGACAACATATAAAACTCTGATTGGAACCACACCATTTAAACTAGTTTATGGGAAATCATGTCATCTGCCGGTAGAAATAGAACATAAAGCTTATTGGGCCATTAAGACACTTAATTAAATTACACTGTTGTGCGTGAGAAAAGAATCTTGGATATCCATGAACTACAAGAACTTAGACTAGACGCGTACGAAAATTCTCGAATATATAAAGAGAGAACTAAAAAATGGCACGATAAACGAATATCTAGAAAAGAATTCAATGAAGGCAATATAGTTCTCCTATTTAATTCTAGACTCAACTATTTTCGGGAAAACTTCACTCAAGATGGTCTAGTCCCTTCGAAATCACTAAGGTTTTTCAAAATGGAGCGATAGAAATCAAAGGAATGAGTAGAGAACCCTTCATCGTAAATGGACAGCGTCTAAAACACTATCATAGCATAGATAATAAAGAATATTACGAAACCTTTAGGCTAGATGCGTTGCAACCCCATTCGTTTTACTAAACAAAGTGCTTCTTGGGAGACAACCCAACTTTGAGTCTTTTCTTTTTTCTTTGCTTATTTTCATTTTTGTTTTCTTACTTTTGTTATTATTGATGTTAAAATATGCAGTATTGTTTCTTTAATTTTTCCCGCTACTAACTTAATGCTAATTGTCAACCTACTTCAGGCTAACTTTCCGATTAGCTAGTTACACTAACCACGATGAATCTGGTTGATACGATGGCCGTTGTGTTCAGAGGAAGAAATCAGCGGAGGAGGTTTGAGTCTCTTTCTGATAGGGAGATAGGATTAAGTACCTACCCCAACGGACCAACTATGATCACCTTAGGGATCCGAGATTGTGTTTTGTTTTTATTGAGCCAAATAGGTTGGGATACATCTGCGTTGAGAAGAAAGTTTAGCTATTACCGTAGACTAAGCTTAGAGTTTTTAAGCTCCCTTGTTTACAAATCTGACCATGATTTGGGATTCAATAGAGGACTGATTAGATTTAGACTTTTTGGTATAGAGTACACCTTCACCCATAGAGAGATGGCATAGCTACTAGGAATCCCATATAGCCTAGAGGCATTTAGCATAATCCAAGAATAGCTTTTTAATGTAGGTGAGCTAGATTATTTCTGGGGGGACATAACAAGCATTAGTAACCCTGGGCCTGAGGATATGCACCCGAAAAACATCCATAACCCACCTTTAAGATAATTTCACAAGATCCTATCCCACACACTTTTTGGTAAAGCATAAAACATTACCATTGTTTCTAAAGCTGAGCTTTTTATCGTGTTATATGCTTCACAAAACTGTCCCATAAGTGGAGCTACATTTATGCTAGAAAACTTTCACCGTCTTGTGAGAGTTGTACATGAACCCATTCTCATAGGTGGCTTAGTGACCATGATAGATAATGTTATCGGGTTAAGACAACAACTATTGAAACTTGTCTCTCAGGGTAGATTTCAACCTATCAATATAAATTTCTGTTTCAATAGGGGTATCATTGGAAACCTAGGCCCAACTAACTTCGAACTACTCATTAACAATCAGTTAATGCCACTTTTTACCCTACCTAACCCTAGTACTAGCATACATGTCAGAAATAATTGGTTATATGATTGGGGCGCACCACACGTGTCACCACCACCCACTCCTAAGACACCCTTGATCTATGACTACCTCGATGTTTTCCTGTCCAATGAAGATACTGACCCTGAAACCCCTCCCTTTTACCATGACTTCCCATCTCCCGAACAGATTGGCTCAAACTTCTCCGACACTCCAATTGTTTCTTCGCCTCCATATTTCATCCTGCTCCCGCTTTAAATGCCATCCAATCAGAGATTTATTTGTTGAAGGACGAGCTTGTTATTCTGCGAATCGACTTCCATTCCTTTATGGATACGGTAGTCCAACAACTGGATTATATTTACAACATCTTTTCTCCACATCGCTTGACCGACGTGACTGATTTACCAGATGTACTGCATTATTATTTTTTTTTCCCTTTTCACATTTAAACATTGAGGTTAATGTTTTATTTAAGTGTGGAGAGAAGTTTTATTAGATTATATTTTCAATTATTTCATTTATTTGACACTTTATTCTTACAATTATTGGAATTTTATCTTTCAGTACATTTCTATTCATTTTCAGTTCAGTTTTGTTATGAGTTTTATTTAATTCATTTATTTACTACATTAGTATCATATTTACGTGTGTGTATATATATATATATATATATATATATATATATATATATATATATATATATATATATATATATATATATATATATATATATATATATATATATATATATATATATATATATATATATATGTTATGCTTAAATACTTATATATTATTTATTCATATATATTTATGTACAAGGACTGAAAAGATATACAACATAACAGAACTGCAAATTATTAAATTTTATTATGTTTCTAGACCCGTGTCGTTCGCCACACTAGTGTGACTCCCGTCACGCTTCACATGACCTAGTCCCGATCGACACAGAATCATGACGCTCGGCACGCACTGAGAAACATAAGCATTTCTGTATTATCACAGAAACACTCGTGGAACCCTTCTCCCTTCCATTTTATTCAAATCGTTGCTTGCAATACATTGAACTTGTGCCAACTTCTTATCCCCCGTTATCATTTCGATAAAAATCCATTAATCCTCACCTATTTCCATTATTATAGCTCTCTACATAAACCATCTCCAAACCCATTACCAATTCAAAATCCCCAATCTCTCACACAAACTTTCTTCCATTCTTCCTTCCTTGCTTCAAGAATGGCACGAAGAAATTCACGACCAGAACCAGATCTTTCCGGAATTACATTTCGCAACAGAGAAGCTGGAGAGCACCAAATGGATCAGTATCTTAAGTTCTATTGATGCTCTGTAAAAAGTTGGTAGTTCACCATCAGTGAACGTTGGTGATTGTTATCTTTTTTCTACTTTTAGTGAATGTTGGTAGTTCACCATCAGTGAACGTCGGTGCTATGATATTTCTCTTCTCTCTACCTTCAGTGAAAGTTGGCAGTTCACCATCAGTGAACGTTGGTGATTGTTATCTTTTTGCTACCTTCAGTTAACATTGGTAGTTCACCGTTAGTGAACGTTGGTGCTATGATATTTCTTTTCTCTCTACCTTCAATGAAAGTTGGTAGTTCACCATCAGTGAATGTTGGTGATTGTTATCTTTTTTGTACCTTTAGTGAATGTTGGTAGTTCATCGTTGGTGAACGTCGGTGCTATGATATTTCTTTTCTCTCTACCTTTAGTGAAAGTTGGAAGTTCATCTTTAGTGAACGTCGATTTTTGTCTCTCTACCTTCAGTAAATGTTGGTAGCTCACCGTCAGTGAACGTCGGTGTTTTAATTTTTTCTCTTTCTACCTTTAGTGAACGTTGGTAGTTTCGCCTTCAATAAAAGTTGGTGTATCCTTTTACCTTTTACCATCCTCTTGGATTCGGGTCTTTTTGATTCACCAGTGATTTATATTCCTGGTCGGGTTTCTCTTTTGATCCTTATTTCCATTTGTTACATCCCCAGTGGTGTTTTGCGTGCCTTTAAAGTTGTTCATATGCATTCATACTCATAAGCATTGCATGGCATCTTAGGGCCAAAAATAGGGTTTGTTTTATATTTAAGTATCTTCGATCACGTCGACACGAAGAGTTTTAACCTTCGTATCTATGGATAGAAGAAACTTAAATAAGGGAAGTTGTTGTACAACAAATTTTTGCCCCTAAGATCCCTTCATCATACCATATTGATTCAATCACAATAAGATCATATTAGGGCTTTTGGTTCTCCTCCCTATCTTCAGCTTTGCTCTTTGAGGAATCACCAAGCACCTTGACTTGTTTTTATTTTGTCATCATGCATGTTTTGTTTTGACTTTCCTTTTGATTAATAAAATGCAATGTTGGTTTGTCTTACTTATTAATAATGTAGGTAAAGGCAATGTGGCTTAGCAAGTTGATCCATGGGTTCATGAGTTTATTTCCATGCCCTAGTCAATAAAGTTTGAGAAATTAAAACCTCACCATTGAAGTTGTTTTGGAAGAAATGGCATGGAAAGCTTTATTTTGGTTCAACACAATTCAAAGTTATCAAGATTGATTCAAAAGTATAAGGGGTTGATTGAAGAAGTTGTTATGGTTGGACAAGGCCTTGTTCCTATTGGTCACAAGTGCATATTTCTCTTAATTCTCAAGATATAGAAGTGGTTTTGGTTGCTATGAGTTCTCATTATCATCATAAACAATTTCTATCTACAAAGCAAGAGTGTTGGTACAAGAAGGTTATTTAAAATTGGCAAAGTTCCTCAAAGCATTTTCTTGATCTAGGAGCTAGGGTTTTGAACTTCAAAGAAGTATATCTTGCTCATATTTTGGTATTTTTGAGTGATTCCAAAAACATCCTTCTCTTTAAAGGAAAATTAAAAATCACTTCAAAAGTTTCAAGGATTTTTAATGTGGAAGAAACTTGATGATGAAGAAAGATTACAAGTCCTCCAGATAAACCCTTAAATTCCCATGTGTGAATTCAAATGATCATAACTTGGTCAATTTTTATCACCTTGAGCCCAATCTTTTTCCATAATGATCTTGAGGATGTGAGTTTATTCCTTTTTTTATGTGCAAAGTGAGAAAATGGATGAAGGATTCCCTAAGGATACAAAAGATTATAGGTCATTCCATGATTATTTTCCAACTTCAACAATTCATAACTCTCTCAATTTTTGGATATTTTGAATGGTTCAAGTTTCAAAGTGTCATTCAAGAAGTATATTTCGTTTCATCTTTTTTGGTCAAGAGAAAATTCCAAGAGGAAGTCCATGTTTGGATGCAAAACATTATAGGTCACTTTTGAAGAAAAACTTGAAATATTTCTAAGTATGGAAAGTCAACTTCTTTTTCCCAACTTTGACTCATTGCAACTTTCAGCTCAAACATACATTTGATTCCATTCTTTTCCCATTGCAAAGCTTGTAATCTCATCTTTCTAAAGCATTAAGAATCTTTCCCTAATACTGCTTGAGCTGAGAATGCCATTGATTTGAATTTGGTAACTTGAAACTGAAGTTTCATCACAAGTCAGATTTTAAAATTTTTGTTTTGGCTTCTAATCACAAGTTTTCCATGCGTTTTTGCTTCTAATCATGTTTAGCAACATTCCAAAGGCGTTTAGCATCACAAAACGCATGATTTGGCTGAGTTTTGATGCTAAACAAGTCACACTTTGTTCATTCTGTAGACCCACAAGATTTCCCTTCAAACTTCATCATTTCACACGCTTAAGGATCCCATTCATTCTCCTATAAATAGAGGGTCATCCCACATTTATTTTCTTAAGCTTGAACAACCAAAATACCCTGCCAAACTCATTCCATAACTGACTTTTCTGCAACTTTAAAATCATTGTTCAAGCCTTTTTTAATCCATTTTTTCTATCAATTCACCTTCCTTGATCTTCCCTGAAGCTAACCATATAATTACCTTCAAGAATCGTGACCTATATTGATCCATAGAAGTCTAGTTTCAGAGCTTTGTAACCTAACTTCAATAGGTAGATTCCTTCACCAATTCTCTCAAACTTTGATACTATTATGAAGCTCTCATTGCCCTGGTTCTACTCGCAACACTTGCTTTTAACTGGAAACACGTTTTGACCATGAAATTTCAAATCCCTTTTCAAAACATTCCTTCCAAATTGCTTGAGCTATAGTTTATATAAATTTTTTGCGAAGGTGTGGTTGTCTTTGCTGTGATGCGACAAAGCGAATGGCATAGGTATGAGTTTCTGATTTTACAGTTTGAGAGACCTGCGTTTCACGTTGGCTGGAGGTTGAAGACGACCAACGTGTCATCTTCCAACCAATGATGGCGTGCCATTTGTTTTTTTTTTTTAAATCTGATTTATATTTGATTCAGTGTTTTATTCAGTAATTACCATGATATGCACAGCGCGCCAGATCCCTTGGATTTGATTACTAACGCGTTTTGACTCTCATCCATTGGTTCACATCTTTTAGGTTTTTATTTCATTTTCTGATTTTTATATTTAATTATTTTAAACTTAAAAAATCATAGAAAATTTATTTTAAGTCCAAAAAATCTGAAAAAATTATGAAAAATATTTTTGATTTTTCTCTTTCTGATTTTTATTTTTTTACAATTTTATTTTATTTTTTGATATTTTTATAAATTTTCACTTTATTTGAATTGTTTTAAATGTTTAAAAATACTTTTATACATTTTTAAATTCTAAAAAAACATCGAATGATCCAATGACATTGTGACAAATATTGGTGACCTCATTTATTTTTTATTTAACTTTGTTATTTTTTATCATTTTTTGTTTATTTTACTCGTTTCTTTAAATTTTAAATATAGTTTCTGACTCTAAAAAATTACCAAAAATTTTATAAAAATATTTTAGTCTATTTCTGATTTTTCTATGACCTTATTTCTTTTTTATGAATCAATTTGAATATAGTTGATTTTTTTTTTTATTCATTTTTAAACCTTTTTTAATATATATATATATATTAAATGTAATATTATTTTGTGATTATTTTCTGGCTGATCTTTGATTTAATTTTTGATCATGAACTTTGTTAACATCATTGGATCCATTGTGTTGAGTCTAACTCCATAAATATGGATGAATGATTTTAATAATAGTTTGATTAAATTTTGATTCAAATGCGGTTTATTCATTTTTTTCCCTTCCCTCTTCATCTCATCCCATTATTATTTCACTAAGTGTTATTGGAGCATGATCTCTATATCATGTCTCAAAACAAATGGTGCATATATTGCTATTGACCGGCCTCAGAATAGGTGTGACTTCTATATAAGTCCACTTACAATTGCTTAACATAGCGCTAAATTTTGTCCCGAGTTGAATAAATGATCATTCATGGCCCAAACCTATGTTTGCAAGCCCAAATATGTTAATTTGATCTCTTTGATCCAATAACCTTGAGATTCATTGTGTGGAGGATTTGGTTCTACCAATTCTCTAATGGATCTACATCACTTTTGGTCAACGCAGATCACTTAAACATCGTTGAGCATTAAATGGTACTTTTGAGGATTCTTAAATGGATGATATACTTGACAAAAAGAAAATGCAACTTGTTGTGTGGAGCCTTTGGTTCTACCAATCCTCTAATGAGTTCCAAATGCAAGATTCAAGATGGTCGTCCAACTAACCACTAATTACTAATAATTGACTTTATTTTATGTTCTTTTATTTTATGCACCATTTACTTTAGAATTTACATTTCATGTTATTTTCATCTTTGTTCACTTGAGCATTTACTTTCTTGTCATTTTTATTTTGCTCACTTGAGCTTTTCTTTTCTTTTTGAAGATACCTAATAATCAACATGAATCATAAAAAAAAGCTTTAATGATACTTGGACTATTTGGTTACTATCTCTGGCATTATGGAGTATTGGACTTCTTGGACTTAGGAATAGAAACCTTGGCCTATGTTGGAGACCTTGTGACCTTAATTGATGTTTTGTCTGGAGTTATTGAGGTTTACCTCAAGACATTAGGTTGTTTGTTTGTTTTGTATCCAGGTTATTGTGATTACATACTTTGTTTGTGTTTTACCCCAAAATTTTCCCTCTCATGTTTTTCAAGGTCTTCTCCTACATGGTTGGTCACAAACCTTTTCCTAAAGAAATGGAAAATTTGTGAGTGATGTTTTTAAGTTTCCTTCGATTAGCATTTCAACAAAGCCTTTAGATTGGCATCTCCAAAATTCCTTTCGATTGTCATCTCCAAAATTCCTTTCGATTGGCATCTCCAAAATGCCTTTCGATTGGCATCTACATAGCACCCTTCGATTGGCATTTCAACAAAGCCTTTCGATTGTCCTTATAACAAGATCCTTCGATTGACTTTTCAACAAAGCCTTTCGAATTTCCTTGTAACAAGATCCTTCGATTGAAATTTCAACAAGGCTTTCATTGATATGGACAAAGCCCCTTCGGTTGGCATTCCAAAAGGTCCTTCGACTGGAACTTCAGAGTGTCCTTCGACTGGAACTTCAAGGTTTCCCTCAATCAGAACATCAGAATGAAATGACCTTCGAATGGCATTTCAGTGCAGAGTTTGTCTTAATCTAAGATGCTCTGATGAAGGAAGTTTTGAACACTTCGAATCAGAACTTAGACAAATCACAAGGCCAAGGGCTGGTTGAAGTTGTCTAATAGGGAATGTTCTAAATAGATTTGAATCAGACTTTGAAGCTGGAAAAGAAAGCCATTTGGAGGAATTAACAATGACTCATTCGAAGAACATGTAAAGGTCCATTTGAAGAAGCATTCAGAAGGCCCATTCGAAGGGTGCATAAGAAGTCCATTCGAAGATGTATTCAGAAGGCCCATTCGAAGGGTGCATAAGAAGTCTATTTGAAGGAGGAAACTCATAGGCCAATCAAAGAGAAACACTGGAGGGTGTTTGAAGGAGTCAAGTGTCCAGGTTCATCGAAGATTTCCAAAGAGACGTGAATGTTTCAAAAAGAAATGCTTCTAATATGTCTGATTCTTGTCTCATGGCTTTAAAGGTCTGTTTAAATGGCGGTCTCTTGCCCTTACTATGCACCCTCATACTCCTATAAATGCAAGGCCAAGGACACATTTCCAAGGGGGGACGGAAAAAAGTACATAAGGGGATACTACACGCACACGCTGCCTCGGAAAGCACATCAAAAACTCAAAACTCACAGAGTGATCCCAATCGAAATACATTTTTTTGCAGGAATCCCCATTCCAAAAGAATACCAAATTCATGTTCCTGAGTCATCCACGAGTCCACCCTAACTCCTAAGCAAACATCTCCAAACCCAGAGCCACAGATCATACATCTTCGATTGTTAAGGGTCTGCAAAACCAATATTGCACCTTCATGAAATTTTAAATACACATTGCACATATATTCTTGTTATTACTGATTATGTTGCATGTAAGCTAAAGCGCAAAGATGAGATCATGCCGTTGCTGGGGCACGATCTAAGTTTTTCCTTCGAATATCAGGATAAAACAAAAACAAACCCAGCCCCTGACCCAGACTCAGCAGATTCGAATTAAGGAAAGATTCAAATTGGGAGGAGATTAGAATCAGGGGGGTAAAGCCCCCCTGTATCTCTAACATTTGTTTCCTTTTGCAGGAAACATCTTCTCAGAATCTTGTTTAGATCATTGAAGCAGCTCAGCTTCGAACTGGATCCAGGGTTCCCAGATCAAAGGATGACATATCCAGCTCTAACACCCCCAAAGTGCAGCCCCTTATGCACCTTCGATCAAACTTCTTCACTAGATCGAAAGACAGCCCAAGCCTCTTTCGATCCAGGCCTCCAGAATTACACCTTTCTTGATTTACTGTCAGTTTCCTTCGATTTCATCTTTGTTTTGACTATTTTAT
Organism: Vicia faba; assembly: GCA_948472305.1. Lineage (NCBI taxonomy): Eukaryota > Viridiplantae > Streptophyta > Magnoliopsida > Fabales > Fabaceae > Vicia > Vicia faba. The sequence goes on from OX451736.1 coordinate 1,301,320,513, forward strand.
TTCTTTTTTTTATCAACATAAAATCAATAAAAAAACCACAAGAACATTAGGATAGTTTTTCCATTAAATTAATTTTGTCAATTAATTATTTAATTATCTTAACATCTTCTCAAAACTAAAACTAATAAGATTTAGATCATTTTCTCAAAATAAAATAAAACAACAAAAAGATTTTATTCTTAGGATTTTTAGACGTTATTTTCAAATTCGCGCGCGTTTATTTTCTTGTAACTGCTCACAGTTGTAATAGCTTTATATTTAAAATTCCGCACTTTTAGTTTCTTGCATTTTTTTATGTAATTGTCCTAAAGCATTGTAATAGTTTAGGGTTTATGTTTCTGCTTTTTATTTTCCGTACTTTACATTTCCTTTACAATATTACTATTAGTAACTAGGATTGCATGGAAATATTTAAAACAAATGGTAGAACACCTAAATGTTTAAAGATAAAATAACTGAAACACAACACATTATCACATGTACACCTCTAGGGTACTTCCGCTTCGATTGCCTTTCAGAAAATAAAGCAGTCATGTCCCTAGAGAATGGGGATGCTTTAGCAAAGACCTGTAAAATCAACAGATCATAGTCCCTCGATGACCCTTACAGTGTTGCCTTTCGGTAAATGATCTCGTCCGTTAAACAAAAGTTGCTAAAGAGTCTTCGTATGTTGCCTTTATGACTGTAAAACGTCCATTTCGGTAGTCCCTCAGCATCCAACGACTAGGGTTACCTACTCATTAATAGTAGGATAGCGTTGTCTAAAGGATAGGAGGAAAAGAACACCCTTTTCGAGTATAAAAGTAGATAGCTGTTTGAAGTTTGCTCAAACTATTTTTGCACTTACACACAAAAACTACTTTTTAAAAGACATTTCAAAACACTTTGTATATTTTCTCCACTATCCCGAGAAACATTACAAAGTTCGCCGTACTAAGGCATTTTCAAAACATTTTCAAACACACAAAGCACAAAGGTATTTCAGAACAAGCAAACCTCTAAGAGCCCATGGAAAACCACAGATGGAAATGGTGCTAACACCTTCCCTTTCCATAATCTACCCCCCTTACTCATAAAACATCTCGAAAAGGTCTTTTTCTGTTATTTTCACCCTTTCCTTTGTCGGATAAAAGAAAAGACGGTGGCGACTCTTGCTTACCACACATTTGTGAACAAAAAACGCAAACCAGTATATAACAGTTGGTTCTGCCACTGTATCATAGAACTGGCGAATCTATTGGGGAATAATAAAAAGTGGGGTTACCTTAGAGTTTTAGTTCATCATTTTAAAATATTTATTGTGTGTTTGTTGGCTTTATCTTTAAGGGTTTGCTTGGGTTGTTACTAAAAGATCCTACACCCGAATCTGGGGCACCTCATTAGGTAAGTAGAAATAAACCATGGAGGTTGTACGGCGTAGACCGATACAGACAAAGTGGTTTCTACGTTAACGCGATGCTTTGGATTGTACTAATGTTCCTTGAGTAAGTTAAGGATAACATTAGGCTTCCTCATAGTGTCACTAAGCGCTAACTCACCTTTAGAACCTTTAATTGACTCATCCTAGCCATTAGGAAGTAGTGAGATAACCGGATTTGGTTCTAACTGAAGATTGGTTGATATTCGATACTACACTCATTGAGGCTGGACTTTCAGGATTTTTTGGCTGCAATACTTCGGTGCAGAGCTGAAACAATTTCTAAAGGGAAGGTCAGCGATATTGAGGCTCCTTAGAACCCAGTTACTATTAATAGGACATGTTGAGCCAACTAAACATTCAAGAGGGTACTTACCTACAAACCTCGTGCAAGCCTAAACCTAAGGTTGCTTGTGTGATTTGTTTGCTTTCAACTTGAGCTACTTGCAGGGTTTTATTATCTAACAACATGATTTCCTTGCAGGATTTATTTACAGTCATTATCCAATAACTTGGATTTCTTGCAGGGTTTACTTGCTTACATCACTTTACACTTTTTGTTAACGCATAGCATACACATCATAACATCATGCCACAACATTTCCTTAACCATTTCAAGGATCTCAAGGGTTTGTGATGCAGGTTATGGTAAATCAGACGTCTAGCAAGGGGAAAAGGGGATTTATTTTCCTCTAGCCAATGCTGTCAGAAGATCAAAACTCAACAACTTGAGTCAGGGGCTATGACCCACTTGATATGGTGAGCTTGACTCTCGTAGAAGGACACTCACTGATACAAAGTTCTTCAATCAAAGCTACAAACTTCAACTACTGACATCTTCTTGTATACCCCCGAGATCCTTGAAAATATTGCATATATATATCATACATGTCATTGCATACACATGTTTCAAAGCAGGAAGAAATGGCTCTCAAACAAGACAACATAGATCTCCAAACTCAAGATGCTCAATTCAAAGAAATTTTCCTGATTCTAGCCAAAGGGCAGGAAGAGTTGAAGGCACTCCTCGCTAGGAACCTAGCCAAGAAAAATCCTGAAGACAATAAGGATGACCAGTTGGAATAACTGCAAGCTGAAATGAAAAGGATGAGAATCCAGATGAGTAGTCAGATGGCCCTTATCCAAAGCTTAGCTCGGGGGCAAGAAGAGTTAAGACTCCTTATCAGCAAACTTCTTCAAGACGGATGCAACCGTGTGAAACAAACGGTTGAGGTTAGGGATCAAGTCATTAATCAACCCCTGATGAGACAAAAAGTTAGCTTGGAGAGTGGTCCTTTCCCGAAGGCTGTTACGCCAAGGGTTCAACCACAACTTCGCTAACAACCACAGGGTAATCGGCATAAGCGGGATTCATTCACTAGGAAATATACGAAACTCAGCATACCAATGTCGCAAGTCTTCTAACACATGTTGAACTTGAATTTTGTCAAATTGAGGGATCCTCCTACGAATCATAATACTTTCGCTTCTACTTACAACCCTGATGCAATATGTGCATATCACTCCAACAGTCCGGGGCATGACACTGATAACTGTTGGACGTTGAAATACAAAATTCAAGACCTGATTGATGAAGGAGCATTGGAATTCACACAAGATGGTCAACTCGAATTTTTATGTCATCCCTCCAAGGCACACCATCTGAAGTGACAAGTTCTGACAAGAAGGTTTTCCGTTCATTAGAATTTTTAAGTTGTAATTGTCTTTTGATTTGTTCGAACATTTATTCATGTCAAACTAGGTTACTTTATCAATGCATTGCATATGTCTGTTTTGAATCAATTCATTTGTATTCACTATATTTAAATTGCTTTCCTTTTGTGGTATTCAACTCTCAATCAAAAGCTCTAAGCCTTTAGAGGAAGGAGGACGAAAACGATACCACAATCTCTATAATATGCTTTTGAAAAGACCTTGTTGACGATGTGCGGGCATTGTTTCAAATCCCAAACAGTGAAGTTATAAGGAAGATAATCCCTAGTCCACCCCTTTGAGCCAAAGAAGTAGGAGTTTTTCTTTTCACACAAATTAAAACCCTTAATCATAACCCGGGGCAGGGTAGCTTTCTCAGTTAATTTAGAGGTGCATCCAGGCGCAAGCTCATCTTTCATACACGAAAAATAGTGTATAAGATGCTCTCCAAAAGATGGTGATGGTTCTGCATAATCATCAAAGCAGGCAGTCATTATTTTTTAAAAGAAAAGCTCGCTAAGTCAAAACCTATGAAGGAGACTTAAGAAAAAATTTGGGCATCCCGCTGACTGTAATCACAAAAGAGACAGTTCAGGCAAAAGAAGGGATAACGAAAACAACAAAAAAAGAGGTTACTACAAATCCTCAACAAAAAAGAAAAGATTACAAAATCGACTTCCTTCTCAAAACAAACATTCAATCTCTGAACCATCACCGGAATATCAAGGACATTCCAAAACTCAACTGGGATTCAAAATGCACAATTAACTGAGCATAGGACTGAAGAACATCACGAAGAATGAGTGGGTACAAATAAATTTTGAGCCTTTATCCTTTATTTCTTGAACCATGAACCAGGCCATGTTATAACCCTTAAAAGTCCTAGATGAAGCATGGGTTAGTTCGAAAGCATATTGTTGCAAAAAGTATCTTGACTCCTGTAGGACTTGCTATAAATCCCGAGTTGACATCACAATTTTGCAAAATTTGTTTGTTTTACTAAAAAATGAATTTTCAAACTTCAAGACAGTCATAAGCTTTGCATTCTTAAAATACCATTGTTTGCATATGACTATTTGTTCAATAGCAGAGAAATTCGCATGACGAATATCTAGTGATTAAAAAACTTCTCAATGAAAATGATCAGCTCAAGTGGAAAAACACTTCCAGCTAAGGGGCACAGCATGATCATTGTCCATCATCTGGGGCAATCAAATCAAGATTCAAAGAATCTCTTAAAATGCCAAACAACCAGGGGTAGATCTCCATTTAAATCACTTGGGGCATTAGACATGAATTCCAACAACGAATCACGTATAATCAAGCAAAATCAATGTTCCTCAATGGATTTCTTCTCAAAACAACAAAACAAGAATTCCCAACGGAAACATTCTGAACAAAGCAGGTTCTCATCTAGAAACAGTTAAGGTATGATCCAAATACGGATGTCATCCTGGCACTTACTCCAGATTCTCATCTACAAGCGGTTTAGGTATGATCCAAATACAGATGTCATCCTGACACTAACTCCAGATTCTCATCTAGAAACGGTTCAGGTACGATCCAAATACGGATGTCATCCTGAAACTTACTCCAGATTTTCATCTATAAACGGTTCAGGTACGATCCAAATACGAATTTCACCCTGACACTTACTCCAGATTTTCATCTAGAAACGGTTCAGGTACGATCCAAATATGGATGTCATCCTGACACTTACTCCAGATTCTCATCTAGAAACGGTTCAGCTACGATCCAAATATGGATGTCATCCTAACACTTACTCCAGATTCTCATCTAGAAACGGTTCAGGTACGATCCAAATACGGATTTCATCCTGGCACTTACTCCAGATTCTCATCTAGAAATGGTTCAGGTACGATCCAAATACGGATGTCATCCTGACACTTACTCCAGATTCTCATCTAGAAACAGTTCAGGTACGATCAAAATAAAGATGTCATCTTGACACTTATTCCAGATTCTCATCTAGAAATGGTTCAGGTAAGATCCAGAGATGAATATCATCCTAATACTTATTCAGATCATCTTCTAGAAACGGTTTAGTGCAGATACGATACAGAGATGGATGTCATTCTGACACTCATTCAACACATTTTTCAAGTACAGTGCAGATACGATCCAAAGATGGATGTCATTCTGACACTCATTCAATACATGTTCAAGTACAATCACGACATAGATCCATCCACAAAATCTCCAGCAGACACAGGGGCCGAAATGTCCTAATGCAAAGTCATCTAAGTATCCTCAGCATACGTCCTAGTGACATCTATGTTCCCCACAGAGCAAAAATAACCAAAGTTTTGGTCTCTTCTTCCCCAAGAAGGAATTACCTCCTCCAGCGAAGTTCCTTCAGAGAACTGAATCTGTACCCCACGATAGAGTTTTATAATCTCAAACAGTTATAAAACCTCCTCCCAGGTAGAGTTTATTTCTCAGACTGCGGAAGTTCATTCCCAAATAGATTTTATTTCTCTATAATGACAAAATATTCCAATAAAGCATCCTTCCTTCACAGAGTTATCCTCAAACAGAAAGAGGAAATCCCCAGCGAATCATCTCTATTATCATCCCCAGCAGAAATGAAGGGTCTAATGTCCCAACGCTCTTCAGCAGTAGTCTGGGATTTACTTTCTCATACTTGAAAATATCGCAATAGCATCCCATATTCATACATCATGGCATGTGCATACACATCGCATACAGTATAATCTCATTTATTTTAAGAACATCATCACAATGCATTTCATACATCATGACATTGCATATGACTAACTCTTTGCCTTTTCAAGGAAAAAATCAAATCAATAAACACCGCTACCTATGTGACCTGGTGGTATTCTCAAAAGCTACGTCTGATGAAGGGCTATTTCAGCAATTTCCTCAAAAAGATGTCCTCAGAAGACCTTCTCTGGTTCAGTCAAATCGACACTAAGATCTCTCTGATTCTTATTCCAGTTGAAGATATTCCAAGACTTTTGTCTGGTTCAGTTAAATCGATCCTAAGATTTTTCAGATTCTTATCCAGTCAAAGTTAATCTAAGACCTTCTCTGGTTCAGTCAGATCGACACTAAGATCTCTCTGATTCTTATTCCAGTTGAAGATATTCTAAGACTTTTGTCTGTTTCAGTTAAATCGATCCTAAGATCTCTCTAATTCTTATTCCAGTCAAAGTTAATCTAAGACCTTCTCTGGTTCAGTCAGATCGACACTAAGATCTCTCTGATTCTTATTCCAGTTGAAGATATTCCGAGACTTTTGTCTGGTTCAGTTAAATCGATCCTGAGATTTTTCTGATTCTTATCTAGTCAAAGTTAATCCAAGACCTTCTCTGGTTCAGTCAGATCGATACTAAGATCTCTTTGATTCTTATTCCAGTTGAAGATATTCCAATACTTTTGTTTGGTTTAGTTAAATCGATCCTAAGATTTTTTTTATTCTTATCCAGTCAAAGTTAATCCAAGACCTTCTCTGGTTCAGTCAGATCGACACTAAGATCTCTTTGATTCTTATTCTAGTTGAAGATACTCTAAGATTTTTGGCTGGTTCAGTTAAATCGGTCCTAAGATTTTTTTGATTCTTATCCAGTCAAAGAAAAACCAAGGGCTTTGTTGGTTCAGTTAGAATCGACCATTTAATTTGTTATTGATTCTTTTCTTGTAGACCTTTAATGGTTCAGTTAAATCGATCCTAAGATTTTTCTTATTCTTATCCAGTCAAAGGTAATTCAAGACCTCCGCTGGTTTAGTTCGAATCGACCATGGATTCGTTACTGATTTCTTAACAGTTTAATCTCATTTCCCAAGTAAGTCACTGTGAAGTCTGGATCCTGACCAGATAGCAGTCCACTTCCGTCTCTTCACCCAAGAGATGACTCCCCAATACAATAATGGAAAATTGTAGCTCCTAAACTCTATTTCCCAAGACAGAGACCAACATTCCTTAGCAGAGTTCTCTCTAACAGCAAGAGCAGGAATTCCCACAAAGGGATATCTCAGGAAATCATCATTGTTCTGGATGGCATCTTTAAGCCAATCTCCGACGACTCTTCGTCACATTCTTATGGCATCTTTAAGCCCATCTCCGACGATCTTCTGTCATCTTTTCCAAATGGCATCTATAATCCAATTCCCAATACTATCTACACAGTCAAGTATCATCTCAGACGAGGGAAAATTTCTGGGCCTCTAGTGTTCAATCATCTTCCACCTTCAGATCACGAAAGGCAGACCAACCAATCTACATCCTCATGTTTAAGATGATTGAACAGGGGCAACTGTTGTACCCCAAAATTTGCCCTCTCATGTTTTTCAAGGTCTTCCCCTACATGACTGGTCACAAACCTTTGCCTAAAGAAAAGGAAAATTTGTGAGTGATGTTTTTAAGTTTCCTTCGATTAGCATTTCAATAAAGCATTTCGATTGGAATCTCCAAAATGCCTTTCGATTGGTATCTCTAAATTCCTTTCGATTGGCATCTCCAAAATGCCTTTCGATTTGCATCTACATAGCGCCCTTCGATTGGCATTTGAACAAAGCCTTTCGATTGGCCTTGTAACAAGATCCTTCGATTGACATTTCAACAAAGCCTTTTGAATGTCCTTGTAACAAGATCCTTCAATTGGAATTTCAACAAGGCCTTCATTGATATGGACAAAGGCCCTTCGGTTGGCATTCCAAAAGGTCCTTCGACTAGAACTTCATAGTGTCCTTCGACTGGAACTTCAAGGTTTCCCTCAATCAGAACATTAGAATGAAATGACCTTCAAATGGCATTTTAGTGCAGAGTTTGTCTTAATCTAAGATGCTCTGATGAAGGAAGTTTTGAACACTTCGAATCAGAACTTAGACAAATCACAAGGCCAAGGGCTGGTCGAAGTTGTCTAATAGGGAATGTTCTAAATAGATTTGAATCAGACTTTGAAGCTGGAAAAGAAAGCCATTTGGAGGAATTAATAATGACTCATTCGAAGAACATGTAAAGGTCCATTCGAAGAAGCATTCAGAAGGCCCATTCGAAGGGTGCATAAGAAGTCCATTCGAAGATGCATTCAGAAGGCCCATTCGAAGGGTGTATAAGAAGCCCATTCGAAGGAGGAAACTCATAAGCCAATCAAAGAGAAATGCTGGAGGGTGTTTGAAGGAGTCAAGTGTCCAGGTTCATCCAAGATTTCCAAAGAGACGTGAATGTTTCGAAAAGAAATGCTTTTAATATGTCTGATTCTTGTCTCATGGCTTTAAAGGCCTGTTTAAATGGATTTCTCTTGCCGTTAATATGCACCCTCATACTCCTATAAATTCAATTCCAAGGATACAGTGCCAAGGGGGGACGGGAAAAAGGACATAAGGGGATACTACACACACACGCTGCCTTAGAAAGCACATAAAAAACTCAAAACTCACAGAGTGATCCCAATCGAAATACATTTTTTTGCAGGCATCCCCATTCCAAAAGAATACGAGATTCATGTTCCTGAGTTATCCAGGAGTCCACCCCAACTCCTAAGCAAACATCTCCACACCCAGAGCCACAGATCATACATCTTCGATTGGTAAGGGTCTGCAAAACCAAAATTGCACCTTCACGCCATTTTAAATACACATTGCACATATATTCTTGTTATTACTGATTATGTTGCATGTAATCTAAAGCGCATATATGAGATCGATCCATTGCTGGGGCACGATCTAAGTTTTACCTTCAAATCTCAGGACAAAACAAAACAAACCCAGACCCAGACTCAATAGATTCGAATTAAGGAAGGATTTGAATTGGGAGGAGATTCGAATCAGGGGGGTAAAGCCCCCATGGATCTCTAACATTTGTTTCCTTTTACAATAAACATCTTCTCAGGATCTTGTTTAGAGCTTCGAAGCAACTCAGCTTCGAAGTGGATCCAGGGTTCCCAGATCAAAGGATCACATATCCAGTTCGAACACCCCCAAAGTACAGCCCCTCATGCACCTTCGATCAAACTTCTTCACTGGATCGAAAGACAGCCCAAGCCTCTTTCGATCCAGGCCTCTAGAATTAAACTTTTCCCTTAAATTAATTTTGTTAATTAATCATTTAATTATCTTAACATCTTCTCAAAACTAAAATTAAGAATATTTAGATCATTTTCTCAAAATAAAATAAAACAACAAAAATATTTTATTCTTAGGATTTTTAGATGTTATTTTCAAATTCGCACGCATTTATTTTATTGTAACTGCTCACAGTTTTAATAGCATTAGATTTAAAATTCCGCACTTTTAGTTTCTTGCATTTTTTTATGTAACTGTCCCAAAGCATTGTAATATTTTAGGGTTTATGTTTCTGCGTTTTATTTTCCGTACTTTACATTTCCTGTACAATATTACTGTTAGTAACTAGGATTGCTTAGAAAGATTGAAAACAAACGGTAGAACACCTAAATGTTTAAAGATAAAATATCTGAAATATAATACACTATAACATGTACACCTCTAGGGTACTTCCACTTCGGTTGCCTTTCAAAAAATAAAGCAGTAAAATCAATAGATCATAGTCCCTCAATGACCCTTACAGTGTTGTCTTTCGGTAAATGATCTCGTCCCTTAAACAAAAGTTTCTAAAGCGTCTCCGTATTTTTCCTTTATGACTGTAAAACGTCCCTTTTGGTAGTCCCTCAACATCCAACGACTAGGGTTACCTAGTCACTAATAGTAGGATAGCGCTGTCTAAAGGATAGGAGGAAAAGAACAACCTTTTCGAGTATAAAAGTAGATAGCTGTTAGAAGTTTGCTCAAACTATTTTTGCACTTACACACAAAAACTACTTTTCAAAAGACATTTCAAAACACTTTGTATATTTTCTCCACTATCCCGAGAAACATTACAAAGTTCGCCGTACTAAGGCATTTTCAAAACATTTTCAAACACACAAAGCACAAAGATATTTCAGAACGAGCAAACCTCTAAGAGACCATGGAAAACCATGGATGGAAAGGGTTCTAACACCTTCTATTTCCATAATCTACCCCCTTACTTAGAAGACATCTTGAAAAGGTCTTTTTCTGTTCTTTTCACCCTTTCCTTTGTCGGATAATCGAAAAGATGGTGGAAACTCTTGCTTACTACACATTTGAGAACAAAAAACGCAAACCAGTATATAATAGTTGGTTCTGCCACCGTATCACAGTTTGTAATCTGGAATTCACTCGTATACAGCCAATACTCTGCCCAATTTTTGTGAAGACTTAATACACTTGAAGTTTGGTTCTCTCAAGAGGTCTAGTATCTGTGCTTGCTTGGTTTCAATAAAAAGAATGGGAATTCTATCTTGACTCATAATGTCAAATATTGGCTTCTTGTTGGTTAGATGGTTCTTATCCCTAGATTTTACCTTATGCTTTAGGATAGTCTCTTCTTCTCCTCCCATCTTCTTTAATTTCAAAAATCTTCTTCCTCCTTTTGAAAACTCTTCTTGTTTCTAAACATGAACCACTTTCATAATAAACTTGGACTTATGTCTATGCTTTTTTCAAAACATTTTCATAAATAAAATTCAATCAACTTAATAATATCTTGACATTTTTTGTGAGAACACTAAAAGTCAATCAATCTCATTTCAAACCATTTTTCCACTTTGGCTTTCTATTTTAAAACCTTTCTCAAAAGATTAGACTCTTTTCAATCCTTGTAGTGATGCAAACAACTATACTTCTACAATATGTAGTGAAGAGAGATATTTCCCACTTGGGTGTTGAGTTAGGCATTATTGATTTTAAAATCCAAGCCATATCCTCCACTTTGAGATGATGTAAATTCTCCTTTCTCATGATTGTGTGTAGTAAGTATGTTTTCCACACAGACAATGACGATGATGTCTTATCTCATAAAATTAACCAACACATTTCTGTTTTAAAATTTTTAAAAGAGGAACTACGTGTACCCTGATCCCCTATTGCACAGAAGATGGTAGGTAGGCACTAAAGGTTCGTAATCGCGGCGGCTGCAAAAATCATAAAAAATATATTACTTTTCTCACCTCCACCATCTATTTTTACACAACATTTTATATCCAAAATATACATATTTTTCAAAGAGGTTCATGCGGAGTACCGTAGATGTTTAGGGTGCTAATACCTTCCTTTTGCATAACCAACCCCCTTACCTAGAATCTTTCCCCCTCTTTTTGGGTTACTCACTCTTTTCCCATTGCTTTGGAAACAATAAAGTGCGGTGTCGATTTTTATTTTTGATCTGTACAAGTCTAGTCAATCCAATGGCTTAATCTTAAACATTTCTACCGCTACAGCAGCTTTGAAAAAAAAAGGGTATCCCGATGGACTGAAAATCTGAAAAGATGGTCTAATAAAAAGTTAGGGATTAAAGCGTATGGTTATGTCCCGTTATCTTATCACTTGTCTATCAGTAAAAGACTTATCACTCTGATCAGCATTTACCAAGGACTCTAGGAGATAGGACAATTTTCAAGTCATCCATAGATCCCCACAGAGCAATCTCCACGGGATTATCCCCATAGGGTCATCTTCACCAGCTCATCTTCAACAAATATACATTCCCCGATAAGTCCAAAATGCCTTCAAACAGAAAGTGGGGCATCTTCCAATTGTTAACATAATCGTACTCATCAGCAGATCCCCTTAACAAATAAAGGAGTATGATATTTTCCCCGCAATTTCCCCAATCTATGGAGTTCCAATCAGTATAATTCATGGAAATTCTCTTCCCCATCTGAGTTTATTCCTCTGAAACTGAAAAACCCTTACAGATTTCTTCTCTCTAGCAATATTCGATTTCCCCAAAAGAGTTTGTTTCCTCAGCAGAATATTTCTCTGTCAACAGGGTTTATTTCCCCAAAAGGGTTTATTTCCCCAACATATTACAATCTCCTCAGTTTGAGTCTACTCCTCAGATGGCTACGAATCACTGTCTAAATTCTTCTCCCCTGTGAAATTGCCACTATCCCCAGAGAGTTGCTATGAAACTTGGAACCGGACCAGATATCAGTCAAACTTTATCCTCCTCGGACGAGTCGGAAGGTTATCCATTTATTTTGTCCCCAATCATGCAATATAAGAATTATCCTCGCCAGCCGAGTCAGAAGGTTATCCATCTCTTTTATCCTCAGTCAGGGTATATAAGAATTATCTTCCCCGGGCGAGTCGGAAGGTTATCCATCTCTTTTATCCCCAGTTAGGGTATATAAGAATTAAATTCCCCAGACGATTCAAAAGGTTATCTATCTCTTTTATCCCCATTCAGGGTATATAAGAATTAAACTCCCCAGTAGAGTGATGAATGACTAATGTTCCTAAAATCTTCTCCCCCAAACGAAACTCAACATTCCTAAGCGGAGTTTCTTCAAACAGCAAGCACAAATCCCCAGCGAAAGCATTCTAGACAAGGTTAAAGATTTCACATGTTCTTCATCCCCCAACACCAGTCAGGGATTTATTTTCCCAGACAGAAATACTGCACGGGTTTACAAATATACTTCAACAACATCTCGCATTCATACATCATAAAACATGCATATGAAACGCATATACCACAAACTCATTTATTTTGAGAACATCCTTATGCAATGCATTTCATACATCATGACATTCCATACATATAACTCTTTACCTTTTTAGGAAATATCAATCAACAGACGAATATCTTCAAAAAATTTCAAACAAGTAAAAGATTATTTCTCGAAACAAGACAGGGCAACTATCTACGTGACTAGGTCAAAGATTAATTCCCGAAACAAGATGGGGAAACTATCTCTACGACCAACAAAAAGCAGGTCCATATTAATTCCCAAAACAAGATGGGGCAACTACCTAGATGACCAACCACAGATTAATTCCTGAAACAGGAAGGGGCGACTATCTTTATCACCAATGGTATGAACTCCCAAACAGGACGGCTTTACCAACAAATTGTTTATAGAACAAATCCCGAAACAAGACGGGGAGACTATCTACATGACGAGTAGCTACTCAAAAACCTTTCTGAGAGTTTCATTATGGAATACATTTTTCAGATACAGTCGAGCGAGGACTCATTCTGATTCACTTCTTGATATAGTCAGGCATAGACTCATTCCCGTAAATAGTTTAGATACAGTCGAGCAAAGACTCATTCTGATCCACTTTTAGATACAGTTGGACGCAGACTCATTCTAATACATTTTTCAGATATAGTCGGGCGAAGATTCATTTTGATCCACTTCTAGATAGAGTCGGGCGTAGACTCAATCTAATACATTTTCCAGATACAGTCGGGCGAAGACTCATGTTGATCCACTTTTAGATACAATCGAGTGTAGAATCATTCTAATACATTTTTTAGATACAGTCGAGAGAAGACTCATTCTGATCCACTTCTTGATACAGTCAGGCATGGACTCATTCCCATAAATTGTTCAGATACAGTCGGGCGAAGACTCATTCTGATCCACTTTTAGATACAGTCGGGCGTAGACTCATTCTAATACATTTTTCAAATAAAGTCGGGCAAAGACTCATCCACTTCTGGATACAGTCATGCGTAAACTAATTCCCATTAATTGTTCGGATACAGTCGGGCGAAGACTCATTATGATCCACTTTTAGATACAATTGGGCACAGACTCATTCTAATACATTTTACAAATACAGTTGGGTGAAGACTCATTCTGATCCACTTCTAGATACAGTCGGGGTAGACTAATTCTAATACATTTTTAGATACAGTTGGGAGAAGACTCATTCTGATCCACTTTTAGATACAGTCGGGCGTAGACTTATTCTAATACATTTTTCAGATACATTTGGGTGAAGACTCATTCTGATCCACTTCTGGATACAATGAGGCATAGACTCATTCCCATTAATTGTTCAGATACAGTCGGGCGAAGACTCATTCTGATCCACTTTTAGATACAGTTGGGCGTAGACTCATTCTAATACATTTTTCAGATACAGTCGATGGAAGACTCATCCACTTCTGGATACAGTGAGGCATAGACTCATTCCCATAAATTGTTCAGATACAGTCGGGCGAAGACTCATTCTGATCCACTTTTAGATACAGTCGGGCGTAGACTCATTCTAATACATTTTTTAGATACAGTCGGGAGAAGACTCATTCTGATTCACTTTTAAGATATAGTCAAGCATAGACTCATTCTAATATATTTTTTAGATACAGTCGGGCGAAGAGTCATTCTTATCCACTTTTACATACAGTCAGGTGTAGACTCATTCTTCAGATACAATCGGGCGAAGCCTCATTTTGATCCACTTTTAACATACAGTCGAGCATAGACTCATTCTAATATATTTTTCAGATACAATCGAGCATAGACCTTTTCTGGCTCAGATTAAATCGACCAAAGATTCATTCTAATATTTCTCCCAGTTAAAGACAGAAAAAAACATCTTCTGGCTCAAATTTAAATCGACCATAGATTTATTCTGATACTTCTTCCAGTAGACCTTTTCTGGCTCAGACTAAATCGACCAAAGATTTATTCTGATACTTCTCCCAGTTAAAGACAAAAAGACCTTTTCTGGCTCAGATTAAATCGACAAAAGATTTATTCTGATACTTCTCCCAGTTAAAGACCAGTAGACATTTCCTGGCTCAGATTAAATCAACCAAAGATTTATTCTGATACTTCTCTCAGTTAAATACGGACAAAGACCTCTTCTGGCTCAGATTAAATCGACCAAGGATTTATTCTGATACTTCTTTCGTTAGACCTCTACTAGCTCATATTAAATTAACCATAAGAATTATTCTAATACTTCTTCCAATAGACACTTCTTCTGGCTCAGATTAAATCGACTATAAGATTTATTATGATATTTCTTCCAGTAGACTTTTTCTGACTCAGATTAAATCGACCAAAGATTTATTCCGATACTTCTCCCAGTTAAAGACAGATGCAGACATCTTCTGGCTCAAATTAAATCAAGTGTAGATTTATTCTGATTCTTCTTCCAGCCGAAGTCAAGCGTAGATTTAGTCTAATTTCTGTCAATAGTTACTTTGGATGGCATCTATAAGTCCATCTCTAACGACTCCCCATCACCTCGGGATGGCATATATAAGCCCATCTCCGACGATTCTCTGTCATATCTCCAAATAGCATATTTAAGCCCATTCCCGGTACAATCAACCAACAACATTACTTCTTGCACAGGAGAGTGCAAATTTCTGGGCACTTAAGTGTTCAATCATCTACTACCTTAGAGTTTTCAACTACTCAAGGCTACATAGGCTTCTCAAGCTTCAAGACATGTCATCTGATTTTTTGTTTCATCAAGGGTTCAGGGTCGCAAATGTTTCAAAAGAGAATTACATTTCTCCTATCTGTTGGTGTTGTACTAGGGTTTTGACTTTTGAGTGTGTGACACCTGTTGTGATCAAGATTCATGAAGCATTATCTTCTTTTTATCATACAAGTCATCCTTTCTCAAAGGTTTCTCCCTCATGTCTAGAGGAATTAAGGTTTTGAGCTTGGGACGTCATTGGTCAGAATTAGGGTTTATGTGGGCTTTAAGGATTTCCTCTTCGATCAAGTAATGTTCAGTGTATTTGTCATTAATCATGGTATGAGAAATTATGTTTTTGTGTTCATGTTCACTGAGGATCCTTTCTTCCATAAAACCTCTTCAATATGCCTTTTAATCAAGTGGATTTTTTGGTTACTTGTTAGTTCAATTTGTGAGTTCGAATGATGAAGTTATGATGTAAAGTCTAGTAAAAATATTTTGGGCTTATTAGAGTATATTCTTTGGGCTTTTTAGAGTGAATTTTTGAGCTTACTAGAAATTGAATTTCAAAAAGGCCATTGGAGGTAATTTTGGTTATTATGTTTTACTAATTAAAAGATGTTCATCTTGACAAGTTTGGAAATAAAGAAGTTGAAGAGCATTTTCTTTTCTTTCTACCCAAGGCTATTTACATTTTTCTACTTAGAATGTTTTGCATTTTTTATTTTAGAAGTGAGAAGGAATTTTAAGATCATTGTGTTCTTAATTCAAGATTCATATCATCATCAATTTCAATTGCAAATCCTACAAAGGCTATAAGTTTTACAAGGATCATACAAAGCTTACAAAAAAGTCAGTTGGAAACTTCAAAGCATGAATTATTTAAATACAAGTGAAAATTAAAGATTATCGATTGTTCAAGATTTAAGTTATTTCACAAGAACTATGGCATAGAGGATTGAATTGCAAATTCTAATTTGAATTGATACTATACAAGTTTACAAGATTTTTGCAAGGGACTCTTACATCCAAATATGAATTTTGTCTAAAGTTTGTTACAAACAAGATTCAATTCCTAAGTTTCTAATCACAAGTCCTAAGTTTTTACAATGAAAAACTCAAATGGAATTCCTAATCTAATGAAGTTGTCCTTTGGTTTCTAATGAATTAGTTAAAACTTCTTCAAATTTCCCTACAAGCTCTTTTATGGCATCCACGGTCCCTTATTCAACTTTGCCTTGCCATCTTCATTTTTCACTCATCAACCATACACGAAACAAGGAAAGAAGACATGTTAGTACAAAAATAATTAAAAACATGAACATGAACAAAGAATTTTCAAAGAGCTATTTCACAAATTCATCATTAGGGGTTCTTTGAAGGAATCAGATAAAGGGTGATTTTTTAATCATATTCACAAGCAACAATCAAAAGCCTCATATTGCTTTATTTCAACAAAAGTCAGAACTACAATATCAATCATGGGCCTAGTCCTTTACTATAAATCTCAAACAAATGCTCAAAAAAGGACTTGTTTGGTTCACAATAAAAGTAAAAACTCAAAAAGTAATTTACTGCACAAGTAAACTCAGTGAAGGGGCCTCACAATCATCACAGTAAATAACAAGACAGTAAAAAGAGTTTTATGTCTCAGGTCAATGAAAAGTTGCTGAAAAGGATAGTAAAGAAAATCATAATCAACAAGCCCAACACATAATTCACACAAAACCAGTAAAGTCATAATGGAAAATGGGCTAACAAGTAACATGGACAGTTCACAAAAAAATACAGATAGACAGCCGCAGAACATACAAACCCTAAGTCGGTTTTCTTTCATCACCTTCAGATTCAAAACCCTTCAAAAAACGTTCAAAGAAAAAAGAAAAAGGGACAATCGTTATCACAATAAACACAGCTGCAGAACCACAAACCTTAAACTAATCATCATCTTCTTAAATATCACAAAACCCTTCAAAATCTTTCACAAAAAAGAAAAAGAGACAATCATTCACACAAAAAATACATAAACAGAGGCCAACGACACATAAACCCTAGTTTTGTGTATCACTTTCCCTAAACCAGAAACCCCTTCAGAAACTTGAGAAAGACAAAGATGAAGAGAGTATAGAAGAGATATAGAGCGGTCTCACTCGAAAAGCATCAAAGGAATCACAAACCCAAGCATTAGAGTTTCCAAAAAACCCTTCAAGATCTACTCAATTTGGCTCACCATCTGCAAAAATCAATACCAGGTTAGCGAAGAGGAGAACAAGACGAAGTTGTTTATGTAAAAAAGTCAAAGATCAGAGCCAAAACGACGTCAGTTGCCGTCATCACCACCGCGGGCGACATTCGATGAGTTCTTTTCAGAGAAGAACGAAAACACAAAGGGAAGAGAGAGATATATTTTCCTCTTTTGATTAAATTTTAGTTTTTTAATTTTAGTTTTATTAATATGGCTTAAAAATTAATCTGGCGGTGACACTTGTCACTGCCCTTTTGGTCACAGGTTTGGAAATTCCATGCAGTTGCTCCACCATTCCTACCATGCATCATCACTCAGAATCATCTGATTATCATCCAACAGGCCAAAACGCGTGTTCCATCGTACTCCCTCAAAGACTGCTCATGCTGGATTGGATATAGAAGGTTATTGGGCTTGGGCTTCCTCCTGCTTCCAGCACCCCCCAAATTTCTGAATTTCAGGCCCATTTTCTCTATTCTCTTTATTTTGTTTGTACTAATTTGTTTAATTATTTCCTTTTCTTTTAATTTATGTTTTAAATAAGAAAACTTATAAAATCATAAAAAAGGATATATATATATATATATATATATATATATATATATATATATATATATATATATATATATATATATATATATATATATATATATATATATATATATATATATATATATATATATATATATATAATCAGGTTTTTATTAATTTAATTTTTATAAAGTTTAATTTAATTTAAATCACTTTGTTTTATTAATTAGCTTACAAAATATTTAGAATTAGAACATTTTTCTAAATAAAACATCAAAAAATTCTCTAAACAATTAATTTCTTTTAAATTTAATTTAGACTTAGGTTTATTTAATTAAATTAATTTTCTTTTTGATTGATTAAATTAATTGACTTTTTTTTCATTTATTATTATCTTTAGTTTAATTTCTCTAGGTTTTTACTACTCTTTTTTAATGTAAATTAATTAAATAATTAGGTTAATTATCAAGCCTTCTTCTTTCAAAAGAAATCACAACAAATAATTTTCTTTCTCTTTTCATTTCTTTACATTCTTTACGTATTTTATCGTCTGTAATAGATAATTAGGGCTTTATTGCTTTCCATCCTCATTCATAATTTGTACCCCTATTCCCAAAGCGTTGTAATAGCGTAGGACATTTAAATTCCGTAATTTATGGATTTCCTTATTATTTTTAGTTTAATAGGATTGTATGACAAGATTAAAATCAATCATAGCAAAACCCTAATTCAAGATAAATAATTGAATCAAACTCACTTTGCACACTTACACCTCCATGGTAACCTCACTTATTGCGTCCGGATAAGAATTGTCATGTCCCTCGAACGTGGGATACTTTAGCAAAGACCCTCGATTAAAATATCATAGTCCCTCGATGACCCTTTGATGATGCCTTCGATAAACGATCTTAGTCCCTTATGACAAATTGCTAAAGCATCCTACAAGTTGCCTTCTATGACCGTACGATGACCCGCGCCAGTCCCTCACATCCAACAGTAGAGCTTCATACTTACTAATAGTGGGATAGCACTATCTAAAGGAGGAGGAAAATAACAAAGACTATTTGAGTAGGTAGATCGCTCATAATCACTTTCTCACCAAAATAAAACAATCCTCATACCTCACACTTTCAAAACAATACTTTGTATACATTCTCAATGATATGAGAATCATTACAAAATTGCCTTACATTGGAATTTTCAAAACATCTTTCCAAACACTCCCTTTCAACAAATACTTTTAAAACAAACATTTTGTATACATTCTCAACGATACTAGAATCATTACAAAATTGCCGCACTTAGATGTTTTCAAAGTATTTTCAAACATACATAAACACAAAAAGATTATTTCAAAGAGAGCTAGCAATTAAGATCCCGTAGATAAAATACGGATGAAAAGGGTGCTAACACCTTCCTTTTTCATAACCTACCTGTTGTACCCCAAAATTTTCCCTCCCATATTTCTCAACACATGGCAAGTGAGGTCCCCAAATTGCTCAAGGAAGTTTAAGAATTGACCAGACAAACTCTCTCCTAAGGCAATATACCTCAAATTAGGGTTTCCATCTTCATCAAGATGTGTGAACCACAAAGGACTCAAATTCTCACCATTGTCCTAATATGTTCTCAAGATGATCCATGTCAAGTTTCAAGCCTTGCTGAAGAAGTTTGCTCAGTCAATTGCTCAAATGCTTGAAAATCAACTGTACTAGGTCAAAAGTCAATTGTGGCCCACATACAGTCAAACTTCAATATTTTTGGTCAACATCCTCATTTTGAAGTATTATCCATCATTGGATCAATGGTTGATCATGATTCCTCAAGGATTTCTCACAATTCATCAAAACCCAAAAGTTGCTAAATTAGGGTTTTATAGGAAAAGTCAACTCAACTTTGAACAAGCATAACTTTCTCATACTTTATCAGAAATGACCCATCCAAAGCTCATTATGAAGAGGGTGAAATTACCTACAATTAATATTCATCTCCCAAGTCCAGAATATTCACTCAAAAAAAGATATGAATTTTGACATTATAGGTCCTTTTGAAAAGTTAACAAAAACACCTTTTGGGTCAAAGCTTCATACATGAACATGGAAGACTCAATTGAGATGAGACCAATAGTTTTATTTAGAGGACATCCTAATATTTCTAAAAAGTCCAAGAACACCTCTCTAGGGTCAAAATTGAGAGAGTTATGCATTGGCCAAGTTGACCATTTTTGCAAAATTGCCAAAAGTCAAATATGCTCAAATTTGCATTTTTTTAAATAGGCCCAACTTTTTATGCTTGCACCCCAATTATAATGTGGTCCATGACTCAAATTTTCACTCACCCATTATGTGCTTCATTTTTCAATTTATTTTGATTTTTCATTAATTAAAAAGTGAATTAAATCAAATAAATGATGAAAATTA
This sequence comes from Vicia faba, assembly GCA_948472305.1. Lineage (NCBI taxonomy): Eukaryota > Viridiplantae > Streptophyta > Magnoliopsida > Fabales > Fabaceae > Vicia > Vicia faba. The sequence goes on from OX451736.1 coordinate 1,301,341,103, forward strand.
ACAAAGATATGATTTGATTTGTTTTTTTGACAGATTGGCAATCAAGATATGCTGAGTTATCAAGATCAAATCGAATCAAGGTCAATTGGTACAAGAAAGGCATGATTTGGCTCAAAATAGCAACATATCATATATCTTGCAAATCAAATCAAATCAAATCTTGGATAAATGAAAAGATTTAGTCCAAGTTTGTTAACCTAATTCACTCTAGGTTATATAGTGAACGATTCCAGATCAAAAATACAAGGGTGGAGGTGTGCAAACTGCAAGAACAAACTTCAAAATTCCAAGAAAACGCAGTGATTCAATTCTATTCTAGAAGCCAAGTCAAGACATTCTAGCATTAACAAACGACTCCTGGACCTTCCCAGAACCTATCCCAATCACTTGTAGGTGCTCAAACACCCAGAAATGCATGCAAGGACTCCCACAGTTTGCATTATTCTTAGAAAACGATTACACTAATTCCTGCATCATTAGCATCTTTAACTCATATATTTGTAATCTTCATCATGTTTTCAAGCTAACCATGTCATTTAATTTCATTTTTTATGCCTGTACACGATGTTGCCATTGCTAGGGTTTTTGTGTTATTTTTAGGGTCTTTTTGTACAAGAACAATTGGGCCTTGAATCAGGTACCATGATACTCGTGAGGATGAGACGAGTTTATTGGTACCATTACCTTTCATTTATCTTGCGTGTACAACATTTTTAAAATATCCAGGGTTATACCTGCAGTGGATGTTCGTAGGTAAAAGTGCTTCATCTAAAGCCACGGTTCATGGGAGAAGATGATGGCGTGTCAAGCCACCATTGGAACGTTTGAAAATTCACGTGTTTTCTGAGCGTGGAAATTGACTTTGCTTTTGATTTTATTTGTTTATAATATATTCAATTAACAAGTCCAGCGCAGATGGTAAAGAAGCTTGCCTTTGATGTACACGTCTTGGGTTTGATCCTAGGCGTGTGCATTTTGCTATTTTCTTAACAATTGCAGGCCAATCCCATGCATTGCACTATCCAGCGCCCATCATGTACCATCAATGTACGTCCATTGGATGCTCAGCTGGCCAGATCCCACGCCTCTCCAATGAAAGACCATGGTGTACCACAAAGTCAACACCATACCAGATCTAGCGCTGACCAGACCTGGAGCTTAATGGGCCACAGATTTTCAGTTCTACACCCCCAACATTCCTAACAATACATGCCCATTTCTCAAAAATTTTCTCTTCTTATTATTTTATTTTGCTTTACTCTTAATTCTTTATTTATTTTATTTTTAAAATCAGTTTTTTTATATAAAATCATAAAAATCAAAAATTCATAAAAATTAGAATTAGGTATTTTTGTTTTATTAAATTAAATTTAATTAATTAGCTTAATTTAATTTAGGGTAACTTTAACTTATTTTTACAATTAAAATCAATTAGAAAACTAGGTTTAAATTCTTGATTTAATTATTTTCTTTTTTCAAACAAAAACACAAAAAATAGGTTAACTTAATTATTTTTCTTAATTAAAGTTAATTAGTAATTAGGTTATTTTTTTTATTCAATTATTCCTTATTTTCTTAAAATAACAAAAACGACAAAAAAATGATTTTTCTTTAATCAATTGCAATTAGGTTTAGTCAAGGGTCAAAACCCTAATTTCTCACGTATTTAATTTGTTGCGCGCTTGTTATTACTTTTGCCATTATTTTGTAACTGTTTCAAGGATGTAATAGTTTAAATTAGGATTTTAAATTCCACATTTTTTTATTTCACGTCAAGGCAATTATGTAACTGTCAAAGCCATGTAATAGCTAGGTTTATTTCCACTTTTACTTTCAGCAAACTTTTTAACTGTCTAGATGTATGGCTAATAGGATTGTATGGCAAGAATGCATGAAAATTAAAACAGTTAGAAAACCCTAATGTGCAAAGATTAAATAACTGAAACAAATCACTCGCACATGTTCACTCCTAGGGTTTACCTCACTTCGATTGCCTTCGGTACACAATCATTAAGCATAGGAGATTTTAGTGGTGGCCCTCCTATCTAAAAGATCAAATGTCCCATTCGAATGTTGCCTCGGAAATGTTGCCTTAGAAATGTTGCCTCAGAAATGTTGCCTCGAAAGATCTTAAGACTCTAGGGTTACTACTAAAGTTTTCTAACTATTGCTTTAGTGATTGTATTTGTCCTTTTCGAATGTCCCTTACAACTCCAACGACGGTGCTACCTACTCCTTAATAGTAGGATAGTGTTGTCTAATGGAAATAGAACAAACAATCTTTTTTTTCGAGTAGGTAGAATCTTAAGTACTTGCTCAATAAAAACTTTTCACACAAACACCTTTCAAACAAATTTTCAAAACAAACTTCGTCACATCCTTAAGGACTGATACAAGGGTTATCACGAAGTAAAACATTTTCAAGACAAACACACGCAAGCAATTTGAAAAATGAGCAAGTACCTAAGAGCCCGTAGATAACTACGGATAGAAAGGGTGCTAACACCTTCCCTTTCTATAATCTACCCCCCGTACTCAAAATCTCGAAAAAGGATTTTTTTTTTTTTCTGTACTTTTTTCCCTTCTGATTGGATGAAATAAAAGTCGGTGGCGACTTTGCTTACCGCGACATTTTGAGAATAAAAAAATGCAAAACACAAACCAGTAAAAACAGTCGGTTCTGCCATCATATCACACTACCCCTCGAACTCAAGAAAAATTCTCAAAAGGTATTTCCTATTCTTTTCACCCTATCCTTTATTGGATTAAAGAAAAGTAAGTGGCAAGTCTTGCTATCCATAACATTTGTAATAAGACGCAAAACCCTCAAGTCAGTTCTCCCACCGTGTTACAATACACGTGTGTTGAGTAAGCATATTGACATATCGTGATTACTTTCATCCATCTGCTACCTTATAACGGCGACAAAATTTGTTATGTAAGTTGGGATCACTTGGGACGAAAATCCCATCCCTGTGGAATAATCAAATTCGTTTCCCATGGGTCAAAATCCATGATAAGGTGAGAATGTTGATTCCGTATTTTCAGCAAACGTCTAAATGCTACTATGTAAACTTGTCATTGTTGTTGTTGGCATTCCATAGACTTGTTCCCCACTATACACGGGAATTACGAAACTGGGTATATATGGCCCAGAAGCATGTGCCACATTTGATCTTGGAGTCACAGGCTGACTCTGTGAGAGTATTGTTCTAGTTTGGGTTGTCGAAGACATGGTCACAGTAACTGAACCAACATCAGATGCTTGAGAAGCACCTATGTTTCCTTCCGGGGGTTATTCCCAATTTGGGTTAGTGTTTCTAGGATCTACCATTTTCCTACCACTTATAATTTCATTCACGAATTGAGACAAACTCAACACAACATGCCCCACCATGTGTGCCAATTTTTTTGCACAAATTTCTGGAAAACAACCTCTAGCCTCTTAATTAAAGTTTACTTGCAGGACCGACTAAAAAATCATAGACTTAGTGTTAAATTTGGGATAGTTATTTGGTGTTTTGAATTGGGTAAATACTGAATTGCAAGCGACACAAGCAAACAAGACAATTGGAAAGATAGAAACAAACAAAGCTGGAAACATGAAAATATAAAGTTGGACGCATGCATACATTTCAAGATTGAACTAGTTTCTCTCTTGACGCAGATACTTTAATTAATTCTTTGAATGTTACAAAGCGCGAACCTTAAGACTGAATACAAACTTTGTTGAAATAGATATAAAAAATAATTGTTATCTAAACGTTCGACCATTTATAGCCTGCCGCGTATTTAGTTCATGCAAAAACTTCCTTTTGACAACTTCCCCACATTCTTGTCAACCTTTTTGTATCAATTGACTTATGTTAACTGCCTAATGTTTCGAGTTGGCTTCTCAAAAACTTAACATCCAACTTTGGCTAATTCCTTGAGGATCTCCATTTGAAGTTTCGATTGGGTTTTGATAATAGTTTCTTTCTGATGATGCATGTTGAGACTTCTAAATTCAACCATCGTGGTATCGAAGCTAGCCCTCTTCATTTGGTGATGGTCTTCGATTTTTGTAACTTTATTTACTTTGTTGAAAATTCTTGGCTAACATATATGTTTCCTTTTATAGTAATGACAATGCTTCACCATGTAGTCTGATTGTATGATATAACTCATGAATATAAATGTTCTTTCATATACTTGAATAATAAATAATAATGGAGTTATGAGTTTATTTTAATCGAAGGTGTTAGATATGTGATTTTATAGTTAGCAACAATTTTGGTAAAACAAAGAGTTGACAACAATTTTATCAAAACATGTTTAATTTGGAAAACATGTATTGCAGCCTAATATTGAGCAAGATGTCATGACATCTTTGCTAGCTTGTACAACAGAGTTTACTGGTACTTATCTGGCAGATGTTCTATTAGATATTGTAACATGTTGCAATAGAATATCATGAAAGTACATATTGTATGTATCCTTGAAGATTTAATTTGAAAATATGAGTTTCTGGAAGACTCTAGTACTCATACAGGCGCAGACAATCCAGGATTTTTAGGAACATGTGTAGATTTGATTTGTTTCATAAAAAAGATCTTTGATACTTTTTAGGAAATTTTTGAAGATTTCTTCATATTATTATGTAGAAGATTTCGCATGGATTTATAATTGAAGATTGGATTTGATTGAAGCGTCCAAGCCACTCCAAGCCCAACTGCAAAAGTTTAGTTAAGGAGACGTCCAAGACGTAGTTTTTTAAGCATAATTTTTATTGTAAAACTGTGTGCAAATAAGGTTTTAGGGTTTGAGAGTTCCTTAGTTTCTCCATGGGTTTTTATACGTCCTCATGTATCATTTGATGCATTTGAGTTGACTGGTTGTTACTTGTTTATCAAGTTATTGTTCTCCTATAAGCTTTTAAGAAAGAGTTGAGTATTTATATTAGTGATGCTTTTAAGCAAACTAATAATTTTTGTATTGGAAATGTGTTCTTCCTTTTTGGTTTCTTGAGACATTCCCTGAGACTGAGATTGTTTGATATCACTACGGTGATTAGGAATGAGAGGGAAACATATTGCTGAGAAGGAAAAAGATGGGAATGTATTTTTGAAGCCATATGAAGATTGGAATGATGAGGATGATTGATTAGTCAACATTTCTACTATATTTATTATCATTTCAACAGGTGAAAGTAGGCGCGTTATTTTCATTTTTCATATAGTTTGAGTGATTTATATGTCAGTTTCTTTAATTTCATATTTGTCGATGTTTTAAGTATACCTGGTATTTTTAATCTTTTTGGGAAGGTTAACGTGTTTTATAGGTCAGAGGAAGCCAATGATATGGCCATAAAAGGAACGCGGAAAATTTTCAGAAACGTGTGAGATATGGAAATTTTCAGCATGTTTTTCATCATGACAGACATGCGATGTTTTATCATAACTAGAGCTTCATAACTTGGAATGACGTGGGACCGTCGGAAAATAAAATCTAACATAAAGGTCTACAACTTTTAAGAAGACATCGAAGGCTAATTCATCTTGGTTCATATGCGTATCATCCATTTCATACGCGTATCAAATCTGGAAAAATGCGTTGCTACCCATACGCATATCTTACGAGTACAAACACCCCATACGCGTACCATGCACAAAATTCATTCACATATGCCCCATACCCGTATGGCACCCCCCATACGAGTATGGGCATCCAGAATCGCAAAACAGACCCATAATTTCTCTATTTAACCCCAGAATACAAATTTCACCAGGTTGGACGATTTTTAACAGTAAAGACACGTTTTGAAGGATAAAAAACACAAATTTTCAAGGTGGATCAAGATCTTCAAGAGCTTTTCGTGATTGAAGACCCATTCATCTAAATTTCTATAATGACTATGACTTTGCCTATGTTGTTTTTGTTGAATTCTATGAATAGCTAAACTCCTCAATACTATGGGGTGTCCCAGATCTGGATTTGTTAATGATTTTTATTTGAACCTTGTAATGACAAAAATTTCTTCTCTATTGAATTTGATTTTTATTTGTGCCTAATCCGTTCTCTTTCGAAAAAATTGAGAATTGATTTACGGTTAATAGTTAGGCAAGACTATCAACGTTAACACCCAATTGAAAGTATCATGTAGTAGATATCACCTAAGACTAGGGATACCCTATAGGGACATAATTGTTCTTGATAAATTAATTCTTAATTTCATCTTTAATTCACTATGGACATAGGAGTTAATTTGAATGTTTAAAGTTTTACTCACTATGGACTTAGGAGTAGACATTCTTGAGAACTGGTAATCAATAGTTTAGAAGATATTATTGCAAGGTCAGGTTAGAATTATCAATCGATCCGGTCATACACCTTCCCTAGCATGTTGACTCGCATAGAATTAAATCTATTAAACTGTTCTGTTTACTTTTATTTATTCTTCTATCTCTCTAAAGAAAAAACTCCAAACTAAAACCCAAAAGGCTTTTGTTTAACGAAATTAAAATGTTCACTCTATATCACCACGCAGTCCTTGATATCGATACTTTGAGATTTCCCATTATTACTACATTGGTACTGATCAATGATAAATTAGCTCTTAGAAATTCCAAAGCCTTGAATTATTTATTCAATAGATTAGAAAAGAATGTAATCAGGTGTTCGCGAGAGTTTCTCGCAAACAATCTGTAGCCTCTTACTTAAAGGTTACTTGCAAGACCGGCTACAAAAGTCCTAGACTTAGAGTTAAGTTTGATAATATTTTGGTGGACGCAATTGTAGATTTATCAAAACTGACTCGTTTCTCTCTAGATGTGGGTACTTTGAGTTATCTCTTACAATTGTACAAAATGCAACCTCTAACATGAATGAAAAGCTTGCTTAAATAGGAAAACAAAAGAAACTTCTAATTTACACGTTCGACGGTTATTATAACCACGTTTGAAGTTTATGGTTAAACTTCCTTTTTGAACCTTCCCATGTTATATTTGCAATCGTTAATGAAAACTGCTCCTTTCGAATGCTTTATGTGTTTGAGTTGGACTTCAAAAACCCTTTCAGTGACCTGACTCTCAATCATCCGACTTTAGCCCATTATGTCAACACAACTTCATAACTTAGAATTTTGTTAAGGCTCATAGGTCATTTTTTCTTTGGTAACCTGTCGGAGTCTCTCATTTCACCATGAGTTGTGTCGAAAATACTTTCCTCTTGGTGATGATCCTTAGCTTATAATCACTTCTCCTAGTCGAAAATTGATGGTTAATAAATCGCCCCCTAAAATGCTAATTTCGATGAAGGCCATGTCAATTGCGAATTTCTTGCATTTTCCTTCTCTGAATTTTCGACTACTTGTCTATTCAACTGACATCATGCGTCATGATGACCACTTTCTGCGCCACTATTCCCAACATTATTCCATCATTTCTTATGACGGCTCATTGTTTCTAGGGCGTGGGACTCTACCAAACCTTACTAACTCTCCTACTTCCGAACTATGTGATAATAATCACTTTACAAGCGTTGCCACCTGTCAACCATCGACTATTTCAACCAGTCTATAAATAATCCTTCATGCTCATTGTCCCTTCTTATTCTTCCTTCACGAACCCTTTTCTTCAACTTTCTACACGGAAAATTTTTCGCTTGCCTTACGCGCACATACTTTCATGGTTTCTTATACTCTGAACCAACTGAACATAGGCGATATCCCCCTAGTTTTCGCTCTCACAAAAGAAGAAGGTTTACCAGATATTCCTCAGCCACCTTCTATTGAAGCGTCTATGATAGAAAAATGGCAGAAACAAATGCTTATACCTTTCGTAGTGGCTAAGAAGCTCTTCACATTTCATGGACCGTATCCAGATGTAAGATCTCATCCTCATAAGGTACAATAATATTTCCCTTGTTATTCTCCTGCCTCCACATTTGCTTACAAAGAACGTCCCCTCGATGTAAAATTTATGAAACCCACTAGGATCTTTCGATCTATGCCTACTCCTGGTAACAAAGCTTGGCTTGTGTGGCTAAAAAAGGTGCAAGTGAAAAAGGAAACACACAGGAAGAAAAATGGTATCTTCGACGCCATCCAACTATCCATAACTACTCATAAAATAAATTCTAGCATGATTTTGGCTTCGATTTACTTCTGGGAATGTTCGACCAATACCTTTCAATTTCCTTGTGGGATGATGATCCCTACTCTGTTTGACCTCGCTGCTATTATGGGACTCTCACCTCTGGGTGAAATCTTCGACCTTATGTTGTCATTTGATTTTGGGTTTGACTTCAGTCGACTTAGTCTCCACTAATACATCGAAGATCATCATGTAAAAAATAATCCAGACGTCGATGACATAGAGCACATTGCATTTTTGACCTGTTGGCTATCATATTAGTTATTTTGTTCAGGTTCTCTGCAAGTGGATAAGGGTTATATTAACTTAGCCACCCAAATTCATGAAGGTCGAAAAATTTCTCTGGGTAAGTTGCTATTGGCTTTTTTATACCATTCTCTGGGACTTGCGTCTATGAAAATTAGGCTTCTCCCTAAAACAAATAAAGCTCTCCTTCTTTCTAATCCTTTGTGGCTACAACAACACTGGATGAATGCCAATTTAGACTACCTCAGGGGTCACCCTGTCTCTGAAGCCCTCGTGTGTTTGCCAAGTAATCAACCTGTCGAAGGTATTCGACTTACCTTGATTTCCCCTCAAGAAAATTTTAACAAAGTTAACTTTCTGAAATACATCAATGTTTTTCTTGAGGCCAAATTTGTTTATGACATGGCCTCCTTTGTGGGTCGACGTGTTGCCCTAGACTGGTTCAAAAATCCTTTTCCTAGCGTTTTTCCTCCCGCTGCTACTTAATTGAATATTGTGTGGAGTGAAATTTTGACTCCAACTCTTATCTCTTTTCAGATTGACATTGGGTCGAATGGTTACGTCTTCATAAGTTATCAGCTGAATTTGGTAGCGTGCTAGTTTGGTCTTAGCCAAATGTTTCCCAAATCCCTCTACTCCTGTTATATCGATATTTACTTGGCAGGGCGTAACCTTTCCGCTGAAGAACACCATGATTGCCTTCTCTTCCATAGGACCACCCAAACTTTGGAACTCCCAACTTTCCAATTCCAACAATCGTTCTTTGCTACTGCTGAATTTGACGCCTAGTGGTCCAAATACCAAGAACAAAACTTCTATGTAGCCTCTTTCTTGCAAATACTCTCGGAAGCTTTCAGCAGACTGAATACACAACCAACTACTTCGAGAAGTATGTTTTCGACATAATCAACTTATCAATTTTCCCTTGTAATAATGTTGTTTATCTTTATAATTCCTCAGGTCCTATAGTGGATCTTGCAGACTCCATAAGGAAAACTTATTATGACACTCATGAGGTATCAGTGACTGTTGTCAAAGAGGACCCAAACTAATAGGTACCTCGTGTTTTTGTCTGACAAGTTTGTCGAATGTTTCCTCTAACATTGCTTCTTTTTTAGATTCTCAAAAGATTGTTAGTTGTCTCCCTTGACTTTGTCCAATCATCAAAAATAAAGAAAAACAATGTTCCTCCAACCTCTCAGGTATAGAAATTCTTTAACTCTCATGTCTCTTATGTTGGCCCTTGTCTGACTAATTCTCATTTTAGGTTCTCGAAACGCCACCTCCATCCATTGGAGAAGAAAAAGCTTCTGATGGTGACCTCACTTAGATATTTCCTTCTCTAAGAGTGAAAACTCCGACCAAACCGAAAAAGTTTCCAAAGAAAAGGATTATATTGCGTAATGCTGCTTCAACATCTAACCTTTTAATTCCTCTTGCATCTAAAATGCAACAAACTCCATGTAGCCCAAAAAATCTAGATTCCCCCAAATTTTTCTCACAAGAACACCACACCAACATCCCTGAGGTATAAATCCTTCCTATTTGGAATAGTATCTTATATTTTTAGCTTCCAATTTTATGTTGACTTTGTCTTTGACAGCAGGGCGAAACAGAGACCAAAGGTTTGGATAAGGATCCTGAAGGTAGAGAAAACACAAGAAATGGGGGGTTTGAATTGTGTTCATAGAAAATATTCCCCTTTTGAAATTCTAAGCACTCAAATGATAATAGCTATAAAGACAAAGAAGATAAAATGACACAAGTATTTTATCCAAGTTCACCGTTAACTAGGCTACTCTAGTCCACCCTTGCAAGGATGGTTTCGCCTTATCCAAGGACTTAATCCACTATAACCAAAATGATTACACTTGCACGGGCAACCTCCCGGGACTAACACACAATGGCGCGTTCAGTAATTCAACTTGATATAACATTCATTGACCCAATAGAATCTCATCCCTCAAGATCTCCTACCAGGATTTCCTTGCAATGATATCCATCGGTGATCTCACAAGAGTCTGACCTTCACTCGGTCCCCTTTGAGATATGACTACCATTGGCCTAACAGAATCCGATCTCGCAAGATCTCCTATCAGGATTTCCTATAATGACCGTATCTGTTATCTTCTAGAGATCTGACTTTCACCAAGTCTCCCAAGGAATCAATCAACAATCGTTGATGTTCTTGTGTTTACTTGATTGTTTCTTCTAAGCAGATTACACAAGTGTTTTGAGCACATATTGTTTAACACCTTTCTGAGCAACAACTCCAGTGTTAAAACAATTTACAGGAATAGATATGAACAAAAACATTATACGAGCAATAACTCTAGTGTTCATTACAGTGTTTTACAAAGATGTATATGATCATAAGTTAATTAGTATCTATTAGTGTTCTTCTTCATCTTCTTGTTGAGCAAGCTACAAGAAAAAACTCCTTGCTTCTTCCGAGATCTACCAAGATGTACGTGATTGGAAGTTGAATAACATCTTATTGTGTTCTTCTTCTTTGAGCAAGCTACGAGCAACAACTCCTTGCTTCTTGTGTTTCATCCAAGATGCATATGATGATAGTTGAATGGAATCTTGTTGGAGTCTTATTTATTTCCTTTCTCTCTTCTTTAGTGGTCTTCACAATGTGTAGCATTGCAGATTTAACATCTTTAGAATCCACTACTTTCCTTTCACAAGAAGAAGCTTGATGGCCACTGGAAAAATGGTATTCAGTAACCGACTTCCAGCAATTTATCTTTGAAGCTTTGATATTCTTTTATAGCCTTTGATAGAGAGAGACATTTTGAGGATAGAACAAACTTTTCCTGCACCAACAGTTAGTTCCTAACAGATAGAATAAGGTGTAAGAGTTTAGACAGTATAAAATGATAGTTATGTATCCTGTCACTGTTCAGTGATAGCTTTCCACCTTTTCTCTGAATAATATTCTTCTATTAAGCTTGAAAACAGATGTTAAGTAAAGAAATATAGTTGTAAATCCAGCTGTTTATTCCCAATGGTCACAATGAGAGTAGTTGATAATACATTATAAAGGACTGTTATTATGCCACCCTAGGGGGTAGAGGTCACAGACACATTATGTACCTTTTGTACAATATCAAACGTTAACCATTTGAACTTTTTCTTATCTTTAGAGGCTTCAAATATATGAATGTTTGAATGTTGAAGCTTGTTGTAGAAGAATCTTTCTTAAGCCTTAGAACCTAAGTCTTGGAGTCTTCAGAACTTGTCACACAGAGCCTTGTCTTTAGAGTTTTCAACACTTGGTTGTAAGAAATTTCTTTTCTTCAGATCATTAGAACTTGTTCAACACAACCTCGTCTTCATAATCTTCAGAACTTAAAACACAGAATTAAAGCTTAGAAGGCCTCCAAAGCTTAACCACAAAGTCACGATCAGAACTTCTTGTACTAACGTTCCTTAGACACGTTGCAGAAGATAAGTTCAGAACCTTAGCTTTAACAAAACATGTAACCACATGTTTTCTTATAGAGTGTATGCTCAGAAACTAATGAAGTCACACACCTCGTATCAGATTCAGAACATTATAGCAGTAGCTACACACTAGATGAAACCATTAGTGTATACAATTATTCTCTAAGATAACATGTAAAGTCATCATCAAAATCTCAAGGCCATATGTAGAAACACTTCTTGTTCTTACAAATCCTTCTTTGGACTTTGTTAACGTGGGTGAAACCATTTCTCTGAGTCCTCAATGATAAGATGACTTTGTCAATAATACTGGTTATGAAGAACATAGTCCTCAGTGACAACCTGACAATACTACTAAAGAATCCCAACCTGTTCCAACTGAACAAGCTAGTGCCAAAAATCCTAATCTCCAATCATCTTCCACTGAAGGTGATCCTTTTCATGATGTCCAGGATGCCAACTCCCATAATTCCCTTAATCAAGTGAAAACATTGGCCTTGAAGAATCAGAATCCAACTGAAACCAAGCGACATCTTCAAAAACTTCAATAAGTCCCATTGGAATCCCATGCTCCCACTTTGACCATTGTTGCTGAGGTCGATGTCAATATTACTCTTAAACTTCAATAACTCAAAACTTATCTCCCCAAGGGTGATTTTCTTATCATGGTCGAAGAAGACGCTGAGCCCATTGCTCAATATTTGATTGAGTTTGAGGTATTTTTTAGCCAACTTAATTGAGATTTTGTCATTAGGAGGAATGCTGACCTTCGGATCAAGAATAAAATTAATGAAATGGCTCATGAGTGGGATTTCATTAAAGCTTGCAATAAGAAACTGACTGAACTCGAGGCCACAAAGCAACAACGTTTAGACAAACACCAAGAAATTGACGCTGAAATCTCTCGCTATCAGGCTCAGATTTACGGGCTTGCTAAGAAAATTGAAGAGGCTAGTCAAAGGAAGGCTACCATCGATGCTGGAAAAAATTCTCCCATTCAAGAAGCAATCGCCAATGAGGCCTTGAAAGGCATCTCTCATGGCGAAAAATCTCTCAAGCTCAAAGAAACCATTGAAACTATCAAGAAGATAATATCTCGCTTGGACCAAAGGATTCTTTATAATCAGGCGCACTTTGAGGGTTTCAACTCTAGCTTCCCAGTTTAAATGGCTTCAAATCCTTGCTCTCTTTGGATGTTTGAACGACTGTTTGATCTTTGAGGATTTTGACGTTTCCTCTGTACTCTTTTGAACTTATGGTTACCATTTTGGTTTTATTCCATTTTGGTGACCTACATATATAATATTCTTTTATTTCATGGTAATCTAAATCTCTTGAAGCATAGGTCTTTATTATTTCAAATATTTCTTGTTTACTTTAAGGATTAGTTGGTCGAAACCTAGTTCTTCAATTTCATAAGCATTCTTTGTAAATGCTTTTATAATTTGGAATAGTCCCTCCCAATTTGATGACCATTTCCCCAATGTTAGATCTATTTGGTCCACGGATATAATTAACTTCCAAACATACTCACCTATTAAGAATGTTTTTGTTTTTACTTTCTTATTATATGCTCTGGAGACTCGCTCCTTTTGTCGAATTAGCACATCTAATGCAGCCAACCTTTCTTAGTTTAAATATACTGTTTTGTAGAACATCATAATCTAGTATTGTTTCAACGAAATTTTATTTTGACATTGTACACTTACCAATTGTAGATGTATTTCAACTGGAAAAATAGCATTGCATCCAAATACTAGACGAAAAGGCGTTGAATTTGTCACCTCCTTAGAGGATGTTCAACAAGCCCATAGTATTTTGTCCAGTGTTTTATGCCAATTTTTTGGGTTCTTGGAAACATGCTTTTTAATCAAACCAATTATCACTTTATTTTCCACTTTAACCTGATTGTTGGACTGAGAATAATAAGGCATTAAGGTCATCAATTTGAATCCTGTTTCAGACGTAAATTCTTGCATATTTAGACAGATAAACACTGACCTTTGGTCTGTAGTTATAGTCTCATGAATATCAAACCTATAGATTATGTGTTTTTGAATAAATTCAATCACCATATCTTGATCCACACTAACTAAAGGTTTGGCTTCTATCCATTTGGTAAAATAATTTATTCCTACCCAGGATAAACCTATGTTTTCAAAGAAGCTGGTTGAATCTCTCCTACAATGTCTAAAGCCCATCCTCAAAAAGGCCATGGTTTAATAATTGCGTACAACTCACTTGCTGGCACATGTTGAATACCAGCATGCTTTTGACATTCTTGGAAGCCTTTTGCAAAATCAATGCAGTCTTTTAACAAGCTTGGCCAATATATGTCCTGTCAAAATAACAACCATTTTATTTTATGGCCGACTTGGTGAGCTCCACAAGCTCCACTATGAACTTCAGACACCTCCATGTATGCTTCAGTTTCTCCCAGGCATTTAAGCGATATACCCTCAGAAGTTTTCTTGAACAGTTCATTACCCATACAAATGTAGCTTAATGCCCTGTATTTTATTTTCCTGTCAGTACTTCTGATCGGACTTGCCAGATAGTCTATAATTGGCTTTCTCCAGTTTATGTCCAATAAATTGTCAATGGTAAAATTAAAAAAAATTCTTCCAGACTATCTGCCCCCCAAGCTTTTTGGATTGAGAAGTTTGTAGGTGGTGTTGCGATGACTTTCTCCCTCACTTCAACGAATTCCCTAAGCTTATTTGTTGACACCTTATAACCAGATGCGATTTGGGATAATTCATTAGCCTCCTAATTCTCTATCCTGGGTACGTGTATAATGCCCACTACTTCAAAGTCCTCCAATAGTCGATTCACAATTTCAAAGTATATCAACAAATGTTCCTTGGTACACTTATACTCTCATTTGATTTGCTTGATTACCAACTCTGAATCGCCTTTTAATTCGATTCTGATTGCGCCCAAATCTTGCAAGATTTTGATCTCGGTGATTAAGGCCTCATACTCCACCTCGTTGTTGGAACACTTTCCATCTACTCTACATTTAAATTTTTCTGGAATTCCTTTTGGAGAAATTATCAAGACTCCTACACCAGTTCCATTCTTATGGCTCGACCCATCAAAATATAATTTCCAAGGGTTCGTGTCTACCATGTTTGGGGATGGCTCGACTATTGAATGATCTATAATAAATTCTTCTATAATTTGGCCTTTCATGGCTTTTAAATGAAAATAAAACAAAGAAAACTCAGTTAATGCTAACACCCACTTCCCAATTCGACTATGTAATATGGGTTTTGATAACATATGTTTAATAATATCAAAGTGAGACGAAACATAAACATCAACTGGCTTAATATATTGTTTTAATTTCATACATGAGAAGAACAAACACATGCACAATTTTTCGATTAAACTATACCTAGTTTCTGCAAATATTAATAATCGACTAAGGTAATAAATAGGTCTTTCAACACCATTATAACCCTCTTGAGCTAACATGCTTCCTATTCTCAAGTCATACGCAACTATATACAATGTCATGTTTTTGTTTCGACTAAGTGGCAGTAAGACAAAAGGCTTTGTCATATATTCTATGATTGCATTGAAAGCCTCTTGCTGCTCTATTCCCAAATAGAATTCACTTTATTTTTTGATCTTGAGTATTTATGAGATCACCTTTGCCTTTCAACTTAGATTCGATATAAATCTCCTCAAGAAATTGATCTTCCCAAACAAAGATTGCAACTGTTTCTTCGTCGAAGGAGGCTTGAGATCCAAAATTGCTTTTGTTTTGTTTAGTTGATCTTGATGCCTTTTTATGCACTAAGACCCCTAAGAAGTATATTGCATGCACAGAGAAAGCAGATTTTCATGGATTCATTTACAAGTTATATCTCTTTTCGGATTGACACTAGGTCGAATGGTTACGGCATCACAAGTTATCAGCTGAATTTGGTAGCGCCCTAGTTTGGTCTTAGCCAAATGTGTCCCAAATACCTCTACTCCTGTTATACCGATATTTGAAGTAGTGAAAAACACAAGAAGGGGGGTTGAATTGTAAAACTGAAAATCAATGCAATGAACAAGATATTTTTATCCTGGTTCGTTTGATCTCAAACTACTCCAGTCCACCCGTCAAGGTGATTTCGCCTCTCTCCAACGAGGTCTTAATCCACTATATTCAACTGAATATTACAGACTGCTTTAACCACTGCTAAAGCCTTCTTGATGCAAACCACAACCCGGTTTGTCAAGGAAACACTTTCTTATAAAGAAGATAAATCTAAGTGTGTGATTGTTTTCTACAAAAATGTATCACAACGGTGATGTATACACAACTTAAAGCTTAGAAACTAGATTGCTAAACAATGATTGAATAAGAGAATGTGTAGTGTTTAGCAAACTGAGAGAAGGAAGATTATGATCAGCTTTTAGGCGTGTAAAGATTTTGAAGAGCATTAGCCAATTCAATCTTCAAAGTCTTGTTTATATAGCACTGAGATGTTGAACGTTGGAGCAATATTCTTGATTCAATGCTAATAACAAACTTTCCTTATCGAGCAGATCTTGTCTGGAATGAGGCCGTTGGTATTAATTTGCTTTCAATGCACAGTACCGTTGCTTACTTAATGCGAGTTCTGGCTTGGCTCATTCTGACTCTGCTTAGCTGCTGATGAACTGTTGTGTTTCTTTATCAGAGTGTTAAGCGCAGTTCTGTTCATCAGGCTTCAGCATACACGTGAGTTAATCTTCTGATTCTGACATTCTGATATGGCAACTTCTGATGCTGATGTCAGGAACCAAATTTCTGATGCTGATTAGGTGTGATCTTGCTTATACCAATCAGAGTATCTGCAAATCAGAACGTAATAATTTAGGCAGCAGATAGTTCATACATGAATCATATAAATAATATATCTTTTCACATTGTTATCATCAAAACTTAAACATAGGGTAGTAGATTCAAACTTTGTTCTAACAATCTCCCCCTTTTTGATGATGACAAAAACTAGATATTTTTTAAATGAAAATAACGTGAAAAGGTATCAGAGAGATGCATCAGAGTAAGAGGTTATCAAAGATAAGGGATAAAAAGATATCAGAGTTGAGAGATACTCCCCCTAAGTTTATTACTTCCCTTTTTTATTACAAGTGTTCTTCAGGATCAGATCTTTTTGCCTTTCTTTGAACATCAGAGTATCAGAGTCTTTGACTATCGGAAGCTTTAGATCAGCATATCAGAGCAGAGCTTCAGATCAGCGTATCAGAGCTTTTCTTGTCAGAGCTTTGCTTTGGATCAGAGTATCAGAGCGGATCAGAGCTTCAGAGCTTTTAGTCTTCAGAGTGTCCAGGAGCTTCCTTGTACCTGTAGACTTTAAGCAAAACAGAAAAAAAAAACATTTTCAAGTATAATAGAGTTAGAATGTTCGAGAATTTCTGTCTTAGTTAACCGTTATTGTTTAAAATATCATTCTTGTTCTCCCCCTTTTTGTCAGCAATCAAAAAGTGTAGGTGATGTGCTAAAACAATTAAGATCAGAAAAAACTTGTCATATTAAAAAGGTTCAGAATCAAACAAAACATATTCAAACAGTACATCAGAAAATCAAAGAAAACATGAAAATGACATGAATAAAAAAAACTAAGGTTGAGGAGGAAAGCGTGTGAACAGGTTCTCCAGCATGGCTTTGATCTGATCAGCAGCCTCATTCTGCTTGTGCACCATGCTGACAACAGTGTCAATCTTGCTATCCTGCACATCCATTCTTTCTTTCATCTTCTGGTCGTTTTCATCCATCCTCTGCTGCAGACGCATGTCATTCAGCTTCAGCTCTTCCAGAGTCTGCCTGTCCAAGGCAGCTTGAGAAACATCAGAAGCAGGAAGCTTCTGAGAGCTTTCTGCAACATCTTCTGCTTGACTTGCTTCAGCTTGAATGGTCTTGTCTTCTTCTGGTTGCACCTTTGAAGCTAGCTGTTTCTCAGACCAAGGTTCACTATCCAGAGGGAGCACAGCTTCCTGAGGCAGCTGACTTTCAACTTCCTTCAGCAGCTTGCTGAAGTTCTGTTGTGCCTGCTCATAGTTGATATCCTGCAACTTGAGGGCTTCAGCATGTACCCAAAGTCTGAATTGTGACCAGAGCTGATCAGAAGCAGCTGGGTCAATCATTCTAGGACAGACTTGCTTCAGAGAAGCAATCCATTGCTACAAACCTGTTTCAAAATTCATAATACCAGAGCCAACATCTGGTTGTTTTGGTTTTGGGATGGCTATTTTGTGTTTCATATCAGCAAGACGGTCAAGGCTGGTTAAGTCTATGAAGGTCCTGCTGGGGTTTTCGGTGGTTTGCTTGGCAGCTGTTTGTTTTGGAGATGGAGTGGGAGAATCAGAAATTATGATTGGACTGTTTGGTGTTTTGGGAGTATTGGGTGGTGTAGATTCTGGTGAGGATGCCAATTGGGGCATGGTGACTATTGTTCCACATGGAAGCTGGATTGCCAGAGGTTGTGGTTCAGATGATTGAGGTGAATGAGGTTCAGAGGGTGGATGAGTTTGAGTTTCAGAGTAATGACACTCAGGTTGAGGTGATGGTGGATGAATTTCTGGTTGAGGAGAGGGAGACGGAATTGCTGGTTGAGGAGAAGTTGTTGGAATTTCTGGTTGTTCAGGGATAAGGGGTTCTTCTGGAATGGATGAGAGAGGTTGTTGTTGTTCTGGTTCTTCAGCAGATTGCTGTTGTTCTGGTTGTGGAGGAGGGACAATTTGTGGTTCAGAGTTTGGATTGGCGGAGTGATCAGAAGTGTGTTGATCAATGTCAGACAGCACTTTGTCAATTGCTGATGTTGTTGAGATTGTTGGTTTGGGATGTTTGGTTCTGGGTCTTCTGAGTTTTAATGCCTCAGAAGGGTCATCTTCTGGTTCAGTTTCATCTATTGTTGGGATGGGGATTGAGATTCTATGAGAGATTGGAGGTGGAATAGATGCTGGAATAGTAGAAGAATTTAAAACAGAAGCAGCAGATAAATTACCTCTTTTCTTGGGTGTCTTCTGGGATGATCCTTCTGAAGGTGCCTTCCTCTTCTTCGTCTTCTTCAGAGTCACTTTTGGTTGAGGTTGATGCAGATCTTTGATAATCAGATTTGGATCTGTACCATCTGCCTTGCACGCGTCTAAGTATCTGAGAACCACCTCTGGTTTAGATTCTATCTCAGAAAATAAAGGAAAGTCACTCAGTGGAACTCTTCTGCTGGTGATATCAGCAATAGGAGTAGCTCTGGGTTCCTTTTTGATATTCTCTATCAACTTCATTTTCTTCAAGTTCTTCACGTTCAGAGGCTTCCCAACTGTTGGTTCAATGGTGCTTAACTCTTGAGCTTCTATCAGATGCTCTATCAGCCTATTCTCTGTCAGAATATCTGATATCAACCTTCCAAAGGGTATCCAGTCCCTCTTTGTTCTTTCTTCTTCCCTGGTTTCCTTCACGCTTGTTCTGAGGTGGTTGAACAGAATATGAGCCAAGTTGATTTTTACCTTCTGATCAATAAAGTAGATCAGAAACTGCTGATCCACATTTATGTAATCAGGTGAACTAGTTGGCTTCCTATGGTTGAAGCACCCCAGAATTATCTTCGCCCAAACTCTGTGATGATCCTTCAGATCTTTGATCTTGCTGCTGGGCACCCCATGGGTGAAAATCCTTTCAGCTATCACGCCCACGTCAGCACATCTCTCAGCCATATCAATACAGCGGACGCCACCGCTACTGTAACCGATTAACCTTGCTATGTGATCCTCAATGATCACAATCTTCTTCCCCATAACGAAGGAGGTGACTAGATGCGTTGAAGCCTTCGCATGAATCCAGAACTCCTTGACTAACATAGGGAATGTTGGTCCAACCAACCTGTCAAAATACCTTTCCCATTTCGGTGCCCTAACTTCTTCTGTTAGGTCAAAACCGTTCTCCTTCAAGCTTCCAAAATCAATGATCAATTCAGATAACACTTCAAGATTCTTCACAGGAGTGAGGAGTGTTCTGAATGGCACTTGATACTGTTCAGATGATGCTTTCTTCTGAGGACCTGCAGAAGCACTGCTGGAGGTTGCCATGTTCACACTAAAAGATTTTGAGAAGAAACTGAGAAAAAGGGTTTTGCAAGAGATGAACACAGAAAAATGCAGAGAATGCTTGAGATTTAGTGAGAAACTGTAAAGAATTAGAATGAGAGGTTAATGTGTTTAAATAGAGTTCAGAATATTTTGAAAAAATAAACGTTTTTAAGAAATAGAAAAATCATGATTGCGTTTTAAAAGCATGATTACTTTTATTAAATGCTTGCTGATTTTGGGGGATTTTAGAAAGATACTTAAAAACGGTTACCAGACATGTGTCTCAATGCACCCAATCAGCGTTTTGCCTTCTCAGAAGCGTGCACGCGTTCTGCTTCAGAGATTTGCTGATGATTGGATGACACTTGTTTGATGTAGTGATCAGCACGTCTGTCTTTGAGCTTAGACTCTCAGATCTTTAGACTTGCATCTGATACAATCTGCATGCTCTATCTTTCTGAAAGAAGATTGATCAGAAGTTCACAGTAAAACAATTACATTCTGAAGGTAAATATATGGAATTAAAACATTTTCACTCTGGACATACTTTCATGCTGAGATGTTTCAGAATGAAATTAAACCTATCTTCTGAAAGGGGTTTAGTAAAGATATCAGCCCATTGATGGTCTGTATCTATATATTTTAAGTTCAAAATTCCTTTCTGAATATAGTCCCTAATGAAGTGATGTTTTATTTCTATATGCTTAGCTCTAGAATGTAAAATGGGATTCTTACTTAAGCAAATAGCAGAAGTATTATCAGAGTATAGGAATGTTACTCTCAAAAATCTGGAAGTCTTCAAGCTGACTTTTCATCCAGAGCATTTGTGTGCTACATCCTGCTGCTGCTATGTACTCAGCTTCTGTTGTTGATAGCGCAATTGTTGATTGCCTTTTGCTGGACCAAGAGATCAGATTTTCTCCCAGAAACTGGCAACTTCCAGAAGTACTTTTACGCTCCACTCTGTCTCCATCAAAATCAGCATCGCAGTAGCCTACTAAGCTGTAATCACTAGATTTTCTATAAAACAAACCCAGATTAGTAGTACCTTTCAGATACTTGAAAATTCGCTTAACAGCTGTTAAGTGAGATTCTCTAGGATCTGATTGGAATCTAGCACAGATACAAACACTGAATAATATGTCAGGTCTTGAAGCAGACAGATAGAGGAGAGAACCAATCATACCTCTGTAGACTTTATGTTCTACATTTTTGCTTACCTCTTCTCTTTCCAGAATGCACGTGGGATGCATTGGAATCTTTGATGGCTTACATTCTGAGAGGTCAAATTTCTTCAGAAGATCTCTGATGTATTTGCTCTGATGAATGTAAGTTCCCTCTGGAGTTTGATTGATCTGAATTCCTAGAAAGAATTTCAGTTCCCCCATGAGGCTCATCTCAAATTCTGCCTACAGACACTTAGCAAATTTTCTTCCAAGAGAAGGATTAGTAGAACCAAAAATAATATCATCAACATAAATTTGACAGACTAAGATGTCATTCTTAACTGATTTACAGAATAGAGTAGTGTCCACTTTCCCTCTGGTGAATTCATTTTCTAATAGAAAGTTACTTAGCCTTTCATACCAAGCTCTGGGAGCTTGTTTCAGACCATATAGTGACTTCTTTAGTTTGAAAACATGTTCTGGATGTTTTGTATTTTCAAAACCAGGGGGTTGGTGTACATAAACTTCTTCTTCTATATAACCATTTAAGAATGCACTTTTGACATCCATCTAATACAGAGTGATGCCTCTATTAACAGCAAATGAAATTAAAAGTCTGATAGATTCTAACCTGGCGACTGGAGCAAAGGTTTCTGTATAGTCTATCCCCTCTTGCTGACTATAACCTTGTGCAACCAGTCGTGCCTTGTTTCTGATGACTTCACCTTGTTCATTTAGCTTGTTTCTGAACACCCATCTTGTTCCAATGACGTTGAATCCTTTTGGTCTGGGAACGAGATCCCATACGTCGTTTCTGGTGAATTGATTCAGCTCTTCTTGCATTGCCAGAATCCAGTCATTATCCAGAAGTGCTTCATCAATAGAAGAAGGTTCAATCAGAGACACAAGTCCCATGAGAGTTTCTTCAGAGTTTCTGAAGCTTGCTCTTGTTCTGATTGGATCTTCCTTTCTTCCTAAGATAGTCTCTTCTGGGTGATCCAAGCTGCTTCTGGGTAATCTCTTCTGAGGTTGATCAGCAGCTGTTGTAGGATTGCTAGCAGTGCTCCTTTCAGACGTTGAAGGAGTGTCTCTGTTGAGAGCTTCTGATGACTTGTCTTCAGAACCTGTAAATTCAATTTCCATACCTGCAAAAACTTCATTCTGCTTTGACTTTTCAGAGTCAAGCTTATCATCAAAACGAACACTGATTGATTCTTCCACAATCTGTGTTTCTGTATTGTATACTATGTACCCTCTTGAGCGTTCAGAGTATCCTAACATAATACACTTATGTGCTTTAGAGTCAAACTTGTTCAAATAATTCTTTGTATTTAACATAAAACAAGTACATCCAAATGGATGAAAATATGAAATGTTGGGCTTTCTGTTCTTCCATAATTCATATGGAGTCTTTTCCAGAATAGGTCTTATTGAGATTCTATTCTGAATGTAGCACGTTGTGTTTATTGCCTCTGCCCAGAAGGTCTTAGCAACGTTTGTCTCATTGATCATGGTTCTGGCCATTTCTTGCAATGTTCTGTTCTTTCGTTCTACAACTCCATTTTGTTGGGGAGTTCTAGGACAAGAGAAATCATGCAGAATGCCTCTGTCATTAAAGAATGACTCAAAATCTTTGTTTTCAAATTCTCCACCATGATCACTTCTGACTTTAACGATTCTAAGATCCTTTTCATTCTGAACTTGGTTACAGAAGGTAACAAACACAGAGTGTGACTCGTCCTTGTGTCTTAAGAACTTTACCCATGTCCATCTGCTATAGTCATCTACAATTACTAACCCATACTTCTTGCCACTGACTGAGGCAGTTTTAACTGGTCCAAATAAGTCAATGTGCAAAAGTTCTAATGGCTTAGAGGTAGAAACAACATTTTTGGATTTAAAAGAAGGTTTTGCAAACTTGCCTTTCTGACATGCTTCACACAGAGCATCTGAATTGAACTTCAAATTAGGAAGTCCTCTGACCAGATTGAGTTTGTTAATCTGAGATATTCTTCTCATACTAACATGCCCCAATCTTCTGTACCAGATCCACTGCTCGTTGTTAACAGACAGAAGGAATTTTACATTCTAACTCTTTAGTTCAGAAAGTTTGATTTTGTAAATATTGTTTTTCCTCTTACCATTAAACAGGATAGTCCCATCTTTCTGACTAACAGCTTTACATGATTTTTGATTAAAGATTATATCATAACCGTTATCACTTAATTGACTTATGGATAACAGATTATGCATCAATCCATCTACTAGAAGAACATTATTAATAGAGGGAAGATTTCCATTACCTACAGTTCCAGAGCCAATTATCTTTCCCCTCTGATTGCCTCCAAAACCAACATGGCCTCCAGGCTTAAGTTCCAGGCTTTGGAACATATGCCTTCTTCCCGTCATGTGTCGCGAGAAGCCAGAGTCCAGGTACCATGACTGGTGTTTCTGACTTGCTGCTAAAGATATCTCTTCAGTATCTGATTCTGAGTCTGATTCAGAAGCTTCACTATCTTCTGAGATGTTAGCCATGAGAGCTATGTTTTCCCTCTCATCATCTGATTCTGAGTCAGCTTCAGACGAGTCAGAGTCATCCCATGTAGCCATGAGACTTTTCTTCTTCTCTCTTCCAAACTTCTTTTTGGGCTTTTCCCTCTGAAGCTTTGGGCAGTCACTCTTATAGTGTCCTTGCTCATTGCACTCATAGCAGATGATGTCCTTGGTGTTTGGATTTTTGCTACTAGAGGAGCCTTCAGATCTTCTGTATCCAGAGGAAGAATCTGTCCTTCTGTATCTGGAAGAAGACTCGTTCTGATCAGATCTTCTGGGATTCCTGAACTTCCTTTGTCTTTGCTTCCACAGTTGATTTACTCTTCTGGAGAGGAGGGAGAGTTCGTCTTCTTCTGATGAGGATCCATCAGATGTTTCTTCAACTGCCTGCAAAACTTTAGACTCAGATTTTTTGTTAGATTTTAATGCTAAAGGCTTACCTTGCTTCTGAGGCTCGTCAGCTTCTAGCTCTATCTCATGACTTCTGAGGGAGCTGATAAGTTCCTCCAGAGTGATTTTGTTGAGATCTTTAGCTAGCTTCAGAGCTGTAACCATTGGTCTCCACTTCTTGGGTAAACTTCTGATGATTTTCTTGACATGGTCAGCAGTAGAGTATCCTTTGTCCAGAACCTTGAGACCAGCTACCAGAATCTGGAATCTTGAGAACATTGTTTCAATGGATTCAGATTCTTCCATTTTGAACGCCTCATACTTCTGAATGAGCGCCAGAGCTTTAGTTTCTTTGACCTGAACGTTGCCCTCATGCGTCATTCTGAGTGAGTCGAAAATGTTCTTTGCTATGTCTCTGTTGGAGATCTTTTCATATTCAGTATAGGAGATGGCGCTGAGGAGGATGGTTCTGGCCTTGTGGTGATTCTTGAAGTCACGCTTTTGTTGGTCAGACATTGTTTTTCTATCAATCTTCTGACCGCTTGCATTCACAGGGTGCGTGTATCCATCTGTCACCATATCCCACAGATCAGCATCATGTGCCAGAAAGAAGCTTTCAATTCTGTCTTTCCAGTAATCAAAGTTTTCTCCATCAAAGACTGGAGGTTTGCCGCTGAATCTGTCTCTGTCCTCATTGTTGTCATTGCTGGTGTGAGAATAGTTTCCTGCCATTGTGTTTTTCTGACGCTGGATCTTGTACTGACACGGTTAAGTGTTTTAGCTCAGAACCAGGCGCTCTGATGCCAATTGAAGTAGTGAAAAACACAAGAAGGGGGGTTGAATTGTAAAACTGAAAATCAATGCAATGAACAAGATATTTTTATCCTGGTTCGTTTGATCTCAAACTACTCCAGTCCACCCGTCAAGGTGATTTCGCCTCTCTCCAACGAGGTCTTAATCCACTATATTCAACTGAATATTACAGACTGCTTTAACAACTGCTAAAGCCTTCTTGATGCAAACCACAACCTGGTTTGTCAAGGAAACACTTTCTTATAAAGAAGATAAATCTAAGTGTGTGATTGTTTTCTACAAAACTGTATCACAACTGTGATGTATACACAACTTAAAGCTTAGAAACTAGATTGCTAAACAATGATTGAATAAGAGAATGTGTAGTGTTTAGCAAACTGAGAGAAGGAAGATTATGATCAGCTTTTAGGCGTGTAAAGATTTTGGAGAGCATTAGCCAATTCAATCTTCAAAGTCTTGTTTATATAGCACTGAGATGTTGAACGTTGGAGCAATATTCTTGATTCAATGCTAATAACAAACTTTCCTTATCGAGCAGATCTTGTCTGGAATGAGGCCGTTGGTATTAATTTGCTTTCAATGCACAGTACCGTTGCTTACTTAATGCAAGTTCTGGCTTGGCTCATTCTGACTCTGCTTAGCTGCTGATGAACTGTTGTGTTTCTTTATCAGAGTGTTGAGCGCAGTTCTGTTCATCAGGCTTCAGCATACACGTGAGTTAATCTTCTGATTCTGACATTCTGATATGGCAACTTCTGATGCTGATGTCAGGAACCAAATTTCTGATGCTGATTAGGTGTGATCTTGCTTATACCAATCAGAGTATCTGCAAATCAGAACGTAATAATTTAGGCAGCAGATAGTTCATACATGAATCATATAAATAATATATCTTTTCACATTGTTATCATCAAAACTTAAACATAGGGTAGCAGATTCAAACTTTGTTCTAACAATATTTACTTGGCAGGGCGTAACCTTTCCACTGAATAACACCATGATTTCCTTCTCTTCCATAGGACCACCCATACTTTGGAACTCCAAACTTTCCAATTCCAACAATTGTTCTTTGCTACTGCTGAATTTGACGCCTAGTGGTCCAAATACCAAGAACAAAACTTCTCTGTAGCCTCCTTCCTGCAAATACTCTCGGAAGCTTTCAGTAGACTGGATACACAACCAACTATAGTGGATCTTGCAGACTCCATAAGGAAAACTTATAATGACACTCAGAAGGTATAAGTGACTGTTGTCAAAGAAGACCCAAACTAACAGGTACCTCGTGTTTTTGTCTGACAAGTTTGACGAAAGTTTCTTCTAACATTTCTTCTTTTTTAGATTCGTAAAATATTGTTAACTGTCGCCCTTGACTCTGTCCAATCTTCAAAAGTAAAGAAAAACAATGTTCCTCCAACCTCTCAGGTATAGAAATTCTTCAACTCTCATGTCTCTTATGTTGGGCCTTGTCTGACTAATTCTCATTTTAGGTTCTCAAAACGCCACCTCCATCCATTGGAGGAGAAAAAGCTTTCGATGGTGACTTCACTTAGATATTCCCTTCTCTAAGAGTGCAAACTCCGACCAAACCGAAAAAGTTTCCAAAGAAAAGGATTATATTGTGTAATGCTACTTCAAAATCTAACCTTTTAATTCCTCTTGCATCCAAAATACAACAAGCTCCATGTAGCCCAAAAAATCCAGATTCCCCCAAATCATTCTCATAAGAACACCACACCAACATCCCTTAGGTATAAATCCTTCCTATTTGGAATAGTATCTTAGATTTTTAGCTTCCAATTTTATGTTGACTTTGTCATTGACAGCAGGGTGAAATAGAGACCAAAGGTTTGGATAAGGATCCTGAAGGTAGAGAAAACACAAGAAATATGGGGTTTGAATTGTGTTCAGAGAAAACTTTCCCCTTTTGAAATTCTAAGCACTCAAATGATAATAGCTATAAAGACAAAGAAGAGAAAATGACACAAGTATTTTATCCAAGTTCACCGTTAACTAGGCTACTCTAGTCCACCCTTGCAAGGATGATTTCACCTTATCTAAGGACTTAATCCACTATAACCAAAATTATTACACTTGCACGGGCAACCTCCGGTGACTAACACACAATGACGCGTTCAGTAATTCAACTTGATATAACGTTCATTGACCCAATAGAATCTAATCCCTCAAGATCTCCTACCAGGATTTCCTTACAATAATATCCATCAGTGATCTCACAAGAGTCTGACCTTCACTTGGTCCCCTTTGAGATATGACTACCATTGGGCTAACAGAATCCGATCTCGCAAGATCTCCTATCAGGATTTCCTATAATGATTGTATTTGTTATCTTCTTGAGATCCGGCTTTCACCAAGTCTCCCAAGGAATCAATCAACAACCATTGATGGCCTTGTGTTTACTTTATTTCTTATTCTAAGAAGATTACACAAGTGTTTTGAGCACATATTGTTTAACACCTTTTCGAGCAACAACTCTAGTGTTAAAACAATTTACATGAAGAGATATGAACAAAAATACTATACGAGCAACAACTCTAGTGTTCATTAAGTGTTCTGCAAAGATGTAAATAATCATAAGTTGAGTAGCATCTATTAGTGTTCTTCTTTATCTTCTTGTTGAGCAAGCTACAAGTAAAAGCTCCTTACTTCTTCTGAGATCTACCAATATGTACGTGATTGGAAGTTTAATAACATCTTATTGTCTTCTTCTTCTTTCAGCAAGCTACGAGTAACAACTCCTTGCTTCTTGTGTTTCATCCAAGATGCATATGATGATAGTTTATTGGAATATTGTTGGAGTCTTATTTATTTCCTTTCTCTCTTCTTTAGTGGTCTTCACAATGTGTAGCATTGCAGCTTTAACATCTTTAGAATCCACTACTTTCCTTTCACAGGAAGAAGCTTGATGGCCAATGGAAAAATTGTATTCAGTAACCGGCTTCAAGCAATTTATCTTTGAAGCTTTGATATTATTTTATAGCCTTTGACAGAGAGAGACATTGTGAGGATAGAATAAACTTTTCCTGCACCAACAGTTAGTTCCTAACAGATAGAATAAGGTCTAAGAGTTTAGACAGTATAAAATGATATTTATGTATCCTGTCACTGATCAATGATAACTTTCTACCTTTTCTCTGAATAATATTTTTCTATTAAGCTTGAAAATAGAGATATGTTAAGTTAAGAAATATAGTTGTAAATCCAGTTGTTTGTTCCCAATGGTCACAATGAGAGTAGTTGACAATACATTATAAAGGACTGTTGTTATGCCACCCTAGGGGGTAAAGGTCACAAACACTTTATGTAACTTTTGTACAATATCACACTTTAACCATTTGAACTTTCTTCTTATCTTCATAGGCTTCAAATATATGAATGTTTGAACATTGAAGCTTGTTGTAGAAGAATCTTTGTTAAGCCTTAGAACCTAAGTCTTGGAGTCTTCAGAACTTGTCACACAGAACCTTGTCTTTAGATTCTTCAACACTTGGTTGTAAGAAATTTCTTTTCTTCAGATCATAAGAACTTGTTCAACCTAACCTCGTCTTCATAATCTTCAGAACTTGTAACACAGAAGTAAAGCTTAGAAGGCCTCCAAAGCTTAACCACAAAGTCACGATCAGAACTTCTTGTACTAACGTTCCTTAGACACGTTGCAGAAGATAAGTAGAACCTTGAGTTCAACAAATCACGTAACCACATGTTTTCTTATAGAGTTTATGTTCATAACGTAATGACGTCACACACCTCGTATCAGATTCAGAACATTATAGCAGTAGCTACACACTAGATGAAACCATTAGTGTATACAATTGTTCTCTAAGATAACATATAAAGTCATCATCAAAATCTCAAGGCCATATGTAGAAACACTTCTTGTTCTTACAGATCCTTCTTTGGACTTTGTTAACATGGGTGAAACCATTTCTCTGAGTCCTCAATAATAAGATGATTTTGTCAATAAGACTGGTTATGCAGAACATAGTCCTCAGTGACAACCTGACAATACTACTAAAAAATCCCAACCTGTTCCAACTTAACAAGCTAGCACCAAAAATCCCAATCTCCAATCATCTACCACTGAAGGTGATCCTTTTCATGATGTACAGGATGCCAACTCCCATAATTCCCTCAATCAAGTGAAAACATTAGCCTTGAAGAATCAGAATCCAACTGAAACCATACGACATCTTCAAAAACTTTGACAAGTGCCGTTGGAATCCCGTACTCCCAATTTGACCATTGTTGATGAGGTCGATGTCAATTTTTCTCTTAAACTTCAATAACTCAAAACTTATCTTCCCAAGGGTGATTTTCTTATCATGGTCAAAGAAGACGCTGAACTGGGAAGAGTTATTTTCAAGATGATTGATAAACTCAATTGTTACAATCTTCCTGAGCCCATTTCTCAATATTTGATTGAGTTTGAGGCCTTTTTCAGCCAACTTATTTGAGATTTTGTCATTAGGAGGAATGCTGACCTTCGGATCAAGAACAAAATCAATGAAATGGCTCATGAGTGGGATTTCATTGAAGCTTGCAATAAGAAACTGACTGAACTCGAGGCCACAAAGAAACAACATTTAGACAAACACAAAGAAATCAACGCTGAAATCTCTCGCTATCTGACTCATATTGACGAGCTTGCTAAGAAAATTGAAGAGGCTAGTCAAAGGAAGGTTGTCATCGATGCTGGGAAAAGTTCTCCCATTCAAGAAGCAATCACCAATGAGGCCTTGAAAGGCATCTCTCATGGCGAAAAAGCTCTCGAGATCAAAGAAACCATTGAAACTATCAAGAAGATAATATCTCGCTTGGACCAAAGGATTCTTTATAATCAAGCGCACTTTGAGGGTTTCAACTCTAGCTTCCCGGTTTAACTGGCTTCAAACCCTTGCTCCTTTTGGATGTTTGAATGACTGTTTGATCTTTGAGGCTTTTGATGTTGCCTTTGTACTCTTTTGAACTTATGGTTACCATTTTGGTTTTATTCCATTTTGGTGACCAACATATATAATATTCTTTTATTTCATGGTAATTTAAAGCCCAGCCTCAAAAAGGCCATGGTTTAATAATTGCGTACAACTCACTTGCTGGCACATGTTGAATACCAGCATGTTTTTGACATTCTTGGAAGCCTTTTGCAAAATCAATGCAGTCTTTTAACATGCTTGGCCAATATATGTCCTGTCAAAATAACAACCATTTCATTTTATGGCCGACTTGGTGAGCTCCACAAGCTCCATTATGAACTTCAGACACCTCCATGTATGCTTCAGTTTCTCCCAGGCATTTAAGCGATATACCCTCAGAAGTTTTCTTGAACAGTTCATTACCCATAAAAATGTAGCTTAATGCCTTGTATTTTATTTTCCTGTCAGTACTTCTGACCGGATTTGCTAGATAGTCTATAATTTCTTTCGCCAGTCTATGTCCAATAAATTGCCAATGGCAAAATATAAAAAATTTCTTCTAGACTATCTGCCCCCCAAGCTTTTTGGATTGAGAAGTTTGTAGGTGGTTTTGCGATGACTTTCTCCCTCACTTCGACGAATTCCCTGAGCTTATTCATCGACACCTTATAACCATATGCGATTCGGGATAATTCATTAGCCTCTTAATTCTCTATCCTGGGTACATGCGTAATGCCCACTATTTCAAAGTCCCTCAATAGTCGATTCACAATTTCAAAGTATATCAACAAATATTCCTTGATACACTTATACTCTCATGTGATTTGCTTTATTACCAACTCTGAATCGCCTTTTATTTCGATTCTGACTGCGCCCAAATCTTGCAAGATTTTGATCTCGGTGATTAAGGCCTCATACTCCATCTCGTTGTTGGAACACTTTCCATCTACTTTACATTTAAATTTTTCCGGCATTCCTTTTGGATAAATTATCAAGACTCCTACACAAGTTCCAT
Organism: Vicia faba; assembly: GCA_948472305.1. Taxonomy (NCBI): domain Eukaryota; kingdom Viridiplantae; phylum Streptophyta; class Magnoliopsida; order Fabales; family Fabaceae; genus Vicia; species Vicia faba. The sequence goes on from OX451736.1 coordinate 1,301,371,890, forward strand.
TCTTATGGCTCGACCCATCAAAATATAATTTCCAAGGGTTTGTGTCTACCATGTTTGGGGATGTCTCCACTATTGAATGATCTATAATAAATTCTTCCACAATTTGTCCTTTCATGGCTTTTAAAGGAAAATAAAACAAAGAAAACTTAGTTAATGCTAACACCCACTTCCCAATTCGACTATGTAATATGGGTTTCGATAACATATGTTTAATAACATCAAAGTGAGACGAAACATAAATATCAACTGGCTTAATATATTGTTTTAATTTCATACATGAGAAGTACAAACACATGCACAATTTTTCGATTAAACTTACCTAGTTTCTGCAAATATTAATAATCGACTAAGGTAATAAATAGGTCTTTCAACACCATTATAATCCTCTTGAGCTAACATGCTTCCTATTGTCAAGTCAGACGCAACTATATACAATCTCATGTTTTTGTTTCGACTAGGTGGCAGTAAGACAAAAGGCTTTGTCATATATTCTTTGATTGCATTGAAAGCCTCTTGCTTCTCTTTTCCTCAATAGAATTCACTTTATTTTTTGATCTTGAGTATTGACGAGAACACCTTTGTCTTGCCACTTAGATTCGATATAAATCTCCTCAAGAAATTGATCTTCCCCAACAAAGATTGCAACTGTTTCTTCGTCGAAGGAGGCTTGAGATCCAAAATTGCTTTTGTTTTGTTTAGTTGATATTGATTCCTTTTTTATGCACTACAACGCCTAAGAAGTCTATTGCATGCACAGAGAAAGTAAATGTTGTTCCTTTTATTAAGGAAAATGGAACTCTTAGAGTTTTCATAGATTTTAAGGATTTAAATAAAGCGACTCCTAAGGATGAATATTCGATGCCAGTGATATAAATATTAGTCGATTCAACTACATATTTTGAATATTTGAGCATGCTTGATTGATATTCTGGATATAACCAGATTTTTATAACAGATGGGGATGTGCCCAAAACGGAATTTCAATGTCCAGGGGCCTTAGGGACTTATGAATAGGTTGTAATGCCATTCAGTTTTAAAAAATGCCGAACTTGCTATCCATTTGACATAACTTGCACTTATGATGAACTTGCTCTTAAGAAGTCTTTCGATCTCATGTTTGATCTTCAACGTGATTTCTGGGGAGAATCTCAGAGGATTTTTCTTTATCGTCCTTTTCCCTTGTTGGATAGGCAGGCGATGATCCACTACGCTTCAAATCAATTAGGACATTTCACTATAGTCCCAAGCAAAGCAATATTTATATTCTCTGAACAATTTAACCAATTGAGCCTTCATCTTTGACCCAAATTGCGTACTGATGTAAGTTGGTCTTTTTATCACACCATCGCCTAGATCCACTTCTTCTAAAGGATCTTAAGCCTGCATTTTCTACATAGAACTCAATGGGTCTTTTTCAAACCCAAAGGCTCATTACCGTAGATACAATCTAGCCTTCGGTTTTCTGAAGTTGATGTTTGGCCATAATGGCCTTCTCAATTTTCTGTATTAGCTTTGACAACCAAATCCTACAACCTTTCGGCTTCCAAAGTCGATTTTATTTTATTTTCAGCCACATAGTCCGAAATTCGAGCCAGCGTTTCTGACTCATTAGTCATTCCCTTCGACCACATTTCACTCTGTAGGTGGATTCAGTTCCCTGGGCATATTTTCTTCTTCGATGTCCCATATGAATCCATGATATGGATCCAAACTTAGAAAACCATTTGCATTTTCTTCAGAAATGTAAACCTCATTGTCACAAGGCACCACATTTTCTAAATGTTAGTAAAAATATTTCTTTCCGACTTTGCTCTCATCGATCTTGTAATAACTCTTATCAGCTTCTATATTCTCGACGACACCATCTTTCCTCCAAATGAATATCCTTTGGTGTAGGGTTGATGGCATTGCCCCTATCCCGTGGATCCATTCACGTCCCAATAACAAATTAAAATTTGCTTTGTAATTTATTACCGTGAAGAGCGTCGACCTGGTGGTTGTGCCGACTACCAATTCGACCTGGAAGACTCCTAGTATACTACTGGTTTTCTTCTCGTAGTTGGATAAAACCATGTTATATGGTCGAAGATCAGTTCCACACTTTCCCATTTTCTTGAACAAGGCATAGGGCATTAAGTTCACAGTTGCCCCCTATCGACAAATACTTTGTTTACCAGCATACCATTCACTTTTTCCTTTATAAACAAGGGTTTGAGGTGACACAACATGCCTGGACTTGGTTTTTCAAACATAGAATTTTTCTCCTCCACCACACCTCTATTCATAACATAGTAGCAAAATGGCTTTCCGTCAGTGGTATCATCTGGGACGTATTCGTCTTCACTTTCTGTCACCTCCGACACTCTATCAATTTCTATAGGAAAAACAGACACAATGCCACATTTAATGATGAAATCTTCTTCGTAGTTATCTTCGATCATATTATCTTCAAGAGGATCATATTCATCTCCCTCTTCTTCAGGTAGAGGCTTATATTCATCCTTCTCTTCATCTTCAGTCATGGGAGTATATTCTGCATTTTGTGTTGCTATCACCTCCTTAGTTCCTAAAGGTTCTATTCTCATCGCCAATCTCTGATTTTCTATAATCTTATCTTTTTCACACAACCTCTGTTTTTGGTAACCTCTTTTCTGAACCGGAGTTTCAACGGGTTATATAGCACCCACTGTCTTTAGATTTTCGACAGGCCTCATAATTTCCATGTCCTTTATAATTTTGATAGACTTCATCTGTGATGACGAGGCTTATTTTCCAGCTTTCTTAATTCTCTGATACGCCTCCACTTCATTTTGGTCAGCAAAATTTTCCCTTTATAGTTGGGAGAAACCTAATATCCCTTTTTGTCCTTGGCCTCAGTTTCTTGGAACACCACTCTCCACTTTTGCCTTTTCCCTCCTTTTTTACTCACTGGTTCCACCCATTTTTCTCGTGGGATATCTGACAGAGGAAGAAAGGTTTTCAGTCGAGGGTGCTGAAATAACCTCCTATATTCTTCATTGCATCGAGGGACTCCCTCTTTGTTAAACACAAATCTTGGCACTAGAGGCTTTTCTTCCTTGAGATCCTCTTTTGTTTCAGCTTCATATTTTTCAGTCGCTTTCTCATCATACACAACATTGCACCTTGGACATAATTTGGCTTTGATACATTCACTTTGCATTTTTTCTGAAAATCTTCCAAACTTTCCTCAGGTCGAGGATAAACTGCTGGTAACTCACCTTCCATCTTCGCGTCAAAGTTTCAGTAGCTTTTACCATCAAACCTTTTATGTCGACACCCTCGGTAGCGTCAACCATCATGCACTCAAAATTCTTTGCATATAAAGCCTCTTCGACCTTCAACAGATTTGTGCCCACCTGCATCTTTGGATTCTCGCCAAATTAAAGTCTACCTTCTTTCAGAGCTTCCTGCACCAAATTCCTGAAAAGGACACATTGAGATGTTTTATGACCATGAAAGTTATGAAATTTTCAGAATCCCTGTTTCTTCTTTTGTTCAAGTGGGGGATTCTTTAGACCCTGAGGCACAATAATCCGACCATCAGTTACTAACAAATCAAATATTTCATCACACGTAGTTATATCGAAAGTGTTAGTTTTGTGATGACCTTGCCACTTTTCTCGGTTTCGACAGGATTTTTGCCGTTTGATGGCCTCAATGGTTTACAAGCATAAGGAATCCCAGGCTGAAGTTCAACCACATTAACCTCAATTTCTTCCACTGATCTGGCATCGTCGAAAGAATACTCTTTCGTGGCTACATAAGCAACCTTCCTTTTCTTCTGATACTTGTTGACTTTGGCTTTCTCAGCTTTTAAACGTTCGATTTGTCGAACCCTAATAGCCAATTGCGCCATATCCTTTAAATATTGAGTATTTAATTTTTTCCCGATCGAATAGTCTAGGCCATTCGCAACCATTTCGACTAACTCATGCTCAGGGACTTGCGTAACGCACTTCACTTTCAAAAGTCTGAACTTGTTCAAGTACTGGTCGATTGACTAAGAAGCTACTCGTTTGACACCAACAAGTTCTGTTAGACTGATTTTTGATTGTCCCAAGTAAAAAAATTCATGGAATAACTTCTCCAATTGGGTCCACGTGTGGATCAAATTGGGAGGTAGCGTTGTAAACCAAGTAAATGCATTCTTTGACAAGGAACTTGGAAAATATTTTAGTTTCAAATCCTCGTTGTTAGTGATATTTCCAGCTTCAATTTTATACCTATTAACATGTTTAACAGTGGATTCCTCTGTATCCCTATCAAACTTTGTATATTTAGGGACTTTCCAACCCATAGGTAATTCTATTTGCAACACAAAATCTGGTAACGGGGAAGAACATGTAGTCCTCTGTGAGCTAGTATTCATTCCGTTTTGAATCATGATTCATTCGACAATAGCTTCTAGGTTTTGTTCTCAAGCGAATGTGTCTTGTCGAACATGTCTGGCCACTTGGTCAGCATTTTGGTTTTGATTAATTATCACCATTGAGGTTTGTTCAATAACCCTATGTATAGGATTAACACACTAGGAGATTTATTTTTCTTGGTCGATTGTTTCGTCGACCACTTTTTCATACTGCACTGGTTCTTCCTGTGGAGGTTATACAACATGTCAAACTGATTCTCTAGGGGCACCAAGAAAGTCACTGGTGCGAGTCATTTGAGTTTCCAAGGTTTAGTAACTCAGCACCGAATTCTCGATTAACAGTCTCAATATGATACTCATTTGTTGAGTAAGCGTGTTGACCATTTCTTGATTACTTTCATCTATTTTCTGCCTCATAATTACAATGGTACTTGGGGTGAAATTGGACATGACTTAGTGTGAAAAATCTAATCCAGAAAAACAATGAAGTTGACTTCCCACAGGCCCTGATGCATGATAAGGGGAAAACGTTGACGTTGAGTTTTCATCAAATGTAGAAACACTGTTATGCAAGCCTTCTATCGTTGTTGTTGGCATTCCATACACATGTTCCCCATCATGCGTAGGTATTGAGAAACTAGGCACATATTACCCTGAAGTATTTACGACACTTGGTCTTGAACTTACTAGCTGAGTCATTGTGACGGTTATGCTCGGGGTCGTTGAAGACACAACCACGGAACTTGAACCCACACTCGTCGTTGCACTGGTATTTCTTCCTGGGGTCTGATCCCCATCTTGATTTCTAGGATTTACCATTTTTTACCACTCCTCAATCTCATGCGTAGATTGAGATGAACTTAACACAAACGTATCCCACCAGATGTGTCAATTTATTCACGGGAGTTTCTCACGAACAATCTCTAGCCTCTTACTTAAAGGTTACTTGCAAGACCGGCTACAAAAGTCATAGACTTAGTGTTAAGTTTGATAATGTTTTAGTGTTTGAAATGGTTAAAGTATGAAACATAATAAGAAAAAGGCAGAAGATAAAGACAGATAAATATATTGTAAGGTATAAATGATAAATAATACTTAAAATAAACTGCTTTGAATTTAAAGGTGGACGCAATCATACATTTCTTAGAATTTACTTGTTTCTCTATAGATGTGGGTACTTTGAGTTCTCTCTTATAATGTTACAAAATCCTACCTCTAATATAAATGAAAAACTTGCTTAAATAGGCAAACAAAAGCAACTGCTAATCTACACATTCGACGGTTATTATAACCACGTTTGGAGTTTATGGTGAAACCGCCTTTCTGAACCTTCCCACGTTCTATTCACAACCATCAATGAAAACTGCTCATGTAGAACGCTTTATGTGTTTGATTTGGACTTCAAAAACCCTTTCATCGACTTGACTCTCAATCAGCTGACTTTCCATTATGTCGACACAACTTCACAACTCCGAATTTCTTTAAGTCTCACATGGACTTTTTTCTTTGGTAACCTGTCGATGTCTTTCATTCTACCATGGGTTGTGTCAAAAATACTTTCCTCATTGGTGATGACCCTTAGCTTATAATCACTTCTCCTAATAAAAAATTGTTGGTTAACATCAGGTTGATTAATACATGTATTATAACCAAGGATGCATGGGAAGTTCTTCGAACAACTCATGAAGGTACGTCTAAAGTAAAAATGTTAAGACTTCAGCTTCTCATTACTAAATTTGAGAACCTAAAGATGAATGATAATGAAACTATCCAAGAATATCATATGAAGGTTCTTGAAATTGAAAATGCATCTAGTGTCTTAGGAGAAAAGACATCATAACAAAAGCTTGTTAGAAAGATTATTAGGTCTTTACGAGGGAAATTTGACATGAAGGTAACTGCTATTGAAGAAGCTCAAGACATTAACACCATGAGAGATGATGAACTACAGTAGCAACTCAAGACATTAACACCATGAGAGATGATGAACTACAGTAGCAACTCAAGACATTAACACCATGAGAGATAATGAACTTTTTAGGTCACTTCAAACTTTTAAGTTGGATATTAGTGACAAGACTGAGAAAAAGGACAAGAGCATAGTTTTTATTTCTAATGCTGAAGATGAAGAGAGTCAAGCTGATCTGGATACTAATGAATGTATGTCCAATACTATAGTGTTACTTGGAAAGCAATTCAACAGAATTCTAAAAAGAGTAGACATAAAAGGAATACCAAATGTCAAGAACATCTCATCTTACATCAGGAACGATGAGTATTTTTAGAAAAATACCAACTTTGAGGACAAGTCCAATCAAAGAAGAGGCATCCAATGTTATGAGTATAAAGGTTCTTGTCATATAAACCAGAATGTCCCATTTTCTCAAGAAGAAGAAAAAGGGATTTACTATATCCTGATCTGATGATGAGTTAGAAGATGAGGCTAACTATGAGACTGCCAAGCTTGTAATTCCTCTTTATGGGAGATGGGAAGATGAAGTGGAAGATTTTGAAGAAATTTCCCTATATGAAGACCTTTATGTATCCTATAAGGACACATGTAACAGGTGTGAAGAAAGTCTTAAGACAGTAGAAGAATAGAGAAAGATCATAGCTGAATTGGAGAATGAAAATAAGAAGCTTCTATGTTCTGTTTCACATCTTCAAAGTGAGGTAACTCTCTTAAATTACAAGCTTAATAACAAGTCAGATTCCTTGAAGAAATTGAAAAGTAGAGCTGATATGGGGAGATAGGATGGAGATACTAAAGTTGATTATCAATCTCATAACAAACAAATAAAAGTATCTGAAGAGGAGTTCTTTCCATCAGAAAGGAAGAGAATGATCAACATGTCCAACCACACGTTGCAAAATCCTGGCAGACATGATAAAACATTATCCAGATTCCAATCATCAACATGGTTATGTCATTATTATGGTGAACATGGTCATATAAAGCCTTTCTATTATAAACTGTATGGAGATAAAAAATCTTATACTCATTCTAAGGTTGATCAAGTGAGCAAAAAGAGAAGTGTTAAACATAGGGATATTAACTTTGTTGCACATACTTCCTTAAGAGACACAAATGGAGAAGATTGGTACTTTGACAGTGGGCACTCTTGACATCTGACATGGTTTCAGAAGTTATTGGTGAATATTAGGCCTCATCCCACAAGTTTTGTCAGATTTGGTGATGGGTTTAAATGTGAAATCAAAGGAGTTGGAAAATTGGTGTGTGTTGGTCCTCCTAGTTTAGAAGATGTTCTATTTGTGAAAGGATTAACTGCTAATCTCATTAGCATTTGTCAATTGTGTAACCAAGGTCTGTTAGTCAACTTCTCAATGTCAGAATGTCTGGTCAAAGAAAAGAAAGATGATATTCTGATGAAGGGCATTAGGTCTAAAGATAACTTTTTTCTATGGGAATCTCAGATAACTGCCTATTCTTCCACATGCCTGATAACCCATGAAGAAGAAGTAAAATTGTGTCACTAAAATCTTGAACACCTTAATCTAAAAGGATTGAAGGAGATCTTATCTGAAGGAGCTATCAAGGAAATGCCAGAGCTCAAAATTGGATAAGGAAAAGTCTGTAGTGAGTGTGAAATTAGAAAGAAAACCATGACGCCACACCCGATGTGGCAACATCAGACTACTTCTAAAGTGTTGGAACTTCTTCATATGGATACAATGGGGCCTATGTAGATAGATATCTTGGGTGGAAAGATGTATGTCTATGTGGTTATACATTATTTTCTTGGGTATACTTGGATGGATTTTCTTAGAGAAAAATCAAATGTTTTTGAAGTCTTCAAAAATATGTGTCAAAATATTCAAGAAGAGAAGAATAGTGTAATTGTCAAAAATCAGATGTTCTTCAGCCCTACATTAAGTTAACTCAGACTATGCATTCATGTTCCAAGAGATTTTGAATTTGTACTGGTGAAAATGATGATGATGGCTCAAGAGCTAAGAGATTATTTCATATGATAGTCACTTCTTATTATAACATTTTGTTGTCTGAGGACTTTTATCAACTGTGGTGGAGAATTTTGAGGACTAAAAGACCTATTTCGTTTGAATTTATCCCTAACTTTTTCCTGAACTGTTTTATTTGAGTTTACAGTCAGCGGGATGCCCCAATTTTGCCTAAGTATCCTTAATAGGTTTTGACTTAACGAACTTTTTATTTTTCTTTTTCATTCTTTTTCTTTTTCATTCTTTTTCTTTTTGGAAGATAGTGAATTCCTTTCTTAATGATTATGGAGAACCATAATTGTCACTTTTGATTTGAAGGACATCTTCGACACTTATTTGACATGTGCGAAGGAAAGCTTGATTGCAACATTTATTGAAATGTGTCTTGAATGATTCTCTTGTATTTGAATGCACATCCAAATTAACTGAGAAGTATCATACCCCAGGTTAAGATTGTGGTTTTTTCATACAGAAAGAACCTCTAACTTCTAGGCTCAAAGGGTTTAACTTTCTTATTTCTCCAGTGTTTGGGAATTGAAACAATTCCTTACATCATCAGCAAAGTTTTATTTGAAAGCATCCCAACATTAGTTATTAATATTTTTTTCCATCATCCTCCCTCCAATATTTGCATAAATAAATCTTGATAAAGAAAGTGAACATGAGATATACATTTGAAAGCATGTAAATGAAAATGAATTGAATCAAAACATTATAATGCTCATTTCATTAAAATTAACATGAAAGTACAAACAAAGCTTGAATGCAACAATTTAATACTATTAGAAGAAAATGCAGACAGAAAGAAACATGGCCTAGTGACTAATCAGTAACAAGGATGAGTTATCCTGCCTGAAAGACTGGCTTTAGGAAGATAGCTTGAGATGCTCTGACCTACTCTTCAGCCACTTTGTCTTGGAAAAAGATTGTTGACAACATTAGGGCCTGTATCTTTGAATGACAAAATTTCCTAATCAATTGTTGAACTCCGGTCTACCATTCTTCTTCTGATATTAGCTCTAGTTCTGTAATTGTATTGAGGAAACAACTTGACGATTGACCGATAACTGGAAGAAAGAGACAACTGAAAATTATATCTTGGGCAACCTGGATGTACGCATGAATGATGCAGAGGATGAAAATGATATGCAATGCGAAGCACTACAACAAGATCATAGGTATGACACCAAATCAGAAAATAAAGGAACCAAGTACCATGAGAATCAGCATCTGTACCTGTAAGAAAAATTCCCACCCTATCCCACTAGTGAAATCTGGTCAAGGTAAGGTCAAAAGATACATAGAGTCTTAAGTCCATATGGAAACATATCATCATAACGGAGGTACGTAAGACGACAATATACCTAAGTGAACCTCGTTTGCACGTAGTACTTCATTATTGCACAATGGGGCCTACACCTCCAAGGCATCATGAGCATCTACTCTAGTCCTATGTGTTCTTAAGTGTGTAAAACTCTGTCCTGTGTATTGGGCCTTTTACCTAAATGTAACATCCCACCCAACCTGAAAACCCATAAAATCTAACACATCATATATACATAATAGTGGAAAGCAATAAAATGCAATAACTAAACAGCAAGTAAAGCAAATAGATAAACACACAAATAAAAAAGAAAACAAACAAAGCTATGATCGACCTACTTAGGAAAGAGTCCCCAGTGAAGTCGTCAAGCTATCGCTCTGTAGCAAAAATGTAGGGGTAAAAATTTGAGATTAAACCATTAATTGACTTAACTCGTATCAGTGAAAGTCGCCACCACACTTTATTGTTTCCAAAGGGAAATGGTAAAAGAGCGAATGAAACCCAAAATGAAATAACGATCAAGGTACGAGAGTTAGTTATACAAAGGGTAGATATTATAATCCTAAACATCTATGGTACTCCGCAGAATCCACTATTTTGTTCTAATCAGAAAGTGTGCTCGCCTTTGGTTGTGAGACCTAGTGCCTACGTACTCCCTCATGTAATGGTAAAGTCAGAGAACTGTAGTTCTTCTATAAAAGAACAAAAATTGACGTGTTGATTGATTTTAAATGAAGAGACAAGTTGTCATATTTAGGAGAGAAATATTAACTAATTTCCCACGAGGTATACGAAAGAGGGACAATGAATCAGCATGAGTGGGGGTTTGAGAAAACTTCTAGTACTCAAGTTGAAAAGTCGACATCCTTACAATCGCGGGGATAGGAAAATAACCTCTCGACTATGAATGACACATGTCTAATCTTTGAAAAGGTGTTAAAGAATAAACGGTTCACAAGAGCATAGAAAGGTTTGAATGATTTGAAGTATTTTGTTAGCTTGAAAATATTTGTGAAATGAATCGTAATAAAGTCCAGAAAAAAAGAAGAACAAGGCCTGGAATGCACCACCTCATTCTCCTCCATAAGACTCAATTGAATTTGATTCACATGTTTATTTGTTAAGTGTTTTGAGTTTTTATTAAGAAAAAAGAACTTTGAGAAAAAAGTCGCTTGACAAAGTCAAGGTTTATTACGAAAGTGGTTAAAGTTAGAAAACAAGAAGGTTTTGAAAAAGATGAAAAGTTTTTAAAATTGAAGAATGGAAAAGGAGATGAAGAGATTATCACATGTACAAGAAAGTAAAAGATAAGTAAGGAAGGTCTGACCGAAGCCGACACTTAACATAATAAAGCCAATAAGAATTCTCATCCTTTAGATTAAGCCACAAGCAAATATATAAGTCAAGAGTATACCAAACCTCGGATGAAAATAAATCACAGGCAGACAGTATCAGAGAAACCCAAGACGTCAGATAAAACTCAAAGCAATGGATAAAGCTCAAAGCATCAGATAAAAATCCCTGTATCAGATGAAATTCTGAATAAATAGACAAAATCAAGATAGTAGAAAATAAATCTGAATGTCTCATGTGAAATAAGAAATCAAACATAAGTGGGTTAGGAATATGAATCAAAGCTAAGTATGTATGAAGTAAATGTTTAATTAATTAATCAAGAATTAAGAAAATTAAGAAAAATTAATTAGCAAAACTAATTAACTTTTAATAACCAAATCAACTACCTAATATCAAATTTTGATTAATTAACTAAAAGTAACAAGGTGTACAAAGATGAAATCAAATAAACAAAGAGAATAAGCTATACAACTAAATGATATAACACACACAAAAATTAATTAATTTAATTGAAATTATTTAATAAAACTAACTTGATCATCATTGGCTTAATTAAATAAACCAATTATCAAAATTAATTATCACAAGTAACAAATAGTAAAATAAACGATTAACAAACTAATTACATAAAATAAAACAATTAACAAAAGTAAAAAAAATACTAAAACACTTAAAATGAAAATAAAATAATCAAATATTAATGGGCTAAAAAGTAAAATAGGGGGTACAACAGGTAAATTTGGCCCAACATCTTTTTGTGCAAATAAAACAAATAAAGGGGGTGTGGGCAGAATTTTTGCATGGGATGCAGGTAATTGGGGTGAGGCCCAAATGGTTTTTGTTGTCTGGGGTCTTTTGTCAACTCTGGTGGAGAATTTTGAGGATTAAAAGACCTATTTCTTTTGAATTTTATCCAAAAAAATTTCCTGAACTATTTTATTTGAGTTTACAGTCAGCGAGATGCCCCGATTTTACCTAAGTCTCCTTCATAGGTTTTGACATAGTGAGATTTTTCTTTTGATTTTTCTTTTTGGAAGATAGCGACTACCTTTCTTAATGATTGTGGAGATCCATAATTGTCACTTTTTATTTGAAGGACATCTTCGACACTTATTTGATATGTGCGAAGGAAAGCTTCATTGCAACATTTATTGAAATGTGTCTTGCATGATTCTCTTGTATTTGAATGCAAATCTAAATTAACTGAGAACTATCGTACCATAGGTTAACATTACGGTTTTTTCGTACAAAAAGAAACTCCAACTTCTAGGCTCAAAGGGGTTAACTTCCTTATTTCTCCAGTGTATGGGAATTGAAACAATGCCTTACATCATCAGCAAAGTTTTATTTGACAGCATACCAACATTAGTTTATTGGTATATCGTTTTCATCATCCTCCCTCTAATCTTTGCATAAATAAAGCTTGATAAAGAAAGTGAACATGAGATATACATTTGAAAGCATGTAAATGAAAATGAATTAAATCAAAATATTGCAATGCTCATTTCATTAAAATTAACATGAAAGTACAAACAAAGCTTGAATGCAACAATTTAATACTATTAAAAGAAAATGCAAACAGAAAGAAATATGACCTAGTGACTAATCAGTAACAAGGATGAGTTGTCCTGCCTGAAACACCGACTTTAGGAAGATAACTTGAGATGATTTGACCTAGTCTTGCACCACTTTGTCTTGGAAAAGGATTGTTGACAGCGTTAGGGCCTGTATATTTGAATGACAAAAATACCCTAATAATTATTGAACTTCGGTCTACCATTCTTCTTCTAATATTAGCTCTAGTTCCATAATTGTATTGAGAAAACAACATGACGATTGACTGATAACTAGAAGAAAGAGACAAGTGGAAATGAGATCTTGGGCAACCTGGATGTATGTATGAATGATGCAGAGGATGCGAATGATATGCAATGCAAAGCACTACAACAGGATCAGAGGTCCGACACCAAATCAGAAAACAAAGGAACCAATTACCATGGGAATCAACATCTGTACCTGTAAGAAAAATTCCTACCTTATCCCACAAGAGAAACATGGTCAAGGTATGGTCAAAAGATACATAGAGTCTTGAGTCCATGTGGAAACATATCATCATAATGGAGGTACGTAAGACGACAATATACCTAAATGAACTTCGCCTGTGCGTAGTACTTCATGATTGCACAGTGGGGCCTACACCCCCAGGCATCTTGAGCATCTACTCTAGTCCTATGTGTTCCTAAGTATGTAAAACTCTAGCAAGTGTATTGGACCTTTTACCTAAATGTAACATCCCACCTAACCTGAAAAACCAGAAAATCTAACACATCATATATACAGAATAGTGGAAAGCAATAAAATGCAATAACTAAACAGCAAGTAAAGAAAATAGATAAACGCACAAATAAAGCTAGGATCGACCCACTTTGGAAAGAGTCCCCAGTGAAGTCGCCAAGATGTCACTCTGTAGAAAAAATGTAGCAGTAAAAATTTGAGACTAAACCATTAATTGACTTAACTTGTATCAGTGAAAGTAGCCACCACACATTATTGTTTCCAAATGGAGATGGTAAAAGAGCGAATAAAACCCAAAATTGAATAACGATCAAGGTACGGGAGTCAGTTATGCAAATGGGAGATATTAGCACCCTAAATATCTATGGTACTTCGCATAATCCACTTTGTTTGTTCTAATCAAAAAGTTTGGTATATAAAGCTTAAACTTGCTAAAGGGAAATGAATGAAAGAGTTATTAAAGAAACAATTTTTTTTTTTTATTATTGCACTCACCTTTGGTTGTGAGACCTAGTGCCTACGTACTCCCTCGTGAAATTGGAAAGTCAGAGCATCATAATTCTTCTAGAAAAGAACAAAACTTGATGTGTTGATTGATTTTAAATAAAGAGACAAGTCGTCATATTTAGGAGAGAAATCTCTACTAATCGCCCAAGAGGTATACGAAAGAGGGACAATGAATCAGCATGAGTGAGGGTTTAGAGCACATCTAGTACTCAAGTTGAAAAGTCGACATCCTTACAATCGCGAAGATAGGAAAATAACCTCTCGACTATGAATGACTCATGTCTAATCTTTGAAAAGGTTTTAAAGGAGAAAAGGTGCACAAGAGCATAGAAAGGTTTGAATAAGTTGAAGTATTTTGTTAGCTTGAAAAGATTTGTGAATTAATCGTAATAAAGTCCGGAGAAAAAGAACAAGGCCTGGAATGCACCTCCTCATTCCCCTTCATAAGACACGATTGCATATGATTCACATGTTTATTTGTTAAGTGTTTTGAGTTTTGATTTAAAAAAATGAAGTTTCAGAAAAAAAAAGTCGCTTGACAAAGTCAAGGTTTATTATGAAAGTGGTTAAAGTTAGAAAATAAGAAGGTTTTGAAAAAGATGAAAAGGTTTTGAAAAGTGGAGAATGGAAAAGGAGATGAAGAGAACATCATATTTACAAGAAAGTAAAAGATAAGTAAGGAAGGTATGACCGAAGCCGACACTTGACATAATAAAGTCAATAAGAATTCTCATCCTTTGCAGTAAGCCACAAGCAAATAAATAAGCCAGGAGTATACTAAACCTCGGGTGAACATAAATCACAAGCAGGCAATATCAGAGAAACCTAAGGCGTCAGATAAAACTCAAAGCAATGGATAAAGCTCAAAGCATCAGATAAGAACCCCTGTATCAGATGAAATTATAAAAAATAGACAAAACCATGATAGTTCAAAAATAAATTTGAATGTCTCATGTGAAATAAGAAATCAAACGAAAGTGGGTTAGGAATATGAATCAAAGCTAAGTATGTATGAAGTAAATGTTTAATTAATTAATCAAGAATTAATAAAATTAATAAATTAAATTAATAAAAATTAATTAGCAAAACTAATTAATTTTTAATAATCAAATCAACTAATTAATATCAAATTTTGATTAATTAACTAAAAGTAACAAGGTGTTCAAATATGAGATCAAATAAACCAAGAAAATAAGCTAGACAACTAAATGATTTAACATACACAAAATTAATTAAGTTAATTGAAATTATTTAATAAAACTAACTTGATCATGATTAGTTTAATTAAATAAATCAATTATCAAAGTTAATTATCATAAGTAACAAATAGTAAAATAAACGATTAACAAACTAATTACATAAAATAAAACAATTAAAAAAAGTATTAAAAAAATACTAAAACAATTAAAATAAAAATAAAATAATCAAAGATTAATGGGATAAAAAGTAAAATAGGGGGTAGAACAGGTAAATTCGGCCCAACATCTTTTTGTGCAAACAAAATAAATAAAGGGTGCGTGGGCGGAATTTTTGCATGGGCTGTAGGTAATTGGGGTGAGGCCCAAATGTTTTTTGTTGTTAGCGATAAGAAAAAAGAAGAGTGGTGCAAATAATGGGCAGATTGGGCTCGAGTCTATACATTAAGCCCAAACGACTTATAACTAAGAAAACCTAAAAACCCTAAGAGTGAAAAGTGGAAGCCGCATAACTCTTCTCTATTCCATGCTATATCTTTGCTTTCTCTATTCATCTTCAACGAAGGAAAAAAAGGAAAAAAGGTTGTGAATCTTCTTTGAGTTTCTTTGCTCGGTTACGTCGAATCTGCTTCTGTTGTTATTGTTGATGCAGATTGCGATGAAGGTTTAAAATTGATGTGCATTTAGAGGTTACTCCGAATTGATTTGAGGGAACTCGTTGAAAGTGTGAAACATTGGCTACTTGATTTGTTTAGCAATTTCAAGCTTGATGAAGCTTGAAGGATAAATTTGGGGAAGATTGAGTCATAATTTATGCGCAGTTTTTATATACTTTTTCTTCTGACTTCCTCTAATTTCTTCCTCTAATTTTCCTCCCTTAATTTTGATTTTTGATGTTGTATTTATAGGTGAAGTTTGATGATATTTAAGGGAGGAAAGATTTGATGAATTTGAGGGAAGAATTTTTGAGAGTTTGAGAGGGAGTTTGAAATTTTGAGTGAAAGTTTGGATGAAATTCAGATGGCTATCTGTTCCATTATCTTTGAGCAATTTTGGACCGTTGATAAAGAGGAAGGGAATGGTTAAGATTGGATTTGTTGAATCTCTGTAACTGAATTTTTGGTTTTTTTGTGAATTTGAATTGGAACGAGATTTTGATGGATTATTACTTCACAAATGCATAAACCATGACTAGCTTGATGGTGAATTTTTTTATCAATAACCAAGTATTGAAAAAAAATACACAAATAACCATGTTCCGGGGAATATTACACAAATAATCATGTTTCAGAAAACCCCACAATGGAGGAGCCAACTGAGTTGGCGCATACACCTAAAATTAAGGAGGAGGCGCCAAGTGAGATGGCACCTAGGTGCAAAATGGGCGGAGATGAACCGTCATCTAATGTGTTTTTCAATCCGTATATGTAGTCGGATAAAAATTTAAAATAGAAAGACAAATTTCATAATAGAGAAGATTGCATCCGAGCCATAAAAAAGTTTCACATGCTAAACTCAGTCGATTTTAAGGTAGATCGGGTAAATCTAGAAAGGTACAAGTTTGGGTGATAGGTTCTATGTCCACCCACACGTGCGTCAATTCGACTCAATCACAGGATCATCGGAAACTAAATTATGATCTCATATGTCAAAAAATCCTACCTCTCGTCAGCAATGATCTGTCATTGAAGGTGAAAACCATAATCTCTCACATCACTATGGTATACAACTATACTCCATCATACTGAAAGGCGTGGTTAGCAAATACCAAGGCGATTGAAAAGGTATATGGAAACTGGGAGGAGTTAAACAAAGAACTTTCGCGCTACATGCATGCACTTCAGATGTATTCTTCGGAAACTATTTATATTATGGAAACATTGCCAACGTACGCCCCAGATGGTACTCATGTCACCGGAAATGGAATATTCAGTCGACTATTCTGGGCTTTTTAACCTTGCATCACAGGGTTTGCGTCATACAAACCCATTATTCAAATTGATGGAACGTGGTTGTACGGGAAATACAAAGGCACACTACTGATGGTAGTTGCACAAGATGGCAACAACAACATTTTCCCAATTTCCTTTGCTCTAGTTGAGGGAGAGACTGGTGGTGCTTGGATTTTCTTTCTCAGGAATCTCTGAACACACGTGGCTCCTAAACCTGATCTCTGTTTCATCTCCGACAGACATGCATCTATTAAGAGTACATACAATAATTCTACAAACGGTTGGCATGACCCTCCTTCTACGCATGTCTACTTCATTAGACATATCGTACAAAATTTCATGAGGAAGATTAAAGACAAGGCTCTTAGGAAAATATTTATGAACACGAGGTATGCATTAACACAACCTACATTCAAAAACTATCGCAACGAGATCAAATTATCAAAATCCAGACGCAGGTAGGTGGATCGATAATATTCCGGTGGAGAAATGGACAAGGTCATACGATAATGGACAACGATGGGGCCACATGACAACAAATCTTATTGAATCCGTGAATGGTGTATTCAAAGACATACTAAACCTCCCAGTATCTGCTTTGGTCAAATCAACATATTTTAGGATGGCTTCGTTGTTTTCCAAAAGAGGTGAAATATGGAATGCAGTCTTACAATCAGGATAACTATGGAGTGAAAGCTGCATAAAGTATATCAAGGCAGAAAGTGCCAAAGTTAACACCCATCTGGTTATAAGGTTCGACCGACACAACCACAACTTCATTGTCAAAGAGACAATCGACCACAACGAGGGGCTGCCAAGACAAGAGTATAAGGTTATACTACCATCTCATTGGTGCGTGTTGTACCCCAAAATTTGCCCTCCCATATTCTTCAAAGTTTTAACAAGCATCATCTCAATTTGCTCAAGTCTACTCAAGGGTTGCACAATCCAAATGCCTCCTAAGCCAATCAAAATTAGGGTTTTGGTTCTTGCAAGGAAGTTGAGGTTTTCAAGGGCTCAATCAAGTCCCATAGGCCCATATACATTGTCAAGCATCTACATGTCAAGTCTAGAGGTTCACAACATCAGATTGCACAGTCAAAAGGCTCATTTGCTTCACAATCAACTATAGAGGTAAAATGGTCATTTTACAGTCAAATGTCAAAAAAATTGGTCAACATCTTATTTTGAAGCCACAATCATCATTTTACCAAGTCTTGATCATGATTCCACAAGGATAGCTCAAAAATCATCAAGATGCCAAAGGTTACTATTTTTGGACAATAGAAAAGTCAACTGTAACTTGACCAGGGCATAACTTTTTCATGGTTCATCAGAAAAATCCCATCCAATGCTCATTTTTAAGGGGATGACATTTCCTACAACTCATCTTCACATTCCAAGTCCAAGAAATGCTCTCACAAAAAGTTATCAATTTCTACATTATAGATCAATTTTAAAAGTCAACAAAAAGGCATTTTAAGTCAAAGACCATAACTTGAGATTGGTAAATCAAAATGACATGGGACCAAAGGCATTGGTTAGAGGACTTCAAGACCTTTCCAAAATGTCCAAGAACATGTTCATATGATCAAAATTGAGCAAGATATGCATTGGAGAAGTTGAGAAATTTTTGGGAATTTGCAAAAGTCAACTTTGCCTAAAACATCTTGTTTTTGCTAATGGGCCCCCAAATTCCTTCTTGAATCTTTACCCAAGGCTTATGCACGACCCATTAAGATTAAATTGAATTATTTTCTTATTTTTATTAATTATTTTGATTTTTAATTGATTATTAATTCATTTAATTGTAGGAAAATACCAAGATATGTTTTTTCAAATCTTTTGTGAAGCAAATAAACTCAGGGCAAGCTGGAAAATTCGTGCATCAATCAAAGAGACAAAAATCTCCATGTTTGGCAAGTTTTGTCAATCAAAAAGATTGAAAATTATTTGATTTTCAATCAAATATTGAAATCATAATGCCATGGATCCTTGACCAAGATTGAACCCTAATTCCATCATACTACATATACTGAAGTGAACCCTAATGCCTGCAATGTGAGAACTGCTGTCAAAAGCCATAAGCCAATTCCAAAAATTCAAGGAAAATTTGAAAACTGAATTCCACGTTCTAGCACAATTCAAAGCCTTGGAGCGATTCAAACACATTGCTAACATTCCCAGGAACGGATTGGAATAAAAAATAAGCCTTAACACTCCAAGAACACGCCAGAACAAGTCACACGGTTTGGTTATTTTTTCATAATCGCAAATCAATATTCATGCATTATTAATGAAATTTTTTATGTGTATTGGATTGCTAGAACCTCTCTGGAGCTAATGGCATAGGTGAATTGCATTATGGAGCCCTAAATCACAAACCACCATGGATGAATTTTAGGGTTCCGAAGCTTTGCTTTTGGGGGTTTCCAGCACAGGAAAAATTGGACCTTGAGACGCATATGGTTGAATTCGTCAAGGCCAGACGAACTCAACCCAACCCTCGCGCCCTATTTATATAACTCACAAACCTAATCGCTATTTTTCTTTTTTTAGTTTGTGGGGGTTAAAAACCCCCGCTAATTGGATTTGTTTTACAGGTATCCAGGGAGGAAGATGAAGACGTGTTGATGAACCATTGGGCCATTTGAAAAAATACGCGCGCGTTTTAGTTTTACAGCATATGAATTGATTATTGAATATATTAATTATTGGTTGTCTTACTAATGACTAAAGCAAATTGGTGGAGTGGTTAAGGCAAGCGCGTAATAGGTATTGGGACCTGGGTTCGATTCCCAGGTCCACCACATATTTATTTCTTGTTTTGCATAATATAATCATGCGCAGGCACTTAAAAGCAGTCCACCATGTGTCTTCAATGATCAGCGCGCCAGGTGTTCCCAATCAACAATCCAAAGGCCAGAAAGTGATGAGCACCATGTTCTCAGTCAACACAGGCGTGGACAACCAGGAAGGTCAACAAGGCTTGAACGTTATTGGGCCTGAAATCTGCAAATTCACCTCCTAAAGGGTCCAACGCACCCCCCCTGGTTTTCTCTCTATTTCCATTTTATTTCTTTTTATTTTCTTTAATAACTATTATTATTTTATTATCTAATTAATTCATAAATTATTTTTCATATTAAAAATCAGAAACTTAAAATATTGTTTATTTTTATTATTTATTATTTTCACTATTAATAATTATTATTTTGTAAATAAATACTAACCAAATTGACTTAGTTTTAATTAGGTAATTTTGACTGTTTTTACAAGAAATAAAATCAACTTAGAATTAGGGTTTTCCTTTTGACTTTTAATTTCCTTTTTATTTTATTTTTATTAAAAAAAACATAAAACGCAAAAACATTTTTTTCTTTTAATTAATTAATTAATTAGTTTAGATTTAATATTTAATTAAATGCAAAGGACCAAAATTTCTTTATTTCTCAAAAGGGTCAAAACCCTAAGGACGTCCTGATTCTATTTCTTTTCGCACATTATTCTTATTTTGGTTATTTATGTATCTTCTCAAAGGATGTAATAGTTAATTAGGATTTTACCGCTTTCTTTACTTTCTCGCATTTATTTCCAAACGGGTTTTGTTTTTTGGCGATGTATAGACCCGCGCCTTGTAATAGCGTAGATTCATATTTCCGCAATTTATTTTCTACACTCTTAACTGTTAATATGCATGAAAGACTTGTATGAATAATAAAACCAATCCGTAGCTCACAAATGCATGTTCAAAGATAAACATAAACTGAAACAACACACATGCACATGCCACTCCTAGGGTACGCCTCACTCGGTTGCCTTCGAAGGTGGTCGTCAAGTATAGGGTGTTTTAGAGGTCATCTCCTGTCTAAAGATCCAGTTGCCTCGAAACGGTTGCCTCGGATAAAAAGGATCTAGGACATTAGGGTTACCGCTAAGGCGTCCTACTATTGCTTCGGTGACCACACATGTCCCTCATAATCGAATTGACCCGAATACCTCCAAAGACGGTGCTACCTACTTCTCAATAGTGGGATAATACTGTCTAAAGGACTCTTACACAGCCTAATTCCTTAGAGTAGGTAGATTTATCCTGGGTATTTGCTCTTTCAAACAAACAAAACAACTTTTCGCACTCACACTTTCAAAAGGTTTTCAAACAAATATTTCATACACTCTTGAGGACAGATACAAGAGTTACTTAGAAATTTTTCAAACGAAACTTTTTCAAAACCCATACACATTTGAAAAGCAAACATCTTTTGAAAACATAAGAGCAAGTACCTAAGATCCCGTGGATAACCACGGATAGAAAGGGTGCTAACACCTTCCCTTTCTATAAATCTACCTCCCGAACCGAGAAACATTATCAAAGAAGGAATTTTGCTGTGCTTTTGTCCTTTCCATGTTGGAGAAAATAAAAGACGGTGGCGACTCTTGTTTACCGCGACATTTCGCGAACCAGCTAAAAAACAGTCAGTTCTATTTCCACCGATAACAGAACTGGCGACTCTGCTGGGGATAGATTAATAAGTGAGGTGTACCTTAGGATTAGACCACTCTTATGTTTTCAATTGTATGCCTTGATTGCTTTTATATTTGTGGGCTTGCATCGGAGTTTCATAGATCCTAACCCGAATCTGGGGAATACCCTTTTAGGTAGCATAAGCTGTGAGGGACCTGTCCGGCGTAGACCGACACAGGTGAAGTAGTGGCTACGTTGGTGTGACACCTTGGTCTGTACCGATATCCCTTGTGTTGCAACAAGGAGAATATGGGTCTTCTGAGGAGTCATTAAGAACCAACCGACCTTAGAACCCTAAATTGACCCAACTTGGCCATAGAACAGTAGCAGTATGCTACACTCATTGAGGCTAAACTCTCGCGATGGTTCTGGCCGCAAGAAAAGATTGCTATTCTGGAGTTATGACCGATTGAGGGTAGTCGATGATATTGAGATCCTCTAGAACCCGTTTACTATTTTCTAGGACAGGTCTTAACCAACGAAACTGAAAGAGGGTAGTACCTAAACTTCATGCTGGCCTAAACTCTAAGGGATGTCTTGTGTGACTTGTGTGCCTTCAAACTTGACTACTTGCATACTTGTTATCTGACGCACGAGTTTCTTGGAGGTTTTGTTTACAGTCCTTAATTTGGGCTCATAACAGGGTTTACTTACATCACTCCACGCATAGCATAACATCATACCATCATACCATTGCATACATCCTGCATAAGGACTAACCCATTTCAAGGATCTCAAGGGTTTGTGATGCAGGTCATGACGAATCAAACTGTCTAGCAAGGGGAAAAGGGGATTTATTTTCCTCTAGCCAAGGTTGTCAGGGGCTATGACCCACTCGATATGGTGAGCCTTGACTCTTGAAGAAGGACTCTCAACAACATGAAATTCCTTCAATCAAGCTACCAGATTCAAATGCTAACAATTTTCTCGTTTACCCCGCGAGATCCTTGAAAACATTGCATGCATAGCATACATATCATTGCATTACATGTACCCTTTTGACAGGTCACTTACCTTCTTCGCTGTTTATTTCAGCAATGGCTTCCCAACAAGACAACCAGGATCTTTATGCTCAAGAGACTCGGTTCATGGAAATCCTCCTGAACCTATCCAAGGGGCAGGAAGAGTTGAGGACACTCCTCATGGGGACTTTGGTCAAGAACAGTTCTGAGGACGATAAGGACGGACGACTGAAACGTCTACAAGCTGAGGTAGATACAATGAGAACCCAGATGCTGGGGCAGATGACGCTCATTCAAGACTTAGCTCAAAGACAAGAAGAGCTCAGGGTCCTCTTCAACAAGTTGCTTCAAAATAACCAAGTGGGGCTAACAACTAGAGTTGAAGATCAGGTCATTGTCCAACCACCTTTGGGGCAAGAAGGCAAGGGAAAAGCTCCTCAGCTTGCTTCAGGGTCACAAGCCCAGCATCAGCCTCACCAGCGTCAACAGGGCGATCGGCGTAAGCGAAATACGCTTGGAAGAAATTTCTCGGAGACTGGTATACCATCATCACTAATACTGAGACGCCTGTTGGAGGTCAAGCTGATTGCTTTAAAGGATCCTCCTAAGACTCTCAACATAACCTCCCTAAGGTATAACCCTGATGAAAGATGTGCCTACCATTCTGACAGTCCTGGACATGACACTGACGAATGTTGGAGCCTGAGGAACAAGATCCAAGACTTGATCGACGAAAGCGTGCTAGAGTTCATGCCGGGTGGTAAAATGAAAATCTTCTGCTGAGAATTCTCCATTTAGGATGACTGGTTCAAGCTAAAGAAAACTTTGTTCATTCAAATGTTCAAGTTGTATTTTTCTTTGATTGTTCAAACATTTTATTCATGTCAAAGCGTTGTTATTTCATTAATGCATTACACGTGTCTGTTTTGAAGTAATTATGTTCACTATGCTTAAAACTGTTTTCATATTTTTTGTGATGATCAACTATCAATTGAAAACTCTAAGCCTCTTGAGGGAGGATGACGAAAACGATACCACAATCTACAGTATGCTTTTGAACTGACCCCGCTGATGAGGTACAGACATTGTTTCAATTCCTAAACACTGGAGTTATAAGGAAGATAATCCCTCGTCAACCCCCTTCGAGCCAAAGAAGTTGGACTTCTTTTTTTCGAAAATTAAAACCCTTAATCATAACCTGGGGCAGGGTAGTTCTCTCAGTTGATCCAGGTGCATAATGAAGGGCATCACTCAGTGATCCAAGTGCATAACGAATGACATAAAAAGAAGTCCTTTTGAAACAAAATACAGTGATGGTTCCCTATAATCATAAAGACAGGCAGTCATCATTTCGCAGAAATAAAAGCCCAATAAGTCAAAACCTATGAAGGAGACTTACAAAAACTGGGGTATCCCGCTGACTGTAATCACAAAAGAAACAGTTCAGGCAAAAAATTAGGGATAACAAAATAAAAAAAGAAAGAGGTTCCACAAACCCTCAACAAAAAAGAACTGACTGCCTGTTCAAAATAAACTGTCAGCATCCGAACCATCACTGGTATATCAGAGCAAAAGACTCAAACAAGGTCTAACGCACGACCAGCTGAGTTTAGGGTTGAAGAACATCATGAAGAGCGGGTGGGTACAAATATAATTTGAGCCTTTATCCTTTGTTTCTTAAACCGTGAACCAGGCCACGTTATAACCCTCAAAAGTCCTAGCTGAAGCATGGGTTAGTTCGAAAGCATACTGTTACGAAAGGTATCCTGACTCCTTAAGGCTTGCGGTAAAATAACGAGTTGACATCACAGTTTACAAAAAAAATTCACTTGTTTTTATGAAGAAAATGCATTTTCAAAAAATTCAAGATAGACATAAGCTTTTCATTCTTAAAATAACATTATTTGCATATCACTATTTGTTCAAACAACAGAGAAATTCGCACGAAGAATATCTAGTGAACAAAAGCACTTCCAACCAAGGGGCAGACATGATCATGGTCCGTCATCTGGGGCAGTCCAGTCAAGATTCAGAGAATCTCTCAAAAGGCCAACCAGCTTGGGGCAAATCTCCATCTGGATCACTTGGGGCATTGGACGATCAAACAAAGATCTTCTGGTGGTATGACAACACAATACTACTAACAGTGACAACTCCCTACATCCTGAGGGAATGGACATAGTCGAAAAATACTACGCAAAATCAAAGACCCGCTAGGTTGACACACCTAGGAAAAAATAAGGGCTTCCCGACGAACCAAAAGGGTTCGGGCAAAAATAAGGGATGAAATGAAAAAAATCTGTACACCCGGCAAGTCGAAAACCTGAAAAGGCGGCTGGGGCAAAAAAGGGTATCCCGGTGGACTGAAAACCCGAAAGGGCGGTCCAGGCAAAAGTTAGGGATCAACAGCGTACGACTATGTCCCGACTTCTCGTCACTTGCCTACCAGAAGAAGATTTTTCAATCGGCAGTTGTCAAGCGCCTCCACAGGTACCTTCTCCCGCAGAAACTGGGGCAATAAGAGTTGTCCAAACGGTACAAGCTGCCCTGTCCTCCAGGTACCAAGGTAAGTTCAGCTAAAGAACATGACCAAGATACCTTCACTCACCCCAGGGTAAGACAAGAATCAGCCATACTCTCCCCAAGCAGAGTTGGTCCCCCGTCAGCCCTAAAAAGGCACGGTATCTCCAGCAAGTCAGCAATACTCTCCCCAAGCAGAGTTAGGCTACCGTCAGCCCTAAGGAAGTTGGGTATCCCCAGAAGATCTCAACATTCTCCAGCAGAGTACACAGATGCTCCTAAGCAAGCATCCCCGACAGTCTTAATATAAGATTGTTCCCCGGCGGAATACCAGGCACCCCAGTGGAGCTCTTCCCCAGTACAATCCAAAAGTTTCCCCAGGAGAGTTGAATCAATCTCCCTAGTAGATTCTGGAAGCTTATCCCCAGTAGATTCTGGAAGCTTATCACCTGCAGAGTACATATCTCTCCCCGACCATGTTCAGAGGTCATTCCCCACCAGAGCCTATAACTGGGTTATCCTCAGCTAATTACCACGGAAAGATCGTCCTCGGCAAAGTTCCTCCTATCCCCCAGCGGAGTTCATCAAATCCTCCAACAAAACTTATCAATGGAATCCCCAACGGAGTTCTCATTCAAACCTCAGCGAGGTATCTCTTCCCACAGAGTAATTCCCCGCGGAGTAATCTCTTCAACAAGTTTATTCCCCAACGGAGTCATCTTCTCCTACCGGTTTATTCTTGCAATCATCATCCCCCAGCGGAAACGAAGAACTCTACTCTTCAACATTAGCCCAGGATTTAACTTCCCGGCATTCGTCAAGGATTTATTTTCCCAGACGAAGATACGTTCATAAACATCACATCGTCATTGTCATGATACATGCATACACGCATCATATCATGCAATCTCATTTATGTCGAGAACATCATTGCTTGATCCATGTCATGCATTGCATATGACTGACCTTTACCTTTCAGGAAGGATACAGTTAAATGATCAGCTATGTCAAAGTAGACAAATCCAGTCAAAAAAGACAAATACCAGTTAAATCCCAAAGGTTTTTCTGATGCTCATCCAGTCAAAGAAGACAAGTCCAGTTAAAATTAATTCCTAAAAAACCCGTCGTTATAGACACCCGTCGTTATAGACACCCGTCATTATAGACACCCGTCGTTATAGACACCTGTCGTTATAGACACCCGTCGTTATAGACACCCGTCGTCATAGACAACCCGTCGTTATAGACACCCGTCGTTATAGACACCCGTCGTTATAGACACCCGTCATCATAGACACCCGTTGTTATAGACACCCGTCGTTATAGACACCCGTCGTTATATACACTCGTCGTTATAGACACCCGTCGTTATAGACACTCGTCGTTATAGACACTCGTCGTTATAGACACTCGTTGTTATAGACACTTGTCGTTATAGACACTCGTCGTTATAGACACCCGTCGTTATAGACACTCGTCATTATAGACACTCGTCGTTATAGACACCCGTCGTTATAGACACCCGTCGTTATAGACACCCGTCATTATAGACACCCGTCGTTAAAGACAACCCGTCATTGAAGACAACCTGTCATTGAAGACAATATGTCACTGAAGACAACCTGTCATTGAAGACAACCTGTCATTGAAGACAACCTGTCATTGAAGACAACCTGTCATTGAAGACAACCTGTCATTAAAGACAACCCGTCCATGAGGACAACCCGTTAAAAGAGACAACTCGTCAAAAAAGACAAAACCTCCCATGGTTCAGTTGAATCGATCCCTAAAGATTTTTCTGAGATAATCTGTCAGTAGAGACAACCTACCAACCTTTTGGAGTTCCAGATTCGATACCTGTACCTAGCCAGGGCATATCTGTGGGCGACTAATTCCAGATTCGATACCTGCATCTAGCCAGGGCATATCTGCATGAAGAGTTTGAAGATTAACCCCTGCAACAGGCCAGGAAATTATCTTTCTTTCTCAAGTACGCAAGTTCTCGCTAAGGAATCTCTTACGCGATCGACACCTCCAAATGGCATCTATAAGCCCATTCCCGACAAGTTTTTGTCTCGTATCCAGATGGAATCTATAAGCCCATCCTCCTATTCATCATATCTCCAAATGGCATTTGTAAGCCCATTCCCGACATCACACTGCTGATATTCTACTATGCGAGTGTGTTGGCTGAAGATTTTGATAATGATATTAGAAGCCAAATGAATTAAACGTTTCGATCGAAATGAGGTAAAGAGCCATGTTTCGAAGTAGCAGAAGTAGTGTTTTGAATAAGCATGTCAAAGCTTGGAGCTTCGAGTGGCAATTATGGGAACATATCTAAAGAAGTCTCGAAATAACAACAAGGCTGTGTTTGGGAAGAGCGTTCGAAACGGAGAAGTACCAAAGCATTTGAAATTCAAATGGAAGCGGGACATTCGAAGTTTGAAAGTTATGTGCTGGAGCATTTGGGGACACGTGGAAAGAAGAAAGTTACATTGTCCTGCATGTTCTGAACGTGGCATAATCCTGTAGCAAGACCGTTATGGTCGAATTAGTATAAATAGGAGTCTTAGTATTAGGATTTCGTGTGTCATATCTATTATACAAAATACTCAGTAACATTCAAACTACCACATGGCAAGGGAAACGAATGCAAGAGAAATGTATGTATGATAGCACCATGTATTTCTGATTTAATGAAAACCTTTTACCATTTCCAGCACTTTCCTTTATCCTTTTGTCAAATAGCATTTACAAGTTTTCTCATTTACAGTCTTTTCACTTCGAAATCTCTTCTTCAAAGTTTTACATTTTAATGCTTTCTTCACATTTTTAGCAATTTACATCTTAGAAAACTGTCATATTTTCCATACCTTTACCTTCAAGTTTTATCCTTCGAACGCATATTTTTACTTAAAAGTCATTTAAAGATTTCTTGCATTAAACGCTTTCTTCATATTTCAAACCTTTTACATTCCAGAAATCCTTTATATTAACTGTTTTGTAAGTCGAAACCATTTACTTCACTTTTATGCAATTTTACATGTCTTTACAATTAGCATTTATTCATGTAACTTAGTTTCACACACACATTTTGATTACATCTTTAGACTTTTAGAGAGAGAAATCGAAATAAGCCAAACACATATACAATATCAACCATGAATATCTGTTCGATCGTGAGAGTAACCTTAATATCCAAGGAGTCCTAGGATCAATCTAGTCGATCCTGTGAGTTACCAGAGGAATTGAATAACAGTCAGAAAGATTATTCGATAGTTTGGAAGACTAGCGGTTGTTTACCAGAAATCACTGGAAACAAATTGGCACACCTGGTGGGACCAATAATTGGATATTAGAAATAAGGATTGTTGAGACATAACCATTACAAAAACGTTGGAACTTAAGAAGTTTGCTGTTTTATGAACCTGAGAAGTGGTAAGATAACCAACAGCAACCAACCTTTATCCAGAAGAAAACATTTGGCCAAAATGTCTAATTCAGACAATCAACAAGGGGACCAAAATGGCCCACATACAACAGGCACTAATGCGTCCACTTCGATCGGAACATCTAATGTAATCCCTTCGAATGCACAGTCTGTTGCATCTTCGACCAGTAACATAGCCACCAATGGAGTAAGTGGCATATCAACTAATAGTTCGATCTTAGGAAATACTGGAACCATTGGCTACCCTGGGGGATTCGTTCCACCATCAGGGACACAATCCCATTTCGCCACTCCATTAACTAGACCACCCGGTTTCGATGGAAATAGAACCAGAAACTCCTCTTATGGAATGCCAACATCTTTTATGGCAGGTTTACACAATTCCACATCGAATTCATCCCCACAACTAGGGTCTGGGTCTGGGGAGAATCAGTTTATGACAAATAACCAAGGGTCAGTGGGTTATAGCATAATGCATATCTTAACCACAGACAACCAGTTGGCTTTTAGGCAATTGATGGATGACAGTAACCATAATATGATAGGGGTGTTAGCACAAACCATGCAGGAGATATTTGCCCCAATAGTGCAAAATGTGACTGTGACAAACAGAGAAAACGCTGACAATATGAGTCGAATAGCAGATTTCTTTGCTCCCCCAGAAAGGCGTAGGCAGAATCAGGCGGGATTTCGAGCAAACATGCCTGTTATAGAACAAATTGCTAACGACCCAATTTATAGACCACCCAGAGAAGAAGTTAACTTAGGGGCCAGGGCACCAAGGTTAGAAGCCCCAATAATCCCGGGCCCACAAAGGGAAATTATGGAACCAGGGGCAAGGGTCGAAAGGCTAGAAGCCCCAGAGTTTCGAGAAGAACAACCTAGGGGAGTTGTTTTGGTTGGTCGAAATCAATATGCCGATGCTGTCGTTCATAGAATTCGAAACGATAACATCTTGGAAGAAAACAACCTAACCACCATGATAGAGAGAGTCATGGCCCAGAATGGCCTCAACACAGGAATGAGAAGGCCAAATTACGCTTCTCCTATATTGGATTGCATAATGCATACTGATTTACCAAGGGGATATAAAGTCCCTAAATTTACAAAGTTCGATGGGGATACCAATGAGTCAACAGTCGAACACATAGCGAGATATCTAACCGAAGCGGGAGATATAGCCAATAATGAAGATCTCAGGATCAAATACTTCCCAAGTTCCTTGACAAAAAACGCCTTCACATGGTTTACCACTTTGCCTCCTGGGTCCATTGACACTTGGGCTCTTTTAGAGAGATTGTTCCATGAACAATTTTACATGGGACAGTCGAAAATAAGTTTGAAGGAATTGGCCAGTGTTAAGAGAAAGTTCACCGAACCCATAGATGATTATCTGAATAGATTTAGGCTTTTGAAATCCAGATGTTACACAGTAGTGCCTGAACATGAGTTAGTCGAAATGGCCGCTGGTGGCTTGGATTATTCTATTCGAAAGAAACTAGACACTCAGTATTTGAGGGATATGGCTCAGTTAGCCGATAGGGTTCGACAGGTCGAAAGACTAAAGGCCGAAAAAGCCAGAGTCTTTAAGAATAGCAAGAAAGAAAGGATTTCCTATGTTGGGACTGAGGAAGCAGAAGAATATCCTGAATTCGAATTCAAAGAGGTCGAAATCAACCTCGCTGAATTAAAACAGGCCCCGCCTTATTCCTGCAAATTGTTAGTTCCCACAAAAGGGAAAGACATTGTTGAAAATGAGAAAAGTGACAAATTTCCAAAGAAGGTTTATACCTTCGATGTCACTAAATGTGACGAGATTTTTGACTTACTTGTCAAAGATGGCCAACTAATTGTGCCATCAAATGTCAAAATACCTCCTTTGGATCAGAGAAAGAAGATAGGATTTTGCAAATATCATAGTTTCCTAGGCCACAAAACCTCACAATGTTTTCTTTTCAGGGACCTGATTCAAAACGCGATCAAAGATGGCAGACTAAAGTTTGCTGATAAGGTGAAGATGAAAGTGGACGAAGATCCCTTGGACGTCGCAGACACCAACTACTCCGAGCCTGCATGCATTGGAGAGGTCAACATGGTGGAAACTGATCAAAGCGACGCCCTAACAGGAGAGAAGGGTACTGAAGTTGAAAACTGGGTGATGGTCGAAGTCAGCGAGGAGGTCACTGAAGACATCCAGAATACGCCAGAGACTTTGATTGCCGCACCTGTAGCTGTTGCAAGAGAAACCCAGGCTACTGAAGGCCAGGGAAATCGAAACTAAGAATTAACACAAGTCACTGAAGGCTTGAGGCTGGAATTGGAGAAAGTCCAAATCACGCAGCCAATTTCCCCTCAGAAGGAAATATGGGACACTCTAGGGGAACCCAGTGGAAAATTTGACTATTTGGTCAAATATTCTGCCCCAGAGAGTTCGAAGGTTCAGATTAAGGATATAAAGCCCACAGGATGGGGCGATGATGAAGCTAAGGGGGAAGATGTTGAAATAAATATGGTGGATATGGAAAGACCCCGCTCTGAGATGGAGGAAGTGGAAAAATACTTAGAAAAAGAAAAGTATAGAATAGGGGATAATCACACTGGAGATGCTAGTCCCAAGGATTATCTCATGACATGCCACAAAGGAGATTCAGGCATGATATTGTGCCCTAGGTGTAGCATCCTCTGCAATCAAAGAATCGCTGCGAATTTCGAAAGGGTACAGAGGACTCGAACTGGCAACAATTGGCGCCAGGATAACCATCTTTTTAGGTGTTATCCCAAGGCTGGAGAAAGTTTGCTGGAATTTGATTTTCGCTTCTACAAAGGGGAAACCAAGTGCTTGATTTGCCCAAGGTGTTCTGCTGTGTTTGACCAAAGCATGGCCAGGGCCTTCGAAACGATTCCCTTCGCCCCTTGCTGGAACCATCAAGAAACTGCCCAGATGGGCCCACGTTTCGACAGCAGACACAAACAGCGAAGGCCTGATAGCCCTCACCCCAAGGCTGCTCGAAGAGTGACTTTCAAACTCCCTGCTGAAGTGCCAACCGATAGATGGTTACAGGTCAGAAATGACAAAGGCAAAGATAGATGGAGAAACGCTGAACGAAATGCACGCCATGCTGTGACATACAGGAGGCAATTCAACACAGCAAAAAGGGAGGAGGTGAGATTAGAAAATTACAAAGGAAGGAACCCCATGTCAAGATCCCAGTGGCGCAGACAACAAAGGATTCGAAAGGCTGAGAGAGAAGCTGTGGCAAACAAAGGGGTTACTTCAACAAAAAACCAAGGTGAATCTAGCACCAACAAACCAAAAAATCAAACTGAAGACAAACCTTCAGTCAATAGGAGGCTCTTCTCTGAAGAACAACGCGATGAACCAAAAGAATACACTCCAGTCCCGGAAGAGGACGAAGATATGATAACTGATAACTTCAAATCGGAGGGGGAGTCTTCATTTAACCTGAACTGTAACGTGGTGTCTGTGCTTCCCTGCGAATTTGGGCAGGAAACCGAAATCAATGAATATGAGGAGGAAGACACCACAGATTTGATGAAACATAGGCCTGTGTGCTACTATGTGATGGACAATGGGGCTGTTGAGGAACAAAATGCGTTCTTCGAACGTCCAAAACCTGCAATGAAGAACCATCTCAAGCCACTTTTTATTCGGGCGAAAGTTGGTGTCCATGGTGTGAACAAAGTTCTAGTGGATGGTGGTGCTGCAGTCAATTTGATACCCCATTTCATGCTAAAAAGATTAGAGATCCGCGAAGGAGACATCAAGCCCCATAATATGGTTCTGTCCAATTATGAGGGAAAAGTGGGCAAAACACTGGGAGTGGTCCAGTTGGAATTGACAATAGGCTCAAGCTGTAGGCCCACCATGTTTATGGTGATCGAAGCCAAGGCCAACTATAACTTACTGCTGGGAAGGGAGTGGATCCATGGCGTGGGGGCAGTTCCTTCGTCAATGCATCAACGGCTAGTTCTATGGAGAGATGATGGTATCGTGGAAAACATCGAAGCAGACCAGAGTTACTTTATGTCAACTGTCAATTTAGTTGACAAGAGGGATTATGATAAAAATCTGGCAAAGATTGCTCCGTGTGTTCCAAATGATGAGATTAATGAAACTAGAAACGCCCACTACTACATGACCCTTCGTCATGATGGCCTTTACTGGGATAGAACAATAATCAGTGAAGAAGAGGGAGTCGAAAGCACTATACAAAAACGGCCAGCAGGCTGGGACTTCGACAACCTTATCCATGATTGAGTCTACCTTTTTCGAAAGGATTTCAGCCTATATGGCTGAGAACGAATCAAGAGCGGCCTTAGAGGCTGAAATAAATAAATCAACTATAAAGATGAACGAAGTAAGTGAGGATGGCTCGAAATGCTCACCCTTCGAAGAGTTTGAGATGGATCAAAGGTTAGATGCCATCTATGATAAAGAACCCTTAGGCTTCGAAAGGGACCCCATAAACTCAGGTGCCAAAATGTTGGCACAAGATCCACTCGAAGAAGTTAACTTAGGGGATGAAAAAACGAAAAGAGTAACCTACATAAGTGCTAAACTTAGCCCAGGCCTCAAGAAGGAAGTGATCGAAGTCCTCAAGGAAAACAAAGATTGCTTCGCATGGGATTATGACGAGATGCCTGGTTTAAAGAGGGAGTTGGTCGAACACAGACTGCCAATCAAAGATGGCAAGAGGCCCATCAAACAAACTCCCAGAAGATTCGCACCAGCGGTTCTCACAAAAATTAAAGCTGAGATCGAAAGGTTGCTGCGTTGCAAATTCATCAGAACAACAAGGTACGTCGAATGGTTAGCAAACATAGTACCTGTTATTAAGAAAAATGGTTCTTTAAGAATTTGCATAGATTTTAGGGATTTAAACACTGCAACCCCTAAAGATGAATATTCCATGCCTGTGGCAGAAATGCTAGTAGATTCTGCTGCAGGGTTCGAATACTTGAGTATGTTAGATGGATACTCTGGGTATAACCAGATTTTCATTGCTGAAGAAGATGTTGCAAAGACAGCATTTCGTTGCCCAGGAGCCTTAGGCACCTACGAATGGGTGGTGATGCCTTTTGGTTTAAAGAATGCTGGGGCATCTTATCAAAGGGCAATGAATTCAATTTTTCATGATTTCATTGAAACCTTCATGCAGGTGTATATTGACGATATAGTCATCAAATCTATATCTGCAGAAACACATTTGCATCATTTAAGCCAATCATTCGAGCGAATGAGAAAACATGGCTTAAAGATGAATCCCCTTAAATGTGCATTTTTTGTGCAGGCTGGAGATTTTCTTGGTTTTGTGGTTCACAAAAAAGGAATTGAAATCAACCAGAACAAAACCAAAGCCATAATGGAGACGAAAGCACCTACGTCAAAAAGGGAGTTGCAATCTCTGCTAGGGAAAATTAACTTCCTCAGAAGATTCATCTCGAACCTAAGTGGAAGGACCCCAAGCTTTCTCTCCGTTACTGCGTCTAAAGCAAGGCCAAGCCTTCGAATGGAACGAAGCTCACCAGGAGGCATTTGACAGGATAAAAGAATACCTTTCTCAGCCTCCTATTTTGTCTCCACCTTCATGGGGGAAGCCCATGAGATTGTACATATCTGCCTCTGAAGTTAGTATAGGTAGTATGCTAGCACAAGAAGATAGCAATGGCATCGAAAGAGCCATATACTATTTAAGTAGAGTGCTAAATGATGCAGAGACCAGATATAGCAATTTAGAAAAGCTATGTCTCTGTTTGTATTTCTCTTGTATGAAACTCAAGTATTATATAAAACCTGTTGATGTTTATGTTTCATCTCATTTCGATGTCATTAAACATATGCTTTAAAAACCAATAATGCATAGCAGAGTTGGCAAGTGGGCTTTAGCCTTAACAGAATATTCGTTGACTTTCATGCCTTTAAAAGCTATGAAAGGTCAAGTGATTCCTGACTTCATTGTGGACCATTCTTTGGTTGAGCAGACGGTCATGAGTTACGTCGAAATGCAACCATGGAAATTGTACTTTGATGGTTCAACCCACAGGAATGGAAGTGGTGTTGGAGTCCTGCTGATTTCTCCTGAAGGAATTCCAACAAAATTCAAGTATAAATTAGATGGTCCTCGTTGTTCTAACAACGAAGCTGAGTATGAAGCGCTCATTGTTGGACTTGAAGCTTTGTTGGAATTGGGGGCAACCAGAGTCAAAATTAAAGGAGACTCTGAATTAGTGGTCAAACAAATCACAAAGGAATACAAGTGCATAAAGGAAAATTTAATGGTATACTTCGTCATAGTCAATAGGCTATTGAGGAAATTTGAATACATGGATATTCAACACATACCAAAAATAGAGAACCAAGAAGCAAATGACTTAGCGCAGTTGGCTTCGGGCTATAAAGTGTCTACCAAGAACTTCAAGGATTTGGTTGAATTAAGGGGAAGAGTTATGGCTACTAGATTCACACCATCGGATCTGGAAAGTATGAGATTGGGATATGCTGAGAAACAGGGATTCAAAATATTAGCCATAAATACTTTGTCAGATGCAGATTGGCGAAGTCCACTGAAGAGTTATTTAGCAGACCCAACTCTAAATGTGGATAGAAAGACAAAGTATAAAGCATTGTCATATATCCTCATGGGGAACGAATTGTTTAAAAAGACCCAAGAGGGTGTATTATTAAAATGCCTAGGAGAAAGTGAGGCATATTTAGCATTGTCTGAAGTCCATAATGGGGCATGTGGGGCACATCAAGCAGGCCATAAAATGAAATGGTTGTTATTTCGATACGGCTTGTATTGGCCTAGCATGCTCAAAGATTGTATAGACTTTGCTAAAGGATGTGAGGAATGTCAGAAACATGCAGGAATTCAACATGCCCCTGCAAGTAAGTTGCATTCGATCATCAAACCATGGCCATTTAGAGGATGGGCATTGGATTTGATAGGAGAAATAAATCCTGCTTCGTCCAAAGGACAGAAATATATCTTGGTGGGAATAAATTATTTTACCAAATGGATCGAAGCTATACCACTGATAGTTGCTGATCAAGAGGCTATTATTGAATTTATACAAAAGCACATTATCTATAGGTTCGGATTGCCAGAGAGCATAACTACAGACCAAGGCTCTGTGTTTACTGGTAGAAAGATGCAAGGATTTGCCCAAGAAATGGGGTTTAGATTGCTAACATCAACGCCATATTATGCTCAAGCAAACGGACAAGTCGAAGAAGCAAATAAAGTAATAATAGGATTAATCAAGAAGCATATTGGCAAAAAGCCAAGAAACTGGCACAAAACTCTGGACCAAATATTATGGGCTTGTAGAACATCTCCTAAGGAAGCTACTAACACTACGCCTTTCCAACTCACATTTGGTCATGATGCAGTGTTGCCAGTAGAAATTCATCTACAATCAGTTCGAATTCAGAGACAAAACGAAATCCCAGCTGCATTATATTGGGAAATGATGATGAATGAATTAGTTGAGTTGGACGAAATTAGATTACATGCATTGGAAATTTTGATGAGGCAAAAAGAAAGAGTGGCCAGAACATACAATAAAAGGGTGAAGAAAAAAGTATTCATTATTAATGACTTAGTTTGGAGAGTCATATTGCCTATGAACAAGAAGAATAAAGCGTTAGGTAAATGGTCACCTCATTGGGAAGGACCTTTTCGAATATTAAAAGTATTCTCAAACAATGCATACGAAATCGAAGAACTCATGGGTGATAAACGTATCCTAAAGGTTAATGGGAAATATTTAAAGAAATATAAGTCAAGCCTGCAGGAGATTCGAATAGTAACAACGTAAACAAGATGTTATAAAAAGCCAAGATGGCAAGATAAAATGCCAAAATGGCGTTGTTCGAATATTACATGTAAGAAACCAAATGTATGTGTCAAATAAACATCAAAATCTAGAAATAAGAATTATTTTTCAATAGATTAAAAGTGCTTCGAAATGATTCAAGTTTCTGCTGAGCGAACCGCCTGGCTCCTTCCAAGTTTGCCACTTCTCCTTTAAGTTGTTCTGCAGTCTCCATTTCCGCAAGCCCCTGGTTGAGAAGCTCTTCGAATTGGTTACCAGCAGAATTGGTTTCGAAGGCTAGTTGTTGTTCTTTAGCCTCCTTAACCTTCTGTTGAAGTTCCAGAATCTGCCTTTCCCAAAGAAGTATGGACTCAGCTCGAGCCTCATAATCAGTTTTTGCCTGCTTCAGATGCATAGCTTGATCCTCAGCTTCTAAAGAGAGTTTCGAAGCTTGTTCATAAGCGGCATCCATGGCAATGCGTTTCTCTTGAACCTTCTTGGCAGCAGATTCGTCTTGGAGAAGGTAACCAGTTACGTTGTCCAGCAAATTCTGAAGATCGAACAAGAGAGTACTAACTGGCAAGGAGCAGGTGGAAAGATTGACCTTTGTGAGCAGCTCCTTCATAGTATAGCAAGCAGTACTATCTTGCTTAAGCACTTCGAATATATCCACATTGAGAATGGTTTTCCTAATTTTATTAAGAAGAACAATTCTTTCATCTGTGGGAAGAGGATAGCTGGTCGAACTTGTGCCAGCCCTAGCAAGTGGGACATCCCTCTGAGCCAGCTTTGCCTTCATGTACCCAATAGGGTCATTTCGTCTCAGAAGTGCCAGTTCCTCGTCAGTCATTCGAGACAGAGAGGATTGAGGGAGTTCCACGCGTAGGGGAGCCACGTCCATTTCAACCTCTATGGGTTCGTTGGTTGCATTACCATCCCCTTCATTCGTTTCGTGCTCTTGGTCTTCTTCATCCTCATCCAAGTCCACCACTTCGATACCATCCCTTTCACTGCTATTTGCGTTGGACTCCGTCCCAGCAGTCGAACCGTCAATGGCATTCTCCTCCTCAGATTCTTCGTCTGCAGATTCTTCGGCTCTTTGCCCAGAATCAACTTTCTCTTCTTCAGTTTGAGTGTCCTTTGGGTCCTCTTGAAGAGTTTCAAGAGGGGACTTTTGAAGAGAAGCCCTTTGCAAATCCTCTGCAGACGTTTGAAGTGTTGTTTCGTTTATCTCTTTCAGAGGAATGGAGGTACCTTGATCATCCTGCTGCTCAGAAGTTCCAGCCAGAACCGCCATATTGGAGGAACCTTTATTTTGAACCAGGTTGCTGGAATCTCCTTGAGGAGAGGAGTTGAGCGGAGCAGCAGCTCTGGATGGTGAGTTCGAAATAGTGGAAGCTGGATTCAAGATGTTCTGCAAGGAACAACAGAATGTTAAAAATATTCACCAAGGTAATAAGAAGTTATTATTGTCAAAAATTTAAAGGTTCAATTTACCTGTGGACTCTCGGAGGAGAGGTTACTAGCTATACGTTCCAACGTTGGGTTGGAGGTCGAAGGTGGATTTTTGGATTTGGGTGAGGGAGCAGCATCCCTGGAATCAAGTCCAGAGACACTAGTTGGAACGGTGCTTTTCGAAATATCTTTCTTTGGCTTCTTCTTCGAAGCAGCATTTAAGTTTCCTCCAGCCTTGGGATCTTCCCCAGTGGTGCTTGATTTCCGCTTCTTGGGAGTAGTAGGAGGAAGCTTGTTGGTCTGAAAAGATTGTAAACAAAGAGTTAGATGCAAACCATAGAACATGAGTGAATTCGAAACATCAAGGCTAAGTGATTACCGTTGGAACTGGAACACTGGTTGTTGTTGGTATTATTGTTGTTGTTGTGGTTGCAGCAATAATGGTTGTTTCAGGTGGAGTCACTTTGTCAGTAGTTTCGATGGAGGCTTGAGAGGCGCTCCCTTCTTTTGACTTCGAGGCAGCTGTCTTTATCCTGATGGCTGAAAATCGAAACAATTAAAGCAAAGGTTAAAGATATGGAAAATAAAAGACATTTGGGATTTTCCCAAGCATTCGCACCTGTGCCTTGATCAAATTTAATTGACATGGCAAAAAGTTCGTATCGAAGGTGTCCTGGGAAATCATGAAGCCAGTATCGAGCCCATGTCACAGTCTCAGATGGCTTTGGTTTCCTTTGAAGATATTTGAACATCTCTTTGCAAGTAAACCACCAAGGATATGGGGGAAACCAAGCCAGAGCCAGTTCTGAGGTAGGTAATCTGGGAAATTTAGGTGGATGCATTTCGAATGCCAACCTATACCTATCCTCAGGTGACAGCCCTGAAGGAAGTTTTAACTTAGAAACTTTTTGTTTAAATTTTTCCTTCAAGGTCTCAGCTGCTTGATGCACAGTGGAGTCCAAGCGCGTGGGATCATAAGTAGTTTCAAAATAATTTTGGAAAGCTTTAATCTCTTTGGCATGAGTAAACATACCTTTCTTTGTTGGTACCTGCACATCGAAGGCATCAATCAATTTCTGTTGAATTGTAAGTGTATCGAACATATAAGTTTGATAAAACTTGGTCCACCATTCCAGAAATCCTTTAGCCGTGAGATGGGTAGGTTCGAAGGTTATCAGCTCAAATTAGGCAAATCCTTGATATTGTTCTTGTTGTATTTTGGCTTCCCGTGCCTTGAAAGT
This sequence comes from Vicia faba, assembly GCA_948472305.1. Classification (NCBI taxonomy): domain Eukaryota; kingdom Viridiplantae; phylum Streptophyta; class Magnoliopsida; order Fabales; family Fabaceae; genus Vicia; species Vicia faba. Next base: position 1,301,410,887 of record OX451736.1, read on the forward strand.
TCGTCCAGAAGTGATGGCACTCTCAGTTTGGAATAAAGGTTCAGGAATCAGTTGGCATAAACCAAACTGCCTCGAAACTAAGTTTGGTTGGTAGGCAAAGAGAAAAATCTGGTTCTTGGCTGGGGTTATCCTTGAAGAAATGAGTCTAGGCAGCAAAAAAGCTCTCCATACATCCTGAATCTCCTTGCTCTTGATAGCTTCTGAGAGAGTCATGGTGAACCAAGAAGGTCCATGAGCCCTCGAAGCAAAAGGCGCCATGCTCTCTTCGAACCTGTGCCTTTTGGAGAATATCATGATGTACTTCGAGAATTGAACTTTGAAGTCATCTTTGTCGTCATTGGGAGTTAATCTTTGAAGCCTAGTGCCTTCGACTATCCTATCATTTATCTCAGAATCTTGCTCATCAATGGTGTTGGCGGTTGATAAGGAGGGTTCGAACATGGCATTTAGCCACAGTTGGAGTAACCAAAAAGGGCCCGCCAATAGAATATTTTTGGAGGTGTGGGATTTGAGGCTCGAAACAGCTGACCTCAGGCTTTCATAGAGGTCAACTAAGAGCAGTTCACTTAGGCACACTTTTCGATTTTCATGCAAGTCCATAGCTAGAGGAATGAACCTACTAGCTACCTGTAGGGATCTACTGCAGAAAACGTATCTTGACAGCCACAGGGTTAAGAAAGCAATGTGCTCTACGTCAGACACATTGTCCCCCTCAGCATGGTAATGACTGATAAATTTGGAAAAATTGGCTAGCTTGACTTCGAAGTCAATTATGCTTGAGTGTTCTTTGTTATCGGGTATATAAGTTTCTCCCACTGGCGATAGCCCAGTGATGGCCGCTATGTCAAAGAAGGTTGGGGTGATCATTCCACCTGGGAGATGGAAAGTGTTATAGGTACTGTCCCAGAAATAAAGGGACGCGAATAGCAGAGGGTGGCTGTAGGTGAAACCAGGCTTCGATAGCTTAATCAGGTTATAGATGCCTAATTCTTCCCATTGCTGGGATTTCTTAGCTTCTACTTTCTTGAACCAATTTTGATAAGCAACATCAGAGGTGGGGCAAGATCGAAATGGCTTAAAATTACTTTTTACATAATCCAAAACAAAGGGGTCCTTAGGAGGAACAGTTGGGGTTTCTATGGTATTTGAACTAGGAGATTCTACTGCCTTAGGGGCGTCCATTTTGTTAAATAAGGGTTTAAAACTATAACAAACTGGGAAAATCGTCCTGGTATCTTTTAATATTTCAAAAACCGTAAGAGGGCCATTTAAAGCTAACCTCTTACCAGCAACGTTGGTAGGAATGAGTACCTGTGACGCATACAACATTTCTTTTTCCTTTGAAATCATCTGAGGGGCAATGACGGATTGACCTTGGTGAGTGATGATTTTACTTTCCATGGTAGCTCCTGCAGTTTTTCCTTTCTTCTTGGAGACTTTCTTGAGTTGAGATGAAGTAGAAGAAGACATTTTTGAAAGATGTTGAAAGCTTGGATTTTTTTTGACGAGAGAAGAAGGATAAAAGATTTAGAGTGTGAAAAGAAAAGAAAAAGATTAAGTTGGTGATGTTTTATAATGGGGAAGTTTAAGCATCCACCGAATAAGGGTGTGATACGTGGAGATCATGGGTTGGTGTGATGAAGAGGTGGCGTAAAGTTAACATGGGTAATAGGCGTGATTTAAAGATAATCATTATTTGTAATTGCACCATACTGTGAAGTGGCTCCAGGCGGTTAAGGAATCCAAAAGGTGCTATGATTGACGTGACTGGAGTCAAATGCATTAAGTGTTACGATGATTCGAAAATCACATCAAAATCTTGTGTAGGTGTTTAAAATAGGTATTTCTCAGAGGAATCGAAATACATATTTTAAAGGGGCAATTTGTTGGCTGAAGATTTTGATAATGATATTAGAAGCCAAATGAATTAAACGTTTCGATCAAAATGAGGTAAAGAGCCATGTTTCGAAGTAGCAGAAGTAGTGTTTCGAATAAGCATGTCAAAGCTTGAAGCTTCGAGTGGCAATGATGGGAACATATCTAAAGAAGTATCGAAATAACAACAAGGCTGTGTTTGGGAAGAGCGTTCGAAACGGAGAAGTACCAAAGCATTTGAAATTCAAATGGAAGCGGGACATTCGAAGTTTGAAAGTTATGTGCTGGAGCATTTGGGGACACGTGGAAAGAAGAAAGTTACATTGTCCTGCATGTTCTGAACGTGGCATAATCCTGTAGCAAGACCGTTATGGTCGAATTAGTATAAATAGGAGTCTTAATATTAGGATTTCGTGTGTCATATCTATTATACAAAATACTCAGTAACATTCAAACTACCACATGGCAAGGGAAACGAATGCAAGAGAAATGTATGTATGATAGCACCATGTATTTCTGATTTAATGAAAACCTTTTACCATTTCCAGCACTTTCCTTTATCCTTTTGTCAAATAGCGTTTACAAGTTTTCTCATTTACAGTCTTTTCACTTCGAAATCTCTTCTTCAAAGTTTTACATTTTAATGCTTTCTTCACATTTTTAGCAATTTACATCTTAGAAAACTGTCATATTTTCCATACCTTTACCTTCAAGTTTTATCCTTCGAACGCATATTTTTACTTAAAAGTCATTTAAAGTTTTCTTGCATTAAACGCTTTCTTCATATTTCAAACCTTTTACGTTCCAGAAATCCTTTATATTAACTGTTTTGTAAGTCGAAACCATTTACTTCACTTTTATGCAATTTTACATGTCTTTACAATTAGAATTTATTCATGTAACTTAGTTTCACACACACATTTTGATTACATCTTTAGACTTTTAGAGAGAGAAATCGAAATAAGCCAAACACATATACAATATCAACCATGAATATTTGTTCGATCGTGAGAGTAACCTTAATATCCAAGGAGTCCTAGGATCAATCTAGTCGATCCTGTGAGTTACCAGAGGAATTGAATAACAGTCAGAAATATTATTCGATAGTTTGGAAGACTAGCGATTGTTTACCAGAAATCACTGGAAACAGAGTGCAAATTTCTGGGCACTCTAGTGTTCAATCATCTTCCACCCTCGGATCACGAAAGGCACGCAAGCCAATCTACATCCTCAGGTCTAAGAATATTGAACAGGGGCAACTGTTGTACCCCAAAATTTGCCCTCCCATATTCTTCAAAGTTTTGACAAGCATCATCTCAATTTGCTCAAGTCTACTCAAGGGTTGCACAGTCCAAATGCCTCCTAAGCCAATCAAAATTAGGGTTTTGGTTCTTGCAAGGAAGTTGAGGTTTTCAAGGGCTCAATCAAGTCCCATAGGCCCATATACATTGTCAAGCATCTACATGTCAAGTCTCAAGGTTCACAGCATCAGATTGCACAATCAAAAGGCCCATTTGCTTCACAATCAACTGTAGGGGTAAAATGGTCATTTTACAGTCAAATGTCAAAAAATTTGGTCAACATCTTATTTTGAAGCCACAATCATCATTTGACCAAGTCTTGATCATGATTCCACAAGGATAGCTCAAAAATCATCAAGATGCCAAAGGTTACTATTTTTGGACAACAGAAAAGTCAACTGTAACTTGACCAGGGCATAACTTTTTCATGGTTCATCATAAAAATCCCATCCAATGCTCATTTTGAAGGGGATGACATTTCCTACAACTCATCTTCACATTCCAAGTCCAAGAAATTCTCTCACAAAAAGTTATCAATTTCTACATTATAGGTCAATTTTAAAAGTCAACAAAAAGGCATTTTAAGTCAAAGACCATAACTTGAGATTGGTAAATCGAAATGACATGGGACCAAAGGCATTGGTTAGTGGACTTCAATACCTTTCTAAAATGTCCAAGAACATGTTCATATGATCAAAATTGAGCAAGATATGCATTGGAGAAGTTGGGAAATTTTTGGGAATTTGCAAAAGTCAACTTTGCCTAAAACATCTTGTTTTTGCTAATGGGCCCCCAAATTCCTTCTTGAATCTTTACCCAAGGCTTATGCACGACCCATTGAGATTAAATTGAATTATTTTCTTATTTTTATTAATTATTTGGATTTTTAATTGATTATTAATTCATTTAATTGTAGGAAAATACCAAGATATGTTTTTTCAAATCTTTTGTGAAGCAAATAAACTCAGGGCAAGCTGGAAAATTCGTGCATCAATCAAAGAGACAAAAATCTCCATGTTTGGCAAGTTTTGTCAATCAAAAAGATTGAAAATTATTTGATTTTCAATCAAATATTGAAATCATAATGCCATGGATCCTTGACCAAGATTGAACCCTAATTCCATCCTACTACATATACTGAAGTGAACCCTAATGCTTGCAACGTGAGAACTGCTGTCAAAATCCATAAGCCAATTCCAAAAATTCAAGGAAAATTTGAAAACTGAATTCCACGTTTTAGCACAATTCAAAGCCTTAGAGCGATTCAAACACATTGCTAACATTCCCAGGAACAGATTGGAATAAAAAACAAGCCTTAACACTCCAAGAACACGCCAGAACAAGTCACACGGTTTGGTTATTTTTTCATAATCGTAAATCATACTCATGCATTATTAATGAAATTTTTTGTGTGTATTGGATTGCTAGAACCTCTCTGGAGCTAATGGCATAGGTGAATTGCATTATGGAGCCCTGAATCACAAACCACCATGGATGAATTTTAGGGTTCCGAAGCTTTGCTTTTGGGGGTTTCCAGCACAGGAAAAATTGGACCTTGAGACGCATATGGTTGAATTCGTCAAGGCCAGACGAACTCAACCCAACCCTCGTGCCCTATTTATATAACGCACAAACCTAATCGCTATTTTTCTTTTTTTAGTTTGTGGGGGTTAAAAACCCCCGCTAATTGGATTTGTTTTACAGGTATCCAGGGAGGAAGATGAAGACGTGTTGATGAACTATTGGGCCATTTGAAAAAATACGCGCGCGTTTTAGTTTTACAGCATAGGAATTGATTATTGAATATATTAATTATTGGTTGTCTTACTAATGACTAAAGCAAATTGGTGGAGTGGTTAAGGCAAGCGCGTAATAGGTATTGGGACCTGGGTTCGATTCCCAGGTCCACCCCATATTTATTTCTTGTTTTGCATAATATAATCATGCGCAGGCACTTAAAAGCAGTCCACCATGTGTCTTCAATGATCAGCACGCCAGGTGTTCCCAATCAACAATCCAAAGGCCATAAAGTGATGAGCACCATGTTCTCAGTCAACACAGGCGTGGACAACCAGGAAGGTCAACAAGGCTTGAACGTTATTGGGCCTGAAATCTGCAAATTCACCTCCTAAAGGGTCCAACGCACCCCCCCTGGTTTTCTCTCTATTTCCATTTTCTTTCTTTTTATTTTCTTTAATAACTATTATTATTTTATTATCTAATTAATTCATAAATTATTTTTCATATTAAAAATCAGAAACTTAAAATATTGTTTATTTTTATTATTTATTATTTTCACTATTAATAATTATTATTTTGTAAATAAATACTAACCAAATTGACTTAGTTTTAATTAGGTAATTTTGACTATTTTTACAAGAAATAAAATCAACTTAGAATTAGGGTTTTCCTTTTGACTTTTAATTTCCTTTTTATTTTATTTTTATTAAAAAAAACATAAAACGCAAAAACATTTTTTTCTTTTAATTAATTAATTAATTAGTTTAGATTTAATATTTAATTAAATGCAAAGGACCAAAATTTCTTTATTTCTCAAAAGGGTCAAAACCCTAAGGACGTCCTGATTCTATTTCTTTTCGCACATTATTCTTATTTTGATTATTTATGTATCTGCTCAAAGGATGTAATAGTTAATTAGGATTTTACTGCTTTCTTTACTTTCTCGCATTTATTTCCAAACGGGTTTTGTTTTTTGGCGATGTATAGACCCGCGCCTTGTAATAGCGTAGATTCATATTTCCGCAATTTATTTTCCGCACTCTTAACTGTTAATATGCATGAAAGACTTGTATGAATAATAAAACCAATCCGTAGCTCACAAATGCATGTTCAAAGATAAACATAAACTGAAACAACACACATGCACATGCCACTCCTAGGGTATGCCTCACTCGGTAGCCTTCGAAGGTGGTCGTCAAGTATAGGGTGTTTTAGAGGTCGCCCTCCTATCTAAAGATCCAGTTGCCTCGAAACGGTTGCCTCGAATAAAAAGGATCTAGGACATTAGGGTTACCGCTAAGGCGTCCTACTATTGCTTCGGTGACCACACATGTCCCTCATAATTGAATTGACCCGAATACCTCCAACGACGGTGCTACCTACTTCTCAATAGTGGGATAGTACTGTCTAAAGGACTCTTACACAGCCTAATTCCTTAGAGTAGGTAGATTTCTCCTGGGTACTTGCTCTTTCAAACAAACAAAACAACTTTTTGCACTCACACTTTCAAAAGGTTTTCAAACAAATATTTCATACACTCTTGAGGACAGATACAAGAGTTACTTAGAAATTTTTCAAACGAAACTTTTTCAAAACCCATACACATTTGAAAAGAAAACATCTTTTGAAAACATAAGAGCAAGTACCTAAGAGCCCGTGGATAACCACAGATAGAAAGGGTGCTAACACCTTCCCTTTCTATAAATCTACCTCCCGAACCGAGAAACATTCTCAAAGAAGGAATTTTGCTGTGCTTTTGTCCTTTCCATGTTGGAGAAAATAAAAGACGATGGAGACTCTTGTTTACCGCAACATTTTGCGAACCAGCTAAAAAACAGTCAGTTCTATTTCCACCGATAACAGTGCGATTATGGTAAGTTTTAAGCCTTTTGTATGCCTTGCTCTCATGTCATTGCAGCATGTGCGTATACTCGTCAAGATGCATTACAACTTATATCTCCCATTTACAAGTCCAGAAACTTGCTCGACGTATACAACAATGGCTTCCCATTAGTAGCGAAACCTGATTATTGGCCTGCATACGATGGGGAAATAGTATGGCACAACGATCAAATGCAAAGGAATAAAAAAGGTCGTCCCAAAAGCAAGCGTATCACAAATGAAATGGACTCCCTTGACAAGCTAGAAATAAAGTATGGTTTATGTAGTCAGGACAGACACAATCGAAAAAATTGTCCCACTCGGGCTACAAGCTCGACAACATAAAAATTATATGCAAACCATCTGCACTTTTTAAGCTCTAAACATTACTGTTTTTCATTAAGAGCATTTGTTACAACAAACCATATGGAAACAAAAAATAAAAACACGATAAAACTTCTAAGAGATTACAACCGTCAAAACAATTTCATTTGAGCCATGCATCATCACCATTACATCTCCGTCTGTTCTGACTTCCTCCAACCAAAACTTAGGTCTTCCAGTTGCAAGTGAGGTGGTTGTTCTTCATATCTGGATCCTTCTAATTTGTTCCCTAGCCTTGATGTCTCCCTCTATCCATCGCATCAACTCTCTCTTCAGACGCTCTATAGAGTGAATGTGCCAAAATTTCATTTTCATCGGAGGTTTAGTGGCCGAAAAAATAACGTATCTATCTCTGGTGAAAATCATGGGAGATGTCATGATACAAATAACAGAGAAAAAATAAGAAGACAGTACAAGAAAGTGTGAAGAATGATGAAGAAATAGGTGATTTATTTATAGAAAACACAATTGCACGTAGTTGCCAAGGGAGATGGCGCATACTCTCCTTTTTATAGTGCATGTGCCATCTCACTTGGCTAAAACAAAGTGTTTGCGCCAAGTGAGATGGCGCCTAGGGCAAAAAGGTGACTGCATGCGCCATCTCACTTGGCTCCTCCATTATGGGGTTTTCTGAAACATGGTTATTTGCATAATTTTCTCTGAAATATGATTATTTGTGTATTTGTTTTTCAATACTTGGTTATTGCTATAAAAAATTCCTTGATGGTCCCTCCAATTGCATATTCCTATTTTTTTAGACATAATAAAAACAATAACAACAACAAATTAAAAAATTAAAAATAGTTAGTAACAACAATAATAAAAAATAAAAATAAAAATACAATAATAATACTAATAATAACAAGAAAAAGTAGATGTTTAAAAACGAGATTGGATAAAAATAAAAATGCAAAATGTAACGAAAAGGCCTTAAATTTTATTTCAATTTTAATAATAATTCAATTTAAAAGATATGTTTAAATTGTATTAAAATTAAAATTAAAGTCAAAGTTATTAAAAAACACAATAGAAATTGCAAATAAACAATAAAAATGCAAATGAACTATTTTTGGTATTTTTAAATGAAAAATTGCAATTAAAATAAAATGATGCCCACTATTTTTTTTTTAATGATTTTTTAGATAATGATGCAAAAAGACTTAAACTTTTTGGATTTTTGAAGTAGAAATTAAAATAATGAACTAAAAACAAGAAAATAAGTAAAATGATAGACTTTTCAAAAAGACGAAGAATATGTGTCAGTTGAAAAAGAAAAGGGGCAAAAATGGGGTGCAACACAGTCAAATCAATAATATCCTTCGAAATCAAGATCACTTTCCTAATTAAGCTAAACATAGAAAACCTACTCAGTTGTTCTTGAGAAAAAGCAGTGCATTCTGCTTCACAAAGATCTAAGGTCTCCACACTCATGTGAATGCTTTGACATTGATAGATCATTACTCCAGTTCCAACATTCTTTTTACCATCACAAACACGCTAAAGTTAGTGCAGAAGCCTTTGACATTTAGTCTAGACATTATGTCCAATTTCCTCAACTCTTGATTGGATCACTTTCCAAGAGACACACAAGTAATAAGAAAACCTTTATTAGAGACCCGAAACCAAGCTCTTTCAGAGTTAAAAGATAAAATAAATTGATCTTGTCTTTCTTTAATGGCTTGTCACTTTCATACTAAACCTCTACCGAAGAGACCTGAGAATCTCCTTCTTGATCAATCTCATATCTGAATTCTTTCCTCCAAACACGGTTAGATATGCCTTTATGAGTGAACTTGAGAAACTCTCAAATATCGTTCGCCACAATTCAAGTGATGTACAGTATGGGATAAAGCACTTATTAATACCAAGACTATGGCATTCATAACTTCAAATAATTAGATACCTAACTCACGATCTTTTCTTCTGTCATCCAAACTCCAGGATTCTTCAAACCTGATAATCTTCACAGTTCTATTGTCCATTGATAACCAAAATGGTATATGTGATACGGTGGTAGAACTGACTATTTTTTAGTTACTATTGGTTTTGCATTTTTTGTTTGCAAATGTACGATAAGCAAGAGTCGCCACCGAATTTTATTTTATCCAACAAAGGAAAAGGGAAAAATAACAAAAAAACCTTTTTCGAGATGTTTCTGAGTACGGGGGGTAGATTATAGAAAGGGAAGATGTTAGCACCCTTTCTATCCATCGTTTTCCATGGGCTCTTAGGTACTTGCTCATTTTTAAATTGCTTTTGTGTGTGTTTTGAAAAGTTTTGAAAATGCCTTAGTGCGGCGTTTCACTTTATGGTAACCCTTGTATCAGTCCTCAAGGGTGTGATAAAGTGTTTTTGAAAACTTTGTTTGAAAAGTGTTTGAAAGTATAAGTGTGAAAAATGGATTGTTTTGAGCAAGTACTTAAGAGTTTCTACCTACTTGAAAAAGACAGTTCGCTTTCTTATTTCCTTTAGACAGCGCTATCCTACTATTAAGGAGTAGGTAGCTCCATCGTTGGAGTTTGAGGGACAATCGAAAGGGACGTAATGGTCATTGAAGGCAACATGTAAGGATACCTTAGCATTTCGAAGAGACTATCATCATAAGAACATTTCTCGTAGGCAACTCGAGATACAGTAAGGGACTATGATCTTTATGACGACTTTTGAATTGAGGGTCTTTGCTAAGATATCCCTACGTTCAAGGGACATGACCATTGTTTTCGAGGCAACCAAGTGAGGTATACCCTAAGGGTGCAAGTGTGCAACAATGTTTGTTTTCAGATATCTTATCTTGCAATTAAGTGGTCTAAGATTGATTGATTAAGCACACAAGCCTAGGTTGCTAACAATTATATACAAGCATAAGATATAAAAGCGAGAAAGTAAAAAGAGTCCTACGCTATTACAAGGCTTTTGGACAGGTACATAAAGAATTGACTGAAAGTAAATTTGCGGAAATAATAAACCCTAATTAATCTATTACAAACCGGGCGCAGTTACATAAAAATAATCGTACGGCAAAAGTAATTACGCGCGAGAATAAAAACTTGGAAAAAGGTTCAAAACCCTAAAAAATCTAATTTTGCTCATTGAAAAATATTTCTTTTTATTTTTTGTGAAAAAGATTTGAATTTAACCTAATTTTTCTAATCAATTTTAATTAATGAAGAATAAATTAAGGTTAATGGAAATAATTAATTTTCAAAAATTAATTTATTGAAAAAAAGAACTAAGTCCTATTTTTTGTGATTTTGATTTTATGATTTTTTATGAAAAAAATTGATTTAAAATAAATAAAACAATTGGAATAATTAAATAAAAAATAATTAAATAAAGAAAGACAGGGATGGGCCTGAGGGGGTGCAAACCCAAATTGAAGGGTTGTATGCTGAAATTCTATCCAAAAAGCCCAATCCAATGGCCCAACACAGCGCTGGATTCAGTGTGATTATACCAGGAATGTCCATCATGAGCTGAAGCCTGGAAGCATTAGATCTGGGAAAGGATGATCCAATGGTTATGGATCTTGAGACCTATGGTGTACGCGCTTGGAAAGACACCATTGAATCTGCAGATAAATGTTAAGAAAAATATTATGTAGGAGGCAGGAATCGAACCCCTGACCTTTTACACGCGCGCGCCCTGAAACCCTTCCCTTGTACCACTGAGCCAGCTTGATATTCGTTGATATAAACAAACAACATATAATATATTTAATAATGAGTCTGTGTTATAAGAAAAACGCACGCCATTCAAACTGGCCACTCGGGTTTTGACACGCCTTCATCTTCCTTGTTGGAACTATCGTTTTAGACCCAGACCTGTACCTACGGACATGTCCATTGCTATAAACCCGTATATCTCCAAAATCATAACCATGCAATAAAAATTAAATCCAAACATATAGATCAACTGAGTTTGATCTCATGAGTACAATGGTACTCATCTTTTGCTCTTATTTTGCCTGAAACGAAAAACCCTAAAAAGAACCTTGAAAGCCTAACAATGGCATTCAGTCAAATATGCATCAAAACAAACAATTAATTATGAAAACATGTTCTAAATGATTATATAAGCATGGTTGTATATTTAGAAATCATTTATCATGCGTGTATTTCAAAAACCAATTTCAAGAACAAGAGCAAACTGTGATTGCTATATATGTTGTTTCTGAAGGTGTTGATGCGTGGTAATGCTTCAGATAGCTCCCAAATACGCCCAAGAATGGATTGCAAAGCCTTCAAAGTCCTTGAATATGCTTGTATCTCAAAGTCAGATCACCACTTTTTTTCAAAAACTTGAGTTTTTTCCCTCAAATCTACACGGCCAGTCCTTGTTTTTATGCTTTGGAAATGTTGTCTATATATAATAGAAGCAATTAGGTTAACAAAATTGTATTCAATCTTTGCAAATTGTTGAAAAAGATTTGATTTTTTTGCCTTGTATGATTTGTTTCTAAAACAAACCAAATCATGATCTTTTCCAATCAATTAGCCCTTGCATGAATTTTCATGATTTTCTAGCTGTTCATGGATTCATAATGTGCTCACAAAATCAAATCTTTGATTTTATTTGATTATTCCACTATTTAAATTGATTTATTTTGATTTAAATGAATAAAAAATAAAAAATAAAAATAATGAAATAGTAGGTGGATAAGCTCAGGGGTCTTGGGCCATCTTAGGAACAAGTTTCAAACAAGAAAACATGGGCCCATTTGGAAAAAAAGTCATTTTGATCAATGTTGACTTCATGCACATTTCCAAAAATTGGTCAACTTTAGCAATGCTATCTCTCTCATTTTTAACCCTAAGAAGGTGTTCTTGGAATTTTTAGAAATCTTAGGATGTCCTCTAAACAACCCATTTGGTTTCATCTAAATTGGATCTTCCATGTTCATGTAAGGAGCTTTGACCCAAAATGTGTTTTTGTTGACTTTTTGAAACGACCTATAATGTATGAACTTGTATCTTTTGATTGAGGCATTTCCTGACCATGAGGGATGAAGAGAAGTTGTAAGGAATTGGATTCTATTCCAAATGAGCCTTGGATAAGAAATTTCTGATAAAGTATGAGAAAGTTATGCCTGGTTAAAGTTTGGTTGACTTTTCCTATAGAAACCCTAATTTAGCAACTTTTGAGTTTTGATGAATTAGGAGCATTCCTTGAGGAATCGTGATCAAACCTTGATATAATGATGGATATCACTTCAAAATGTTGATGTTGACCAAAAATCTTGAAGTTTGACTGCATGTGGGTCACAATTGACTTTTGACCTAACATAGTTGATTTGCAGGCATTTGAGCAGTTGACTGAGCAAACTTATTGTGCAAGGCATGAAACTTGGCATGGATGATCTAGAGGACATATTAGGGAAATGGAAACCATTTAGGACCCTTGGAACTCAAACATCTTGATGAGGAGTGAAACCCTAGTTTGAGGCTCATTGTCTTAGGAGGAGGAATTTTCTGGTCAATCCTTAGTCAACTTGAGCAATTGAGGACCTCTAGGAGTATGTCAAATGTGAAAATTGGAGGAAAATTTTTGGGGTACAACAATATCACTCCAGATTTTCCATAAGACAAATAGCACCAGAGTTATATCTCCCTAAAAACTCACCCATTGGACTAGGGTGCCTGCTCTGATACCAATTGAAGTTCTGGTACAGGCAACAAAAACAAACAAAATTGTCTTAACAACAATAGATGTCGAGATAAATGTTACAACATCTGGTAACAAATCAGATAAATTAAGTTAAATATGATACAAAAAATAAAATGGCAGAAAGATAAATAACACATGAAGATGATAACCCAGTGCCGTGCAACATCATCTACTCTATGGGCTAGCAAGCCGGGAAGGAAGTCCACTATTAGTAGTATTAGTTTAAAGCTAAACTAATCCCAAATTTATAACTTATCGCCTAATCCACACACAATGATACTTCTACCTAGGTCCTCCCTTGATATGAGAAATCATCACCCCACCTCTAATCACCGCAGTGATATCCAACAGTCCCAATCTCAGTGATTGCAACAATTACAACTCAATTTAGAAGACCATACTTCGAATAAAATAACTTAAACTATTGCTTAAATTCTTTGATTGAGAATAATACTCAACTCATTGCCTAAAGGCTTCCGAGTGAGCACAATAACTTGACCAACAGTCAAGTAATAATCAGCCAACCACATAGTATCCGAGGATACATGGGTGACTTACCAACTACACAAGAGACTCACAAAAACTAAGACTTATGCTTCCCCTAATTTTACAATTGTGAAAAACTTAAATTACATTAGGTTAAGATTCTCCTTTAAATACAAATCTGCAGTCCATGAGCTTCAAAAATTTGAGTCTAGAAGTTTCTTGATCCATAAGCTGAGTGTTTCACCAATTGTATAGCAAATCTCCTTAAATCTTGGAACCACCAATATATAGTTTCCTAATTTTTCTCAAGGCCCAAATTAGTATCTTCTGTTATGAAACCTTTTCCAAAACAAATATTCTTGACATGCAAAAATCTCTGATATATATCCAAAGGAATTATAACAGAATCAAATCCAATCTGTCAAGATCTAAAAACAACAGTGCCTTGACTACTGCATAATAGAACACGATGTCATAACATCTTGTTTGACATCTGGTCAGAGCCATGTTTTAGCAAAATATTTCCAATCTACAAAACCATGGTACTAACAATCTCGCCCATTGGAAAATTTTGGCTAAAACAACCAAAGACCAAATAACATGGGAAGATGAATAAAACCACAGAACGCCAATACAAACTACATGCTTATCATGTAAACTTTGTACATGGGGAAGAAGATAAGAAACACTCCTCCTCAAACACAGTCCCAATTTTCCATCCTGAACTTTCCAGATGAAGACTAATAGGACCATACCTCAACTCCAGATAACTCAGAACACACGACACAACCATGCTCCTAACTCAGAATACAAGACACAACAAAACATAGAAAAACACGCAAGTGGACATGGACAGAATGATAAAACATCCTATTAAACATCCTTGTAAATCAACTGCAATATAAGACTCAAAAACTCACATGATGGAATGTCATGTTCCCCTAAAGTGTTGCATACAACAAGCAAAAACACTTGACCTAGACTCTATAACCTTTTCTTCCCCTTTTTAGCCAAAAATTGACAAAAACTGAGTGAAAAGAATTAACACAAGGAGAATCAAATTCAGCAAGAATTGATTCAAGATACAAAGAAGACTGACTCTATAAGAACAAACAAACCTAAAGAAACAAAGAGTAAGTCTAAGTTTCTTCCCAAAAAAAACCCAAGGGGAAACTAAGAGTAAGTCTAAGTTTCCAAAAAAAAACAAAAGCAAGAAGACTCTTTAAAAGAAAAAATTAAAAAAATGACCCAAAAACTATGTACAAGATGGCAGTCACCAGCTATCCAATTCTCCCTCCTGAGTCAATGAATTCGACCCAGTCTTCATCAGCATCTGAATCTGAATCATGTAGATGAAACTAATTCTTCTTCAAGGATTTCATCTTTGTCATAGATGATTCCCTGTCCAAGATGCTCCAGGTGATGTTACAACATTTTTTGTAATGTTGAACCCATCTTTCTTAGGACCACTGCCCTTATCCTTGTTGGATTCCAGCAAATGAACCTTCTTGACACTAGTATCTTTGGAGGTTTTACTCATGTTGAAACACAATATATGTGAAACGTGAGGAAGCTAAGCACATAAATACAAGATGAGTTACTTTGATTGTAATGAGAACCTTGCTTGTAACGATACATCAATCAATGAAAGCGTTATTGAGAGGAGATAAAATCTTCTTCAAAAATAGTGTATCACTTAATGAGAGAGAGACACACCCCTGTTCAAACTTCCCTCTTTTCAAAACTTTGACTGTTGAAAATGTTACAACATTTGAAATGACATTCTTCATTCCATTGAACATGCTTCTTATGAGACTGCACAAGACATAAGGAGGAATAAAGTTGGAAACCCTTACCAAACAGTTACTACCAAAAATTCTCCCACAGCGAAATTCCAAAAATACCCCTTGTATACTCAAAATAACTTGCACTTCAAGTTAAGATAAAATCCTTCTCAAAGCTCCGTAGCCAGGCCAAGCATGGGAGTGCCAATATTCTGTAGCGAAATCTCTGATACAATGACTTTATTCTGTAAGCAGAATAAAATTCCTGTCCCTTAGTTGCAGTAGAATGTTACACTACAATGTCATGACACCCAATTAGGCATTGCACACTTCTAGTAATCAACCTAAAATATAAACCATCTTTCTTCAACAATGTACCTAATCTTCAAGACATACCAAGACTCAATTAATTATAATCTCAGAGTTCAGAATATCTTCCAATGATACAATCTTCTTCGGACATGGCAAATATTTTTACTCCAAGAATCACCCTCATAATTTATTTCATCTCTGAAACAACTAATGACCATAGACTAAAATAACCTCCAACTAATGAGCTCCCTTTTTAAACCACTTATTTTACTAGAGAACCTTTTCATTCAGTGCTAGATAGCCTTTTTAAAATCTTCTTCAATCTCTAGACTATCAATCTACTAAGATAATGTTCCAACATCTGGTTGAACATCAGTAGCTTTCTCAATGAACATATCATTGATCTTGATCCCGAAGTTCACTAAAAGTACTTCTCTCAATAAAAAAACTCGGAAACATACCTCATTCTAGTTCAAGGGATAGATAGGAACTTTGAAGACTTCATGGATAATAGATTCACTTTGACAAAATAAAATCATATACACCTTTCTATTCACCAGGACCTTCACTTTGCATTGAACAATTCAGATCCATAAAATAGGTTCTTGAGCTTTTGCAATTAAGAGATCTTGACTTCTTCTGCCTTTGAACACCAAGCAAGAGAATAAACATTTGAATATTTATGAATTTCACAAACAGTAATAGTTCATAAGTCCTCATAGGACCTCAAATATCTCAAAAGATACACAACATTCTTCCTCGATAACACAACTGAATTAGTCGTTAAGTAAAATAAATTACCAAAACTTAGAGAATCCACCATGAATTATTTAGTTATCCAATGTCCTTAAAACTTCCCTTTATGTATCATCCATAAAGTAACAATGACTAGAATGGACTTAAACAAACTACCAAAAACACTTCTATAGATGTTAAGTGTCTGGAACATTTAGTGTCAAAATACCAATCATCTCAAATGAAGACCTAAGAAATGTATGAGAGATAAGACAATAATCACCTTCCCTGAGCATTAACAATTTCTTGGCTAAGCAATACTGAACTTGACCTTTGAGAAATAACCAAAAACTGTCAAAATCAACTCAACACAGAAGAGATATCTTTAGTGCAAGTAATTCCCTTTTAGCATGAGTAAGCAGAATGTCCATCATAATGTTATGACATCCTTGACTCATATTGCTTTTTTATAACAACAACCTTTTGTCATTTTGAGTTTTCTCTTTACTAACTATCTTAGAAGAAAACGTATCCTCCTTAAACTTCTAATTATCTTCCCTCTTGAAGAAACTCCTCAAACTCATCTGGATTATCCTTACACACTCGATTAGAACATCCATGATTAAATAAAGTCCTTTCATCTTGCAAAAACATAGATATTAGATATTGAGACATATGTTACAACATCAGGTAACAAACCAGATCAATCAAGCTGAATATGATACAAAAAATAAAAATGCAGAAAGATAAATAACACATGAAGATGATAACCCAGTTCAGTGAAACATCACCTACTCCAGGGGCTACCAAGCCAGGAAGGAAGTCCACTATTAGCAGTATTAGTTCAAAGCTAAACTAGTACTAAGTTTACAACTTCTCGCCTAATCCCTACCCAATATTACTTCTACCTAGATCCTCCCTAGATATGAGAAATCATCATCCAACCTCCAATCACCACAGTGATATCTAACAGTACCAATCTCGGTGACTGTAACAATTACAACTCAATTTAGAAGATCATAATTCCAATATAATAACTCAAACTCTTGCTTAAAAGCTTCAAGTGATAATAATACTCAACTCATTTCCTAAAGGCTTCTGAGTGAGGACAATAACTTGACCAACAGTCAAGTAATAATCAGCCAACCACATAGTATCTGAGGATACATGGGTGACTTAAAAACTACATAAGAGACTCACAAAACCTAAGACTTAGGCTTCCCCTAATTTTACAATTGTGAAAAACTTAAATTAAATTAGGTTAGGATTCTCCTTTAAATACAACTATGTAGTCCATGGGCTTCTATAATCTGAGTCCAAAAGTTTCTTGATCCATAAGTTGAGTGTTGCACCAATTGTGTAGCAAATCTCCTTAAATATTGGAACCACCAATACATAGTTTCCTAATTTGACCCAAGGCCCAAACTAGTATCTTCTGTACAGTTGGAGATATGAAACCTGTTCCAAAAAAAAAATTCTTGACCTGCAAAAATCAATGATATATATCCAAAGGAATCATAACAGTATCAAATCCAATCTGTCAAAATTTAAAAACATGAATGCCCTGATTGCTGCATAATAGAACATGATGTCATAACATCATGTTCGACATCTGGTCAGAACCATGTTTTAGAAAAATGTTTCCAATCTACAAAACCATGGTACTAACACTTTTCAAAATCATTTTATAAAAAGTTTTTAAATGTGTGTGTTTATAGCCATCAGTTTCTACAAAGAAAGAACTTTTTCTTTTACAAAAGTTTCACTCACTTACCAATTTGGAAGACTAACTCCACTAAGCCTTGTTTGATAGATTCTTTTGTTGTGACACTTGCTTTGACATTTCTTTTGAGGCTTTTAATGTAATCTATTTATTTTCCTTTGTCTGAAACTGTGTTGATGTTTGAAGCTTTATCTGTATCTTGAAATTTGTCAATTCCTATCAAACCCATGGCTTGAATAATTAACTGCTTTAAGTACATTAGTTAACTTTCATAATGGTTGCATCTTTATTATGTTGAATGTCATCTTTTCCGATCTCTCTTTAGTTGTCATCATGTTGCGTCTTTATCAATTTTGATTATGTATGATATTCTTCACAGTTATCATGATCTTTCTACAGTTGTTATCATGTTGCATCTTTATCATGCTGAATGTTTGTTCTGTTCTTCACAGTTGTCATCATCAAAAGAAAACCTATTACCTGCAAAACAAGGCTCTGCATTAATGACAAATGTCAATATCAAATTAAATGAAACAAGTTTTTATTATTTTAAATTCTTCATTCATTATTAAAATTTTGATAATCTATGAACTATAGCATGACTAAGAACTAGTTACTTATAGAAAGTTTGAGTTTTCTAATGTCTAGTGAAAACATGTTAATGCAAGTCAAGAATCATAAGTCTACCAAAGTGAGATGTGCGCAACCCCATGTTTTCCATAAACAATTAGAGTGGATATGCATATTAACTATGTATATTTGCACCAATCTTGCTATTACCTGATTTATTTGAAGTCATGGATATGATCAAAGCATTGTTTGATTTTGAGTGAAAAACCACTTTACCAAAAATCTTACCTTGTGATAGTGTAAGCATAAAACACTACTACAAATAACACATTTCACTTCAAACGCAAAGTTCATTTAACCTCAGCTACAGAAGCGAGGTAATGAAGGGTGTCATGAAAAGATACCACTTTATACCTCGATGTTTTAAAAATTGAGGGGTAAGGTTATTTTCACATGGGATCAAACTCCGTCATCTTCACTTTTATTATTTTCAAAACTTGTGAATCATACATCTCGGTTTATTACTAAAATCGAGAGGGTAAGATATATGGTTTTTTTTACAACTTATTACATTGTTTACACAGAATATTAATAAAATAATTTGTTTACAAACTATGATGTTTACCCATAATATTACATTCTTTACACATAATAATTAAATAAAAATTAATTTGTCGATGAATATCATATGTTGGATCTTCAAATCCTTGATACTCCGGACTACATCAAATGTTGAGTTCCACTATATTCTCAATTTCTTTGTCTGATAGATTCTATTTGTTTGATATATTGTTTTGTTGTGACACTTTCTTTGAGATTTATTTTGATGCTATTGATGTAATCTATATTTTTTTGCCTTTATTTGAAATGGTGTTGATGTTTGAAGCTTTATCTATGTCTTGAAACTTTGTCAATATTTATCAATTTCATGGCTTACATCTTTAATTGCTTTAAGTACATTGGTTGACTTTCATAATGGTTGCATCTTAATTATGTTGAATGTCATCTTTTCTGATCTTAAGTTGCATCATGTTGCATCTTTATCATGTTGATTATGTATTACGTTCTTCATAATTGTCATGATCTTTCTACATTTGTCATCATATTTCATCTTTATCAAGCTAAATGTTTGTTTTGTTCTTCACATTTGTCATCATTAAAATAAAACCTATTACTTGTAAAACAAGGTTCCACATTCTCCCCCTTTTTGATGATCATAATGCATCTCTCAGGGGAGATGGTAAATGAAACAAAACAATATATTTTGGAGTGATGACACTCACCCCGAATTAGATAGAGTGTATACCCTCCCCCTTAGAGTATACTTCTCCCCCTTTTTCGAAATCAAAAAGACGGGTAAAATATGAAAATATGCACTATGTTTCTCTCAATCTAAAGCACAAACATCATGGCAAATCAATGTAGTAATACATGGAATAAAGCATTTAATCAAACATCATAACAAGGATATATCATCTGACATGCTTTTAAACAATAATATCATAAGTGTTGAACTATACAGAAGTAAGTAGTGATGAGATAAATATTTGCATGGCAAATATTTTGAATTCTATCATGTCATATAAAGAAGCATGTATATAGAAGAAATTACTCTTGATGAGAAATAAAATATGTTTTAAAGTAAGGTTTCCTAAAATGTGTTTAGACATGGCATGAGATATTTATCTTATGCAAACAATTTGTTGATATGAAGGTGACAAGAAGGAGGGTGTTGAATTTTGTAACTGATAACATAAGCTTTTCAAACAACAGCTTCTGAATCTGACCAGGTTCAGATTTTAAGCTTGAGTATGCAACGGCAGAATATTTAAAGGGCAGAAGCTATAAGTAAATCACACACAAAACATATAATGGTTCCTCTATAATGATAGTAGTCCAGTCC
Organism: Vicia faba; assembly: GCA_948472305.1. Lineage (NCBI taxonomy): Eukaryota > Viridiplantae > Streptophyta > Magnoliopsida > Fabales > Fabaceae > Vicia > Vicia faba. Next base: position 1,301,431,245 of record OX451736.1, read on the forward strand.
CCTTGCCACACAAGAGCTTTTCACTATAATCAGTAGATGATTACAATTTTCTTAAACCCACCAGTCCATGACTTCCTGCTCAATCTCACTAGAAAGAGACTTCTTTCCCAAACCAACTGTCCATAACTTCTTTGCTGAATCAAACTAGAAAGAGACTTCCTTGCCTATACCAACTGTTCAGGACTTCCTTGCTCAATCAAACTAGGAAGAGACTTCCTTTCCTAAACCAACTATTCACGACTTCGTTGCTCAAACAAACTGGAAAGAGATTTCCTTGCCTAAACCAACTATTCAGGACTTTCTTGCTCGGTCAAACTAGAATGATACTTTTCCAAGTTCTAAATAAAATGTTTAGATTACAATAACATGTACTTGATATAAAATCAGAGGTACAAATAATATAGCACACGCAAAGACCTTGATACTATAGATTTCTAAGATATACAAGTATAAGAATATTGTCAAGTCTATGTGCAATACAACAACTATAAACTATAACTTGAAGAGTGAAACAATTCTTTCAATTTCTGATTTTCTGTTGTTGTTCGTGTTGTATTATTCTTGTTATTTATTTTCGAATCTTTAACTTCTATAGAGGAAACAAAAGAGACATTGGAAGCTTGTTTGCATAAGTGTCTTTGTTGAAGAAGATATTCCCAAGATAGGGACATTGGAGTTGGTACGATGAGGATCTTCATCTTATGAATAATACCATTATCCATTGTGTCTTTTCAAGTAAGGCATTCATAGGCATGTAGTAGTAGACTGAAGAAATTATATAAGTTTTCCTTGAGCCTTGTGCTAAAACCTCTAGTTGACTTCCTCTACAATTTAAGTTGTTGACAAGATGTAATTTTTTTTTTGCACATAGTACAACCAAAACAATTATGTATTGTTTTCCAGTAAGGCATTTAGTTCCGTTGGAGTCATTAGAGGAAAAGTCAATATAGCATCTGAGTTTATATTCAAATATCAAAAGCTTCAATATGGTGCCGAGGTTTAGCTTGAATCACATGTTTTGATCCAGTAGAATCTGGTTTCACTTGCTTCTTCTTTACAAGCTCTTTAACTAGGTCAGAACCAAGATAAATATAAGTTTAATGATCCTGCAAACTTAATCAAACATTAGTATACCCTATTTTTCTTTAAGTACTTTTGTTATCATCAAAGACCAAGGAGTATGCACTAAATTAGTCTGAACATATTTTGTTTCAACATAATACACTTATGAACATGCATGTGATATATATCTCTTCATTTAAAGTAAGGGCATTAATCATGGTAAAATGAGGAAAGTATTACATTTAGTGGGAAACAACATATTTGTCCTAAACAATGTTTCTTAATCCTTAGTCATGGCATATGTGTAAGATATGAATTACTTATAGATGGCTGAGATAATATGACATAGTGAAGAAGTATCATGAAGCATGTGTGTGGTATAGAAAATATCACTCTAGATGAGACATGTTATACACATATATGGTTCCGTAAAACATGTATGAGTTTTTTTGTTATGTTTATTCTAAGCTTTTCATCTAATAGTGTGCCTAGCAAGAGTAGCCAAATTAAAGCATAGAAAGTGTCACACTTGGTAAGCGATGATATCTTTTTTTTGAATTAAAGGGAAAAATATATTAATTCAAAAAGACAATTAAGTACAAAGGTGATCAAAGATCCAACCAACAAACCGCCTATATCATAAGCCTAGCTATATTATCTTGATTTTTCTAGAGTTTCATCCCCTATACGCTATACAATCTATAATCTTGTCATATGTATTACTACGAGTATGGTGGTGAAAAACCACTTCATTTCTATATCTCCATATACCATACAAAGTCTCAGTAAATGCTAGCTTTATGATACTAGATCTTCAACCCTTTCTTGAACTATAATCAATAACCCAATTCAAATCATTCATCCAGTTTCTTGGGTGGTGGGGAATTTCCAACCAATTCAAAACCTGTTTCCATATTATGCCAGTTTACATACAGTCAAACAAAAGATGGGGCAAAGATTCCTCTGCCTGATTACAAAAACTACAGATTTTGTCATGAATTATTTGAACCTATACAATCTATCTTTGGTAGCCATTTTCCCATGACAACTCAGACAAGCAATATGGATAGCTCTAGGAGTCTCCTTGTTGTTTTTGAAGAGGAATCTCCAAGGAACCTGTACACCATCATCAATTACAGCTTCATAAACCTTCTTCATTCTGAATTTACCTCCAGTCAACATATCATTCCAACATTTCTGAATTTGACACACATGGTCCCTCAGATCCAGGATTCTGTTAATAACCCAGGAGCTACTCTAATAATTTTTGCATCCATGACATTAACCCCTTTAAGTAGTGAGGATGAACCCAACGGACCCAAAGAGTATTGGACTTGTTACATAAGTTCCACATGCACTTAAGCAAAGTCACTTTGTTCCACACATTCAAATCGAAAATATTCAATCCCCCTGAGTTTTTGGTCTACAAACAATACTCCATGCTACTGGGATTTTCCTACTAGTATCGAGGTTTCCAGTCCACACAAATGTCCTATAGAGAGAATCAATTTTATGAATAACAAAGTGAGGGAGCGGTAAACATTGCATCCAGTATTGGGTGATGGTCATGATCACACTCTTCACTAACTGTACTCTTCCTCCATAGCTGAGTAACGTTGAGGTCCAATGCTTGATTCTATTGGTAATTTTATCAACCAAGGGCATATAGTGGTTTATATGGAGTCTCTTTCTAGTAATTGGCACTCCCAAATATGTGAAAGGTAGTTGGCCTTCATCAAACTTAATAGCCTCAATCACCTGACTCTTCAGGATTCTGTCCATACCTCCACAGTACACCTTACACTTTTTGGGATTAATCACCAAACCTGTTGAAACAGAGAACTTGTCAATAGTATCAAGAAACCTCTTGACTGAATTTACTTCCCCTCTACAGAACAACAAGACATCATCAACAAAGGTGAGATTAGTTATGCCTAATCTCTCACACTTTGTATGATGATTAAAGTTGTAATTATGTTACATATTGTCCAGGAGCCTGTTCAAATATTCCATCATAATCACAAAAAGCAAGGGGGATATAGGATCCCCTTGCCTTAAGCCCCTCTTAGCATGCATAGCCTCAGAGATACTACCATTAATATTGAAAACATAACTCACAGTATTCTGAGCGGTCATCACCCAATGGATAAACTTCCCAGGATTCCCTATCTCAATTAAAATTTGCTCCATAGCTTTCCAATCTATCATGTCATAAGATTTTTGAAGGTATAGTTGGAGCATACATCTAGGAATACCCCCATTCCTAGTGTAACCTCTAATCAACTCAAAAGCTAGCATAATATGGTGGTGAATATTCTGACCTGAAATGAAAGCTTCTTGATTGATGCCAATAATTCTAGGAAGGACTTTGCCCAACCTTGTGGTCATGACTTTGGAGATTATCTTATACACAATTATACACCCTACAATAGGCCTATAATCCTTGACAGATTTCGCCTCCTCTGACTACAACCATAACATCATATTTGATAACTTACCAACTAGCTATGAATAATTTAGCCCCATAGCACAGTGCCATCGTCTTTCTGAATAAATTGAATACTACTAACGTTCTGCCTATTCTTAAGATAACCATGGAAGTAAGCAGAGTTATTGTCCCCCATGTTCAACCGATTAATTTTTGTCCTCTAGAGCATACTTTTCTACTCCAGACCATTCCACTTTATCACTTCTTCTGTTAGAATCTTTACTTTATCAATATTATGCTTATCCATCATGTTCTTTCTAAGCTCCTCATAGTCATCATTCAAATTAATCCTAGCCACCTCCAACTTTTGATGGATGTCAGAAATAGTTTTATTTAAATTTCTGAACTCAGGCTTAAGCCTATTCAACTTGTGCCACAACACTTCCATAGGCCTCCCAAAAGCATGCATGTTCCAGCTATCTCTCACAGTCTTATGAAACTCATCAAGATCAATCCAGCAGTTACTAAACTTAAAGGTCTCCTCCTCCTATTAATTCCAGGCCTAATCAGGAAGAGAATAGCATGGTGCGAAACATGGGGAGGGGGGTAAGATATTCAAACTAAGATCATCATTATCCTTGATCCACTTTACATTAGCAATGAGCCTATCAATTCGAGAATAAATGGGATTATCACTTTGTTTGTTAGACCAAGGGAAGAAACTTCCCTTACTATCCATATCATATAAGCAAGCTTGATTCATCATATTGATATAATCCTCATATTCAACTTCAGTAACCTTCAACCCACTCTATCCTGGCTAGTAGCAACATTATTGAAATCACCAATTGCACACCAAGATGTAGGGTAGTTGACTGCTAAAGTAGACATGTTCTTCCATAAGATTTTCCTCTGTTCCAATTGATTTAGAGCATAAATTGCAGTTAACCAAAACTTGAAGTTACCCATCTTATCATATACATCACAACAAATGTATTTACTAGAGCTGCACATGAATCTTAAATCCACTTTCCTGGTATCCCATTGGCTCCAAATCCTCCCATTAGTATGGTAATCATAGTTATTAATATAAGCCTTTTTTAAGTGAAGCTTGTCCCTGGCCATATTAGCCTTATCCTTTTTTACTCTAGTTTCATCAGGATTACAATATCAGGCTTGAGATTAAGGAGATGGGAGCTAATCTCCCTTAATTTCCCAGCCTTATTGAGCCCCCTAGTTTTCCAAGAGACTAACATGGGCCTCTGTCAAAGCCCTCTAGGTGGTCATTCAAAACTCCTAGGGTCCCAAATATATTTGCACAATTAACAACACTAGAAGATTCAGCATATACTTGTCTTTTACCTTTGTTAGTATCTTTAATCACTCTAGTCCAGTCATCCTCTTCTCCCTCGTTGGTATGCTTCTACTGAGATGCCTCCTTAGGTGTATTCACAATCTCTTTCTGCTGTTTTTGTTCCTCCACTTGTTTTGGCTTCGGTTTCCACAATTTAACCTTATTAGAAATTTCACATTGGTGCCCTACCTGCTGACATTTCTCACAGAATTTAGGCCTCCATTCATATTCAATCTTTTGCTTGAACTTCCTCCCTAGCTTGTCTTTAATGGTTATCTCCTTTGAAAATTTCTTTGTGATGTCCACCTTCACAAGTATTCTAGCATAAGATACTCTAAGCTTGTGAGTAGTGCATTCATCTGTGACTAGAGGAGCTCCTAGAACACTTCCAATCTTGTTAAGACTTGTAGCACCCCACATCTTGATTGGGAGTTGTGGCAACTTTATCCAAATTGGCAAAGTTCTGAGAAGATCTTTCTTGAGATTTAACTCTGGATTCCATTCTTTTAGGAGAATTGACATTCCCCTAAAGGTGTAAGGCCCATTCATCAGCACGTCATCCATGTCTACATGTGTCTTGAATCGTAGCATTAAATAGCCTTACATGTGTCTTGAATCGTAGCATTAAATAGCCTTCATAGTGATAGTAGAGGTCTGGAAGATGTACAAAGTTCCAAGTCTTCTGCATAAAATTCTTCATGCTCAAATTCTCGCCTAGAACATACAAAATTAGGGTATTTTCCCAAAATTGAAGTTCAGAAGCTTCATCATCCTCTGTGATTTCAACTTCTATTTTTCCATTCACGATCATTGGGGAAACATACTCCATAGTTCCCCCCTTCGCCAAATTGCAATTATCGCTTATAACATCCACCCATAGTCTACCATTCTCCAATTTCTGCGTTTGAAATTTTAGGTTTTCATCTGTTGTGGCTTCTTCCTTGTAACACGGTTGGAGAACTGACTACGGTATTTTGCGTTTGATCGCAATTGTTGCAGATAGCAATAGTCGCCACCGACTTTTATTTTATCCAATAAGGAAAGGGTAAAAAGAACAGGAAAGACCTCTGAGATTATCTTCTTGAGTTCGGGGGTAGGTTATGAAAAAGGAAGGTGTTAGCACCCTTTTCATCCGTAGTTATTTACGGGCTCTTAGTTGCTTGCTAGATCACTTGCTTTTGATTGAAAATATGCTTTTGGTGTGGGTTTTGAAAGTATTTTGAAAAGTGTTTTTGTAATGGTTCTCGTTTCTATAAGAACGCGTACACAAAGTTTTTTCGTTTTGAAAATGTTTCAAATGAAAGTGCTGGTGTATAAAGTGTTTTTGTTGTGAGCAAGCGAGCAGCTAGGAGCATCTTACCTACTCAAAAGGTCTATGTTTTTTTTGTAACACCCCAATTCTACCCCTCGTAATTAATAATAAAATCAGAGTTTCAAAATTTCATCCAAACATAAATTGAGGTATCACATATTCGTGTTTTTCATCACTTTGCATTATAATGCACAGTGATGAAAAACACGAATATGTGATACCTCAATTTATGTTTGGATGAAATTTTGAAATTCTGGTTTTATTATTAATTAAGAGGGGTAGAAATGGGGTGTTACATTAGTGGTATCAGAGCAGGTCGGTCTGTCCGGCCAAATTGTTGAGTTTGTTGTCGTCTATCAATCAAGTATTGTTATTTGTTAATTCTAATCCTTGTTTTGTTTGAACAGAAGTTGTTATGGCTGGAAGGAACACTGGTAGGAATGATGAGGCTCTTGCTGCTACTATGCAGGCAATGGCTCAGGCTTTCCAAAACCCGCCGAATGCTGACGAGAACGCTGGGTCTCGTAGTTTGGCAACCTTCCAAAGAGAGAATCCTCCTACTTTCCAAGGAAAGTATGATCCCGAAGGTGCTTTGGCGTGGATGAAGGAGATTGAAAGAATCTTCCGTGTGATGGATTGCACTCCTGTGCAAAGGATCCGTTATGGTACTTATAAACTAAGTGCTGAAGCGGATGACTGGTGGGTTGAAACCCGCCAGAGGCTTGAGGTTGCTGGTGAGGAAGTGACATGAGAAGTTTTCCGAAGGGAATTCATGAGGAAGTATTACCCGGAAGATGTTCGGGGAAAGAAGGAGATAGAGTTCCTTGAATTAAAGCAAGGAAGCATGTCTATCACTGATTTTTCTGTAAGGTTCACTATGTTGGCCAAGTTCTATCCGCATTATGATGGGCCGAATGGCGAGTTCTCTAATGCATCAAGTTTGAAAATGGTTTACGTCCTGAGATTAAGAAAGTTGTTGGTTATCAGAAAATCCGTGTCTTTTCGGATTTAATAGATAGTTGTAGGATCTTTGAGGAGGACAATAATGCTCATTATAAGATTATGTCTGATAAGAGAAACAAAGGTCAGCAAAGCCGCGGAAAACCGTATGATGCTCCAACTGGTAAAGGGAAACAGAAAGTGTTTCAAGGGAGAAGAACTAGTGGGGAAGATGCTCCTGCTAGTATTGTTTGTTACAAGTGTGGGAAAACTGGCCACAAAAGTAATGTTTGTCGAAGCGATGTTAGAGCTAAGGAGAATGAGGTGAGATATTTCTGATGTGGAGAAGTGAGCCATATGACTCGCGATTATAGACATAAGGATGTGGTCTGTTTTAATTGTGGCGAGGGAGGTCACATTAGTGCTCAATGTAAGAAGCCTAAGAGGACTCAAGGAGCAGGAAAAATGTTTGCTTTGTCGGGTGCTCCGACGAAAAACGAGGATGGTCTTGTTCGAGGTACTAGTTTCATTAATAGCTTTTCTCTTATTACTATTATTGATACTGGTGCTACTCACTGTTTTATTGCTGTTGATTGTGTAAAGAGATTGGGTCTCACTTTGTCGTCTCTGGATAGAGATATGGTGGTAGAAGTTCCGGCTAAGGGAAAGATTACTACTTCTTTTATGTGTGCAAGTTGCCCTTTATCAACCTTTGATAGAGACTTTATGGTGGATCTTGTTTGTTTACCTCTTGTCGGGTTAGACGTGGTTTTAGGTATGGACTGATTGAAAGCTAATTATGTCCATATCAATTGCTATGACAACACTGTGAGGTTTTCTTCCTTAGTAGAAGAAGAACAATCTATGTTGGTGTCGACGAAGCATTTGAATGAGTTCGTGAAGGATGAGGCGTTGTTTTTCTTGTTGATGGCGACTCTTTCTGTGGAGAGTTAAGCTGTGATATCAAACTTTCCGGTGGTGTGCGATTTTCCCGAAGTATTCCCTGATGAGATTCCTAGTGCACCTCCAGAAAGAGAAGTTGAATTTTCTATGGATCTTGTTCCTGGTACCAGACTTATCTCTATAGCACCATACAGGATGTCCGCGTCTGAGTTAGCAGAATTGAAGAGCCAATTAGAAGATTTACTCGAGAAGAATTTTGTTAGACCTAGTGTGTCGCCGTGGGGAGCTCCTGTATTATTGGTGAAGAAGAAAGACGGTAGCATGAGAATTTGTATTGATTATCGTCAGTTGAATAAAGTGACTATCAAGAATAGGTATCCACTTCTTGGAATTGATGATTTGATGGACCGATTGGTTGGCGCTCGCATGTTTAGTAAGATTGATTTGAGATCGGGTTACCATCAAATAAGGGTGAAAGAAGAAGATGTTCAGAAAACTGCTTTCAGGACGAGGTATGGACATTACGAATATTCGGTGATGCCTTTCGGTGTCACTAATGCACTTGGAGTATTCATGGAGTACATGAATCGTATTTTCCATCCTTACTTAGATCGTTTCGTGGTTGTTTTCATTGATGATATTCTGGTTTATTCTAAATCGGAAGGAGAGCACGTAGAACATTTGCGCATCGTGTTGGAAGTTCTGAAAGAAAAGAAGCTTTATGCTAAGTTATCAAAGTGAGAGTTCTGATTAAGTGAAGTGAGCTTTTTGGGGCATGTCATTTCTGGTGACGGCATTACAGTTGATCCTTCTAAATTTGATATTGTGTTGAGATGGGAAACTCCTAAGTCTGTTACTGAGAATAGAAGTTTCTTAGGATTGGCTGGTTACTATAGAAGGTTCATTGAAGGTTTTTCTAAATTGGCGCTCCCTTTGACAAAGTTGACTTGTAAAGGAGTTGCATTTGTGTGGGATGTCAAGTGTGAAGAAATTTTTGTTGAATTGAAGAAAAGGTTGACAATGGCCCCGATCTTGATTCTACCTAATCCTGAAGAACCATTTGTTGTTTATTGTGATGCTTCTAAGATGGGCTTAGGTGGTGTACTTATGCAAAATGGCAAATTGGTTGCTTATGCTTCTAGGAAATTGAAGATTCATGAGAAGAATCATCCTACGCACGATTTGGAGCTTGCAGCGGTTGTTTTTGTGCTTAAGATTTGGAGGCATTATCTTTATGGTTCTAGATTTGAAGTATTTAGTGACCATAAAAGTTTGAAGTACTTGTTCGATCAGAAAGAGCTTAATATGAGACAAAGACGGTGGCTTGAATTGTTGAAAGATTATGATTTTGGATTGAATTACCATCCTGGTAAAGCTAATGTGGTGGCCGATGCTTTAAGTCGAAAGACTTTGCATATGTCACTTTTGATGGTGAAAGAGTTGGAATTGATTGAGAAATTTAGAGATATGAGTCTTGTAGTAGAGGTGACGCCGAAGAGTGTTATCTTGGGAATGTTAAAGATCAATAATGATTTCCTTGATAGCGTTAGAGAAGCTCAGAAGCTTGATGTGAAACTTGTTGATTTGTTGGTTGGTATTGGAAAAATTGAAAATGAAGATTTCAAGTTGGATGCTCAGGGTGTATTAAGGTTCCGAGATAGGATTTGTATTCTCGATGATGTGGATTTGAAGAGAATGATCTTAGAAGAAAGTCATAGAAGCAATTTGAGTATTCATCCCGGAGCGACTAAAATGTATCAAGATTTAAAGAAACTATTTTGGTGGTCGGGCATGAAGAGAGAGGTGGCTCAGTTTGTTTATGCTTGTTTGACTTGTCAGAAGTCTAAAGTGGAGCATCAGAAACCTGCAGGATTGATGCAACCGTTAGAGATTCCAGAATGGAAATGGGATAGCATTTCTATGGATTTCATAACGGGGTTACCGAATACACCAAGAGGACACGATGCAATTTGGGTGATTGTTGATAGGTTTACGAAGTCGACTCACTTTATTCCTATTAACATCACTTATCCCGTATCGAAGTTGGCGGAAATTTACACGCATGTGATTGTGAGATTACATGGTATTCCTTTGTGTATTGTTTCGGATAGAGATCCGAGGTTTACTTCTGAATTTTGGAAGAGCTTGCAAGAGGCTTTGGGTTCAAAGTTGAGGTTGAGTTCGGCTTATCATCCTCAAACTGATGGTCAGACGGAAAGGACGATTCAATCGTTGGAAGACTTGTTACGAGCTTGTATTCTTGAACATGGTAGTTCATGGGATACATACCTTCCTTTGATTGATTTTACTTATAACAATAGTTTTCATGCTAGTATTGGAATGGCACCGTTCGAGGCTTTGTATGGTCGGAGGTGTAGAACTCCTTTGTGTTGGCATGAGTCGGGCGAAAGTGTGGTGCTTAGACCAGAATTGGTTAGAGAGACTACTGAGATGGTGAAGATGAATAGAGAAAAGATGAGAATTTCTCAAAGTCGACAAAAGAGTTATCATGATAAAAGGAGAAAAGACTTGGAATTTCGAGATGGTAATCATGTATTTTTGCGAGTTACTCCTACAACCGGTGTTGGGCGAGCATTGAAGTCGAAGAAGCTAACTCCTCGCTTTATTGGTCCTTACCAAAATACTAGTAAAGTGGGAAAAGTGGCTTATAGAGTGGCGTTACCGCCAAATCTTTCGAATTTGCACGATGTGTTCCATGTGTCGCAACTTCGAAAGTATGTTCTGGATCCTTCACATGTGATTAAGATGGATGATATCCAAGTGCGAGACAATCTTACGGTGGAGACGATGCCTTTAAGGGTCGAAGATCGTGAGATGAAGTCTCTTCGTGGCAAAGAGATCTCCTTGGTTAAAGTTGTTTGGATAGGAGCAGCTGGTGAAAGTGCGGCGTGGGAGTTAGAAAGCAAGATGCGGGATTCCTATCCCGAGCTTTTCGAGTCAGGTAATTTCGAGGACGAAACTTTTTAAGTGGGGGAGAGTTGTAACACCCCGTTTTATTTAATATTATATTATATTAATATTTTCGAATTACCGTTTGACGTTTATTTTTGCGACGAGAATATTTAAATTAACCGATATATCTGTTAATATATTCAGCGATGTTTTATTTGGACCGGTAATTATTTTATTCGGTCCGGTATTTATTTTGAGGGACCAGTAATTATTTTATTCGGTTTGGTATTTATTTTGAGGGACCGGTAATTATTTTGTTCGGCCCGGTTTTTATTCCGTTCGGTTCGGTAAAATATTATTCGGACCGATATTTAATTATTTGGAGTTATTTTAATTATTTGGGTTAATGATATTATTTAGTGTTAATTAGTAGTATATTTTACAAGAAGGGCTTTTTGGGTATTTTGCTAGCTTGTGTCTTGCAAGACCAAAACCAAACACAACACTACTTGTTTTATGATATAACATAAAAACACACTTAGAGGCATAGAGAGAGCTAGAGGTCTTGGAGAAGAGAAGAAGAGGAGCAAGAACAAAGCTTGGGTTTTAGGTTGGTTGGAACATCAAGAATCATTTCAAACATTTAAGGTAAGGGGTTTGATTTTCCAATGCTTATAGTTAGGGTTTGATTTGGGGATAAAATTGATGTTAGGGTTCTTGAGTTCTGTTAAGATAAATTAGGAGAGTTAATTTAGGCGTTAGTGTTGTGAGATTATTGTTATGTTAATAGAAATTGAATTAAGAAAAACTAAAGTAAAGTAGTAGTAGTATATTCAATTAAGTGAAGTTTAGAAATTTAGAATGCAGTTTAGCAGCATGTTCATTTAAGTATAGCTTATAAACTAAGCTAGTAGTAGAATGAAGTTTAGAAGAAAAGAAAAAAACGTAAATAGCAGTATATTTACTAAATGGAGATTAGAAAATAAGCATAGCAGTATATCATTCTAAGCATAGCAGTATGAACGAATTTAGTTTTGTGGATTAGCAGTATAAACGAACTTAGAAAGTAACTAGCAGTATTCTTTTGAAATGAAGTTAAGCTTCTAAAATGTGAAATGTAATAGAAATATAATTAAGCTAGCTGTATAGTTTAGAAAAAACAAAAACGTACAGCAATATATACTTGAATTAAGGAAAACTACTAACTAACAGTATAGTAAACTAAAGTACTAGCGGCATTAGCAGTATATTAATCGAACTGAATTTAAGTTTAGAAATAAATTAATTTATGTTTTGTTTTTCTTTTCTTAATTTAATATATTAAATATTTATGTTAATTAAATACAAATATGACATAAGTTAGCCGATTTAATTTGGAACCCGATTATGTTTCGATTTCTTGATTTCGGTAAATTTCGGCGACGAAGCAAGTTGCTCCGAATTGAACAAAAATTGACGTGCTAGCTAATTTCAACGTGTAGAACGTCGTGGTGAGGTTAGTTTTTCGAGATTTCGAGTTTTATGAAGTGATCCGAAATAGGCCAATTTACAGTTAATTTGAAATGGGTTGTGTTTTAGTCGGTTTAAGTCGCGTATGGACAATCCGATTTCGACGTTAATGATTATGATTGATGCCGATTATCATGAATGACTTTCGCGACGACTATTGATATTTGACTATTTTCCGTGTTTGAAATTTAGTGAATTATTTGATAATGATGTGGTGTGATTAAACATGATGTTTGCGACGGTTTATTTATAATGAATACTTGATGATATGCGATGCGATGATATGTTTATCTTGATGTGGATAAATACGGCGACGTAGGCTTTATACCAATTTTGATGTGCGATGATGATGTTTTGTTGTGTCGTGTTTGTGGTGTCGTGTTGTCGAGTCACATACATTGCATTGGCGATGAGGGCTTTTATGCCAAGCGACGAGGGCTTTTATGCCAAAGCGGCGATGGGCTTTTATGCCGAATGTCCCTAATTATGGACAAAGCGACGGGTACCACATGCATAACATAGTCGTGTCTCATGGAGTCGGTTATGCTTATTTTTGAGTCTTTTGGCGTTGAGTTTTATTTCATGGCTTATGATGAATTGCGATGATATATGATACTTTGTTTTGTGATGATTTTGTGTTGAACATAAAGTGAATATGATGCGATAATTTCATGATGAGTAAGTGATGAATATGAAATGACGGTAAAGTGACGATATGAGTTTATGACGATGGAGTTTATGTTTTGTTTTGATATGATTATGGTGATTATGTGATGAAATTAAAGTGTTGATTTTATACACTAAATGATGATTTTAAAGTATGTGAGATTTTGATAATTGTTGACATATTCTTATTAATCCTATATCATTTATGATTCCAAAACTATTTATATATTTTATCATGCCTTTAATTATATGTTTTGGAGTATCTCACTCTTTACTTGTTTTGCCGTTGCCTTTATATTGGTAACGTGCAGGTGATCTGCGAGGATGATGAGGATTAGCTCGAGTCTCTTTATTTTGAGTCGCTCTGCTCTGATAGTAGTAACACTCGGGATTTGGGCGACGTTATTATTTTGATAGGATATTTTATGTATACTATCTTATGACTTTATGTATTGATGATGACATGATGATACGTACATTTTATGAACACATCCGCTGTGTTGTGATTGGTCATATGTTTATATGATGATTTATGTTATGAATCGGTATATCCGACTTTTGATTTTGTGATGTGAATTATAATACAAAGTGATGAAAAACACGAATATGTGATACCTCAATTTATGTTTGGATGAAATTTTGAAACTCTGATTTTGTTATTAATTACGAGGGGTAGAATTGGAGTGTTACATTAGGGTCCCTCAAAATAAATACCGGACCGAATAAAATAATTACCGGTTCGAATAAAATTTCGCCGAATATATTAACATATATATCGGTTAATTTAAATATTTTGGTCGCAAAAATAAACGTCAAACGGTAATTCGAAAATATTAATATAATATAATATTAAATAAAACGGGGCGTTACACTTTTCCTCCTCCTTTAGATGTTGCTATCTTACCATTGATTTGGTAAGAAGCCCCATCATTGGACGTGAAGGGACGGCCGTGGGACGTTTGTATAGTCATAAAAGGCAACCTATGAGACGTTTTAGAAATTTTCGTTTAGGGACTAGATCATTTACCGAAGGCAACATTGAGGATCATCGAGGGACTACGATCTTTTATCGAGGGTCTTTGCTAAAAGGCCCATATTCGAGGGACATGACTATTTTTTCAATGCAACAAGTGAGATTATCCTAGGGGTGCATGTGTGTTAATAATGTGTTTGATTTGCACGCATTTCGTCTTTGATTAAGGTGATCTACTTGTTGATTTTTATCTTGCCATACATCCTAATTACTAATATTTATACAAAAGTAATAAAAATGCAGAAAATAAATCCTACACTATTACAACCATATTAAATAGCAAGAAAATATAAATACAAAATAAAATAAAGAAAGAAAAATGGGACCTAGAAGTCAGTGTGACCATCCTTCTGGTTGCTTCTTTCGTTTGAGGCCCAGGGTCAATGTGAGGTGCACTCTTTGCCTCAGACTCCTTGCTGCCTCCTTTGACTGCAGGAATGCTAGGCCCTCGAGTTGAGATTCGAAAGGCTTGAGTGCTTAGCCAATCAAAGGATACAGAGAACCTATTTTAAACTTTTAAAATGCAACATTCAAGTGTAACTTTCAAAAGCTACAGGCCAGGGGTTAGCAAAAAATTATTGGGTCTCAAAGTCCAAAGCCTAACTAGTCAGGGTTGATATTTTCAACATATGGGCATTCTGGATGAAGGTTAAAACATGGTCAAGCTCCCTAGATGAAATATCTACATTTTCTCTTTATTGGTATGTACACATGATATTTAAGTGAAATAGTTCCAAGTTTAAAGAGAACTTACCTCTTGAAGCGCTTAAATCGAAAGAAACTGCAAGTGTCTTCCTTGGTGGTGAATGGAAGTTCGTTGGGGCCTTCCTGAGACTAGTCCAGTTACTACTTTGTTCAAGCAGTCACTGAATTGAAGGAGGATATATGAGTGAATCGAAGGTTACTCTATAACAGGTAACAGAGTTAATCAAAAAGCTATTATATTGTAGTTAGGAAATGGGTTGAAGGTGAGTTATCTGGCCACTAGAGGAGTGAATCGATGGGTTCACGTAGTGTACAAAGGGGGGATGAGATTTTTAGAAGTGTTAGGAATATTTATAAAAAAACGTTGGATGGATGTTTGAGAGTTTTGAGAAATTTCTCACAACAAGAGTTTTCTTGCAACTATCAAGGGGCCCCTAAGATGTGTGGTGGAGGCTCATATTTATATATGACCTTGGTTGATGTTTTAGGAGGTAAAACAAAAAGTTTAAACAAAAAGGGTATGATGTTCTTGTAGCTTTTGAGGGGCAGTATTCGTATGCCAAATTGGTGCAAGAACAAAGACAGTGTTGCAGGACTACTGTGCAGCAGTTTTGGAGTGTTATGGCCAGTGTATCAGGCCTGAACTTGGAAGCGCATGGACTTGGTCAGAAAGTGCCTTTGGGCATCTCAACCTTTTGTTTTGACCCCCTAGCTCTATCCTTTGACCAGACTCCTCAACAACATTTCTTTTTCAAATCAAAGTGTCCTTCGAATGGCTCATATGGGTATCCTTTTGAAGGGGCCCAAATAGGTGTCTTTCAACCAGGCCTTTTGTGTGTTCCTTCGAATGATTCATACGGGTATCCTTTGAAGGGGCCCAAATAGGTGTCTTTCGACCAGGCCTTTTGTGTGTTCCTTCGAATGGTTCATATGGGTATCCTTTGAAGGGGGCCAAATAGGTGTCTTTCGACTAGGCCTTTTGTGTGTTCCTTCAAATGGTCCAAATACATGCTCCTGGAGTGGATCAACAAAACATGCAATTCGATTGGGACATCCAGGTATGTCTGGCAAGTCCTTCGAATGTGCCACCATGGTACGTCTTTCGAACGAGACAATAGTTATGTGTCATTGTGTGTTGAAGAAAACTATTCCCAAGGGAGACACTTCCTAGTCGAAGCTAGCGTGAAAGTAACCAATGCTTTGTGGGCGCCATTTCCTTGTGAATACCAACCATGGGAAGCTTTTTGCCTTGTGCATTCTGGCCTAAAGGGAGTCTTGGGTTTTTTGAGTCGAAGGTATCATTTAGAGGGCCAAAGGCCTCTGAATTGAAGAAAAGCTTTAGGAGGCTATTGCTTTGTGACTCCAAGCAAACATGAAAGGAGCCTTTTCTCAAATGAAGGGTGTGACAAAACTTACGTCGAAAGAGGCCACACGCTGCAAACGAAAGATGCATGCAGAAGATTTAAATGCCCAAATGAAGCTTGCAACAAAGGAAGGGCCACATGCCCCAAACAAAAGAGGCATGCAGGAGGCAAAATATGCAATTGAAGAGCTCACCATCGGTTGAATCGTTGACATTACAGAGTTCTCCGGTGACAGTTGTACCATAATTTTTGGACGCCCCCTCGACCCTTTTGCTCCCATCTCTAATATCGGAATTTGAAGTATTGGCGATGATATCTTTACTTTTAAGTGTGTGACAAGATTTTGCAAGATATCTAATGGTGTATCTTACAAATGTTTTTAAGGAAAACAAGGTTGTAGGAATAATTTTTAAGCATTTAAGAACATTTAAACAAACACAGGGCATCTATGGAAGGGAAAACATACTTGTAATACGGTGGGAGAACTGACATGATATTTTGCGTCTGTGTTCGCAAATGTTGCAGTTTAGCAAGAGTCGCCACCGACTTTTCTTTTATCCAAAAGGAAAGGTGAAAAAGCACAGGAAAGACCTTTAGAGATGTTTTTGAGTTCGGGGGGTAGATTATAAAAAGGGAAGGTATTAGCACCCTTTTCATCCACGGTTTTCCATGGGCTCTTAGTTACTTGCTTTAGATCACTTGCTTTAACACCCTTTTCATCCACGATTTCTAGTAACTTACAATTAATGAATATAAGATATAACAAATTTCTTATATCTACATTTAAATTAAAGTTATATTTTATCGTTTAAAAATTATTAAAATAATTTTCTTTATTAATTTATAAATTTACTTCAAATTTAGAAGTAATAACACTAAATTTGATACGAGGTAATTTAAGAACAAAAACTCTTTAAACATATTAAATAAGACTGCTGAGATTCCTTAAATATTCCAATATATCAAACAAATTTTACTTAAATATTTAACATTACAAAAAATATTTTTTCACTTAAGTAAATATTGATGCCGTGCTAAAAATCACAAATTCTTCTACTAAATTATCATAATTCATATATATATATATATATATATATATATATATATATATATATATATATATATATATATATATATATATATATATATATATATATATATGAATCATGATAATTTAGTAGAAGAATTTGTAATGAACTAAATCAAAATACACTGGTGAATATAGTTATCAATATTTGTAATACATTGCATTTATAGAATATAAGAAATCAGAAAATTCGTTATATATACTTTTTTAATTAAAATTCTTATTTATTGCTTAAAACTATCAAAATAAAAGTTGTAGTATTTAAGAAAAATATTTATAAATTAAAAATAATAACAATAAATTTGATTTAAGATAAATGGAGAAACAAAACTTCATAAATGAATAAAGTAAGACTAAAAACCTTCCTTAAATAATTCAACATATCCAACAATCTTTCCTTACATATTTCACACCACACAGCAAACTTTTCCCCCCTTATATAAGTATAGTTGTGGTGCTCAAAAATCACAACTTTTCTTCTTGAGTTATCGTAGTTCATAAATCCAAAACCTTTTAAAATCCACATAGACAAATGAAGAAACATAGGGAAATTTCAAAAGGTTTTGGATTTATGTATTATTTTAACACATATTCTTATTAATGTATTGTAAAAGATAAAATTTAATCACAATTCGTAAAAAAAATTCAAAAATTGTAATTTTTTACTTTTGTTTCTTGCATAAATCTTGCTCTATCTTTTTGATATTGTATGGATACTATATAAGTCTATATTATTATGTTATAGGTTTTTTACTTTTATTTTAAATGAAAATTTTGATAATATTAATATATATATTAGAGGAAATCATAATGAACTCATTTAAAATGCACTAGGGTAACTCATTTTAAAAGATTTCTAGTAACTTACAATTAATGAATATAAGATATAACAAATTTCTTATATCTACATTTAAATTAAAGTTATATTTTATCGTTTAAAATTATTAAAATAATTTTCTTATTAATTTATAAATTTACTTCAAATTTAGAAGTAATAACACTAAATTTGATAAGAGGTAATTTAAGAACAAAACTCCTTAAACGTATTAAATAAGACTGCTGAGATTTCTTAAAAATTCCAATATATCGAACAAACTTTACTTAAATATTTAACATTACAAAAAAATATTTTTTCACTTAAATAAATATTGATGTCGTGCTAAAAATCACAAATTCTTCTACTATATATATATATATATATATATATATTATATATATATATATATAATAGATATATATATATATATATATATATATATATATATATATATATATATATATATATATATATATATATATATATATATATATATATATATATATATATATATATATATATATATATATTAGAAGAAATTGTAATGAACTAAATCAAAATGCACCGGTGCTTATAGTTATCAATATTTGTAATACATTGCATTTATAGAATATTAGAAATTAGAAAATTCGTTATATATACTTTTTTAATTAAAATTCTTATTTATTTCTTAAAACTATCAAAATAAAAGTTGTAGTATTTAATAAAAATATTTATAATTTAAAAATAATAACAATAAATTTGATTTGAGATCAATGGAGAAATAAAACTTCATAAATGAATAAAGTAAGACTAAAAACCTTCCTTAAATAATTCAATATATCGACCAATCTTTCCATACATATTTCACATCACACAACAAACTTTTCCCCCCATATATAAATATAGTTGTGGTGCTCAAAAATCACAAGTTTTCTTCTTGAGTTATCATAGTTCATAAATCCAAAACCTTTTGAAATCCACTTAGACAAATGAAGAAATGTAGGAAAATTTCAAAGGGTTTTGGATTTATGTATTATTTTAACACATATTCTTATTAATTTATTGTAAAAGATAAAATTAAATCACAATTCGTAAATTTTTTTCAAATATTGTAATTTTTTACTTTTGTTTCTTGCATAAATCTTGCTCTATGTTTTTGATATTGTATGGATACTATATAAGTCTATATTATTATGTATAGGTTTTTACTTTTATCTTAAATGAAAAATTTGATAATATTTATATATATATATATATATATATATATATATATATATATATATTATATATATATATATATATATATATATATATATATATATATATATATATATATATATATATATATATATATATATATATATATATATATATATATATATATTATATATATATATATATATATATATATATATATATTATATATATATATATATATATATATATATATATATATATATATATATATATATATATTAGAGGAAAGCATAATGAACTCATTTAAAATGCACTAGGGTAACTCATTTTAAAAGATTTCTAGTAACTTACAATCATAGAATATAAGATATAACAAATTTCTTATATCTACATTTAAATTAAAATTATATTTTATCGTTTAAAAATTATTAAAATAATTTTCTTTATTAATTTATAAATTTACTTCAAATTTAGAAGTAATAACACTAAATTTGATAAGAGGTAATTTAAGAACAAAAACTCCTTAAACGTATTAAATAAGACTGCT